>VIBQ01000012.1:906483-1506483 GCA_006937295.1 Carpinus fangiana | reverse complement strand
ACCTGAAGGAATGGGAGCATGACAATCCGCAACCGAACCTCATCCGCCTTTCACATCCCGCAGTAAGTATGGCACCACCAACATATAGCCGGCAGCACTAAAAAAAATGGCAGAATTACTTAGAGAAGAGATGCTACCATGCCTTGCGCCACCAGAGGATGTGACACTCCTATCAGCCGCTTTCACGCAGTTCAGGAAGCTCACCAACGACAACACCGATGGCGGTATGCTCTGATGTGAACTTTTGAGCACGAGAGATTAGCTGACTTAACTGGATAAATTCAGTCTGGAACCTCGATAGCTTCTCTAACTTCCTATCACGAAGACATGCACAACTCATCAACTACAACGAGCCTGCCGTGCCCTTGTTATACCGTGTACTCATTCGTCACTCAAGCTTCCCATTCAGGATTCATTATCCTGATCCTGCAGAGGTTACACTTGACCGGACAGGTGTCATCACTGGTCTAATTCTTATGACCGGCCTTGAGCAGGACCTTTTTGGTGCTAGCACGGAACCCAAAGGGAGGCGCGGACGTACTGAGTTCGATCGTGTACGACTTCTGTTTCAAGGACTCGTCGTACCTTTGATCGATGCACCTGAGATCAAATCTCGTGATCAGAAAGGCCTGTCTACGTCAGATGACATTGACGAAGATCTATTAGACGTACTTTACGAAGGCCAGGTTATGAGTTGTATGGGAGATCCAACATATTTACACCTCGTGAATCACTACTTGAAGTGGCTGCATCGCTATCGAGTACTGATCCACGTTTTGTGAATGATCGTGTCAAAGAAGCAGAGGTCAAACAAATACTACTTCTACTGGTCGCTGCCCTTGTTTCTAGATACACATCTACCAACATTGGTGCGACTTTTTCACAAACGTCAATCCGGGCGGCCGTAGACCGACTATTAAGAGCATTAAGATTCAATCACGCAAATGCTGCGATCGGTAGCGGTGCCAATGGCTATTTCGACTGGCTGTGTTTTAGCACTACTGTATCTGATTCCGCGGTAAGCTTTTCTATCCAGCATTGACTGAATATTTCCCCCTAAGGTCTTTACAAATGGCCCATAAGGTCTGAAAATTTTGAAGCGTCCAATTAACATTGCTATAGCCTTTTATCACATGCGGTGTAGCATGGTTGATTACAGAAGCAGCCAGAATGAACCCAATCATACCGACCATATACTCGCCTCACTGGTTGCGAGTTGACCGAAGTTTCAGCAACTCTTTGAATTGGGCAAGTTGAACGTGTCAGGATTATTGTCTATATACTAACAACCCTACTTATGTAGGACGCACTGGCCAGTACCGGGATTCACCGGACATATACTACAGCATACACATGGCCCTTATCAGCTGACATACCTCCTGCGTGAACCGTGCGATTTATTCGACCCTGACGGTTCCCTTATTTATGATGGCGTCCCGACACAATCAGTATGGGCGATGGTCAAGGAAAAGCTCTCAGAACCATCTCCCATGTCACTCTTGATATGCTGTAGCACTGTCACTTGCGATGGCGAGACGCATGACTATACAGTGGGTTTCATTTTTAATCCCCGCGCATACGTCAGTCAGCCCGATATTGAATTCCGTCTGGAGCCACGACCGTTACTGTCAGATTTCGACCCTCTTGATGACAACACACATATAGACAAAGATGGAGACATTGCGAGTGGACGCACAATCGACGACGAGGGGAACTATATACCAGGGGCAAGGCCGATGAAGCGTCTTTATGCGAAGAACAGGAAACCAGTTGGAGATGAAGATGGGTGGAGACTGGTATATCCAAGTGATGATGGTACGGAGCTTACAGTCAGTCATATTTGTATATGGTGAAACAAATGTAATGAGTCTCTGTACAAATCGGTATATGCTATCGAAGCCGACAGTGTATTTGTTTGCTCGTCAGGCTTAGGGGTTGAGATCTCAGCATCTGCTCTTTCCCAATGTTGCGCTTTAGAGTACTTCAAGATACCCTGTCTTCTGCCGACGTCATCCGACATGTTGCCTGCGTGACTACTAGATCAATAAACTATCTCCACGTGAGCATTTTTAACTGCACGCATTAGCCGAGTCACAAGCAGAACAACATTACCCTGTGATCCTTTAAGTCCTTCATGCTTGGAGCCCTTTCACTCTGCTAGAACCTGCAGCTTCATTCAACCGATCATGGCGCCCGCGCTCATCCTTACCATTCCCAGCGTCACAACATCTACCACTCCGAAACCTTACACGGTCTACAAGCTCTCACTGAAGCAACCTCTACGCAATTACAACCTCGAAAAGCGATACTCCGACTTCGTCGACCTCCACTCCACTCTCCAAACCCAGACAGGCGCCGACCCTCCCGCCCCTCTGCCCAGCAAGTCGTGGTTCAAAAGCACGCTCAACAACCCAACCCTCACGGAAGCCCGCCGACGCGGCCTCGAAGAATACCTCACGGCGATCAACGAAAGCGTCAACCCCGTTTGGCGCAACACCAGCGCCTGGAAGGCCTTCCTCAAACTGCCCAGCACCGGCAGCGGCGCAGCCAGCCTCGCGGGCTCGGGGTCGCCGTCGCTGACGTCGCAGACGACGAGCGCGGCGACGGGCAACACACAACGCATCACGGACCCGGCGGTATGGCTGGACGCGCACCGCGAGCTGCGGGCGCAGCTGCGCGACGCGCGCATCCAGCTCGCGCGGCGCGACCAGGCGGGCACGGCGCAGGCGCAGCACCAGGCGGCGGCGGAGGCCAAGGCGTGCCTGGTGCGCGCGGGCGTGGGGCTGCGCGCGCTCGACGGCGGGCTGGCGGAGCTGGTGACGCTGGGGCCGGGCGAGCTGCGGCGGCGGAGGGACGAGGTGAGCAAGGCACGCAAAGAGATGGGCGCGCTGGAGGGCGCGCTTAACACGTTTGCCGGGCGACAGGACGAGGGGGCGCAGGCGCAGGCAAACGAGGCGGAGCGGGATGATCTGTTTAGCGGGGCGAAGGCGGCAGCCAGTGGGGGCAGGAGGGTGCTTGGCGGTCCTTTAAAGGAGACTGACCGCACCCGAGAGTTGGACAATGAGGGCGTGCTGCAGCTGCAGAAGCAGATCATGCAGGAGCAGGATCTCGACGTGGGAGATTTGACTAAAGTGGTGCAGCGAATGAAGGAGATGGGAGTGCAAATCAACAACGAGCTGGAGCTGCAGAATGAGATGCTGGGACTGCTGGACCAGGATGTCGACAGGGTGGAGGGCAAGATTGGGGTGGCGAAGAAGAGGCTAGGGAAGATCAAGTGAATTGGGGCAAGCTCCCCGCTGTGTCACATACAGTCATTGCAAGCGCCGCGTTGGTGTGCACAGCACTGATTTTGGGTTTTGATTTGGGCATCATTGGAGCGTCGCGTGTAATAGAGATTTGCAGCATAGTGACAGAAGTGAAAGTCGACCGCGAGACTGTCTGCCTTGGGCAATACCTGAAAGTACGAGGGCCCAATGAGGTTACAAGCGAGTGGCGGCTGACGGCGCATTCCCAGGGGCAACGGAGCGGCAAAAGGAGCCTCACGCCGCGCTCGCGTATAAGCGAAGGCCATGTCCGGAGATAAGTTACAAGAGGACCCTTCGTGGGATCTTTCAGGCCCATGTGAGATTGCCTGGGCGCTTTTGGCCCCGTCATATCACGTTACCAGACGTGATGTGACTAGTGCGCTCTGGAATACGCACCAGCTCTGCAAGCTCCGGATCGAGCACAGTCGTGGCCAGTTGCCAGGGATTTCTGAACACTATGATTCTTCAATTTCGCAGCGTACGCCGCGGCGCCGCGACTACTAGTCTCCTAGTGATGCCCCAGACTCTCGCTTGCCACGTGGGGATAGGTCTCCGAGGCCGCGGATCCGGGTTGCTAGAAACGGTGCTGCGTTAGCGCGTGCCTAGTGGGTGCGCGGCGCCGGCTTTGAAAAAAGGGGGCGTCCAGCACCGCACCAGCACGGCTGCCGTTTGGGGCGTTCGTTCCGTATCAGTCGGGATGATTGTTTGCAGATGTCTTGCATGCGAGCTGCGGCACGGCAGGGCATCAGGCGGACTGGGTCGCGCGCGATTCATGGTGCGCAAGGCACGCGGTGATCAGTGGCCCGGAGGCCTGATCCTGCCACACGACACAGGGCCAATTTCGGGGCTGCGTTTGCAGCATCACGAGGTCGTCAAAGATTTCGCAGATACGTACCTGTTGGGTCGCAACGGGAGTGTGATTCGGAAGGTAGTCAGAACATACGCGGGCTCCCTGTGCCCTGGTCGCCTAATGCCGTACGGGACAAGGCATCCGGAAGCCGGTGATGGTGGTTCTCAGCAGACCCGTGATCTGCGCCGTGGAAGTTGGCTCTATTTCTGTTTGGGTTTCGGGCTCATCAAGATTAACAAGGCCTCGGCCGTAATGTTCATTGTTCGCTTTTGTGGCTGGAATTGCATAATTGCATTTCCATCAGGCAGCAAGGATTGTTATCGCGATAGCGTGAAGAGAGTCTGCATAGGTGTGATGCTGCCGGATGGCAAGGTGAGTCAAGCATTTGTCTATGATCGCGGATGGAAGCAGAGGCGATGCATTCTCGATGCATTTTTGGACATGCGCGGGCAGGAGACAAAAAGCAAGGACGAGGATGCAGCATCTCACAGGTGGTTGGCAGTGATTCGCCGAGGCGGCGGATTATTGGGGCGTGAAAGGCGAATTAAACGGCGTGGGCATGCCGGCTCTCGATCAATTCCCTGATCGCGGGCACGCATTGATTATTTTTGCGCCGTTGCACGGAAGGAGATGAGCTCGCACGGGGCCAGCATTGCAGCCCAGGGAGGTGGCGAGCCGTTGTTTGCAAGCCTACGCCGCAAACCCTCATAGCGCGTCGTGCAACACGCGGCGCATTGCTTGCTTGAGCGGCACATGCAGGAACGGGCTGATCTGCAGCCGGCGATGCGATTGCAGGCGTATGTGAAGCAGAGGCCGGGCTTGGGGGAAACCTCTCAGGCACCCGAAGCCGCGCTCCCCGGGGCGCCAGGGGGTGGGAGGAGCGTGGCACGAGTCCGGCAGCGCGGGAGTCCTAGATTAGGGCGCCGCCAAACCCTGCGACGCGTGCGCTAGCTGGGGCTCATGCGAGCAATCGCAGTGCTCCTGGGACAAAAAAGTCCCAAGGCTCGTCATATGTCCTGGGCTGGACGTGTGCCCTTTCGTGCCTCTCCTAACCATCAGGGGTCCTCGCGACGGATATATTCCCTTTGGCCCTATTCACTTGCATCTTTCGCCTTCTCCCTTCACTGCCTGGCCGCACTGCTCCCCTACCGTTTCACCCCTTCGCTCCTGTCTCAAGTGGCCCTACTGGCCGCTGCACACCCACTCGCTCCCTCTCGATCTCAGAACCGACGAATGTCTGCATCACAAGCGGCTAGCACCATACCAGCCACTCTTTCCTTGACTTTGCGACACCACAATCCCTTGAACCCAAGCAGTCGAGTATCCTGCGCGTCAGGCTCGCCCACACCATATCCCAGACTTGAGGTTGCGCACGTACAGCCCACCTCCCCAGCCTGCTCACAGGACCTTAAGGGAGTCGAGGTTTCAGCAGCGTCATCTCACACACCTTCATTCCTCTTCACTGCGTCTTGCTGTTGTACCCCTTCCGGGCCTTTGCCGTCACCACCGGCCCCTATACCTTTCCCACGTAAGTCATCCTAGCCCGCTACATCGGCCTCTTCCAAGCGACAGGCAGTCTTCCGCAGTACATCTCGACTGACTCATGCACCGCCAGATCTCCAAAACTCACTTCTTCCCACACCATCTTCATCATGCCCCGAGGTTCATACGATACATCCGGCCAGGACATCCCAAAGAGGCCGGCGCCCAGGCCGAGTGGCTCCAACAGACACCCTCGCCAGCACACCAGCCAGACCAGGTCGGCATCACAAGCAGCGTCCAAATGCGCCTTGACACATCCGTATGCCACTTTGAGAGGAAGCGTGCCCTAGGTTGATCGGATGGCCGTTAACTAGCATGACCGATATCCCTATCTGGTTACGGGTGATCCAAATCACTGTTGCAGCAGCACATGTATCGGCACCCATCAGGTCCAATGCCCGATCATACATGCTTCTTTACCTACGAGTACTCTAGCTGGCCCATACGACTCGTTGTCCTCATCGCTCTCCCGATCTTTTGGCCCGTTTCACCGCTGTCTTCTTACTTTCCCCTTTTTGCCAACTTCCGTCTGGTCACCGACACAAAATTCACCATCTGTTAGCGTATATTCCCCTCTGAATCTCGGTCTCTGTTTTATCGGAGGCGTTACGGCGGGCTGGAAGGACTATACCCTTGATTTTACACGGCTAGAATGTTTTTCTGCTCACGCACGTTTGCGTTTTCGACGGGTATTGCATGTTTTGGGGCATATGACGGCGTCCCAGGCTAGGAAAAAAAAAATGGGACAGCATCTGGTACAGCATAGTTTTTTCTTTCTTAACGGATAGAAGTTGGCTTTCCGTCCAAATATAATGTTCTTCTTCAGTCCATGTCTTTGTTTGTGATGTAGTCCATTTCCCATTGAGCTTGGAGAGTGTCTTTTGGTTTCGCGTAGAGAACCAAAACTACGTGCCTTTTTCCGTCCAGGACGTCATACCAGACGTCATTAGTCCAATTCTATAAGAGGTGTATGCGCCACAACGATATGCCTTGTGGTGGACGGCGGTGCAACTTCTGCGACAGGCAGGGTCATATCACTAGATTCGTGGACGAAGCGTTTCTCGAAGATGTATCCTACAACTCTTTCTTCGTGGGCTTGTGAAGCTCTCGTGAAACATTTCTATCCTCAAAGGTGGTGAATCTGAAGAGCGTAATGAGTGTGTTTAGAGGCGGGGCACGTTTTCCCCACTGTCCTGTTTTGCCAAGCGCTTTCATCGTCACCTGCATCTGTGGCCTCGTAACTCAATTACTCCCCTGCTTCCATTTTAACAAACAGTAGCTTGCTACAGTCACCACGAAGCACGGCATTGGTGAACTTGGTCGAGTTGCACCGTTTCCGAATCCCGCGACACGAAACACCTCCAGAGGCATCAGTTCCCACACCTCCGCCGCGGCCGTTGCCTGTTGTTGAATCAGAGAGCTTGTTGAAGGCCACGCGCTTCCGCTTCATATACCTGCAAACAGCTTCAAGACATCTCAATAATGGCTCAAGTCAACTACCGTACCGTCAATGTCGACGCATACGATCCGGAAGCGGCACAAAACTTCGACCTCGCAACCTTAGCTCCAAACGTCCAACCTGTGTCTTTGGCAGAGGTGCAACAAAATGTGGGGAACATTAGGGGTATACTAAGGTCTGGTGACAGCCAAGGCGCTCTTGGTGCTGCCCTGGCCAATGCGCCCTATGGCGCGGACAAGGAAGGAAAGGTATGTCACCTATTGAAAGTGAAGACCCTCAATCGACAGAGTTGAGCGGCGACAGCGGCCTGGGGTTCCAAAGTCGCTGAATCCTAGAATGGATTGGGTGAGCGACTGCAGCACATCAAAGCTTCAAGATACAGGCTTGTCTTGTGTGCTGCGCTGTTCGCATGGAAGATGTGCACAAAGACCGACTCGTTGAGAGGAATGATACTGCAGCCGTAAATACAGTGAATCGAATCGCTAACGCCAATCAAAATGTATTAGGACGCATATGCGGCCGCCGTGGTCGAGATTCTCCAATCGATACGTCAAGCAGAGATGACGCCGATCCTTAGCAAAATATACCAGGCCGAGGGAGGCTCAGAGCTGCTGGATGTGCTGATGAAGTATTTGTACGGGTTTAACAACCGCACAACACGAGCCAAAAGCTTACCACGAAGCAGATACCGGGGCATGGGCCAAGCTCACTCCACAGGCTCATCGGCCAAAGGCGTCACACCACAGCAAACCGGCGGATTCTCGCAAATCACCTCGCGTGGCGGCGGCGACAGCACCGGACAGACCATGAGTGTACTATTGAGCTGGCACGAGAAGGTTCGTTGTCCTCAAATACTTTTCTGCTCGTTGGGTGTAAGATGCTAGTACTAACACACTGCTCACTATGTAGCTCGTCGAAACGGCCGGACCAGGGAGCATTGTACGTGTTATGTCGGATAGGCGGACAGTATAATGGAAGGGAAGCTTTGCGACCGTAAATGCATAAGCGGTGACTAATGTTTATCCGATCAAGCATCTGTGGTCTTTCGTCGCTGATGACCCCTCAAAACTACATTAGCGCAATCTAGAACTGGACCTTCTGCATGCCCTTGTTCAAACTTGAAGAATCCCATGCATTGATGACAATATGGTAATCTCCACAGACACACATGACGAGCTTACAGGGATCACCTTCGCTTGACGTCGCCTCGACAAAATGGTGCAGGGTATGAAGCTACTGGAACTAGCGGCAAGTCTAACAATCGCATTTGCACGTTATAACCTGTAGAGCATGCACCCAGGTTGCCATTGCTACTGCGACTGCGGGATGAGAACAGAGATAGACCTTGCGATCAGCTTCAGGCGTACAATTTTGCAGGCTCACGAAACATGGAAAGAAGTCGAGCGATGCTAAGAGTGGCTCGTTCTGCGGCCCACAGCCTTGAGTGCGAAGTCACGATTGCCGTGTACATGGGAATGCGGCAGCTGCCAAATTGCATGCCCGACGTCATCGCGGTCACTAAAGTGGGCGGCGCGCAGTTTAAGCTTCCTTGCCGAGCATGTTTCCAGACGATGTTGAAAACATCAACTCCTTCTTGATAAGTAACCTATTTCGACTATTTTCAAAGTGTCTGCTGTCCAAAGAAATCTAGTAGAGTCTCATCGGATTGAATCTTCCTCGCTTTTCCGACGTCCGTGAGCCCGAATCAGATATCCGATCAAGCCGACGCTCGGGGTTCGTCGGATTACATCACACCCTACCATCTTCACCAAACTGTAAGGTGTTGGCTGATTTCAAACTACTTCACAACCATTACTGAGAGCGATTTGCCTTGACGATGGCACCTACACTTTGGGGCTTGCACTTGGGTCCGCCAGAGTTTAGATGGGGCAAGTTCAAGAGCTCGTACATGTTCAAGAACCGCGACTACCATCTCCGGAGGACAAAGTTTGTCGTCTATCAGCTGGCTATGATCCTTTGCGTCGTTTCAGAATCGCTAGGAACTGCTGCACTATCAGGTACGTGTGCTGCGTTTACCCACTTCTCGTGGGACTGAGCAAAAAGCACATGGACGACTCCATGTTTGAGCTATGCAGATGACTGAATCGTGTTGCCACCGCAGACTATGTCGACCAGCAGAAATACGCCAGTCAAGTGATAGCAAGAGACGGTAACCGAAGCAACAACGAGTACAACGATGACTATGTAGGAGTAGCGTCGTACAACATCTGGTGCGGCATCTTTGTCGCATTCATATTCGGTGCTGCATTCTTCTTCGACCTGTTCTGGCCCGAGAGGCACGAGGACAGAGGTATCAAGAACGCATGGAGAGCTTGCTCTGTCGCGGCTTGCATATTTCTGACGGCAGATGTGGCTGTCCTGACTGTATGTTTTTCTCCAAGATCTGTCCTGCTTTGATTGTTGTGCCGGAGATGCTAACGCCAGAGATTTCTAGTGGGTGACCAGCTCGAGGCGCGCATATGTTACGGGTCCGCGCAATCGTGCTATTGAGAGACAACTTAGCAGAATGGGCCGCTATCCGCTTGTATACCGCGACAATGGCCGTGCTGTTGCGGCGCTAGTCTTCCTATGGCCAGGATGGATCGCAACAATTGCCAGCACGATCATCATGTGGATGTCGATATCACACGATATACAATACGGGCCCTTTGCCACACACGCGCGCCAGAACAGGACTAAAGAGATGAAGCTAGAGAATGGTAGTGGGCTTCAAAGCAGTATTGACGGACCACTTGAAAGCAGGGAACGCGTCACTGAGGATAGAGTCGTCCCAAGCGGCGATGCGGACAACCTCAACAGCAGCTTTGTAGGCGGTCCAGCATCGGGCGTTGCTGGACAGAGTGTGCCTATGGAGCCGTCGGTGCCGCAAGAAGCACATACTGTTACACACTGATGGAAACTCATGGGCCGTTGCCGGGACTGACAGTATTGGCACGATGCCTCCAAACATGGATTGCGGCGTAGGAAGCCCGATATGTGACTTTACCAGCAAGTTTCACTATCATTAGCAGCGACAACGACAGTTGGTGGCGTGCTTGGGTCACTGCTCAGAAGAGATAGCAATGATGCCTAGTCTTAATGAACCGTTGAAATGCTCCGGTGGACGGAAAATTGTGTGCCATGGTGACACCAGAGGCCCGTGTGCGCGCACTTTGACAATTTTGCCTGGCGTGCTCCGAGATCGATTTGATACCCGAACAGATTGCGCAAGTCGCGCATCATCAGCTGTAGCAGTACGTAAGAGGGAGGCGACGCACGTGATTCTGCAGCCAGCCACAGCGCAAGTGGCGCCGCAAGTGTTGCGCCTTGACCGGGGGAGGTTTCCCCACTTTCGGTGTATCGCGGGCGAGCATTATGGCGAATCTTGAGGCCCCGCCTTAGACAATGCAACTTCATGCGCTTGCTTTGGCTAGGTGCTAGCACGTAGCACGGCGCGCACGGCAGGCAGAAGACCCGACGATGAGCGCGCTTGCGGGATGGGCATCTTACGGATCATGATGATCGGTATTCCATTCCACAGGGCAGAGCGGATGGGTCCACGCGGACGACGCTCTTTACCCACGGCGGGTGAGACAAGTGTCTGAGCTCTGCTGAACTTGGTGCGACGAAATGCTGCCACGTATGAATCTACTCGTAAGTACCCTTTCCGGGTGCTCCAGACGGGCGTGGGGGAGGCTCTGGAGGTCCGTCTGGCAGGAAACGGCGCGAGCAGCAAGGCACACGGGAACGGGACACTCGGATTTGGCGGGCGGGCGAATGAGGGGAAGCAAAGCCGCAGGAGTGGAACGCGGCGCTGGGGCTAGAGCCAGGCACCGCGACCTGAGGAACCCTCGCTCGTCGCGGGCGAAGCGACCCTGGAGTGGCGCTGGCTTGGTTACTTAACTTTTTTTTTTTGCGTGCGCGCGCGCTATCTGCGCTGTCTGTGGGCACGCACGGTGCGTCGTGGATGGGCGGCGATAGTCGCAAGCGGGATTGCGCCATTTGCATGTCTTCACCCTTCACCACACCCCAGCCATGAAGGACAAAGCAGGCCACGCCACAGCCTTGACGAACGGGACGACAGCTGGCCAGGCTGGACGGGGCAGGACGAAGTCCCCACCTTGCAGAACAAGAGGCTGTGCGATACGCTAACCCGCATGTGAACGGCCCTTCCAGAAGGTCCGTGCAGCGGGCGCGTGTCTGCGGGCAGTCAGGTGCGCTGCGGCTTTTGTCAATAATGTGACCTCGAATATTGTCCCCGACTGAATTATGTTTTTTTCCCTCTTCCGCCTTGAGACTACAGCTCACCTCCTCACCGTTGAGAGTGTCGCAGACAGAACCGTTGCAACGCGCTCCGTATAGCAAGACCTCGAAGCGCCTAATCGCAAGATTGGGCGATCAGCGGCTGCCAATCGCTACCAAGACCGGCGTTCGGCGGGGTCTGTCTCTCGGGCTGCCGCGCCTCAATAATATCCTCCAGGCCACCTACGCTCTGCCTCGTTGCGTTCCGTTCCCACACACCCACACCCTCGTTCTTCTTCACTTTCCCTTCCTCCTCTTCTCGCGACATCAGACGACGTCGATTGCGGCCCCGCCCACTCCTCCCTTCCCGCCGAGCTCCTCACTATTTTCGGCCCCTTCGTACCGCTGAGCCGACGCACGACGCAAGACGCCCGAGAATCGCGTCAGCAAATTTCCTGACCAATCCTCCACCGACTCGCTTTCTTTTGCGCACACATCTGAGCCTTTGATCCTGCACGAGACCAGCTTGTCTCGAGGTTTGGCCGCATCAATTGCACCGACCGCCCAACATGCCTTCAAAGGTGCCCCTCCCTGCAGCGCCATCTCGCCATGGCGCCGAGGTCCCTCACCAAGTGGACCACAGCATTAACGCGATACCCTCACAACAGGACATACCCACTCCTCGTCCCTCGTCAGGGCATCGCCTCTCCGTTGGCTCCCCGGCAAATGGCATGGCCGGCCGGCCCTCCACCGCGCGCCCTCACGCCCACTCGGTTTCCCTCGGGGGATCCCTCAACCCTGCCCATCGCGTCAGCCGTCGCAAGAGCTCTACATCCATGGTAGGCGTCAACATGACGGCCCTGAAGGACTCGCTTGAGAACGGCAAGGCAGCCAATTCACCCGCCTTGAGCCGGTCGCCATTTGCTACCAGCGGTGGCAGCTACATGGCTGCCAACGCGATCAAGGACAGGCCGACAACAGGCAGTTCCAACACATCTAGCGCTCTCGTTGATGGACCCCCCTTGTCTGTCATTGACCGTTCTAGTGCAAAAGCTCGTGCTCGGCGTGCCAGCGAAGGCGGTTCGCGTCTCTCCAAGGCTGAGAGGCGCCGCTCCACCGCTGGCGAGCTGAAGTGCGAGACGTGTGGGAAGGGGTATAAACATGGCAGCTGTCTCACCAAACATCTGTCAGTTCCCCTCCGTGCCCCTACCCCACCCGTGCAATGCCTGCGCCAACCCGTCTTCGCAACCTGATTTTGTCACACGCCCTTTGTTTTGCCCCTGGTACCCCAGTTCTGACAAATCTTTCGCAGGTGGGAACACACCCCCGAGTGGGCCTTGACGTCCAAGCTCCTCATCTCGAAGCATCAGCAGGTGCAGCTGCTGGAGGCTGCCTCGGTTCTCGTCGCCATGAACAAGGATGGCCCTGAGGATTCGGCCATCCAGAATGACAGCGACATGTCGGGTGATTCGCCTGCCGCCTCCGGCTCTTCGGATCTTCACGAGGACGATGCTGCAACCTCGAGCTCGCGCACGTCGACGCCGTCGCAAGACGAGGCTGCCCACGGCCGTGGCTTCAAGCAACATCCTCGACGCCAAGACAGCTACAGCAGTGCCTTCTCGCGGTCATACCAGTCGACCGCCGCCACCTCGCTGGCTGCCTCGAGTCTACCAGCTGACGGCGCAGACATGTACTACCGACAGTGGCAAGGCCACAGCGCTCGTCCTTCTACCTCGTCCTCCAACAAGGGTTACTATGATCGCGAGGACCAAGCGGACGTTGCTGCGGCTGCCGCCGGTCTGCTGAGCTGCAGCTTGGGCACGCCGAAACAGCACGCCCACTTGATGCCGGATGTCCCACCCGTTCCTGCACTTCCCGCGAAGTACATTGGCCATGCCCAGTACCATCGCAGCAGCGCCTCGCAGCATGGCGACATTGAAATGGTTGAAGGCAGACTTGACAACATCGCGCCACAGTCATATTCCCACGTGCGTGGCCGTAGCGAGGAAGACGATGATGGCGTGTTCGGCCGCATGGAGCAATAACCAATCCAGCTCCCGCCGCGACGTGCCACTCACGACATCTTCTCCTTACGTCTAGCCAGCATCTACGCATAATGACCACAAATGTTCCTACCGACTTTTCGTCTACCCTAGCATAGGCGCCCTCAACGCCAAACACACACCACACCACACAAAACCAACCTCAAACATTTGATGCATTCTTTTTTTCAACACTATCACGTCAGTACTCCAACCTTCACAGACGAAACGGCAACCCCGAAGTTACGAAGTGAATCGAAAGAATTGGAGGAACCAACCCCCAACCATGAGGATTGACTAACGACTCGGCTCTGACGAGCCAAGTGTCTCTGTATTGCTACAGCTCTTTCGTGCATCTGTCTCCGCTACTGGACGAGCAACGATGGATTTCGCACCGATGAGTGGTCCATGATCTGCTATGCAAGTGTTCTTGATTGCGGTCTCTTATGTCCGCGGCCTAGATTACTTGCAAGCACTGATTGAACTGCGAGGTTGAAGCGAAGGCATCTGCATTCTCGTCGAGCGTCGAGCGGCACCAAGGGACATGATATCTAATTAGCACTGAACATGTATTCTTCCAGCTCACACTCATCCTTGCCCATGTAGACGCTTATCTGGTGCTGTTGGCCCATTCGCCTGTGATGGAAGTGAACAGCTCGTTGACACCCTCGGGACAGAAATGAGATACTGATGCAGCTCTCTGATACAGGTCTGGCGATGTGGCCGGACGGAACGGGACACTGACACAAACAATGCATGCGATCGTGTTTCGTGGGTGCCTTGTTCTCCAGATTTGGAGCAAGATCTGGCCGTTCAGACCATGTGTCTTGGCAGTTAAGCTTTCCCCACGTCATTGCATCGGGAAAGTGAACAAGTTTCGATGCTTCACCACCTCCTACAACCCTACTACTTTCCTCAACGGTCTTTTTCCCATGCCTTGTCAATCTGCGCAAGACTATCACTAAACTCCAACCCATCGCAACCACCACCTGCGCCGTCACAATGTCCACGCGACGCGGTCGATCCACGACCACCACACCCATAACAACACCCTCGAAGCCCAACGGCACACGCCAACAGCGCAAACCCAAGCCCGCGCCCCCCAGCGCCTTCCTGCCCACCCCGCTCGAGGCGGTGCTCCTCGCCATCTACCCGCTCACGCTGCTCCTCGGCTCCCTCTTCGCGCAGCTCTCGCCCTCCACCCACCCGCCCAGCAACGCCTCCGTCTACTCGCCCCAGCACCAGTCCTACTACCCCGCGCACCTCGCGCCCTCCTACTTCGCCACCAAGCGCAACGTCTTCAACGTCTACTTCGTCAAGCGCGGCTGGGCCTGGCTGTCGCTCGCCGTGCTGCTGTTCGCGTTCGGCGCCGCGCGCGGCCGCGCCGCCATCGCCCTCGCCGCGCACGGGCCCGCTGCGCGCGTCTCGTGGGCGAGTCCGCGCGTCAGCGAGATCCGCGATGCGACGGCGCGTCGCGAGGAGCAGGATGCGCGCGTCCGGCGGCGCTGGCAGGTGCTGCTGCGGTGGGCGGCGGCGACGCTGGCCTGGTTCGTCGTGACGCAGTGGTGTTTTGGCGCGCCGATCGTGGACCGTGTGTATCGGTTGACGGGCGGTGCGTGTATCAGGCTGTTGGAGCGCGAGTTTACGGCGGAGAGCAAGGCGGAGGGCGCGATTGCGGGGGTTATGAGCCATGCGGCGTGCCGCGTGGCGGGTGGGCAGTGGTTGGGTGGGTATGATGTGAGCGGGCATGTGTTTCTGCTGGTCTTGGGGAGTGGGATGCTGTGGATGGAGGTGTTGCCGGTTGTGCTGCCTGGGGTGCGCGGGCTGACGGGTCGACGTGTCGTGATGACGGAGAGTGGTGGCGAGATGACGCTCGAGGAGACCGAAGAGGCCGATGCTGTCTATGGTGATGGACCATATCAGGAGAGATTGGACGAGGCTGAGAACAGGAGCAACATGGTCGAAGTCTTGGTGGACAGTGTCGGAGATGAGGTGGATTCGCCGTCGCTCAGCCCGTCTCACGCATATGGCACGCGCACCAAGACTGGCTCGCTGCGTCGTGACCCGACATCGCCTGGAATCTACCGTGTTGTCACAGCGAAAGAGAAGGAGAGGCTGTCGCGGCAGAAGCAGGTTGGGCCATTGACGCAGCTGAAGATCTGGGGCACGTCGCTCGCCGTCTTCATCGCTGTGCTGAGCTGGTGGATGCTGTTAATGACGGCCGCATTCTTTCACACGTGGAGCGAGAAGGCCCTTGCGCTCGTTTTGGCCAGCGAAGCACTGTGGATTATTTACTTTGCCCCCAGAGGCCTTCCTGTCGTCAGAGCCTGGGTCGGGATGCCAGGGATTTGAGCATTGTAGCATTAGTCTAGTCGAAATCCACCCTAATGTAACTCTTCTTCATCGTGTTGGATACTTCCATACTCTGATATAAAACGTCGCACGCTCAAAGACACAAAACAGACTGGTATCAAGCAGAGCCTAGCACGCGCACCCTTCGTTCGCCTTCTGCACTCCGTCTCCCCGTCCCAGCTGCACCCGATTGCTGTCGTCTCTTTGCCCAGCCTGCGCTGCACCGCCTGTCGAGGCAGCACCTGCAGCGGGCTGACCCCGGCCCTTCAGCGCCGCCTCTGGAATGGCGTTTGCAATGGCGGTAAACACCTCAGCCACGTTGCTGCCCGTCTTTGCACTGGTCTCGAAGAACAGGCAGCCCTCCTCCTCGGCAAATTTCTCAGCCTCCTCCCGGCTGACCTTTCGCCCACCTTCTTCCTCATCTGCTTCGCCCTCGGCACCTTCTGCCGGCGTGGCGGACGGTGCCGCGCTATCATCAACCAGATCGACCTTGTTGCCGGCAACGGCAACGACGATGCCGGGTGATGCCTGACGCTGCAGCTCGGCAACCCAATGCCGGGCCTTGACGAGGGATGACGGCTTCGTCACATCGTAAACGACGAGCGCTGCTTGCGCATTGCGGTAGTACATGGGGGCGAGGGAAGCGAAGCGCTCTTGGCCCGCGGTATCCCAGATTTCAAACTTAATTGTGCGTGTCGGTAGGTGAGCCTTTTGCGTGAGGAAGGCGGCTGAAGGAAGAAAGACATTGTCAGTAAAGGTTCTACTCGCAGCCTAGATTGCGGCCTTCGAGCCGAGAGCAAAGGAGAGGTGGAAGACATACCGCCTATGGTGGGCTCCTTGTTTTCCTGGAAGTCGTTGTTCACGAATCGTAGTACCAGAGAGGATTTGCCAACAGCGGCTTCTCCCAGCAGGACCAGCTTGACGCTGCTGACTGGCTTGGGAGCGTTTGCGGCGGGAGATTGATCTGCCATGGCTAGAGTGGGTTGCGTAAGTAAGGACGTTGACGAGGTAAAAGTATTCGAAACTTTGGAGCGAGCACAGAATAATTTCGAGTCCGCCTTGGGAGGATATGACCTTTGGGAAGGTTGAATCTGGAATCTTGATCTGGTGGGGCTCGGGGGGCTGGAAGAGCCTAGATTGAGGAACGGTCGTGTCTGTAGGTGCGATGTCTAGGAAGCCAAAGTGGATGTTTCTTCCCGGCAGCGGCGACTTGATCTGCGCGCAGCGGAGGTCAGTCGATTGATTGGGGATTTGGTTCGATGTGTCTGCCTGGCAGCGCTGGCCGTTAAGAGATGGGATGCGAGCCGGAAGCGCCTAGTGACGCCGCCGCCTCTGCCACAGCTTGCCTCCGCCAAGAACCTCACGTCACGTGCATCTTCAGTTGGGCACGGCACGTCTTGTCAAATGAAGAGGCTTAGTTTGTGGAATTTCCTTGCACGGGCTAATCTGCGTATCTCAAATCGATCTGCTGAGCTCTGGATATGGACTGTGTGCTTAACATACGGAGGGCATCTCCCTTCGCATCTTGGGCCGTTCGATCAGCACGTGGTCTTGCGAGTCATGCAGATTGCCTGGTCTCTAGTAGACAAGGTATACCTGTAGTTGATAGACGAACACGACGCAAACCAACCTAGTTGAGAGAAGTTCAGGCAACTCGAAGCAGGTCTGAGTGCAACTACGGCTAGCTGCATCTTGTGTAACCATAAACCTGACGCTCAAATACTCAACCGGGGCCCAGCAATACTGCCAGACAAGCATGTGCTTGCTCAAGACGAGCTTAAGCACACAGTAGACGAAAGTGCTCATCTGCTGAAATATTTGGAGTCATACAAAATCCTTTCGCCATGCCTTCCCCCATGACCGAGCTCAAACCCTGGCGGCAGCCCCTGAGGATCGCGGCCGCGCCTTTGGACACGCCAAAGACGCCCCTTTCAAAAGTCATGCCGCCGCCTCCCTCACCGCTTGCGCGACACGGTGATATGGAAAGGGCAAAAACAGCCATGCACAACGCAACCAGATCTTCCACCGCGACTCCAGCCACGCCAAAATTCACATTTGACCCCTCAAAGGTAGATCAAGCAGAGTATCTCAAGGTAGGTGTGCCCGTGACCCATACGCCCCAAACCCAAGCGTGAAAGATGCAGACATTATTCCGAACCACAAGCCCCCAGAAGAAGCAAGTAACGTCACGTACCACAGTAACAAGAACTAACACTCCTTCCTCCCCTGCAAAAGTGGCGAGCAACAGTCGTCCTCCACGCCGGCCTGACACCGCTCAACCCACACCCCCAGTCCGCATCCGACGAGCGCACCGACGTCCTCACCACCATCATCGCCCGTCTGAAGCAGCATTACGCGCAAGCCCGGCCGCAGATCGAAGCCTCTGTGTCCAGCAACGGCGCGTGGCCCTTCTCACGCCACCACGCACGTGACGACACACCGCCTCCTGCAGAAGGCACGCCATCAAAGATCAAATCAGGAGGAAACAAACCTGCACAGCCGCCGGGCTCACCAGCGCAGACCCCAGCAGAGCGTCAAAGGTTGGAGGACTTGCTGTATGCCAGTCTGAACGCGCCGACAGTCGCGGGCGTGGATTACATGTGGCGGCCGCGGGAAGGGAAGGTGGAACAAGACGAGGACGCAGCGCAGCGGGATCGCGAGCTCGACGAGCAGATGAAGATGCGGCTGTTGAAGGATCTCGACGAAGACACGCACGAAAGCATTGTGCAGTTTGAAGCTGCGCTTAAGAGGGCACGCGATGTCGAAGGTGAAGAGCGCCGGTGGAAGCAGCGGGAGAAGGAAGGCACCGAGCGGGAGAGGTACACGAGCACTTGGGGGCGGAGATGATTAGTTTTATCTCAGTTTTGATTTCTCCCATATGAGTGTGTGGTTACGAAACCATGACACATGCCTTTTGTGGCTCAATTCCTCGGCAGCTCCGAAGCCGGTATCCATCCATTACTTCAAGCTCCTCCCTGCCAAGTCCACGACTATGACTACAGTTCCCACCATTCCCAGCCCTCTGGTTCCGCAACAACATATTTGTTGAGGAGGGGCTGGTCACTGCTTCCATCAGTTGGGTGCACCAGAAAATCAGTAGTATGGTCCGAACCTCATCAATTCCTGGGCGACTGGCAAGGTGTATTCGTGCACCGCAGCGCAGAAGGCCTCCGCACTCGCTTTGAGTTCCGCAGTGTTGTCCAAGGACTTGAAAGAGGAACTCTCGATGATATCCAGGACGCGATTGCCGATAGCACAGATCTTGGAATGACGCATGATCTCTAGGACCTCTTTGTCCATCTTGGGAGGTGGCGGAATCTTCGGCGCGCCTGGATTTAGGGCTGGACCAGCATTTGAAGTATTCGGGCCCGGTTGAGTGGACTTGGTATGGTCAGATCTGGCCGAGGGAGCTGAAGCCGGAGGGGGCGGCGGGCAGGACGGTGGAGGGGGCGGAGGCGGTGGAGAAGAAGCAGCAGTAGGAGGAGGAGGGGGTGGTACCTGTTCAGCTCCAAAGGTGGCCTTGGGATTCTCGATAGCTTGCTTGATCAAGCCCGCGACGACAGTATGAAATTCTTTCACCATCGCCTCTTGCTTCTTGAAGTGCTTATCACTGAGGGCGCGTTCCTTGTCGTAGGAGCGCCTGATCTCTTTCAACTCCTTCTCGCGTCGTGCTTCATTCATTTTCGTGGCTGCATCAAAGCTCTCGGCGGATTGTTCCATCTGCTCGTACGCCAGATTGACGAAGATTTCGACAGGGCTCTTTCCGGGAAGGTGGGCCGCCAGACTGGGCCTCATTTTCTTTACAATATCGGCCAATCCGGGAGGGGAAGCGGGTGAGGCATGCTTGTCTGCAGCAGAGGCGACTTTGCAGCAGTGGTGGTGGTAAAGACGATGATGTGAGCTGCAAAAATGCGGCATGGGCGGTTCTTGAGGCTTGGGGGCACCAGAACCACTTGCCAGGATTGGACCTTTAGAGGCGCCACGGCTCTGAGGAGTGAGTTTCGGGCGTTGGTTCACCACAGACGCCGCTGGCTCAGCCTCAGTCTGCTTTGCAGCCTGACGGGCCCGGTTCGTGTCAAGAGCGACAGCAGTCATGGCATTCGCGAGACGCTGATGGTCATAATCCATAGAAAGAAAACGGTCAACACGGCTGGGGTTGTCGGTCAAATTCACCAGAGGCGTTGGCTCCGGTTCGGCGGTGCACTGGACTTCATCCTCCTGATGAGAAGCAGAAGCAGAAGCGGAAGCAGTCGGGGCAGTGTCTTTAGACTCAACGTTCTGCTGCGAGGGAGCTTGAGCCTTCTTCTTCTTGGATGGGGCCATCGTTTCTGATAGTCACAACGACCAAGGTCTCGAAAGTGGAAATGCGTGCGGCAAAATTTTGGAGCGACACAGGAATTTTGTGAGAAGTGAAGAAAAGTTGGCAAAGAGTTGACAAGAAAGTGAGACGCAGCAGAACCCTTAAGTACGAAATGATGGGGCCGTAGTTGCTGGGCAACAAAATGTCAATATCAGACGTGAATCCCTTTCACTTCAACCTTGGCACTCCCAACCTGGCGGTGTTGGGGAAGACGATTTTCCAGCATCGCTTTCCCCAGAACTTGTAGTCATTCGTCATGAACGCATTCTTTGACATGGTGCCGCATTCTTTGAGGGGCTACCATGTTTCAATATCAAGGGAGCAACAAAGGGGATATGATATCATGACTTGAGACCAACTTGCAGTTTTGCAGATATTCAAACAGCATATGTTGTGCGAGTAGTACAGGGACACCTTCGGGATAATTCTGAAACCCCGCGCATGTATCAGATTGCTTGCAGTCGATGCGTATGTGAAGGTGACTACCAAGCAGCAACATCGTGGTCGAACCGACTCAATTCCTTGCCAGCATCTTCCACGTCCTTCTTCGCCTTCATGCGCATGTAAAAGATCGGGCAATCTTTACTGCTGCAAATCACCTCGCAGTGCATGCTTCCTTGGCATCGTTGACATTGCGTCCAAAGTCTGCCGAAGCGCACTTCCAAGTCGCTGACTTTACTCAAAGTCTTCGTATACAACTCGCCGAAACGCGGTCGACAGTTGTCGCATACAGCACCAGCAGATTCGTCCTTTCCGACGAGCGGCTTCTTACACCCCATACATGTTTGAGTTTTCTTTGCAAATTTCATCAGGCCTCCCATAGTTGGTGCTGCAACGCTGATGCTACGGGTGTGATCGCCATTGAGGAGACTCGCAGCCTTGCGCTCACCAAGGATGGGCTCGAAGATTCGAATCAGAGGTTTGGACAATTGATTGTCCAGGTAATATCGCGTGTCAATCGGAACATTATGTTCGAGGACGTATATGGGATCTTCGCTTTTCTCGTAGTTCTTTGCACCGCTGGCGCCTTTGATCATGACGTATGCAACGCGATCACCCAAAGCCGGCGCAGAGCCAGCATCGCGCTTCTTCATGCGCTCAGCGAGCTCAACGTGCGCTTGCTTGGCAGCATAGTCGTTCTTAGTCAATGCTTTGGTAATAACCAGTTTTGACATGTCAATCTTGTTCTGCAGCAGGTCGGATATCATGTCTTTGACGTAACTGGAAAGGTCTCGTTAGTAAATTGTTGTAGATTTTCAATGTGGGGGAGACTCACTCTTGCGCACCAGCAACATCCTGATCAATGAGGATTTTGCGGAGAACAGTCTCAATGACAGTTTGCACCATGCGGCAGTTGTCTCTTCGCACAGTCTCGATACCTTTGGTATCCATCTTATCCCACTTCTCAGTCTTTGTCCAGAAGAGGCCAGCGTAACGTTTTTTGTTGATTAGTAGGTACGGGAAGTAGACTTTCTCAAATTCAAGCTTGATGGGTTTCACGAATTTGCTAGAGACGTAATCAGCTGCCTCTTCACCGAGCTTCATGGCGGCAGCAAGGTCTTTGGGACCGAATTTGACCATGACAGAGTCAGTGTCGCCGTAAATGACTTGTGCATCGTGCGAATAGCCGTTGGCAATATTGTACTTGGCCTCGACTTCTTGTTTTGTCTTTTCAATCATTTGGCGACCATAGCTAGTAGTACTACTGGCGACAGGCAGGCAAGGGAGTTTGCCAACAGTGGCGCCAGTGAGACCATACACACTGTTGGCACTAATCTTCAGGGCCAGCTGTCGACCATTGAGCACTGCTTTTCTGAAAGGATCTGTTTCCACTGCCATTTCCTTCTTTGCCTTCTTTCTCGAGCCTAGCAACTCCTCTAAGATCTGAGTGAGTAGGCCTTTCCGAACTTTTGCAGTACAGAACAGGTCGCCGTTGGGAGTAACAATGTAGTCTTCGTCCTTCTTCAAGCCAAGTTGCTCTACCTGCGCTTTCTTCAAGAGCGTGGTGTAGCACAAATTATGGGCCTGAATAATACTGGGATACAACGAGGCAAAATCCAGTGTAGCAACAGGCACGTCGTAATAGCCGCGGGTTGGCTCAATGACTGTGGCACCCTCATATTGCTCCTCAGTGCTTTCACTGCGAAGATTGGGGATGACAAGTTTCTGTTCCAGAGCCTTGCGGAAGAGTTGACTAATGAACTTGACTTGCTGGCCTCTAGACAGGAGATAATTGAATGGTACTCCTGTGACTCTTGCCATTTCGGTGTAATTGACTAGGCACATAAGTTTGTCCATAAGGCGCTGTGGCAAGTACGCATCTTTCAAGCAGTATACTGCAAGACGACGCCGTGACTCCGGAGTTCCGTTGAAGAGCTCGGTAATCATTGTGTGATGAACATCTTCCTTTTGTTCTTTCAAAAACTCTGCAGAGACTGAATTGAGTGTATAGCTTCGAAGCTGATAATCTCGTTGCACAAGCTGCAGCAAGTCCAGTTGGAGCCTACCATTGGTGTTAGTGGCTTTGGTGTCTCTGTTGCCCATTTGCTTGCTCGAAAAGTTTGTTTCTTTAGCTTGCGACATGATGTTCTTCAAACGTGACCAGTAGGGGAATCGTGAGCATTTAAGATGTTTCGCTCTGTCCAAAAGATACGGAAAATCGAAATTGGCAATGTTGTAGCCGATGATGACATCTGGATCGACTTGTTCCAAGAAATCTCGCCACCCCATGAGCATTTGCTCTTCTTTGTCGAATTCAAGGACCTGAGTATTCACGATCGAACTGCAAGTGTCAAGGCAAAACACGTTTCGAATGAAAGGTTTCTCCTCTCCGTAGCGTGTGACCACATTGGCAATCTGAATGACTGGATCCATATTGGCCTCTGGGAATATGCCTTTACGACCGGCACATTCGATGTCAAACGAGAGAACCCGGAGAGGAGCCATCTTCACCCACTCGCCTTCTGCCGGGTGCGATATGAGATCGCGGTAGTGTATATACGCCTCAATCTGACAGTTGGAGTGGCGATCTCGAGACGGTATCATGTGGTATTTGTTGTGGGGTGCTTCAACCCAAGACATACCAGCGACATTCGTGTCGACCATGAAACGCAGAACATATTGAATGCTATCGAACGTGAGAATACCACCATCTGCAGACTTCCACAGTCCCTTGTAGTTGGCTTGGCCGTGCTCTATCGCAGCCCGCACCTTGTTGATATGCTTTGGGTCGGTGACGGTGATCTTCAGGTATGGTGACTTTGTATTGCCCTGAAAACCATACATGTTTTCCCTCATGAGCATCTGCACAGAGTGTATCGTGGGCATGTGTTGGGCCATACTTGTCTCCAAGTAGGCCTTGAATGGTTCACAGTCCCTCGGTTCAAAAGATGTCGGCGCCGCAACGTAGAGGTAGTGGAGAAAATCGGTGATGTGAAGCAAGACGGAGTGTCCAGTCTGGTATACAACGTGAGCAAGGTGCAGCGTGGAGCTTGGGACACGAAGAACATACCTCTGTAGTACCGAACAACTTGATAGTGGTTTTGCCTCCATGGAGAGTACCTTCTTCGGCCTCAATCTGTTGGAATATGATCGGATCCTTGCCTGCTTCCCAGAGTCCCTCGAGTGGCGGGCGACTCCACTGCTGGTCTTTCTCTGAACTTGCTTTCTTCAGATCGTTGATGTCTTGTGTCAACTTCTCCAAGACTTCAGTCTCGAATTGACTCTTCGGTTGACTAGAGCCGAGCTTGTTCGCAGGACCTTTGCGCGTCGGAGCTCCAACGACGGGCGAGCCATCATATCGACGTTTCTTGGACGCAGATGCTGGAGAAGAAGGCATGTCCCGTCTTTGGTTAGTAGTGTCTGCCAGAACATTCTTGCCCGGCTGCATCACGGCGGCAGGCATGGCTGCGAATTTTTTCTGGTGCAGACGAATTGACGAGGAGCCCACGAGAGTATAAGCACGCGGGGGATCGCGTCGTTTGGTCATGGAAGCCGCGTCGCGCGTCAGTGGAGCCAAGTGTCGATAGCCACGGACACCCGCATGTTGGTGTGATACTCGAAACATGGCTCGCGCTTTGATTAGGACACATCATATAAATTTAGGCCATAAGTGTACTAGCTGGGAGTTGTGCCAAGCCCACACTCAGAATTCCCTCTGCCTCTCAAACGAAATCTCGAAGCCCACCACCTTGCATCGCATCACCGCAGCCATGTCTTCCGCCGCCCTGAACAAGATTGCGCCCAACAGTCCCTCAAGGCAGAAGCCTTCCGAGGTTGAGACCAACATTGCCAATGCCCTCTACGATCTCGAGACCAACATCCCCGACATGAGGAGCGCTCTGCGCCCTCTCAGCTTCGTCTCCGCCCGCGAGGTAAGATGATTCTCAACTACAACAGCCAGGCCCAATGGCCTTTTCGCACACGATCGAATATTCTCGAGTTTTGTCTCGTCGCAACTTTCCATGATGTGGACGAAAATCCATGCTTAGAGGGGCCGATGAAGTACAAGAAACACATACAAAACATACAGCGAGAAGAGGATAGATCTAAAGCGAAGAGGCGATGGGCACTGGGAAACAGTCATTAGAAACCATGACTGACACCAGGATTCTTCTTTAGATCGATGTTGGACACGGCCGCAAGGCTATCGTTATCTTCGTCCCCGTTCCCCTCCTGCAGGGCTTCCACAAGGTGCAGCAGCGGTAAGCGAATGAACCTCTCGCACTTGTGGTAGACACACCTGTACTAATGCACCAATGTCCAGCCTCACTCGTGAGCTCGAGAAGAAGTTCTCTGACCGCCACGTCCTGATGATCGCTTCCCGCCGCATCCTTCCCCGCCCCAAGCGCTCCAATCGCAGCCGCACCACCCAGACCCAGAAGCGTCCCCGTTCCCGTACCCTCACCGCTGTCCACGATGCTATCCTTGGCGACCTCGTCTACCCCGTCGAGATTGTCGGCAAGCGCGTGCGCACCCGCGAGGATGGCAGCAAGATTCTCAAGGTTGTCCTTGACGAGAAGGAGCGTGGCGGTGTTGACTACAGACTCGACACCTACTCTGAGGTCTACAAGCGCCTTACTGGCAAGGGTGTCAACTTCGAGTTCCCCCAGACTCAGGTCGAATACTAGATTCGGGATGTAGAGGAGATCACGAAGGAACGGAAGGCTAGTGTGTATGACACTGCAGGCGCTGTGGGCTCGCAAATACCAAAAGCGATCTGCTTTTCTTCTCATAGTTCTTCTCTTCCTATGTGACGTGCGCCCTCCGTGCAAATAATCGTATATGCTTGCAATGGTGAAATCTTGGGTTGTGTGACCAACCTGCTCCTCACTTCTTCCCTCCTGGCTCAAAACTTCCGCCACCTCCTAAGACGTCCTGTAAATTCACTTGACCAGAGCCTCTAGGCTCTGGTCTCTGCTGGCCCTCTCCCTCTTTCCAGCCAATCAGGTATATCAGTCTAAATGTGGCTGGCACGCTCTCCCCATCTTCATTGCCGTGCAGCGCCCGATAAATGCTCTCAGCCGCTAGCAGCGTATCCTTTTGAATCGGGCCTTTCTCGCGATTCAATACAGCATTGCTCTCACCCATGGCCTGTAGATCTTGCATGAGCGCAAAAGAGGACGGATAATCCACTACAATGTCGTCAACATCAACAGTGAGTAGCTTGAAGCCCGCAGACTGCAGCAAGCCGCCGACATCGCGTACGTCTGCCAAAGGCGAAGTGTGCGTCGAGACACCACCGCGGCGATCCTGCTCGGCGAGCTGTAGCGAGGTGCGTAATTCGTAGAGGGAGTCGCCACCAAACATGACGGCCATGAAGGGCGCGTCCGGCTTTAAAATATTGTTGATTTGTTTGAGGACACTGGGGAGGTCATTGGTCCAATGCAAGCTCAGCGAGCTGAGGACTGCGTCGAATGTGTTGGCCTCGTATGGAAGAGACTCTTCATCGTGGAGGACATCGCGTGTTATGTCGATTTCTTGGTTGAAGGCGAGGTGGGCGTCGCGGTGGAGTAGGGTAGAAGAGGAGTCGGCGGCAGTGATGCGGCCTATGCGCGTTGCGATTGATGGGGTAGAGGGTGCGTTGGAGATATCGTATCCAGCATCGGTTGGAGGAGAGGTAAGGATTCGCGCAATGTTGCAGGCGTTTGCGCCCAGGTCGAGGATGTGGGGAAAGTGGCGGTTGATATCCTGAGAGCACTGTTAGTCTCGCAGCTCTGGACGAGTGGATGATGGGAAATGGCACCAAGAGTCGTTCTGCTAGTCGCGCAGCAACTTCATCGCGCAAGTAGTCGACGTTTCTGCTGGACTCTGCATCTGCAGCAGCTCGCTCTTTTTGAAGCCATTTAACTCGTCTGTCAAAGACCTGTAAAGAGGGAGCACCGGGTGCTTGCACAGCATAGCTTCGCCTGGAAATTGAGCGCAGTAGCGGCTTGTGCAATCTTGACGGGCCTGTGAACATGATCTCTTGCTGCACTGGAGAGACACATGCTGGAGGGCGGATGCTTCAAGCTTGTCTATGACGCCAGGTCGTCGATTGGTCAAGCTGCGGCAGCCTTGCTGCATGAGGCTCGCGCGATGTGCCACATCTTCAACTCTCTGAGACACGCGCCTGCGATATGCAGATTGGAAGAATGCTGAAATTTCAAAGGTTTCGAAGACATATTGCGAGAGTTGACTGATTAATTGGAGATAAATGGCCTCTGCAACGCCTTACACGTATTATTCGTGCCCATGCAGCGAAAGCCCGACCACGGATACAGGCCCCTTGGACGCCACAACAGCCGAGAACGAAGAAGATCAAACGCTGAACCCATATAATCCTCGCTCAGACTACTCATTATACCCGCTGGATCATCTGTTGTTTTGCATTGAATGCCACGAGCTGCGCTGTCCAAAGTGCTACTACGAAGAGGTCATCTACTACTATTGCCCAAGCTGCCTTCTGGAGACCCCCACCGCTACGGTCAAGGGCGAGACAAACAGATGTACTCGAAGCTGTTCACAATGTCCTCTCTGCTTCGCGACTCTCGCCTTGCAAAGCTACCCGGATCCAAACGCATCACGTGCTGACAGCAGCAACCCAGCAACCAAAGATGGCCCATTCATTCTCTCATGTCCATATTGCGCATGGAGCTCTCTGGACGTTGGAATTACACTGGAGAAGAGCATCAATATCAACGGCCAGTTGAAAAAGCTATATTCGCGTCAGTACGACGCAGCCACGTCGTCTGAAGAGTGGCCTGCAAGCCCTGGAGATCCAGTCAAGTCACGTCTCGTGCAAGAAACGTCCGCTGACTCGGTCTTCAATGACGGCCCTTCAGATACTGCAAGAAGACCTTCACTGGCAGACGGCGATGTCCAAGCTACATTGCATGACCCTTTTGCATCTCTGGCGGGCTTCTATCGGTCGCAGCTTGCAGAGACAACTCCCTCTGGGCCTTTCGGCCTCTCTTCTGCCTACGGCCTTGACTCGCCTTCTCAACTTTCCCGTCTGCTCAGCACGTTTGGGGTTGGCTCTGTGAAGAAACAGCGTGGCAAGCTACCTGTGATGCGCGAGGCTCTTTTGCCTGCCGAAGGATTGCGAGCGCTCACACTCAACGACCAGCCTTCTTCGCTGGCGGCTTCCAACGGCGAGCTCGCTCACACCAACCCTTCGCTCAATGAGGTTGATGACAAAACCATCATGTCGGCTCTCAGCCACGAAAGTCGCCTTTCTCTGACTCAATTGACTGCCCAACAACTCCACCCTTCTGCCGATCCGCTCACTACCACCACGACTGCGAACCTGAAGCCACTTCCCACCCTTCTACGCGCCAAGCGTGCGAAACGTTGTCGTACTTGCCGCAACAATCTACTGAGGCCCGAGGAAAAGCGGCAATCGACACGCTACAAAATCCGCCTGCTGGCTCTGAATTACATCCCCAGATTGAGCTGCAAGCCATTGTCATCTGCAACGACCCCTGCATCGCTACTCGCCACCCTGGGCTCGCTCGATCAGGAAACACCTACCCTGACGAAGGGCATACCAAACCACTTTCTCTTGCACTTCCGCAATCCTCTCTACGAGTCGTGTCGTATTACGCTTGCTACGCCTCAATCTCAAAACCCAACGAGTCTCCCAGGAGCACCTTGTTCCGTAAAAGTCACAATCCTATGTCCACAATTTGAGGTTGGTGCGACTACGGATGCCTGGAATGAGGCACTAGATGGAGCAGCTGTTGACCCAAAGCGTGAGAGCCTCAAAGGATCAGCAGCCGTTGCTGGTGGCACAGCAGGGATTGAAGAAGGCAAAGAAAGAGTGCCAGAAGCTGGCAAGATCTGGGCCAAGGGACGAAACTGGACAAGCGTAGTGCTTGAAGTTGTCCCGTCTTCCACAGCAGCAAAGAGCGAAATGCAGGGGGAAGCGAAAATTGAGATTCCGCTTTTCGTACGCATGGAATACGAAGCTGATGAAGTTGCTGTGGGGGGAAAAGGACTGGGAGACAGTGTTGGGAGTAATGAAGGGCGGGTGGCCGCCCCGGGGGAAAAGGGTGCGAGCGTAAAGAAGGGAAAGGTCAAGAGGGAGCTGGCGTACTGGTGTGTTGTAGGGGTTGGTAAGATCGAATAGATGAGGCGAAGACTACAGTTACGATCGAATATCTCATATACTTTGATACACCCCGACACCACCAATCCAGCCGCCCATTGGATCATGAGAAAGCATATTGAACAGCCCAACAATTCATCAAATGCGATCAATTTCGCAGCCCAGTTATTTGGTTGATAACTCTGTCATCCAAGTTGGGTTCTCCAGACCGATTAGGAGCAAGATATTCTAGCACAGGGCAAGACATGGAAGCACACATGAGCCCTGAAAAATCACGAGCAGTTAGCTCGAACCCCAGGCCAATGAATTGTCCAAAGAGCAAAGCGAGTTGTGCGTTATGGGGTTGTACCTTTCCAAGTCTTTGCCGAACATGTTTTGCTCTGATTGGCCGGGTGTGTGGCGTTGTTGAGGTACCGTCCCCGCCTTCTACGTCAAAGGCATGCTTTTCTGTGCCAGAAATACTTTGCCATCATTTACTGCTGCAACCTTTGCCCTCTCAAATTACTTGTTGCTTCTTTTCGCGCACGATAGATTCTTTGAGGATCCTCAGTATTGAAGGTCTCATAAAGATATGTTTTGACCGCCAATTGATGGTAGACGGATTGGATAGACCGAGGCTACAAGCCTCGATAGAGACAATGCATGCTACATCCTTGAGCTGAATATACACGACGTGATGGATCGACTGCGAAGCATAGCCACGCCGAAGGAACGGTCACCGGAGTCCTCTATGGACCCTTCGCACAACCCTTCTTCAGATGTCCTGGCCACGAAAGATCTCCAAACCGAAGAGCCGCTGGACCGACAGAGTCCACAGATGTCACAGCGAAGCAAGAGCAAGCCCCCAAGATGGTGGCGCATCTACTGGGGCAGAGGCATGTGGCGAGACGTGAAGCGTCGCTTGCCCTACTACCTGAGCGACTTCACCGACGCCTGGGACTACCGCGTGGTCCCGGCCACGGTGTACATGTTCTTCGCCAACATCCTGCCCGCGCTGGCCTTCTCCCTCGACATGTTCGACCGCACGCAGATGAGCTACGGCGTCAATGAGGTCCTGCTAGCGTCGGTGCTGGGCGCCGTCGTCTTCGCGCTGCTCGGCGCGCAGCCGCTCGTCATCGTCGGCGTCACCGGCCCCATCACCGTCTTCAACTACACCGTCTACGACCTGATGGTCCCGCGCGGTACCAACTACTTCGCCTTCATGGCCATCGTCGGCCTCTGGGCCATGGCCATGCACTGGCTGCTCGCCCTGTCCAACAGCTGCAACGGCCTGCGCGCAGTCACGCGCTTCTCCTGCGACACCTTTGGCTTCTACGTCGCCCTCATCTACCTGCAGAAGGGTGTGCAGGTGCTCACGCGGCAGTTCGCGGGCGACGCGGCCGCTGCCGGCGCCTACCTGTCCATCATGGTTGCGTTGCTCGTGCTCATGGTCGCGTACGGCAGCGGCGTCATCGGTGCCAGCAATCTGTTCCAGCGCTACGTGCGCAAGTTCATCGAGGACTATGGCACGCCCCTGACGATTGTCTTCTTCACTGGCTTCGTGCACATTGGCCACATGCGCGCCGTGCCGCTCGAGACGCTGCCTACGAGCAAGGCGTTTTTCCCTACGCAGGACCGCCCGTGGCTCGTGGATTTCTGGGATATTAGTGGTAGCGATGTGGGCATTGCGATCCCGTTTGCCATGGTGCTGACGATCTTATTCTGGTTCGACCACAACGTGTCGAGCTTGATTGCACAGGGTACCGAGTTCCCTTTGCGAAAGCCTGCCGGCTTCCACTGGGACATTTTCTTGCTGGGCGTGACGACGGGTGTGGCGGGCATACTCGGTATCCCCTTTCCCAATGGCTTGATCCCGCAGGCACCGTTCCACACGAACAGTCTTTGCGTGACGAAGCAAGTGCTTGTGGAGGACAAGGGCGCTGTCGGAGGCGAGAAAGACAAGGATACACGAATGGAGAGGGTAGTCGATCACGTGGTGGAGCAGCGCGTGAGCAATCTTGCACAGGGACTACTCACGCTAGGATGCATGACGGGTCCGCTTCTGATCGTGGTGGGACTGATCCCGCAAGGCGTTCTGGCTGGATTGTTCTTCGTCATGGGTGTGCAGGCACTGGAAGGCAACGGCATCACGTTGAAGCTTGTCTATCTCTTCAGTGACAGTGAGCTGACGCAGAAGCACCCTCTTCGGGCCGTGCAGCAAACGAGCCGCATCTGGCTGTTCGTCGGGCTGGAGCTATTCTTCTTCGCTGCGGCGTTTGCCGTTACGCAGACCGTGGCAGCCATCGGGTTCCCCATTATTCTCTTGCTGCCAATCCCGTTCAGAGCGTGGGTTATGCCACGAATGTTCAAGAGAGAGGAGCTGGCTGCAATGGACGCGCCCACAGCTAGCCCGTTCACAATGGAAAGTGTTGGGGGCCTGCATGACGATGCTGAACTTTCAACTGAGACTGTAGGTAGACTTAAGGCAGAGAAGGGCGAGGATGGTAGCACTTCTACGGGCAGACAGCTCGATGGGGCTCTAGTAGAGGAGAGGACAAAGAGAAGAGCAGACACAGGAAGCCAAGAAGAGGTCTAGGTTCGAAGAATAACATGTAGAAGTAGTAATTTCCCCAAAGCGGCTAACGAGATACTATATTGTTGTCAAGAGTCAAAATCGCTACAAGTAGTGTAACGTGATTGCGTTTGGCTACCGGGTTGTGCAACAAAGCATCATCGTGGCGGCGGCTGCACACGTGGAGGAGGATCATGGCGCGCCCAGACACACCTCGATGGGGACGACCACCCGCCAAGCCCATGCTCGAACCTCATCTCTAGATGTCCAAGCATTGCGCGCACAGCAGAAACATGCGTCCACGCATAGCACAGAAGTTCGCACGTGGAGTGAAAATGCCACGTGATGGACGTAGGAGATCTACAATCGAGGGGGCAAATTCGCACCGGTAGCCGAAGAGGGGAGCCGGAGTGCGACCGATGCGCATGTTTCTACGGCTCACGGCTACTTGCATGGATCTAGTTTGCACCTTGCAAGCTCAACATCTTCTGGAAAGGCTGCGACGTGCCTTGCGAGTAGCCAAGATTGACGTGCGGTGCTCGCTGGGTGCAAAATTTAGCATACGGGGGGCGCACTTCCCTGGGCTATCGTCATACGCAGGAGGACATAAGCTTTGGGGGCTGCATGGGGCAGGAGCGCCGAGCCATACTGACAAGATCGATTGCCGTGCACATGTCGTGGCCGATGGCAGGCGAGTGGAGGGGCATTGTGGGAGGCAGATTGCGGAACTTGCGGGTGCGGGGCCAGTAACGAGCACAAGACAGTCTAGGCGCCAAGGCCAGAAACAGAAGGAGGGCTTATCAGTCATTCGCCCCGTAAGAATGCCGATTACGCCACGGAAAGAGAGACATCGCTCTCACCTCGTGGGCGCAGCGGCAGGGTGACGTGAGACGCGAACAGAGGGTCGAGTGCGACAGTGGTGGAAGATTGGCAGAGGGCGCGGCTGGCACAGCTTGGCAGACGCGAATCCGCTAACGAGGGCCAAGACATGGATTTCTGCAAGGCCTTGGCGGTGAAGTTGGCCCCCACGTAACGATCGGATGGTTTTGCCGCAGGGTGGTGCAATGCAGAGCCTGACGGGTGCACGCGTTGAGCTGGCGCGAAAGTCGCTCCCTCTGGGGACGCAAGGCGGCCGCGCGAGCAAGGCACATCGAAGGAGAAAGCGAGGGTCGGGCGTGTTGCAAGCCACTAGTGTCGCTAGCGGCTGGGCAATCCTTGGCGCATGCCAAGTAATTGGCCAAGAGCCTGCGCGTGTCGTCGGTCGCAGGCGAAGAGGAGCAAAGGCGAGAATTCTGGGCCGGATCGCGGGAATTTAGGTGGCTCGACACTTCGTGGCAGTGTCGTGACCGCCGGGGCCCTTTTGCTTTAAAGGCTGCCTCTTGGCTCCTCCTCCTCTCCGCTGCCTTGGCAAAATCAACACCTCTCTGTCCAGCTCTGCCCTCTACCTGCGACAGCTGCTACTTTATCGAAAATTGCTACCAGAGACGCGTCTAAAAAGCGGTGCATCTCTGTGTCACCTGACCCGCGCCCCCAACTATCTACGTAGTTGTTGCGCGCAGAGTCTTCCCTCCTCTCCCAGCCATCGAGCATTCTAGGCGACGCCAAGCACACTCACAATCATGTCGCAGCCACCGGCCGAGACACATCCCAGCGTCGCTTCGCTGCTGCAGGCGCAACAGCAACAACAAGCCCAGCAGGTGCAGCAGGTGCCTCAGGCTGCCGTCTCGCCACCTTCGGGCCCTGTCGACAACCTCACCTGCCAGTGGGTAAATTGCGGTGAGCGCTGTGTATCTCCAGAAGCTCTCTACGTATGTTATTTTCCATCATCTATCGCCAAGACCACCCTAACGACGCCCCCCAGGAACACGTCTGCGAGCGCCATGTCGGTCGTAAGAGCACCAACAACCTCAACCTTCAGTGCCAGTGGGGCCCTTGCCGAACAACAACCGTCAAGCGCGACCACATCACCTCCCACATCCGTGTGCACGTCCCGCTCAAGCCCCACAAGTGCGACTTCTGCGGAAAGTCGTTCAAGCGCCCTCAGGACTTGAAGAAGCACGTCAAAACACACGCCGATGATTCTGTGCTGCTTCGTTCACCCGAGCCTTCCGCCGCTTCTCGCCACAACCAAGGCGCCCACTACGCCACCGGTGGAAAGAACGGCCCTGCAGGCTACTACCATGCTGACCACTCCGCTGCCGGCTATGGCTACCAAGGCCACCCTGGTGGACACGCACCCTTCCCTCCCGGCTCTCACGCCTCCAACTATGGTCCTGTCGGCTCCGTCTACTACAACGTGCCTCAGGCCGGCTACGCCGGTGGCGATCTGACCGAGTCACGCAAGCGCGGCCATGACGCCCTCGAGCAGTTCTTCAGTGATGCAAAGCGTCGTCAGATTGATGCCAACCACTACTTTGACCTCGGCGCCCGCTTCGGTGGTCTGCAAGGTCTCAGCATGGGTCTCGGCCCCTTTGGTGGCTACAACAACCAGCACGGCTATGGCGGTGGCATGGACGACTCGTACGGTGGCACCGCCGCCACCTACCAGCAAGCGCCTCAACCCTTCACTCCCTTCACTGAGCTGAAGACCAAGAACGACCTCATGAGCATCGACCAGTTCCTTGAGCAGCTCCAAAACACTGTCTACGAGCATCCTGGAAGGAGCATGCCGGAGCAAGTTCACATTGGCCTTGACCCCCGCCTCAACGGTTCGCCGCCACACTTGCCCAGCGTTGCTCAGGCTGCTCAAGGAGCCACTCCCGGCGCCTACAGCAATGCCTCCCTCACTCCGTCGCTGGTTGAGGACACTCCCACACCTTCATCCATGCATCAGAGCCACTCTCCCGCCTCTGTACACAGCCAGCACAACTCCTCCCCTCGCTCATCCGGCGCAGCATACCCCACTCTGCCATCAGTCTCTGCTCTCACAGGCGATCTGCCCGCCGGCAACTTCCAAACCGGTGCCCCTGCTTCTGGCTTGGGCAACCAGTTCGAGGAGTACGACGGCCGCCGCCGCTACTCCGGGGGCTTCCTCCAGCGCGCACGCCACTCGCCTCCCCAGACCGCCGAGCCGCGACGCAGCGCATCCCCCTCCGCCGTCAAGCAGGAGGTCAAGACTTCGTCGCCCCAGCAAGAAACACCACAGATCAAGCTACCGCCGATCCGCGAGCCGGGCGAGGGCACGCCGCAGGCCGACGACGGCCGCGCCACCTCCACCGATGGCGGCGAGCGCGACGAGGCCTGGGTTGAGAACATGCGCGTCATCGAGGCGCTGCGCGCGTTCGTGCGCGAGCGTCTCGAGCGCGGCGAGTACGGCGACAAGGAGGGCGAGGACCACGAGATGCGCGATGCCGAGGACGATGGCGGCGCCACGCCGCGCCCCATTAAGGATGAGGGCCGCGAGATGAGCGACCGCGAGCGCGAGGCCGGCTCCCTGTATCCCATCCTTAAGGCTGTCGAGGGCGCCTGAACGCTCGCCTTGACAATCACGAATTTTGACGGCAGCATCAGGCGTTGGTGGGTTGGCTGGCGGCACGGGAAGGTTTGCAAGGACCGTTTGCTTTCACTCGGCATCACTGGCTGGGCAATGGATGCATGCGCGTCGGGGAATAACACATCATGACTTGTGTCTGTATGGGTATCATTTTCTTTAGTACTGTGCTTGATTCTTCAACAGCAATGAATGTTTCGCCCTAATCTCTTAATCACCTGCCTTTGCCTGTCCCGTGTAAAATTTCTGCCGTCGTTGGTGCACAGTCGATCTATGTTCGTTTGCATATGCGTGATATTTCATTGTCTGCATTGTATATAATGCCATTTCGTCATCGTAAGGCTGTTCAGTTGCATAGCACACACTATAACTCCCACCGAGCATACCTACCATTCGATCCCGTCCGGCCCTTCCCAGCTGTCGCCGCCGCACGCCCTCTCGAGCGCCAGAAGACTGAAGTGGCTGCCCACGACTGGCCGCGCAGTGAACCTGTTACCCGCGCCGAAGCCGCCGTCGCCCTCAGTATCGTAAAGGTCAGTGAACGGCAGGTCACTGTTGGTCTCGTTGAGCCAGTAGGCCATCTTTGTGATGATGGTCTGCTTGATCTTAGGCGACGACACTGCCGCGACTTGGATCATCCAATCCGATTTGGCGTACAGGTGACGCGAGTCGAGAGGTAGGCCGAACTTCTGCATCGACAGTCCATAGAGCGTCGACTGGTTGGCGTAGATGGCTGAAGGGATGAAGGGCTTGACAGTTGAGTTGTGCTTTGGACCGCCATGGATGGGTTTCTGATCAGGGTTACCATACGCGTAGTGCTCTTCGATTGTGACACGTGTGAGTGAAGGCGACGAGGTTGGTGCGTGGAAGCAAAGGACTGCATCTGCGAAGAGACTGTAGAGTGTGGTCCAGCTGCCGTACCAATTGTAGGCAAGCTTCGCGTGTGAGTGGTCCTTTGAGATGCCGTGGTCAACGTCTTGCCACTTTGAAATGTATGTTTCGCTGATGTTGCGGTAGTACTTCGCCTCCTTGGACCTGTCCACCACAGTTGCCAGCTCGCTCATAGCCTTGATGCCGACAATGCCTTTGAGTGCAAGATTGGTCTGCAGGGGAAGCCATCCGGCAAAATCGTCCGTACACAGCTGGTTCTTGGGCTCCAGGGACTCTTCAATAAGATACTCCGTCCACTGCTTCCAGATCGGGTAGTTCGCTTCCAACCACTGTTTTGCCTGCCTTTTGCCATTCTCTGCGCCTCCCCATTGATTGTCCATGCCAAACATGTCACCGCTCTCCTGATTGACTTGAAGCGCAAACGGCTTGGTGTCTGGCGAAGGTACTTCACTCACACCCAAAGTCGACCAAAGGGATTGCGCAGCAGACTTGGTACCATACTGGAGCGACTTGACCAATGAGAGACCCATGATCAGCATGTCGCCGCATTCCTCGACGGGCATGTACTCGTCATTGCCATCAGCGTGTCCAGTCAAGTTGGGGAAATGAGCGCCCAGGTCATGCATGGAGTATTTGTTTGGGTATTGACCGCTCAATTGATGTTCCAGAAGCGGCTCAAGCAAGTATGCTAACCATCGCGGGTTTGTATATGAGAAGAATGGCCAGGCGGGGAAGATGACATCTACGGTCTGCGTATTGCCGTTGGATGAAATCTCTTTCAAGAAGACCAATGGATTATCTGGGGTACCCGAAAAACTTGTTGCCCCCAGAACTTGGCGAGCAGATAGTGTAACAATGTCAACGTAATCGGAACCTCCCGCCTTGTGGGCATCAGCCTCCAGCTGTGTTGTGTATTGCTTTGAGAGCTTGACAGCATTGTGAACGTCGGCGAAATGGAACTTAAGGAGAGCGGTATCTGTAAGAAAGAAAGATCTCCACAAGGGTCTCATAAGAGTGAGGCCACGCGAGGAAGCAAATTGAACCACCTCGTCTTGAATATGCGTGAGTGTGAACAGGGCGTGGGGATGTGGGTGAGAGGAATTGGCCGAGCCGAGATGGAGAGTCTTGTGAAAAGCAAAGACTGGTTCGTCGTCGTTGATTGCGCGGAAACCACTGTCAACCGTGTTGTGTAGGCCGCTTGACCTCGCGAAACTCCGACGCACATGCTCTGCAGAGCCACTCTGATAGTGCGTGTCGGCCGGGGCGGTGAAGAGCAGCCGTCCCCACTCAGCGCGGTCGTCATGCTCGGTGAAGGCTTGCTCCTCCTGCCGTTGTATCTCCCATGACCTGAGAGACTGACCGCTTTCGGACTGAGCATCACGCAGGAACCATTGAATGTCGCTGTTGGCATCACCACTGACCCAGTCGCCGTTGATATCCATGTAGATGTCAATATCGAAGCTACCCTCAGCGGTAATCCCGACATACGATGCGGGAATGGACTGCCTGAGGGAGGACGCGGGTGTGATGGGAGAGAGGAAGGAAATTGTCAGGTTGGCATCATCCAGCTTGGAGCTGGGAGCCGGAATGCGGTACGTAAGGTTTGTGGTGGAGGCGTCAAATGAGGTACCTACGAAATGTGGGAAGGATAGGTTGAAGCTAAGACATGTCAGCTATCATACCGCTTGGACAGCCGGCTCAACCTACCCATAGGTATGGCCTTGTGGGCCAAGGGAGTCCTGGGGACGTCCCAGAAGTGGATAGACTGTTTTGGACCCGGGAACAGAGGCCATTACCGCCATGCCGATGGACTGGCCAGTCCAGAAGATGGGCCATTGAGACCATGGCTCTTCACGCGCGCGTAGCCATGTGCTCAAGTAGGGATTCCTAACGATGAGCGGAACCACGGGAGGCTTGACGTGTGATGCACTTGTCACTGTCGCTAAAAGGCAGGCAAGCACAGCCTGCAGGGCAGCGAATGCACAGCGCATGCTGAAGCTTCCTCGAAAGGCGGAGAGGTGGAGCTATAATGTGGGTGGACTCGGAGCACCTCGAGCTTTCGGCAAGAGCCTTCACCCTCGGTCCAGGAGTGTGAAGAACGACACTGAACAGCAAGTGAGTAAGCAAGTGACTCGCGAGACAAGCAGCTGCAAACAAGGCAGGAGGTGAGGGGAATCCAGCGTTTCCCCCTCAGCGACCACGGCGGCTTGGTATCCACATGACGCCGCCAAGGCCCCGCCCTGAGCCGTCGGATCTGGGGAAGCTGTCGTCGCCATCGCTTTGCCTCCATCTTCCTTACTATGTTGTCTTGGACCTCTCGCATGCCCTCGAGACTCTGAGGAAGGAACAAGTTTCCCCCGGCAGATTGGCTCTGCTAGCCATGGCCGCTTACAGGGCAAAAAACGTGTTGATGAGTGTCTGTGAATGTGATCCTTCATCACGGCTTCAGCCAATCAGCATTGTTTGCATTGAGATTCCGATGTGTGGTTTCTTTGATCGACCATCCATCTGCATATCTGTAAGCCATCATTGTGAACTGTTATTGACTGAAATGATATACCCTGGGGTCGACACGCACTCTTGACAGCCTTATCATTAACTGTCATGACTGCCTTGCACGCGAAGCCGCTAGCGCACATTTCCTTCACTAAGAGCCCAGCTACTATATATACAGCACCGTGCTTTGCGCTCAGTGGGAAGTTCTGCTGTTGTAGTCCTTTTCACAACCTTCATGAACCCTGCAGCCCTTTTGAAACCTGATCAGGCCTTTGGCCCACTTTGCATTCAGCCTCAAGTCCGATGTCAACATCCAAGCCGACAATTCTCCTTGTTCCTGGCGCATGGCATACCAGTGCTGTCTATACACCACTGCAACAAGAGCTCGACCCCTTTTTGGAAGGCTCCATTCATACGATAGACTTTCCTTCTCTACAGAGAGGCGACTTCGCCAATGAATCTCACCCACCAAGATCCCTTTTTCCAGACGATGTCGCTCACATTCGTGATACTCTTAAACGCCACGTCGAAGAATCTAAGAGGGAAGTCATAGTGGTCATGAACTCTTACGGCTCTATTCCCACCCAGAATGCCCTACGAGGCCTTTCTAAGCGCGAGAGATCCGCCAATGGGGACCAAGGCGGCGTTGTGGCCTTGCTGTACATTGCCAGCCGGCCCCTTGGTTTTGGAGAGTCAATGGCTAGTACTGGTATGGCTCCTTCAATGTCACGAGATAAGCCTGAGAATTTCGAATATGTCGATCCCCCTCCCAGCGCGCACTCGCTCTTCTATAGCGACTTGGAGGATGCTGAAGCGCTTGGCTGCGCAAGCCAGCTTCAGCCGCAGAGCAACAGTGTCTTCCAGGGTGTGGCCGACCACAAACCCTGGGACCTCATCCCGAGTTTCTATCTCGTCTGCAAGCGAGATGTGTGTATTCCTTCTGGAACACAGGAGCTCTGGGCGAAGCAATGCGGGATGACGGTGATGAAGGTTGATGCAGGGCATGTGCCTTTCATGAGCAGTCCCGCAGCCGTCGCCGACATGGTCAGAAGTATAGTAAGAGATTTTGCATACAGGGGCTAATACTTAGCCTTTACTTCTATGCTAGTATATATTCATCCTCGAATCTGAACTGTGGTTGTGCACTTGTATTTTTCGAAGGTAGCAGTGCACCTGACTAGCTCACGCTAGGTGGCGCAGCAGCACAACACGACTTTAGGCTTATTTTCTGGAACTATACTTGATATATGTTATTGAAGAAACCTCCTTACTTAGAATAGCCTGGATATGGAGAATGTACCTCCCCGCATGGGATTTGATGATGTAGCTTGGGAGAAGAGCGAGGAAGACTTCAAGACTTGGTCTCAAAGATATCTTCGAGATGAGCCAACCATGTACGCCATTGGGCATCTAATCACCAAGCATAGGCTTGGCACTCCCGAACTTCTCGAGAGGATACCCGCCGGCGCCTACAATCTAGTCTATCGTATGAAGTTTCTCGATGGGGGGTCTGCAATTGCACGTTTTCCCAAACCTGGACAAGTCAAGTTTCCGGAGGAAAAGGTCCGCAACGAGGTAGCTACAATGCGCTTTATCCAAGAGCACACCACTATACCAGTACCTTTTGTCCTTCATTACGGCATGAGCGACGAAAGTCCCGATGGATTAGGACCGTTCATCATTATGGAATGGATTGAGTCCTCAACAAGTCTTTACGATTTACTAAGACTCCCCAACCTGCCAGACAAAGAACGCCCTGTCATCAATCCAGACATACCGCTAGAGCGCATCGAGTATATCTATAGTCAGCTGGCAGACATACTTCTCCAGCTTTCTAGGCTGAAGCTACCCAAGATCGGCTCACTTCGTCAAATAGATGAGGAGACGTGGAAAGTCGACCAGCGACCTCTCTCACAACAGATGAATGCACTGATCGAGCTCGGTAGCTTTCCATCTCATGAGCTGCTAAACACAACATCTGATAGTACGCAAGCATACTACTGTGGACTATCCGAGCAGATGATGCACCACTTCATCACTCAGCCGCACTACTGCTTTCGCACAACCACTGAAGGGCAGTTTCGTTTCATGGCGCGCTGGTTGTTCCGAAAGCTCGCCAATGAAGGTCGTTTGCCCTCTCAGGATGGCACTGAAGGGAACAATTTCCCGTTATTCTTTGATGATATGCGCCCATCCAACATTTTGCTCAGTAAGAATGACCGCATCGTCGGTTTGATCGACTGGGAGTTTGTCTACGCTGCACCTCCAAGCTTCACAAACAGCCCACCGTGGTGGCTCATGATGGATGAGCCTGAATATTGGCCCGCGGACAGGACAGCTTGGCCCGAGTTGTACGAGCGCCAGCTAGTCATATTCCTTAGGTGCTTGAAAGCAAAAGAGGATGAGAAGAGCGTCAAAGAAGCTGAACGTCTCTCTACAGCTATGCGCCAGTCGTGGGACACTGGAGATTTCTGGATTGACTACATGGTCCGTCGACCATGGGCATTCGACACCATTTACTGGCGAGAGATAGACAAGAGGTTCTTCGATGTGAAGGAAGGAGCTTCTCTTGATGACGTGCTTGATGCAAGGAAAGAACTTGCTGGCGATCAGGTTCGGGAGAAGATGAGAGACTGCATTTTGGATAAAGTCGATCACCACAATAGGATGCATGACGACAGAACTACTTGCTGTTTTGACTGGGAAAAGATCGATATCGACGTTTGAATTAGGTAAACCATATTAGATGTGATATCAAGCAGCGCCCGTATATCTCCAATTATGATAGCATGTTCAAAAGATAGGGTCCTCTGACTCCCAATGCCTGATGAAAGGAATGACTCTCCACTTTCTGTTGCTCATTCTGCTCTGTTGAGAACACCTCACTCAATCTTGGTCCCAAAAGTCTTGTCGATTGTTTCCTTCAGCCACACAAGTTGCCCTTCCGGACCTAGCTCTTCGCGGGAACCAATGGGTACACGAACAAAACCTAGCTTAGGTGTTGTTGACGCATTGTAAACCTCTACGGCATGCTCGACTTGGTTTTGAATCTCGTTGGATACACCACCACCTACGAGAACGCCAGCTGGCGTGGGATTGAGTGTTTCCAAGAGAATTTGAATGTTGTGGGTACTGAAATTCTCAAGACTGATGATTGCTGGAAATATGATATGAGGGGAAAGTGACTTTTCCACAGAAAGAGATACCACTTTGGAGCGGCCAACTGTGAGGATTGGAACAGGGGTCATGTTTGGATATGGGAGTTTTCTGGTGAAGATGTTGAATTTTTGGGACGGGTTTGCTTCTTACTGTTCTACATTCTCCTCAACACCACATTTTCACAGAATATATAACAATGTATTCGGCGGAATTGTTTTCGGTGGTCGGGCATCAGTCGCCGACCACCGACGCAAACCATTCAATAGCCTAGTAAAGTACCAGCCCGAGTGGAAAGCTTGGCCCCGGGCTCGTAGATCCGGTATCCGGAGCTAGACGCTGATCCCTAACGAATTGGGCTGTTCAGCTGTGCCATTCAGTTGGGCTGGTCAGACGGCGTAAAACAAAGAAGGCTTACAGGGTCAGCGCTAAATAAGTGTACTTTTCTCTGCCACCGACGTATGAAGCTCAATTTGTCCGCATATCCAAACGCCGAGCTTGTATTGCTTCTGGACGATCCCAACGCTATAAAGCTGTCGCCGAGCTCCGTTTCATCTGGAGTTCCGACGGTCGTTCGGTCGGTAGACAACAAGCAGCAATCTGTACGTGAAAATTCTCTATACCCTATACCATTTCCTCCACCCCGCAGACAATTCAAAGCAATGACTCGCATTACCTCCGTCATCCTCGCGGTATTCACGGCCGCAGTCGCTGCAACAGACAACTTTACGGTAGTCTTCATGGTCTACAGCAACAACGATTGCTCCGGCGAGTCGTCCGTCTTCGTTAACAACCTCGATTGCTCCACCGCACCTTTCCAATTCACCGCATTGAGGGCTTATGTGCCGCCAGAGTACCGCGCTGTGGCCGACAACTACGCAATCGAGACCACCTACGGTCCTGGATGCGACATTCCTAACCGCACAGGATACTATGGACTGGAGATCCCCAAAGATGATTCGTGTGTGTATGCTGGTACTCTAGATGATGGCCTTGCACAGAGTATCTCGGTCTACGAGGGCGAACCTTATTAAGCTTTACTTGAGGAGGAACGTAGATATCGTTAGAGCAATATTCTGGAGAGCTAGTATGCTATGAAATGCTTTCCCTTTTGATTGAGCGAGCGTGACAGTGATGTCAGAAATGAGACTTGACCGCTCTCGCCAAGCCTTTAGACTGTCGCCTCCGCTGAGGCTGGCGCTTGACAACCTTTGACTGCTGCTTTTGCTAGAACATCTGAATTCTCGTGTAAAGATCTGAGGTATCGGGGTATATTATTATGAGTTCAATATTGCTATAGAGAGATTCAGAGTGTCCACAGTGCGTCTGGAGCTGATTTCAAGCTCAACAGGCCACGAACAACTAGTCTCTGAGAAGAAGGGGAGGAGGAAAGAGGAGGCCTTCCTCTGCAAAACAGCTCAAGTGTAGGGTGATGACAACAGCATACCTGCGTAGTTACAACACGTTGGTGTGTATTATGTCGTAGCACAAGACCTGCCAGCTTGACTCTCGCAAGGTTTGCGGGCCTCCTGTGGTGCCGACCATGATGATGCCATTGAGCCTAAAGACACTTCAACTCTCGATGTGATTGAGTATCTTTGGAAGATGACTACCGGAATCGAGTCAAACCCTGCTCCAGCGATTCTGGCCTCGACCCTCTACTTGCAGCGCTCGGTCTCATCACAGTCTGAAAATAACCAGCGTTTATCTACTACTCTGTCAGCACTAGACCGGAAGGTTCTCGCGAGTGGCGGCTTTGCTTATGGCTCCTCGAACGATTCTGGAGAAGTGGTTGGAATTGCGGTTGAAGGTGGCAATCGAAGCAGCGTGGCTACCTCCCTTGCCCACTCATGTCTAGCATCACATCTAGTACCTGTGGGCGCTCCAGAGGATTTCAAACCCGGCAGAGCATTCTACGTAGACTCGCTTGGCGACTTTTCCCCGCGAGTTCTCTATGTGATGCTTGTGAATAGACTGCAGAGAGGCAAGACAGGATCTGGGTTCGATCATCAAGGAGGTTACGTTTACCAGAAACAGCCCCAAACCAAGGAGACTGAAGAACGAGTAAAACAGATCGAAGAGAAGGCAAAGGAACTGCTAGAAGTGGTGAGCTGCATGCGTGTGCTGGACTTCGTGGGCATCATGGAAGCTGCAAGCGAGATGCGAGAGGTGCTGGACAAAGACCTGCAAGCCCATGCTCAAGACGGCGATGATAGTCCCATATACCACCCCGACGCCGCTGTCCACGATGCACAAGGAACGCCAGTCCCAGACCCACCGCCACCACCGCAAACCGCCCGCATCGTCGCAGACTCCCAAGCAGATCCAGCGGAAGACGACGACGCCGACATGCTCGACTGGCCCGCCTTCCCACCACCCACCTCACGTCCACTACCACCACTCTCTCCACCCCACAACCACCCCTCCCCCTCTCCCCCTCCCCCGCCCACCCCACCCCACCACGGCAAACCCCTCATCCTCCTCCCCTCCCTCCCAACCCACCTCATCCCACAAATGCACACCAACCACACCACCGCCCACGCCCTCCTCGTCCACCTCCTGCGCTCGCTGCGCGCCCTCGCCCGCCCCCCGCACGCCGCCTGCATCCTCATCTTCAACGCCACCGTCGGCCACGCACCGCCCTCCTCGCACGCACCTGGGGACGCATCCAGCAGAGACGCGCCCAGCAGAGACACACCCAGCGCCACCAACGACGAAGGCGTGAGCGCATTCGCCGACGTCGGCACAGTGCGCCCCGCGCTGGGCCGCACGCTGGCGCACTTTCTCGACCTCAGCGTACTGGCGACGGCGACGCGCGCGCGCGACGGGCGCGGGCGGGTGTGGGTGGCTGAGGTGCTCAAGGACTCGCGGGGCGCGGGGCGCGGCGCGGGGGAGAGTAGGGTGGGCAGGTGGTGCCTGTTCTGCGAGGGGGGCGAGGGGCAGCTGAGGGACGTGGCGGACGCGTGATGGCATGAGCATGGGAGTGGCATGGTCACGGTGATTCATAGGGCGTCTGGAACCTATCTTCTGGTGGTAATTGAGCACGCAGATGGGAAGAATGGAGGAACGTCTTCTTTTTGGGGGAAATTTATCACGCTTTGTGCCCGCCTTCGCTATCAGTACATCGCAAAATGAAGGGTCCCTGGTATCATTTCGATCTTCTTCTCTCGATCCTCGCCATTCATATGCAATAAAACGCCACGCTTTGCTTAGCGTTCGAAAAGTCCCTGATGAAGTAAGCTAACAGAACATGTGTATCATTAAAGAATAAAGTCCAAGATCCCAACCACTGTCCCTTCCGTTGACGCCATGCTAATAATGTCGGTATTGTTTATGTTGAGGAGTATGAACCGTTACACAGTCCGCTCTAGCCGGACGGCATGAGATCCATTAGGATCGAGATTGAGATCGATCGAAGCCTCCTCTAAAGTGGAGAGTAAGCTTGGAGTAGACCTCGTCGAGATCAGGCGCTGGGGCGCTCCTCATGTGTCTCGATGTAGCTCTGTATGGCAGCTTTGATCTGCTCTCGGGAATAGGGATCCTCTATTTTTTGAACTTTGTAGGTTGAATTGCGGCCAAGACGAGTTCCGTCGATCGTCAAATTGTCTAGGTCTTCCTGTTCAAGTGTCTCACCATGCTTACGCTTCTTGCTGGTTGTTGGGCGGAACTGTGAGACATCGATCCAACCTTCGTTACCACCAAGGTCGTGGTCTTCAAGGAACTCATCACTGAAGAACTGAGTCCACTGCGGATCCTGATGCTCACTCTTATGACCGTCCTCATCAGTTTCGGGGGTATCGCCATCAAAGTCAAGCGGAGGCGTGCGTAGGTGCGCAAGAGTCCAGTCGGAAGAGGATGGAAACAAAGAAGCAAGCTCTTGCTGGTTCAGCCTTGATTTTGCCCATGCACCAGAGATCGGGTTAGAAGTAGCAGTGCTTGCTTTGGCGGGATTTGTGTCCTTTGGCATCTTCTTGTCGGCAACAGCTGCTGAGGTTACTGAAGGGCCCTTCGCGCTGCTCACAGTGTCCTTCTCATTAGGTCGATCCCCGATCTTTTGCACAGTAGCGGAAATGCTCTGTGAAGAAGCAGTCTTTGCGAGTAAAGCAGAAGAAATAGTGGTGGGAAGCGCATCTTTGGCAGGTTGAGCGCCAATACTCGAAGCAGGACGAGGTGCATGCTTCGGTGGTGTATTGCCATCATTGATCAAACCAAGGGATTTGCGCAACCCTACCAAAGCCCATTCCAATGGCTTATGGTGATAATCATGCTCCTCTTTCTCATGCTTAACCAGATCTTCTGGGCTTTCGAAACCCTTGACTTCAAACTTACAGAACGTGATCGGGCACTTGTGAGGATGTTCCAGTTGAAGGGCAGGACGATCCATGCTCTCTTGGGTTGGCTGAATTTGTCTGTGCTGCCCAGCTGCTGCAGGAGATAGGGTGGCCTGTCCCTTGCCGTGGTTGACGGGTGTACTCTCTGCGGACGGCTTGTCAAGCTTGGACTTTTTACGCTGGGGCGGAAGCCGCAGGTTCTCGCTGAGAAACCCTGTCGATGCGTATACAGGCGTGCCGTGCGGCGAACCCGCATTTCCACCAAAGTTGAATGGCGCTTCTGTTGAGATTGGAGCTGGGGGTGGTCTCTGATTGTCTCGTTTCGCTTGAGCTTGTTTTTTGTTCGGTGGCATGGTAGGCTGCCGCGGCGGATCTTCTTGTTGTTTGATCGGGGGAGGAGCCACTGGTTGCCGCTGTTGCTGTTGCTGCTGCGGCTGCGGCTGCGGCTGCTGCTGCTGTCTCTGTTGTTGTCGTTGCTGCGGCTGCTGCTGCTGCTGCTGCTGTTGCTGCTGCTGCTGCTGCTGCTGCTGTTGCTGCTGCTGACGGATCATGATGAAGTGTGCCTCCCAATTCTTCACTGAGTTCATAAATTCTGGTTGCGGCTTGTAGGTGCTCTGGAAAACGCTCAGCTTGTTGACAGTAGTGAAGAAGAATTCCGGGTCAACCGTGAATTCCCCTCCAAGCTTGCTGTCATACTGCGCTAGGATGGTGATGATGCCCTCTAACATATCCTCGGTCAGCTTTAGGTTACCTGCTTGATTACCCTTTTCAGCAAAGAAAAATTTGATGAGCGGCACAGAAGACATTACACGGGGCCTTATTTGACCCATCACGTCCCTCATTCGGTTCTTGTCGGGAGGAGCTATGCGCACGATTGATCGGCTTGTCACCTTCCTCTTTGCACTTGGCAGAAGAGCCCCAAGAAACAGTTGCAGGCGAGCTTGTGGATTCTTAGCCTTTTCGTGCAACTGTTGCTCGTGCAGCATATCTTGCTGGTGCAGCTGCTGCTGCTGGTGCAGCTGCTGCTGATGTTGTTGTTGTTGTTGTTGATGGTGGTGCTGTTGCTGGTGTTGTTGCTGCTGCTGCTGCTGCTGCTGCTGTTGAAATTGCATTTGCGCCGGGCTCCCGATGAGCTGAGTCTGGGCCTCGAAACGCTTTCGTTGCTCGGCCGGCATCTGAGACAGCTGCTCTGCAGTCGGCTTCCGGAACGGATTCGAGTGAGGTCCAGGGACGTTTGCTATTGGAACAATTTGACTTTGCAGATCCTGAGAAGGATTCATGCCCATCATGTTAATGCCAGGACGAGGAAAGTTGCTTGGCATCCCCTGGACTCTAGGTTCTAGAAAACTTCCACCGCTGGGTTGATTGTAGATCGGCTGCTGCGGAGGCTGCTGAGGAGGCTGCTGCTGGTTTGGAAGACCTTGCGGCATACCGAGATTGTTCATATTACTCACAGGCATGCCGGGTTGCGGAGGCTGCTGCTGTACTTGTTGTTGCTGTTGTTGCTGATGCTGCTGCTGCTGTTGCTGCCGCAGTTGTTGCTGTTGAATATTGGAGGCTTTCAAAGCTGAGTCATGCTGCATCGTGTTCTGCCACATTTGTCTTTGAACATCAGGAGTTACAAAAGAACCCAGACCCCTGACCCATTCTCGAGTGATGTTCAGCCGCAGTTGGACATCACTAATACCGACAGCGCTTGGGTGTTTCATTCGGAAGGCTTGAATATCGTCCATTGTGACTGGCCGTATGAGGGGTTTGCCATCGAGCACTTTGATTTTGTCCCGCATTTCCGGATCTTGGATACTGGTGATTGCGGCAATGGCCCCAGAAGCCTGTGCTTGGTTTCCTGCAAGAGGCTGGTTTGGCGGCGCAGCGCTTGGCAAGTTCATGCTTTGGGCAAGACCACCTTGCTGAGCAAGTCGAGTCCGGAAGGCGGCGAACTGCTCAAATTGTAGTCGCTCGGCAAATGGACGGGCTTTATCAGGAAGAGCATGCTGCTTATAGAAAGCCCAGAACTCTTGCCAAGTCTTCAGCTGTGACAAAACGTTCGGCATGGGAAGCCGCTGGGCCAGTTGAGCATGTGGCAACATCAGCGTGTCGGCCAGGGCTTTCATATGAACGCTATTGCCCGATGAAATTATTCTCTTCGCAACCAGACTGAACTGGGGATGGTCCATGGGAGGAATCTGTAGCTGTGGTTGACCCGGTTGTGTTTGGCCGGGTTGCGGAAACATGACAAAATCTGATTGCTGTCCACCAGGCATTTGCCCGTTCATGGGAACAGGGGGATTTGGCAAACCAGACGGCATCTGCATGTTGGCAACATTGGACTGCACAGCGGGCTTCTGGCCTGTTGCCATGAAGCGCTTCTGCATTTCTTCCATCCGCTGCTGTGGGGTGAATCCAGGTGGTCCCTGTTGCATGCCCAGGTTGGTCATGGTTTGGGAGAATTGGGGGTTCATATCGGGAACTGGTGTGGTCATGTTGCCCATCTGGGATGGCGGCCGTTGTAAATTGGGCGTCTGCTGCTGCGCTTGAGCTTGAGCTAGCTGGGGAGTGCCATTCGTTTGGTCGCGCGAGAGGGCCATGGGCTGATTGAGCGTTCGCATGGCCGGGCTAGGTTGCTGCATACCATGCTGGTTTGTGTGCAACCCGCCCATCTGTCCTTGCAGCTGCGGGGTTCTCTGTGCATTCTGCGCCGCCAGGCGGGCTTGAGCTTGTGCGTGAGCACGGGCATGTAATTGTTGTTGCGAGTCCTGATTATTCCCATTCCGCATCTGAGGCATGCCTTGGGTGTCGGTGTTTGCGCCTCCTCCCATGTTAAAGGCCAAATTAGGGTTGTTGCTGGCGGGGACAACGTCGACGCCCTGCTCTGCAGAGCGCAAACCCTCTGCTTGTAGCTGAGCGAAGTCTGGGAATTCTGTCTGGGGCCGCTGATTGCGCTGCTGGGTCATCTGCTTTTGCATTTGCATGCGCAGTTGATTCTGCTGCTGATTCTGCTGTTGGTTTTGCTGATTTGTCTGACTTGGGCCTTGTTGGTTTTGTACCTGTTGCTGTTGATGTTGAGACTGCGGTTGAATGCCCTGGTTAGTGGCATTGAGCATTTGCTTCTGCTGCCTTTGCCTCCACACGCTTTGAGCCTGCTGTTTGAGCCACCACTCGACGATATCCTGGCCAGCTTCTTGCAACTTTTGCAGAGTTTGTTGTGGAATAGTCTGCATGGCCTTCTGCCGGACGCCCCCGAGGGTATTGTCTCTCATGTGTTGTTCCTTCAACCTTTGAGCGAGAGCGAGTATCATGTGTTGCTCCTCGGTTGTATTGTTGCCATTGGTTGGCTGGAAGGGTCTTTGTTGGCGCTGTTGCTGTTGCTGTTGCTGTTGCTGTTTCTGCTGCTGCTGTTGCTGTTGCTGTTGCTGCTGTTGTTGCTGTTGCTGCTGTTGTTGCTGATGCTGCTGCTGCTGCTGCTGCTGCTGCTGCATCTGCATTAGGTTCTGATTTTGAGTTTGGTTTGTAGGAACGAATTCATTCTGCTGAGTAACCGCCTTCTGTGCCATGTTCGGCCGTTGCTGGTGCTGTTGCTGATTTTGGAAAAATTTGTTGGCATCCATCATGCCCGATTGTTGTTGCTGTAAAGACGCGTGTTGTTGTGGAGGCACATTCATGGGCATGTTGGCTAAACCCATTCCGTTCATATTTTGTGACAAATGTTGTTGTTGTTGCTGCTGCTGCTGCTGCTGCTGCAGCTGCTGCGGAAAAGCCATGGTCTGCTGGTTGTCGGCGTTTTGTTGGCGCTGACGGCCCATCTGCACCATTTTGTTATTGATGGTTTCCCTGTATTGATTCATGTCATTTGCGGCGTAGAGGCTGCTGCGCTCAAAATTGAGAGCAATGCTGAGAAGTTCCTGAAGGTTCTGTGACTTCTGAGAGCTCATAGAGAGAAGACGCAGATGAGTCAAGAGTTGACTGATGTGACCAGCACGGACTTCTATGGAGACGCCTTGTCGCCAGGCAAGCATCTGCGGTTGCTCGCGCTGTAGCATGGGGAAAATAATGTCTTTGAGATTGGCGCCTTGCGAGTGGGAGGCCTGAGGACCGGCCCCAGGGATGGGCCCCTGCCCATTCGAGAAGCCGTTCATAGCGAGCCGGCTGCTGGCGGCGCTCCCTCAAGGCGACGGGTATCTGGCCGATGCACGGCTACCAGACTGCGAGCGGTATGTCAGGTTGAGACCATGGTCTTGACCTGAGGGGTGGCGAGGGGTTCTTCGCGTGCTTGCGCGTGATCGAGGGGGTTTGTTCGCGGAGCCCAAGAACAGCGAGCCAAACACGGAGTGCTTGGACTGAGATGGAGGTGTGGTGTGGTAATAGCCCGAGGAGACCGAACCAAGCACGCGAGCGGCAAAGGCGGTCGGTCAGTCGGAAAGTGTGGGTTGTGGGAGGCGTTGTGCTGGAGGAACAATGGTCAGGGCAAGAATAAGAGCGGCCGGCGCTGTCGGAGGGTGGGGGCTGGGACGAGCCGTGGAAGAGAGAGTGGAGGGATGTTGGGAGGAGGGGGGCTATGGATGAGGCGCAAAACGGTGAGTTAGAGGTCGCGGCGAGTGAGAGAGAGCAGAGAGGTACAGAAGCGGAGCAGTGCTGGTGGTTCGTGAGCGCGAGGGAGGGCGAAAGATGCGCAGGTGGGCGCTCGAGCCAGGCAGAGGCCGTCGGCAGGCGCAGCAACGCAGCCCAGCGGGGCCGCCGCGGCGTTAGATCAGCGACGCCAGCGCGGCTACGCATTTAATTGGCCCCCGCCGCACGGGCAGGCTTATTGTGCAGGCCAACGAGCGTATTGCCGCTGGAGGTTCTGGCGTGGATCTGGCGTGGGTTATTATTTCGATTTCCATATGTGCTCGTGGGGTGCGCATTCCTGCGAGCTGGCCACGACGACGACGCTGCCGCCACCGCCGTGTGTATAGAGAGCAATTACTGCCAGTTGCAGGCAGAAATCTCCGGCCGCTCTGGTCTGCCCGCTGACTCGCCTGGTCGCTTGGTCCGCTGGCCGCCGCACCCTTGCAGCCCGGGGTTCGCTTAACCGTTGGTTCTGGTGACAGGCTGCCTGTTCTGTCCCCTCCCTCCTCGGGGGCGCGACTGTGTGTAGCAGAGGCTCATCGCACCCGATCAATGCTGCAGGAGGCGCGGAGTCGAGTCTGTCAGCCTCTGGGCCCGTGTCATGCGCCCGCCCTCAGCGACCCGTGCTGGCGTGTCAATCGCCTGGTCGCCGGGCCGCCATGGCACCCGCTTTGCTGCTCGCCCCTTGTCCCCGCCCGCGGTGGCAAATCTGTCCGCTCGTGCCTGCAAGACAGTCGCTGCAGCACAGGATAAGAATGTTTGCATGCTTAGTCGAGCTAGAGTATTCACATGTCAGACCCGCCCCCATGCTGGCATCTCGTATGCCCCTGCAGGTGCTGTCTGGAAGAGGCTGTCGCGTGTGCTGTCACACGTAGATCACGTACTCCGCTGGCCAATCCAACCGTCCCTCACTAGCTCCCTTAGTGTGGGCGGTCAGCAGTGCCTCGCGTTTGATATACGGATGAGCAGTGTCTGGGGCACCGCGTACCAAGTGGCTGCATCCTGGTGAGGTAGAGCGACATGTCCCTCTCCACGTACAGGTTGCATGCTAAAATGCCAGTACTGCGCGCCTGTGCCGCAACCCCCGACTTTTCTGAGAGAGAGAGAGAGAGAGAGAGAGAGAGAGTGTGTGTGTGTGTGCCGGGCCAGTCCGCAAATCGTAGGAGAGATTCTCAAGGAAATACCAAGCACGTCAATCGAAGCTGCTTTGGTGGAATCTCACTTGTGTGTAAGCATTGATGACCTACCCAAACAGCATGGAGCAGGGGTGCGCACCAATGGGGCGGGCGGCCTGTGGAGGAGCTACGAGCAGCCACATGGACGTGAAACGCCTGCGAGGATCCCTGCGCCTACTGTCGGACCGGCCCGCTTTTGTCGATCCGCTTGCGTCACTTGGTCTTTTGCAGACCAGCCTCGCTGCCAAAGTTGCAGCCTTGAATTGCTGCTTGCCCTTGTCTCCCTGCCACATCTTCAGCAACCCCAATATGGTCCTGAAACAACTACAACACCCTGCACTCGATATGTCTACCGCTGTTGAAGACGGGTCTCGTGCCGCCGAGCAGCGCTGGTCAGGCATCATCTCCACCGGCCAATCGCTCAGCACTGGTGCTCAGGCTCCCCTCAGTGCACCCACGCCTGTCGCGCCTTTTGCATACCAACTCTACGACTCTTCTTCCTCCAATCCGTATGATATCACGGCACCCACCTCGCCCACGCTCTCCCTCGCACCCCTTACCGAACCTATCCGCCCTAACATCAAGGACAAGGACGCTTCGTACCCAGGCAACATCGAAGGCAAGACCCCGCACCACTCCATGGCCCTCCAGATTGCACTGCTATGCAAACGAGCCGGCTTCACACCCCCGACCACAGTACACTCTGCCGTCGGCAAGTCAGGCGCCCCCATGTGGGAGATACGCAAGGACGGCACGCGCAACGCCTACGCCGCCAGCATCTTCGAAGCCACCGCGCTCCACCGCCTGGCCGCCGCCCACCCCGCATCGCTCGAGTACGACGCCATCGTCCTCACGCACGGCGAGTCCGACGCCCTCCTCGGCCACACCACCTACGCCGACGAGCTCATCAAGCTGCACGCCGCCTACGCCGCCGACCTGCGCCGCCTCACCGCCCAACCCCACGCCCCCACCCTCCTCCTCACCCAGCAGCACGCCTTCCCCTGCACCCCCGCGTACCCCGTCTCCCAGCTCGTCCAGGACCAGTGGTTCGCCCAGCGCACCAGCGCCAACGCCATCGTCTGCGCCGGCCCGAAGTACCACTACGCCTACGCCCCCGGCGGCCTGCACCTCGCCGCCCCCGGCTACAACCGCCTCGGCGAGAAGTACGCCGCCGTCTACTTCGCCGTCTGCCTGCAGCGCCGCCTCTGGCAGCCCCTGGCCCCCGTCCGTCTCGAGCTCACCGCGCCAACCATCGTCACCGCCACCTTCCACGTCCCCGTCGGCCCGCTGCGGTGGGACGACGCGCTGCCCGCACCGCATCAGACTGGCCCGCACGCATGCTGGGCCGCTGGGCGCGGCTTCGAGGTGCGCGACGCGGCCGGCGAGAAGGTGGGGATTGCGGGGGTGGCGCTGGCGGGGGCTGATGCGGTGCAGATCACGCTGGCGACGGCGGCGTATGCGAAGCCGTTGATGCTGGCGTATGCCATGACGCAGGAGGCGGACGAGGATGGGAGCGCGGCGGGCGGGACGGGGCGCGGGCGCATGGGCCATCTGTGCGATGGCGATGACATGCCGTCGGCGTCCGAGGAGGTGAAGACGGTGCAGCTGCGGCGCGGGAGTAGGGAGGTGATTTGTCCCGATGGGTGGGAGGAGCGGGCGACGTGGGACTTTGTGGATGCTGTTGGTGGCGAGCATGCAGAGGGTCGTGGAGAGAATTGCATTGTGGAATTTGACAAAGACAATCCTTCGCGCGTGTTCCTGCACAAAGAATGGTCGGGTGCTGATGGCTGGCACGAGGTTAGAGTGGGTCACAACCTGCGAAACTATTGCGTGAGCTTCAGCATGCCAGTCACCTGGGCGCTGGGGACCGGCATATGACCAGATGACAGTTGTGTAAGACTACAATCTATTCATTGTGTAGGACCAACGATCGGAAGATAAATCAGAAATGGCCATTCATCATTCCATCCATTCATTCATTCATGCAATCTAGCTAATGCTGACTTGCCCTGTTTAGATCATAACTTCACATTGTCCCTTTCCACAGCAACATAGATTCCCAGCCCCACAGCTAGGAAATCCTGTCTGTTAACTCAATGCGCCACGTAATAAATCATAAGTTGAACTCCTGTCCGTACTTTCGCGCCAGCATGGCCGGTGTCAGGCCACACTTGGTCTTTGCCTTGTCATTGGCACCGCAGCGAATTAGCAATTGGCCCACACGTTTCTGGCCGTACCGCGCGGCAAAGTGCAGCGCCGTCCATCCATCATCATTGGCACTCTCCGACTCGGCATCGTATTCGAGCAGCATGGTGACCGCCACTAAGTTGCCCTTTCCGGCAGCCCAGTGCATCGGGAGGGTGCCATTGACGCCAGCACAATTCACGTCTGCCCCATTTTCTAGGAGTAATCTCACAAGCTTGGAGTTGTGCGTTGTCATGGCCTTCCAGAGTACTGTGGCGCCTTGTGGAGAGCTACTTTCGAGGCTTGCGTCAAGTCGAACGCGTGTTTCAAGGTTTGCACCATACTGAATCAGAACACTCACAGCAGCAACTTGTTGGCTCAAAGTCGCCCACCACAGAGGTGTCAAACCTTCGCAATCAATACAGTTAACAAATGCTCCGGCGTCAAGGAGTACAATCAGGCAGCCGACATGACCTTTGAGAGCTGCGGCGTGCAGTGGAGACGAGTTATCCACTTTGCAAGTTTCGTGGAGAGACGAAGCGCGATGCTCAACTAGCAATTTGACAATGTCTGTATGTCCGTTTCGTGTTGCCATATACAGAGCCGTGTAATTGCATTTCTTGGTGCGAATTGAAGTCGATGCACCATGATTGAGCAGTGTACGACAGGCTTCAACGTGGCCAAGCTGGGAGGCCCAATGGAGCGGTGTCATTCCATGATTATCAGTAACATCAACTCTGGCAACTTTGCCCTCGAGAATACGAATGATTTCGCCATAATCGTTTCCTCTTGTCGCTTCCATGATTGGGTCTTTGGAGGTGATTCCGAGAATACGTTTTGCCACCAGCATGTGCTCGCTTCGCTGCGAAGAGACCAACATGTTGCTTGATGAGGTATCATTGATGATGGATTCACGGTTGGCACCGCCAGCACCGTCTTTCCAGCCCGGCCAGAGCGCGTCACTACTCTTTGCGCTTGAAATCGACGAGGGCTTTGTGCTTACTGTTGTTGGCACCAGAGAAGGGCGTTTGATCTGAGCCTTTTGACGTGGACGGTCTTGCGAACGCTGGCCCGTGCGACTCGATGGTAGGCTACTCCAACTTGTTGGAGGAGATGAAGTAATGCCTGATTGTGGGCTCTGACTGGTCTCCGACGACGTTGCGCGCGTTGTCGTTTCAAAACTTGGGTTCGAATTAGACCAGAGCGTGTTAGATTCTTGCCCTTCATCTTCCTCCGCAGATGCCTTTCGATGTGTCTTACTAGGAGGAGCGTTGATCGAAGAAGAGTCGTCCGGGCCCATGGACATTCTAGTAGACAAGTGTAGCGACGGAAAGGGTCGATCGATCATCTCAGCCAGATAGCTGTGGACCAAAGTGAAGTCTTCGGTTATCGAAAGTCTCGAAACGGACAGTTTAGAAATCGTAGACAGTCGATGCCTCAGACTCGTGGAGAATCTATGCGCCGAGCTGTCGCGACGAAGAGCAATGGTCGAGTCATTGCGGTCGCGACTCATGCTCCAGCGGTCGATGGCGGGAAAGAGAGAGTATTTAGTCTTCGCCATGGGCTCAAGCAAGTGCAAGGCGGAACCCGGAAAGAGCGTCAAAGGTGAAAGCGGCAATAAGTCAATGGACGCGAATGCGGAAGGCACGAGATCGGCGCCTCACTTGCACGCTGTCAGGAGAGATAACTTTTGATGATGAAAAAGACAAACCATGCGGCAGACGCGTGGTAGAAAAGCACGCGTGCGGCATCAAACCGCTCGTTGGTGAGGGGGAGATGGGGGAGTACTGGGGCAGCTTTCTCTCACAGCGCTTCCTGTAGGACAAGCGGGGAGTGAATCCGTTCGCACGGAGACGCTGATGTCAAAAATTGCTCGGTGCATTCATTTTGTCCATAGTGGCGAGTACTGCAGCTGACAAGTGAGATGAGAATACAAATAAATGTACACTCATGATTCCCGTGCATCATGAAATCGTCCGCCGACGCCAACTGGCCCCGCCCAACTTACCATGCTTTGTATATATATGCATCCCCGTTTCGATCCTTACCGGCCTGGAGCCACCGATCTCATGCTGAACTTCACCGCATTATTACTGCTGCCGGGCCATCTCGTCCAGAGGGTTACCTCCCATTGAGGCCCAGTCCCATTCGAACGTCATTGGCATGTTCCACAAGTCTTGAGGCACAAACGGCTGCTGGAAGGAATTTTGGTTGAATGAATCACCATGTGCTTGGCTTCCTTCCATACCCGGCATGACAAAGTTAAAGTCAGCTGAATCTGGTGACATTGCGTTGGGTATGTCGTTTGAAAACGCGCCGTTTTCGGGATAATTCCATTGCATCTGCGCAGTCTGTGGCGTGAACTGCTGGTTGCCCATTGTGTTCATGTCGAACATTGGCGTTCCTTGTTGCATATCTTCGTTAAACACAGGTCGAATGGGCGTGGTGGTGGCCGATGAACCGCCGTCAATGCTACGCGCGGGCACGTTCAGGGCATCGGGTGCTGAGCGTCGGACTTCGCGCGCAGTCTTGGTATCGGGCTCGTAGGGTTGCCTCTGCTTGCGTTGCATTCTTTCCACTCGTTCCCGCTCACGCTCCTGCTTTCGCTTTTGTCTAGTGTTGAGTTCCTTCTCCGTCTTGTCGAGCACCACGCCGGCGATACGCTTGAACTCTTCTGAAATCGCATACATCCTACCTATGCTACCTGTCGAGTCTTCCGAGTGGACCTGAGCCAGAAAGTCGACCACTACGCTGATGAGCTTCAAGTCTGACCTAGCCCTCGCGTCGAGGGGGTTTTGGAGAATATTTGCGAACAAAGCCAGAAGCGAGGATACCGGATAGTAGATGACAAGCCACACAATGGCATAATCACCGGCAGGAATATAGCGGATCAGATTGATCGATGCTCGGGCTGCCTGGACGCAGAGGGCGGCAGAAGAGAAGACTCGCGGATTTAGTGGCCGAGCATTCAGCCCTTGAATGGCATAATTTGACAATCTGCTGCTCCAGTAACCGTGATGAATGGACATTCGGTGAACGGTCGTAACACAGTTGTAGTACGAAAAATGCAGAACCACAATCTGGATGACCAAGTTCTCGGAGCAGGCTTTGATCTCGTGTTCGGGTCGAAAGTCGATTGGAATTTCGTCTTTCCACTTTTCCAGCTCGGCATCAAGCTCTCCAATGGTATTCAGAAGGTCCCCGTCCGTCTGTCTAGAGGCTTTGACCGAGTAGAGCTGGTTGTATACTTTGCCCTGGATTACTGCAAATTCGCAAAGTTTGCGGAAAAGATTGATCTTGCTCGACCCATCGGCTAGTGGCACGTCCCCAAGATGATCTTCGGGGTCCTCGCTAGGAAGATCGATATTCCAGTCGTCATCATTGATGCACGGTGGCCTTCCAGACCGTAAGGAGATGTCCTTGTCCATCATGTAGCCGATCCAGAAGACTCGCTTCCGCTGTTCAATTTCTGTTGCGTTAAGACCGTATCCGGAGCTCTTCTTGTGTAAGCCAACGCTGTGCGAAAGCCGGATTGCAGATGCTACCAGAATAAAGGAGGGTTGGGGGTTTGGAGTGCCTGTGAGATATAGGGCCTGGAGGCGTTAGAACGTAAGACGGAGAGTAGATAAAAAGATCTTACCATGCCTAGCAGCGCCTGAATACTGAAGAGGTCAGTGTTGCGCAACTCGAGTTCCGGCTGCACCGCAAGTGCGTTCTTGAAGTATTGCCAACCCTTTGCCTCCATTTCCAGACGCTCCATGTTTCTTAGCTCTCGCATTCTGTAGGCTACGGCAAGACAAACGTTCAAGCTTGCCCACCAGCCAGACCCCTCGTAAGGATCATCGGTGTACTGCTTGTCGGCCAAGTAGAAGAACGTGTCGTGGTGGTACAATGGGAAAACGCGATTGAAAGTGTCGAAGTAGAGAGTCAACAAGGACATGCACTCTTCACGAGGAGGCAGAGGCATGTATGTGCGGCGGGCAAAGATATCGCCAAAAATCTCGGGCTTCCAGTGGAACCATTTGTTGTCTTCGGCAGCCATTCGCTGGATGAGCTTCTGGAAAGAGTCGTCGCCTCCAGATTTCTCTTGCACCCAAGCAATGCCTTTGGGCGAAAATATTGAAAAGCCAGATGATGAACCTGCAGGATGGTTAGCACTCTACGAGGGTGCGACAGCGTGGGTGGGGGTGATTTACCGATGAAGCGCGTTTCTCCGTGGCGGTTGGTGACGAGAGAGTCCATCATTTCCTGCAAGGCCTCAACTTCTGAAGACTGTCTGCGCTCCTTGTTGGCATCCTGCGTGGTGGCGGGTGATCCGGACGCGCTCTGCGGGCTTGAAACCTGAGATGCTTTGGGCGTGCCCTGGCGGGAAGTCTCCTTGGGAGTTCTCGAAACAGGAGGTAGAGAATTGGACAAGCGAGCGACGGGCGAACTTTCGCTTCCACGGTCGTTGGCGGCTTGCGCGAGGCGTTGCTCGAGCGTACCCAGATCCGTCTCAGCACCCTCCTCGTCTTCGCCCAGGAGCCCGGAGAGGCGCAGCAGATGCTCCATGCGGCCAAGACGGTTCTCCAGGCCTTCTATATATTTTGCACTTGTGGATTGTCAGCACCAGCAGCAGCACCAGCAGCACCAGCAGCACCAGGACTCGCTGGAGGCGGGCGGGACTCACCCCTTGGGCGGGTTCCGCTTCTTCTCGATGTGGGTGAAGACGCATTCGGTCTTGTAGTTCTGGCAGTGTGTGCAGGCCGGCAGCTTCCCGTCGCACTTGATCTTCTTGCGGCGGCACATGTCGCAGGCGCGGGCGATGCGGCGGCGCTTGGGGTCGTTGGGGTCGGCATTGTCGTCCCAGCGGAAGCTGTCGGCGGGGTCGAAGTAGGGCGGCAGACTGCCTCCATCGTCGGCGTAGCTGCCAAAGACCTGCGGAGGCGGGTTGGCCAGGACTGGGGGCTCCGGAAGCGTGGCAGGGTTGAAGGTGCCACTCATCGTGGCGCGCTGCAGTCGATGACGGAAGTGGTAATGGAGGGTCGGAAGGCCGTGGGATGCAGATCCGCGGCCGTGGCGGGCGCGAGGAGGCACACTCGTCTGGCGGCGTGCGCAGAGCAATATGAAGAAGCTTCAGGTCATTGACCGTGCTTAACCAACGTCAGCACGGGCTAAGGTTTAGGCAGAAAGATTACAGGGTGCAGCAGAGGAAGAGTCACAGAGCCCTTGTCAGCGCGCGCGCCTTCTCGATTGGGTGCGTGCAGCTCGGAAGGCTCAGGGAAGGAAAAGCGCCCGCATATGCAGCAATAATTATTATGAACGACCTGCCAGCTCGGCCTCGCAGCGGGCATTAAACTGCGGCTACCCAGCACCTCGAGTTGCAGGAGACGATCGCGCAACCCCCCCACCCCCCCCCCCCCCCCCCCCCCCCCCCCCCGCGCCCCGCAGTATCCGCCCTCGTGAAGATGACCTAACTGGCTATGCCTTCGGGAGTGATGATGGTGTTCCTGTGGCATTGCTCCTCGTACCAAAGTTCTCTGCATTGGGACTACGGGTGCCAAGCAACAGAGTTCAAGGCTCCACAAAAACCCTCTTCTCTGCACAACCAGTTTTCCCTGCCCTGCCTGCTCAGCTGCTACCGCCTGGCACGAACGGGGCTCACTAATTGTTGGAGACAGTGTCAGGCACTGTCCATTGGGGCTGTGCATGGCGGCACGCGACCAGCAGCATAATTGCGGACTTACGGACTCAGATGCTCCGCTAAGACGGCCGCACCGATTTCCCAGTTCGTCCATTGATAATGCTGAGCTCGCTCGCTGCTGACAAAAGCCCAATTTGGGCTGCCGGCCCGGGGTATCATGCGTCACACGCCTCCCAGACTCCTTTGCTCCCGGCGCCAAATGTAATGCAAGGAATCATTCAAAAAAGGCTGCTCCAGTATCGTCGTCGTCGTCATCATCATCGTCATTGTCTTTATCGTGACCGTTCTTGTTTTCAGCGTTTTGGCTGTTCCGAGCTGTTTTGTCCACGACCATAGATGTTCCACGAGACACTTCTTTTGCTTTCTTCTTGACCACACCTTTGCCCACATTCTTGCCCATACCTTCGCTTGGACTTGGCGTCGTGTCCCGGTAGCCTTCAAGCTTACCTTCCCTCAAGTCTTGCAGCCGTCCAGACGCCATGGCCTGCTCCACGACTCTCCACATGACACGGTCTCGGTTCGCTCCACTTGCTGCCTCCGGCTCCTTTGTTTTCTTCGTGTCCGCATACAAGCTGGTGTAGACCATGTGGAGAGGGTGGTAAAGAGTGTAGTTGAGGTCGACTTCGTATGCGTGCGCCGCGTCCTGCTGCAATTTCTGCTCCTCGGGGGTCTCTGCATTGGCCAGTCGGGTCCGAGCACGTTTCAGCAGCTTTGTAGCCTTCTTCCTTTCTGCGGACTTGTTAATCTCTCGACGAGCACCAGACTCGGCCATGGGAAGCACTCACCAAAGAACCGAACCATGTGGTATTTCTGAATCATCCGTGACCGGTTGATGGCGCGTTGTGCATTCTCGACGTCATGCTTGCAGCTTGCGAGCTCCCTCTCGTAGTTCAGGCGTACATCGGCCGGCAGCGTCTCCTTGTGCTCCAGAAGCCGGTTCAGATCGCGAATGCGCTTCTTGATCGGATTGATTGCGGGCTTGTTTTCTGATCGAGGCTTGTTCGTTCGGCGGCTGATGGGGTTGCCACGAGGCTGTGTCTTCTTCCACAGTTCAGGCATCTTGCGCTGCCTGTGCTGGCTGGTCGCCGAACCGCAAATTGAAGGAATACAAAAAGTTCTGGACCCTGAGCAGCGCCCTTCTCCACATTAATACTGCCAAGCCCAGATTCCACAGCCGCCCGTATCGGAAGGCTGCATCTTGTTCGCCTGCACCGAGTGATATCACCCCGTATGCATCCCTTGCCAAATTGTTGAGATTGATGCAGAGTCACCGTACTGGCACTCCGTATGGAAGGAGCGCGGAATCTCTAATATATGATGCTTCTGGTGTAATTCTCGTGGGGATGAGATCACACCGCTCCTAAGCCCTCTCGTGACAGCATAGGTCCGGGTATCGTCCTCCAATGGAGGCTGCAATAAGATGGTCTCCTGAGGCTTCCTCGACATTGCCCCGTTTTATCATTGCTGATGTTGAACGCAACCGTCTCCAGCATTGCGAGGTGACCTCTGGATCATCCAAGGCCATCGCGTATAATGTCCTCTGGCAGACACGAGACAGACTACCGAATTTCAACGCGCTGGACTGGAATAGGTATGACGAGAGACTCGTCGCTATCGGCACAGAAGCTGGCGAGACAAGAGTTCTCCGTCTTGACTCCGAGTCAGATGCCGGTCAGAGCTTTGTCGTGCGGCTTCAACGCAAGTGCCACTCTGTGGCATGGGGCTCAAAGACACGTCTAGCCGCCGCACTTGACAAGGCGCGCAATGATCAATCCTCGGTTCGCGTCTACGATATCCACTCTGCAGGCTCTGCCCAGCAGGAGGCTGGTCGGCGCATTCCCGTCTCTGATGCTGTGGTCAACGTCAAATTCTTCACAGATCAGCCCGAAGTCTTGCTCTGCGGGGTGGCCAGAAAGTGTATCAGCCTGTATGATTTGCGAGATCCTTCTACTCTCACAGTGGCTTCATTCATCACTCGTAATGTCCACGCCCTTTCAATTGATCCACTCGACGAAAACTATCTGGCATCTCTCGGTCCTCCCGGTCACAACATCATCAACGTCTGGGATCGGCGCTTCGTCAATCGCGGAGGCATTAACATCTCTGGTACGACCCATTCAGCTCCGGTTCTTGAAATCACCCCGGCCGTTGGGGGCTCGACCCCAGCCAATATTTGGAGCTTGCGCTACAGCGGCTATAGGCGTGGATGCTTCGCTGTCTTGTCCAGTGTGGGCCAACTCAGACTCTACGAGACTTCATCTTATTCTTCAAACACCGACACAGCTTTCGAAGATTCAAAGGCCCTGTCTGAATACCTGCAGAACATGACCCACTTCACCAAAACAACGCAAGATCTGGTAACAGCCACACGGCCAAGCGCTGGATCTGCCCCACCACAACCGAAACTGATTGCGTTTGATCATGTCCGGCCCGGAGTGCTGTCTGACAGAGAATCAATACTGTGCATGAGGGAAAATCGGGCTTTAGAAACGATTGACATTCCAAATGCTCAAGCTCATGCAAGCGCACCACGCATGACTGAATTGAGCAGTAGCCCTGAAGCGTCACGTCTTCACGGGGCACTCATTCCCACAATGACCATCACGAAACCTGCTCAAAATCGTGGTATTGAAACATCGCCAAATAGCCTTCCAGTACCTTCATCAGCAACGGCCCCTAATGTGGGAATGGGCTCGGGTGTGCAGATAAATTTGCGATCGCAGGCGTACGGAGAAATGGCCAACCTTTCCAGCCGTGACAGACATGCGAGATTTGTGGACGATACTCAAGCTGAGCAGATGCAGCAAGGGATTTCTTCCGGAAACGTCCGGGAGAGAAGATGCAGAGAAGGTTACCTGTTTGACTGTGAGCTGAACAGACAACTTGTTGCGGAAGATCCGTGGCTTGTTGAGCTCTGGGAGATCATCAAACGTCTGGAAAGCATGGCTCTCAACAATGGTATGGTCCATGAGGCGCTGGATCTATCGTACCTCGGAGTACACGATATTTGGTTTGAGCAGGTCTTCAACAGCCAGTCTCGGGTCTTGCGCCGGAACAGCAAAAATATGCCCGACTTTGCAACTGCAGTCAAAGCTATTCTGGCGCGTCAACGATACGGTGATTTTCAAGGAGTAGTGACGAAGTATCCGGCTCGTCGTCAGCTAGGCCTTGCAATTTGTGGATGGAAATTTGATCAAAAAAGACTTCGAGAAAAGTGCACCGACATCATTAGCCGCCGAGAGTACTACAAAGCCATCGTGGTAGCAGTGTGCCACGGCCATCGTGACATTGCCAACGAGATCCTACGATCACTTGTACGAACAAAGGTCATTGACAATAGCGGCCTTGCAGCCGTGATTGCTTGTGACAAGGTCACTCAAGAACAACGAGAAATCTGTCAGTGGATGGCTGATGAAGCCGAAGACCCATATCTGAAAGCTCTTCTCCAGTACTTTGTGACTGGGGACTGGTACTCGGTCGTGACCATGACCGAGTTGCCTCTCACCTACCGCGTAGCAGTAGCACTGAAATATCTTGATGATGATCGACTCACCAATTTCCTCAAGGCGTCAACGCAGGATACAGTTGAATATGGAGATACAGAAGGTATCATTTTGACTGGCCTCACTGAATCCTCCATGACGCTATTTCAGAACTATATTGCCCGCTTCAACGACTTGCAGACAGCCGTCCTTGCGATGGGCTTTGTGGTACCCCGCTACGTGCAGGACCCGCGATGGCCCATGTGGAAAGAGACTTACTTTACCGATCTCCAGACGTGGCGAGCGTATATCGAGCGTACGCGCTTCACGGCCCTGCACAATCGCAAAGCGGGCTTACGACGAGGGCAAGGCCCGCTCCGGCCGGCCCAAGGCCAGATCACACTGCGCTGCATGCACTGCCAGAAGAGCATCGCACGCCGCGAGCCCGCAAACCCACAAGAGCAAAACAGAGACGACGTCATGTCCTCAACGGCCAGCACCATCACGCGGATCAAAAGCCCTGGCTCGCCTGCAGCACTGGTCTGTCCCCAGTGCATGCGTCGACTATCTCGCTGCTGTATCTGTATGGAAACCTTGGGTAGCCCGGATCCCGAAATTCCATCAATCGCAGAAGAACTGGCGCAAGGCGACATGCTGGCATGGAGCATTAATCACTGCATTGTCTGCAATCATGGGAGCCACCCACATCATGCGAGGGACTGGTTTTTAGGCAATAAGGAATGTGCTGTGCCGGACTGTCAATGTGAATGCAACCTAGGTTGGACATGAGACATTGTTGACGGTTTGTTTAGAGGTCAGTGATTGACGCAGCGGAAAGGGTGTATGAGTAGTATGCAGCAGTTCATTCCGTAATGACATGTCTTCATGAATATTGAGATGTTGAACATGGCTTCACCAGCGCGAGCGTGACGCAGTCCATCAAGACCCCCTAATGGATTCCCTTTAAATGAATTTAGTAAACCCTGCTCCAGCATGTTTCATATCGTACATTTCGAATACATGACTCAGCGTGACTCGTGATCGAATGAACTTGTGCTGTGAAACACCTCTTTCATCTTTGCACCACAGTCGACCCTGCAGACCATACGGCAACATCGCAACCTTCATGTGACGCTCTGCCAACAATATTGAGAAGTCTGCGCACAAGAAAAAGCACGTCAATCATCTGGCAACTCGGTCGAAGGCAAACGAGGAACAAAAATCAGTGAACATGGCTCGTGGAGGTGGAAGAGGTGGACGATCAAAAGGTCCCGTCCCGCGTGATGTCCTCGTCTCCAAAAAGCTTTCATGGCTTCTACGGCATAGTGCAGAGAAGGAGGGATTGACATTAGGAAAAGGCGGGTATATCAACCTAGCTGAAGTGGTGAGTTCTTTGCTCTGCGTGGCCATCGACCACTTAAACCGTTCTGGCCTCCACCATTGTCCCCTCCCGCCATCACCAGCCCCAGCCCCAGACTAACACACACCGCGCCCAAGCTCGCCAACAACAACATCAAATCACTCAAAACCTCCCTCTCGGAAATCCAACTCATCGTCGCCGACAACGCCAAGCAACGCTTCTCCCTAATCCACATCTCCGACCTCGACTCCACCCCTCCCCCCTCCTCCTCCGCTACTACCCCACCACCCTCCGAACCCGCAGCACAACCCCCCCTCCAGCCAGACACCAACCCCGCCAACTACCTCATCCGCGCCAACCAAGGCCACTCGCTCGTCCTCGCCGACGCCACAGGCCTGCTGACCCCGCTGACCCTCGCCGCTGGCCCCGCCGCCCTGCCGCCCGTCGTTGTGCACGGCACGCGCGCCGAGCACTGGCGCAAGATCGTCGCCAGCGGCGGACTGCTGCCCATGGGACGCAATCACGTGCATTTTGCGACGGGGGTGCCGGAGGGGCTGCGCGCGGGGACGGCGACGGCGACGGCGACGGCGACGGCCGTGAATGAGGCGGAGGAGGGTGCGGAGGGAGAGGGGACGGCGGCGGTGGTGAGCGGGATGCGTGGGACGAGTAACGTGTTGGTGTTTTTAGATCTGGAGCGGGCGTTGGGGGAGGGGTTGGAGTTTGGGGTGAGTCAGAATGGGGTGGTGTTGACGGAGGGGGATAAGGCAAAGGGTGGGCTGGTGCGGTTGGGGCTGTTCCGGCGCGTGGAGGAGCGTGGGGGGAGGGTGTTGGTTGAGGATGGGGTGGTTGTAGCGGAGGTGGCGGTGAAGGGGAAAGGGGCGGCGCGTGAAGGTGGTCAGTGATGGGATAGAGCATTGATTGCTGTGAGAGGCAACACAGGCTTTATTATATCAGACATAAGAGGATACTACAGATGCCTTTTAGATTCAGTTACAAGTAATCGCCTACATTTCTGCCAGCTTGCCGAGTTTTGAGGCAACATCTTTGATTAAATCTGACCTCTGTAGCCCCTTGACCCAATGGTCCGGAATGGCATCGTAGCCATAGAAAGCACCAGCCAAGCCTCCATATACTGCTCCTGCGGTGTCAGTGTCGCCGCCAGAGTTGACCACCTTGAGCGCGCCGTCTGCGAAATTATCGGTGGTAAAGAATCCAAAGAGTGCGGTCTCAAGAGTAGTCGCGACTTCTCCACCACAATATCCATAGTGATTTAGACCAGGATAATTGGTAGCCCACGACGCAATAGTGGTGTATTTTGCTATGTTCTTGCGCAGACATCGGTCGGAGATGTCGAAGTCAGAGATGAAGTCAAATAATTCTTGCTTCGACTTGCCTTTCATCACGCCGACGACAAGAGCGGTGTACAAAGAGCATGCGTCTGCACACCGTGAATAGGGGTGAGTCAGATCGCTCTGTTCGCGAGCAACACGCTGAGCTTCCTTGAGAGGTCTGGTATGCATGACAAGACCAACAGGAACGCAGCGCATCAATGAGCCATTGCCGCTACATCTCTCGATATTAAGTGCTTCATCTACTTTCTCTTGCGTTTGATCGGAGGCGTCCACGCTACATGGTGTATTAGGCAACAAGCGCGTAAATTAGAGAGCAAGAACGAAGGGATACTATTGACTTACCGCTCGCCCCATGTGCGCATAGCTGTGCTAGTACTGCCGCCAATATCGAAGGCGTAATCCAAAGAGCTGTATTTTCCGTCGAAATACCAAGCCTTGAAGTTTTCTATAACCGTGCTGCGACTGTATTTACCATTGTCGGCAATGAATGAAGTGGCCAGAGCGAGGGTCATAGACCCATCGTCAGTGAAAGAACCAGGGGGTGCGTTGAAGAGAGTGACAGGTCGATAGTTCTCAGCCAGAGTGATGGGTTTGTGCTTCGTCTTGTCTGCCGTGAAATCGGTCATGACGGGGGCGCCGAGGGCATCGCAGCAGCAGACGCCATAAATAGCACCCCTTGCACGCTCTGCCAAAGTCGGCGAAGCAGGGTTGAGAGGCGCAGCATTATCAGTGGGTGGAGCGGGTGTCTTGCTCGTGGATGACAGACTTGTTCCTGCTACAGTGTTGGAAGATTCAATTTGTTTTCGTTCCTTTGGATGTATGATGATATTGGACTTACCATGCAATGAGGTTGAAGGGTCGTGGGTAGGTGAAGAAGCCATATTTGAGAGCGGATGAAGCCAACGGTGCGAAGTTCAAGGCAAGGATAAGGAATGGATTGATGTGAGTCGAATGTGCGGGTAGAATTAAGAAGGAATAGTACCCTTTTGATCTGCAGAAACTAGGATCACGACAGTTCGATTTGGTTCGGGTGACTCAAACAAGATAGTCGTATTGGCATGGCGGATACTTGGTTGGAGCCTAGGGTGGTGTGACGGTATACTTTATCCAGACCTTCTCGCAGCACAACTCGCCAACTTTTCGAGCAAAAACATCTACCGTACAGTGCTTGATAGCAGCCAAAGAATAGCCTACCTACGCGACACGACTGAAATGTAATTCCTTGCTTTGGGAGAAGAGATGAGAGAGAAAGAAAGGGGAGAGCCGTGGGCTCGATAGGGTAAAGCGCTGATTCCGCAGCTGCCCTGGGTGGCCCGTGCTCTCATTCTTGCGCCTTCATGACATCTACGCTTTTCGCCGCCGACTAAACGGTGACACCTCGACGCCATAGCCTGTCAACGCCTCCATCCCGGGACTGTCATCGAGCTGCGTAGTATCCGAAGTCTTGCATTTGCAAGTCTTCCTCGCTCGCAGCCTCTCAACCCACGCGTCTGGACAGATCTCTTGTCCGGCGTCATGACGCCTTCATTACAGACCTCCCGGCACATTGCAAGAGCATCGCGACATGCCATCGAATCCGCATCGCGCTCCGGCAGTCTCCTCAACCGATCATCCTCCATCGTACCCACCTTCTGCTCCATAAGATGCGCTCGCCGTTACGCGACGGTCCAACCGGGTGACCCAAAGGACCCGAAGAACAAGAAGGATGGTGATGCATCAAGGAAGGCCGCGCCCGGCATGGAGAACCTGTACGGCAAGAACAGTGCCATGTCAGGACCCAGTAGCGGCCCCGTTGAGGGCGCTTCCAAGCTCTCTGCCAAGGACGAAGAGGTTCTCAAGGAGCTGTCGACTATGCTAGAGAGGGGTATGCCGGCCAGCCAAAGGGAGACTTTTCGCAAGGCTGTGCAGGCCATGCGACAGGAGGGCATCCCAGCCGACCTGCGCGAGGTCATGCACGAGTGGAAGGACAAGAGAGCGATGGACTTGGCGACTGCTGCTCGCGTTGTGCGCATCACTGCCCGTTTCGCACGCAAGGCTGCAGAGGTGGAGATGCGCGACGATCTTGCAAGACCACAGCAGAAGTCAGGCCCACACAGTGCCGGCCCGCAGTCGAGTTCGGATAAGCAGAAGAAGGACAAGGAGGAGCCCTTCGGTAAGGGCTTCTTTGGATCCGGTGGGAGTGGCGGTGGCGGCTTCAAGGATATCAAGCTTGACACCGGCACCGTTCTGACATCTGCATTCGTCGCATATATGCTCTACCGCTCTGCCTTTCCTGGCCAAAATTCGCGAAGCATCACTTGGCAGGAATTCCGGACCCAGTACCTCGACCGCGGCCTGGTGGAGAAGTTGACTGTCGTCAATAAGAACCAGGTCCGTGTCAAGCTCAACAGGGATGCTGTTCGGTCAGTCTACCCAGACTCGCCAGCAGCAAATGGCAACTTCTACTACTACTTCACCATCGGTGACGTTGCCACATTTGAAAGACATCTGGACGATGCCCACAACGAACTCGGCATTCCCTCGAACCAGCGCATTCCGGTTTCGTATGACGACGAGACTCCATGGCTGGCAGTCTTCCTCTCTTACGGCCCTACCTTCCTTCTCATCGGTGCCACATTCTGGCTTTTCAGACGATCCTCTGGCGGTGCTGGCGGTGGATCAAGCGGCATCTTCGGGATGGGCAAGAGCAGAGCGAAGAAGTTCAACCACGAGACTGATATCAAGATTGGCTTCAAGGACGTTGCCGGCATGGACGAGGCCAAGCAAGAGATTATGGAATTTGTCAGCTTCTTGAAGGAACCAGGCATCTATCAGAAGCTCGGCGCGAAGATCCCTCGCGGTGCTATTCTATCTGGTCCTCCCGGTACCGGCAAGACCCTGCTAGCAAAGGCCACCGCAGGTGAATCTCAGGTCCCCTTCTTCTCCGTCAGTGGTTCCGAGTTCGTCGAAATGTTTGTCGGTGTTGGTGCTTCCCGCGTGCGCGATCTGTTCGCAAACGCAAGGAAGAATACGCCCTGCATCATTTTCATCGACGAAATCGACGCCATCGGCAAGTCTCGAGGAAAGAACGCCATGGGCGGCGGCAACGATGAGCGCGAAGCTACGCTGAATCAAATCTTGACTGAAATGGACGGCTTCAACACTTCCGAGCAGGTTGTCGTTCTGGCGGGCACCAACCGTGCAGATGTTCTTGACAAGGCACTCATGCGTCCTGGCCGCTTTGATCGCCACATTTCTGTTGACAGGCCGACCATGGATGGACGTAAGCAGATTTTCGCCGTCCACTTGAAGAATATCGTCACCAATGAAAACTTGGAGCATCTCTACGGCCGTCTTGCTGCTCTTACTCCTGGCTTCGCGGGAGCTGATATCGCAAATTGCGTTAACGAGGCTGCTTTGATCGCTGCCCGCGGTAATGCGGATAGCGTCACCATGGCACACTTTGAGCAGGCCATTGAGCGCGTTATTGGTGGACTGGAGAAGAAGTCCCTGGTCCTCAACCCCGAGGAGAAGAAGACCGTCGCATACCACGAAGCTGGACACGCCATCTGTGGTTGGTACTTCAAATATGCCGATCCTCTCCTCAAGGTCTCCATCATCCCCCGCGGATCAGGTGCGCTTGGTTATGCCCAGTACCTGCCTGCTGGCGACACCTACTTGATGTCTGTGTCTCAGTTGATGGATCGCATGGCCATGACGCTCGGTGGAAGAGTCAGCGAGGAAATCCACTTTGACACTGTGACCTCTGGTGCTAGTGACGACTTCAAAAAGGTCACTGCCATGGCAACCGCAATGGTGACCAAATTCGGCATGAGCAAGAAGATTGGCTACCTGCACTACGAAGATGACGCCAACCAGCAACTCCACAAACCGTAAGTTTTCTTCATCTACAAGCTTGATTTACCCCGCTGATGAAACTAGGTTCTCCGAACACACGGCTCAGACCATCGATCAGGAGGTCAGACGCATCGTGGAGGAGGCATACAAACAGTGCAAGGATCTTTTGATTGAGAAAAAGGCCGAGGTCGGCAAAGTTGCAGAAGAGTTACTCAAGAAGGAGGTCCTAGCCCGGGACGATATGATCCGACTCTTGGGTCCAAGGCCCTTCGAGACTGGTAACACGGATTTCGAAAAGTACTTTGGGGGTCGCGGCGACCGTGAGGGAGCTCCGACTGGAAGCGGTCCTGAGCTCGAGCCGCCGCCAAACCCTCTTGGTGGACAGCCTTCTCCAACAGCCTTCAAGGGCGAGTAAGGACGGAGGTCATTTCCACAAGCATTGAGCGGTATTGCATGTACATGAACATAGGCGTTTGGTGGCATTGCAAGGACCCATGACTCCTCACTCTTGTATTTCCTGTGTACATACGCCATCCCATTGAGCATTAGACTATTGTAAAAAAGACATTCTATAACCGTCTATGAGGTCGACTGCGCAATATGGTCGACCACCAAGTCGTTGAACTCCTGGCGCAGCTCGATCGGTATCACATGGCCCTGACCCGGGAAGAACTTATGTCGTATCGTCTTGCCAGCCTCGGCCCCAGCATTGAGCTCCTTGACCAGGACCTCTCCATGCGGAAACGTGACCATGAGATCGCTGTCGCCATGAATGACCATGATCCTGCGCCGGCCGACCTTCTCCGCCAGCTCCTTCAGCCGCTTCGCGCTGGTATTGTGCCACCCCGCCGCAATAGCCTGCGCCATGAAGCCCTTACGCGTAAACTGCACGGTATCGGTGCGCTTCGCCAACTCCACAGCGCCATGGCGATCGCCGTGCGTGGGGAACGCCTGCACGACGTGCTCGGTGGTGTCGGGCGACTCGAGGTACGCGCGCGAGTACAGACGGGCTTTGGACGCGCGGATCTGCTCGTCGAGGTCGCGGGGCACGAACATGTTGATGCGGTTGCGCAGGTTCTCGAAGAAGCCGACGGTGTTGACGATGCGGGCGGCGGTGCTGACGAGCAGCAGACTCGCGGTGCGCTGCGGGACCTGCAGCGCCAGCTCCTGCGCGATCATGCCGCCCAGGCTGATGCCGACGATGTTGACGCTGCGCGCGCCCGTCCAGCCCAGCGCGTCCAGCACCTCGCGCACGTCCGCCGCCATCGAGCTGCTGGTGTAGCGCGGCCAGGCCGGCTTGTCGCTCTTGCCCATGCCGCGGTTGTCGATGACGAGGATGGTGTACTGCTCGGCTTGCGTGTGCCCGAAGTCTTTGGTCTGCCGCTGCCATGAGGCCATGAGCCCGCCCAGGCCCATGATGAGCACGATCTTGGTCGGGCCGTGGCCGTGCACCTCGTACGCGATGTTCCAGGGCCCGCCGCGTGTCTTGCCGCAGGCGAGTTTGCCGGAGCTCGTGGGCTTCAGCGGCCATGTTACGTGAGAGAATTCTGGGTGCACGCGCAGCTGCGCGACGTTAAGTGCTTCGCCCCTGTGTCGGAGGAGTTAGCGCTGTGTCTCGCAGCTCGGGGGAAGCTGCTCAGGGCGTACATTGTTGCTTTTTGGAACGAAGAGATTGTAATGACAGAGGGAAAGAGGAGTAGAGGACCAAGGAAGGCTCAGTGCCTTTTCATGATGCGAAGAAGGTTGGGCACGTCTTTCGGTAGGCACCTGTCAACTTTTTGCGGCGGATGTCTTTCACTGTCCGGTCTGCCTCGGCATCTGCTGATCCTCCGGCGGGAGCAACCTCTCCTTGCTCTATCATTCTCCCTTTACATCACTGCCCACTTTGATGTTGCCAGATTTTATTCCGCAATAACCAAGAGTCGAATGTTTCTTGTAGTCCCTACCAACCTACTCATTGGAGTGTCACTTTTTGGAGGAAGAAAACAATGGTACCGAGTCCGCAACTCATACTGTAACTACACAAGATTTCGATGACAGTATCAACCAAGATCTATGCATTGAATACTCGTATCAAAGTGTTTGCTGCAACTTTAAATATCTTGGACTCAAATCGTGCGATCATTCATGAAAATTTAAAGGATGTATGCACTATGAACAGCAGGTCTGAAATGTTAGGTAGGTCACGTGCTGTATGCGAATCTTACCTGCTTTTCCGGAGCTTACGGTCGTGTCGAGTACGTAACTATTGTTTGCTAAACTAGTTGCCTCACCACAGTAATCTCGATGCTGCAAGATTGTCAGGCCAAGGACCTCACTTTCTCAACCATCTCTGGATGGTAAATGAGACGGCCGTGTGAACATGTAGTATATCGTGATGATAAACTGAATTTGAATGCGACGACGTAACGGATCCGTTGGCGCGACCGGAGTTATCAAGAAGGTCAACAACAACAGTATTGCGTAAATGTTGATTGTCAGACAGAAAACAATCATGACTGTCATTCCCAGAAACCACGGGCTCTTTTGGCACAAAGGCGTTTGGGGCATTGCGTTCTTTACCTTGCTATTCTTACCCATAAATCTCATGCTGCTGTTAGATAGCATCATTACTATCTTGGCTTGATGCCTTTTGTTTCTCCGGGCAAGGACTTGCGGTCTTGCTTATCGATACTGTCCTGTGAGAACGGCAATGAGGTAACGGATCTAGAGTGTCACTCGAGAACGTGGAAAGAAGAGCCACTTTCTACATTTCAGACCCAGATTGTGTCATAATCAGAACAGATATCACTCGCTGGCCATCGCGCGAGAAGGAAAGAGATTTGACGAGACCCGAATATCCCTCGAGCATGTGCAGCAATGTTAAATTGGTTGTATCCCAAAGCTTGACAGTGTATCTCAAGATCCGGATACCAATTTCTCTATGTTGGGAGAGAACACGATTGTATCGATACTCCGGGAATGACCCAGAAGATGGCGAAGGAGGTGTCCCATTGTCGTACCCAAGATCATGACCGTGCGGTCGGGCGATACCATAAGAAGTTTGATCGCTGGATTGTTCACAGCCAACGCTACAGCTTCAGAGACAACATTGCCATATTCCTTCATTGCCATGAAGCTCGAGAAAAAGGCGGGCCTGAATGTTGCATGGACAGACAATCTTTGTGACCATCTCACCCTGAGCGGAGATGGTTCCCAAGTCTTGCTCTTTCACCACGCATCCTTTCTGCGCCAACACCAAGACTTGTTGTCTCGAGAGTATGTAGCAGCGCCGTCTGTTCTATCTTTTGTTAACGGTTTGAAGGATAGAGTCTCCATTCACCATTGATTTTCTCGATGAAACTCTTCGCACATTGGCATTACTCTTGCCCAACATTGACACTGAGGTGGAAGCATGGTTTGCCGGATATCAAGCAAGGCATAAGCTTGATTCGTCAGCTATGCGGTGTGACTTGGTCATGGAGCGCCAGCGTCGTTTTGACTGTTTCCCGGTGTGGGGCAAGCGCCGTCGCTTGCTGAAAGCCGAATACGATGAAGGGAAGCATCAGACCTTGTATCAGAGACCGAGATATCACAGCTCAGACAAAAAGCAGTGGTATAAGAATTGGGCAGGTTTTCCTGGTTTAACGATTGCTCTGATATATGGGCTCGTCCAGTGTGTGGAGGGCGGTCTTCAAGTATATAAAGCGTACCACCCAACGCCTACGGCATAAGTCATTGGTCTAATTTCATGGCTTTTCTATGCTCTGTGGGCTACGTAGTAGATTCAATCAACATCTGTGACTGACAGACAGCTCGTTGACAAAATAGTGTTTTGTAAAACCAGGCTCACTGGTCTGTTGCTCTCAACCAAGTACGAGTTATTCCTGGTGGATGATGCTGGGACCATTATGAAGCAAAAAAGGCGTCTGATATCTCCTGCTTGTATTCGACAATTGATGGACAAATGCCAGTAGGCGACACATTCAGCAGTCCAGCATGACAAGCTTATCACTCTATTTTGTGCCGATGGAATTCATCAACAAGCGACGAACGAAGTATGCTTATCTCACTTCCACAGCACTCAGCACTCCAAGAAGCGCAGAGGTCCAGGCTGGAGAGAGGCTAACGAAGCAAGATCACAGCTCTGTCCCAGGTCCACTCCTCTTCGGAAGGTGAGACATGCCGGACGCAGGAATGTGGTCGGGGAATTCTTGCCTTCGTGGTGCGTATCAAAATTAATGGTACATCCAAACAGCCATCATTTCCCCGTATAATGGGCATTGTATCGAATAGGGTCCGAGCTGCATTGGGAGGTTTGAGCAAGAGACGATTCGATCACAGACACGAGCAGCAAGGTATAACAAATGAGGGCAGAGTCAAACCCATCGGCGGCAGAGTAAAGGATCGCGGAACGCCTCCGACGCTCGGGCCGCCGCACCAATTCTGGAGGCGATCGCGCGTCTTTTTGGCAGCGAGGGGAGACACGGGTGCCCACTGGCGTGCTGGCGTCCTGGCGTGCGGTACGCGTTCTTGCCGATTTCGACTGTTGACTCCACGTCGTCATTGCCTCTTGTCCAATCCACCACCACCACCACTGCCTGCACACCGCATTGCCCTCGTCCTGCAAGCCGCAGTCTCCACCAAACAGCATCGCCTGGCTGCTGCCTCTGCCGACTGCTGCTTTTCGCTTTCCCTTCAGCCGCGCGCGTGCGCCCCCGCCCGATTCCGCGTGTGCCTCGATCCAGGTCTTTACAAAGCCTTCCCATAGCCACCCCACCGCGAGTGCCACATCGCGATGCCACCTTCGTCCACCCGAAAGGGCCGGGCCAGGAAGGTCACAGAGCCGACCGAGCGCCCAGACCTCGACGACGTGGCAAATGGCCATGCCACTCCCAGCCGCAAGAGGAGAAGAGTAAGCCACTCTTGTTCGAGTATTTGCTACCTGTCCAGCATCAAATTGACCCTCCTTGCAGATCAATGACCCAGACAACACTACCTCTCCGAATGGCGCAAACGCTTCTCTACCCGGCCCTGCTTCTGGCTCTCGTCCTGCCAAAAAGCCCCAGCGCAATGGCGACATTCAAGTCTTTGAGGACGAGCACAGTTTCAACGATGATGAGCCAGAGATCAACACGGTCATTCGAAGCCTCCGCACCGCCACCTACGACGTTCAAGCCCGCGTTGACTACTCCAACGAAGTTCAGGAAGCCGAGCACCCCGAGGGCAAGGCAGCCTATGCAAAGATTGCAGGCAACGGTTGGACCTTCTACGTCGAAGATCTCGAAGTCAGGATTGGCAGGCCACCCGAAGGACGCGATAGCCACGGTCCCGAGGGCAGTGCCACTCAGAACCCCGACGATAAGTCTCTCGTACACATAGACCTGGGTCCTTCCAAGCATGTTTCCAGACAGCACGCCGAGATCAGGTACGATGCGGCCAACAATGCGTGGCATGTGCACGTCCTGGGCCGAAATGGCATCAAGCTGGATGAGAGGCCAATAAGGCGTGGTGAAACTGCCACGCTCCACTGCGGGAGTGTCATTGACATTGCAGACACCCAGATGATTTTCGTCACTCCAAATGTTGAACCCGACATCCATCCTGCCATTCGGGCGCAAACAAGAGCCGCTCTGGACGAAGATGAGGAGGAAGACATGGACATGCGCCCACCTCCGCCAGCTACCCGTACTCCAACGCGCGCCCCTGGCGATAGATCTAGCGGCACTCGACCACCTACCTCAGCGAATCACCATGGTGGGAACTACAAGAGGGCACCCGGGATTGAGTATGGCGTACCATCAACCCGCGGAACTGGAAGCTCTGGCGACGGTATAATACCTAGTAGCGTTTCAAAAGGCGGCAAGACTTCGCCAGCCTACTCGCGCGCTATGTTGTTGGACTCGGCAGAGGACATTGATTACGCACAAGATTCCGCCAAGGACCTCAAGCCGCCCCATAGTTATGCTCAGTTGATTGGCATGGCCATCTTGTCTGCACCGGAGGAGAACTTGACCCTAGCAAAAATCTACGACTGGATAAAGGAGCGCTATGCCTTCTACCGCCTGAATGGCGGTGGGTGGCAAAACTCCATCAGGCATAATTTGTCTCTGAACAAGTGCTTTGAAAAGATTGCGCGACGTACAGACGAGCCAGGCAAGGGTATGAAGTGGCAAATTGTACCTGAGCATCGTGAAGACTTCATCAAGAAGGGCCTCAACGCTCCTCGTCGCGGAGTGGCACGTGGGTCAAGCATGCCCAACTCACCCAGTAAGGAAGCAATGACGCCAGAGACCATCGACAAGACGACGGAGAACCCCTTCTCGCGAGATGGCCCAGACAGTGCAAAGCGAGATCCTTTTAAGACATCGCCTGGCTCAACACCGCCTGTTGCTAACTACCCCGCGATGAAGCAGTCTTTCACCCCTGACCGTGGTGGCGCCAAGTTCTTCATTGAGCATGAAGGTTCAAGTCCCCGGATAGGTGGCTATCACGGCGGCGTGAGTCCTTTCCCGCTTCGCGGCATGAAGCGCGAGGGCTTCACTGATGCCGCGGCCGCTGGGTCTCCTGGAGGTCCATCAATGCTCCTGAACAGCGACCCAGATACCAGTCTCGTGACTCCTCTAATATCGCGCCATGCCCCAAAGCTGGCTCCTCCTAGCACAGCGCGGCTACCCAGTCAATACATGGCATTCAGTAGTCCGGCGCCTTTCTGGAAGTATGCAGACTTCGGCAGCACTCCAGCAAGGCCACAGCTGGGGACCAGTCCCGTGAAATTCGAACCGCCCAAGACGGAGAGGGATATGGCAGATGATTCAAAAATCAAGCTTGCCGATGATGACATCAAGGAGCGTATTCGAAGTAGCAGTCCACCTCTACCCGAGGCCGAGATTGGACGGGAGAGTCCAACCAAAAGTCGCGGCCTCGATCGCGTGCCGGCGCTGTCCGTGGGCGGCCATGCTCGTAGCCAGTCGCAGGTCAGCACGCAACAGAGGAATCGGTCTCCCGCCAAGCAGCCATCACCTCCAAAGCCTGCACAGCCTCAACTGGACGATGACGATGAGGAGGAGGTCGGAATGATTGATCTTGCAAGGTAAGTTCGCTAGCAGACAAGCCAGGATTCTTTTGCTGACACGACCGAGGGGGTTCCAACCCATTGGTAGCTTTCACCGCAATATGAGTGCAGGAGCCATTGGCGGTCCCTGACATTTCCGGATTTGTTTCTTCGTCGGTGCAAAGCGCGACATCGGGGTGTGAATCTTAACAAGCAGGTCACGCGCTTCAAAGCGAGCCTTGACGGCGATTGCGGCATGATGTACGAACTCCCAATTTATTACCAGCAGGGGTTTTCAGCATCCTGGTAGTTGGATGTGTGACTGGCGTCATGTCACGATGGACGGTCAAGGTAGTTTTATGTACATCACGCTGTATTCTGACTCTTCTCTTCTGTTTCACTACATGTAAATTGTGTCTGTTAGATCCATCTTTGCATTGACCCCACTTTGAGCATTTGCTGGGCATTACATTACTTACACCTTTGTAGATATGTCTAAATTGTCTCTCACCAAAACCTCTCCAATTGGATCACCGGCCTCCCTTAGCACCTTCCATTTACCCATGCCGTGCTCTTTTGGTGCCTTTCGAACACCTCTGCCACCGCCGCCTACGATCAAGTTGCCGGGTCGATAGTCTTCGTCAGCCTCCATCCGCTTCAGCACCGAGTTGTGCACCACCGCATGCAAGGGTATATCGCGAGTCTCGCCACACGGCAGCGGCCAGCGAATGGGCGCCCACGTCCCTGTTCTCTTGTCAGCTCACCATTCTCAAACGAATAGAGGGAGGTTGCCCAAAACGCCAGGAGGAATAAAGGATAGAAGAACTCACCGTCCGGTCGCAAATCCATCCGCCTGAACGGCAGATACTCCATGAAATTCCACCACAGCACCCCACCCCCGGGCGTGCCCTGCCCAAAGCTCAACGAATCATGCATCTGCCCCTTCGTCGTCGCCGCATGCAGCGCCTCCAGCACACGCCGCCGATACGCCGCGGCGCCCTCGCCCCTCTCGCGCACAGGCGACGCCGGCAGCGCCTCGCCCTCGACCTCGATCTTAGGCGCCGCGCGCGCGTCGTGGAACGCACCCTCCTCGCCAGCCTGCGTGTCGTCGTCGCTACTGTCGCCGTCGTCGTCGTCGTCGAGCACGTACCCGGCGGCGCGCAGCGCGTCCTCGTCGCACGGTAGCCCCGCCGCGCGGGCCTCGCGCAGGATCCACAGCAGCGGTGCGTGCGACAGGCTGACGGACTCGCCGCGCTGCGGCTGCAGGCCCCAGCCACCGCCGATGTCGGCGTGGCAGCCGGGGAACCAGACCTCCTTAACGTCCTGCGGGGCGGTGTTGTCGTTGTCGGCGGCGGCGGCTGCGGCGTCGGGCGCGTGTTGGGCGGCGAGGAGGGCGGCGGCGGCGCGCTCCTCGACGATCTCGGTGCTGTTGAGCGAGATGTTGGAGGCGGAGCGCGCGGTGGAGAGGGCGCGGCGGTGGGGCAGTGGGGAGCGGGCTGGGGCGCGTGAGGAGCGGCGCTCGCGGGGGGCGAAGCGTGCGCCCCAGGAGTTCTCGCGGGGGAGGTGGCCGGGCTGAGGGGCCGGGTGGGTTTTAGGCTTCTCGCTCGCAACACCGTTGGTGGTGCCGTTGGTGGCGGCGGGTTGCTCGTCGTGGAGGTGTGGGTAGCCGTCTTGATCGAGGTGCGGGTGCACGGGGCCGTGGAGGTGGTGGGGATGCTCGTCCTTGGGCGGGCGCTCGGAGATCAGGTACTGCCTGAATTTGGCACGGCGCTCGTCCACAGAGACGGCGTGGCGGACGACGCGGGCGGACGACTTTGAGGCGTAGGGGAATTTGGAGCGCTGCATCCAAGCAACTTCGAAGCGGGGCACACTGAATGGATATGTGGTTAGCTTAGTCTTTCGGGACATCTGAAGCAGGAAAGGGGCGGGGAGGAGGCATTGAGGATGACAAAAGAGATGTGAGGTTTACCTGTTGACAGTGTCAAAGAGGCCCATGAAACGAATGCGCGATACGGGACGCGAGAAGGTCTCACGGAAGGCCTTGAGGAAACGATAGGTCTCGCGTTTCTGTTTCTTCTGCTCGTCAGTCTCCTCGAGGCGGGTCTGCCACTGGGAGAAGGCTTTCCAGGCAAAACGGAACATCTCCTCGTTACCGGCACTCAGCAGGCCCACGGCATCAAGCATCTGGGCGAGGAAGCGGGCAATGTAGGCGCCTCTGCTGAAGCCAAAGAAGTACAGGTCGTCACCCTCGGAATAGTACTGCATGAGGAATTTGTAGCCGCCCTGGACGTGGGTGTCGAAGCTGGTGCCGACGGCCTGGTCCTTGACTTTGGCGTATGCAGAGCGCATCCTCCCGATGCGGCCAGACTTTGTGAGCTTGGAGTCCTGCACATAGGTGCCAATGCCGGCTGTGGGTGAGTGTTAGCCTTACAAGCGATCTCGGAGCAGGGGCAAGATGATGGAATATACGCTGATAGTAGGCAAAGAGGTCTGGATTCTGGCGGTCCAGCATGCTGAAGATCTTGATGATGTTGCTGTCGCCATCGGTGCCGGAAAACTTGTTGCCAGTACCGTCGAAGCAGAGAACCAATGTTCGCTTCGGCCGGTACGAAGCGTCATCAAAGACGGGCATCTTGACGAGCCGTGCGAGTATGGGCAGAAACAGAGTCAGAGACAGGCACGATGCAAACTACACAACAATCATGCACCAACGGCGAGCTCTACAGAAGATGAGGACGCTTTCGAGGCGCGGCTCGAGAACCTTTACGCATCATGCGTATGCAGCTCGGGCTACGGCATCGCGGCGACGATCGCCCCAACGGCGGGAATCCAGTGTGCTCAAAGGGGCGACGAGGGCAGGACCCCGCAGCATAGTCTCATCGATTTACGATGTTGCAAATGACACGTGCGCGAGCAGCTGGAGTGATGAGGTGGCCAAGCCCCCAATGGGGAGGAGACACGACGAAAGCCGAGGGCAGCCAGAGCGGGGCCGCGTGATACTACTACCACCACCAGCGGACGTCAGGATGCAGAGCTCTGAGTTTCAGCCAGCGACGGACGCAGCGGCGAGGAGCAGCCGCCACCAACGGGATGAGACATGATGCACGCTGCACGTCTGCCGGAGTGTAGCTGAGGTGCAGTAGAGGCGAGGATCGGCACGCATGGAACGCTGGCCAAAGGACGCTAAGCCTGGCAGGTCTGGGCGCCACACCCACCATCCCGAGCCCAATAATAATGTGGATGTAGCCCCGGGCCAGGCCGGCTGGTGGCCTCTCCCTCCCTTCCTCCCGCCTGGCAAGGAGGCAGCGCCCGCGGGGGGCCGTTTCCTGGCAACCTCTACTGCTTACGCTGCGGCACGCGACACTGCCATCGACGTGCTCGTAGGGCTCACGGCGCAGTCGAGCAGTGGATCGTTAACCGCCGCTGCTATGATCGTTGCCCGCGGCAGGCTCGGCACATCCTCCGTGCACCGGTGCCAACGCGACGCTCCAGCCCTGCATTAATTTTTACCCATTTTGAGTCCCAGCCCATCCCCCAACTGGACTTCTGCAAGCGATGACTCGCCTAGCGACACCCTATCGTCGCCCTTTCAGCTGCTTCACGCCGCCCACTTACCGGCTCACGGGACCTCCCGCCCACTTGGGCCTGTCATCCTTAGCGGCCACTCCTCCAGCTGACGTTCTTTCTGCTAACCGCAACCCCCTGATTGGCGTCTGCTGGACGACACCGCCTTAACTCCTTTGCTGCTAATGCTAACACGCTCCACCCCTCGGCCCTGTGCATTGGATGATCTGCATGTGAGTCTTTCATTCCCGTCGCCACCGTCCATGGTGAAATTCCTTGCTGGCGAGCCCTTCCTCGTCTCCTCCTCTGCACTGGCGTGGGGCGTCGTCTGGAACGCATCCCTGGGCTTTCTTGGGCTCCAATCAAGCTTCAACGGCCATTGGGGACACCATGATACAGCGAATCTTGCCCGCGTCTGCTCTTCAGCTGCCTTGAGGGACCCCACAATCCCCCGCACATGCCCTCCAAAATTCTGCTGAGATCGTGTCCGTGACCCAACGCTACTCACGCCCGTGCTTCCGTGCACCGCGCCGTCTGCCGATCCGCTTCAACAAGCTCGCGAGTGGTTGCGTCGTAGACCTGCAGCCGCCCACTATGCTCCAGCTCTCCCCTCTTGTTGCCACCACCTGCCTGTGGTCCATGCTCAAGCTCGTTCTGTGAAAATCAATTTGTCCTGGCCTTCGTAAACTTTTCCTTCTGCTTCAACCCGGGCCCCCCATCAACGACCTTAGCCCTCTTACTTCAATATGTTTGACAAGATCAGAAGTTCGGTCCGTCGCAGGAGCCGTTTTGGCTCCAAGGACATGTCAAATGGTGTCAATGGCCATACTAATGGTGTCAATGGCGTGAGCTCCAGCGCCCCAGCTACCAATGGCGCGGTGGTGAATGGGTCGACCAGCAACTCCTCCGCATATCCCATCCTCGAGGATGCTGGCCACAGCCCCGCCGAAGTCGCCAAAGCTATTGCCAGCCTCAAAGATGTTGCAGAGCACTCTATGCGTGCTCTGCCCACCGATACGGCCAGCGGTGAGTACCTCGAAGAGGAGGTGCATCATTCGCGGCTGGCCGACTTGAAGACCATTGGCTTCAAAGATCTGAAGACCCTGCGAGATAAGATGATTGCCGGCGAGGATCCCATCGACGACAAGACCATGCTCATGGAACGCGTCATCCAGTTGGTCGCGGACCTTCCCGACAAGTCACCGCTCCGCGACGAGCTCAGTGGTACCTTTGTCGACCAGCTCTACAACTCTCTCCAGCACCCCCCTCTCAGCTATCTCGGTGATGATTTCAAGTACCGCCGAGCCGATGGCTCCGGCAACAACATTCAGTACCCTCACATCGGTGCTGCGAATATGCCCTATGCAAGGACAGCACAACCCGAGAGCGTCCAGCCTGGTGCTCTGCCCGATCCAGGCCTGATCTTTGACAGCCTGTTTGCCCGAGAGACGTTCAGGCCGCACCCCAACAAGAACTCCAGCATCATCTTCTACTGGGCTTCCCTGGTCATCCACGATCTATTCCAGACTGATCGTAAGTTGCTCTCTAGCCCCGTAATCTTGGATCTGTTGTGCTGACCTCGATGATCAGACCAGGACTTTAGCAAATCGCAGACCTCCAGTTACCTCGACCTTTCACCCCTCTATGGCGACACGCAAGAGGACCAAAATCAAATCAGGACCTTCAAGGACGGACTACTCAAGCCCGACTGCTTCGCTGAACATCGTCTCTTGACCTTTCCCCCGGGCTGCGGTGTGCTTTTGATTATGTTCAATCGCTTCCATAATTACGTTGCAAAGCAGCTTGCAGAAATCAACCAGGAAGGACGCTTCACAAAGCCTCGCGATGGCCTACCCGAAGAGGCTGCCAAAAAAGCATGGACCAAGTATGACAATGATCTCTTCCAGACCGCCCGTCTTGTCACTGGCGGACTCTACATGAACATTACACTTGTTGACTATGTGCGTGTCATTGTCAACCTCAACCGTAGCAACACAACATGGACGCTGGATCCCCGCGTCAAGATGGCCGATACTGCTTTCAATGACAAGCATTCTCCTCGTGGCGAGGGCAACCAGGTTTCGGCCGAGTTCAGCTTGGTGTACCGCTGGCATTCTGCTATCAGTGAGAAGGATGACCTGTGGACCCAAAATCTCTTCAAGAAGATGTTTGGCAAACCTGCCGAGGATATCAGCATGCCGGAGATGCTCATGGGGCTCCATAAATGGGAAGTGGAAATGCCAAAGGGTGAGTACCAGTTCTTCCTTGATATGCATCCAATACTAATCAATGATAGACCCGCACGAGCGCAACTTCCACGACCTGAAGCGTGAAGCAGATGGCAAATTCAGCGACGATGACCTGGTCAATATCATCAGCGATTCTATCGAGGACTGTGCTGGCGCGTTCGGTGCTAATCATGTTCCGAAATGCATGAAAGCCATCGAAATTCTGGGCCAGAAGCAAGCCAGAGCCTGGGACATGTGCTCACTGAACGAGTTCCGCAAATTCTTCGGTCTCAAGACTCACCGCACCTTTGAGGACATCAATCCCGATCCCAAGGTAGCCACGGAACTGAAGAATCTCTACGAACATCCTGATCGTGTCGAGCTCTATGCTGGTCTCATTGCAGAAAAGTCCAAGGACCCTATGCCGAAGAGCGAGGGTGGTCCCGTCGGTGTAGGCATCTCGCCTACCTACACTATCAGCAGAGCAATTCTCAGCGATGCTGTCGCACTTGTTCGAGGCGACCGCTTCTACACCATCGACTACCACCCGAAGAATCTGACCAATTGGGGCTTCACCGAAGTCTCCTACAACATGGCTATTGAGCAAGGCTGCTGCTTCTACAAGCTCTTCCTCCGTGCTTTCCCTCAGCACTTCAAGCCCAACAGCATCTACGCCCACCACCCCATGACTATTCCTAGTGAGAACCGCAAGATTATGAAGGATCTCGGTCGTGAGACGCACTACTCTTATGATCGCCCCACCCGAATTCAAGACCGTGTCGTGATCCAAAACTACCACGGCGTCCGTCAAGTGGTCGAGGACAAGGTGAAGTACAACACCATGGTCGCCGATGCGTTTGAGTACATCATGGGCAAACCTGGCCGCGACTTCATGCTCTCTGGCGACACCGACTTCCATGCACAGCAGAAGAAGGTCATGGCGAAAGCTCTCTACCATGACCAGTGGAGGAAGGATATCAAGAACTTCTACGAGTATATTACTGCACGTCTTTTCAAGGAGAAGTCTGTCAAGATTGCAGGCATCAACCAAGTCGATCTTACTCGCGACGTGGGCAACCTTGCCCACATCCACTTCGCGGCAGGTGTGTTTGCGCTGCCCCTAAAGACCGCCGAGAACCCTCACGGGATCTATTCAGAGCACGAGCTGTACATGGTCATGAGCACCATTTTTGCCTTTTTGTTCTTTGACGTTGATCCGGCCAAATCATTCCCTCTGGCTTTGATCACGAACAAGATCACCAAGCAACTGGGTGCTCTTGTCACCGCGAACGTAAAGTGGCAGAGCAAGACAGGCTTCCTCAACGGCATCCGGGAGAAGCTACACGACGACCACAACACTCCACTCGGACAGTACGGACAGCATATGATTGCGCGTCTCCTGGATACTGGAATGGCGCTCGAGGAACTCGTCTGGTCACAGATCATACCCACAGCAGGCGCCATGGTCGCCAACCAGGCGCAAGTCTTCACGCAAGTCGTCGACTACTATCTAGCGGGCGCCGGCCAGAAGCACTGGCCCGAGATTAGGAATCTGGCGCACCAGGACACCGATGCCGCCGACGACAAGATTCTCAAGTATGTCATGGAAGGCATGCGCCTCAACGGCACCTTCGGCGGCTACCGCCGCGCCACTACCGACGACATTGTCAACGACGAGGGCTTCAGTGGTCCGCAGAAGCAGATTCGCAAGGGCGACAAGGTCTTCGTCAGCTTCGTCAAGGCTAGCCGTGACCCGGGTGTGTTTCCCAACCCCGATGAGGTCGACCTCACGCGCGATATGGACTCGTACCTAAACTACGGCAACGGCCCCCATACGTGTTTGGGCAAGGACGCATCGCAGATTGCGCTCGCCGCGATGCTCAAGGTGACGGCCAAGATGCCCGGCCTGCGCGTCGCGCCTGGTCCGCAGGGTCAGCTGAAGAAGGTGGACCGCGGCGATGGCTTCTACGCCTACATGACTGAAGACTGGGGCCGCTTCAGCCCCTTCCCGACGACGTGGAAGATGCACTGGGACGGCGACATTGCAGTGCCCGCGTTCAAGGCCTCGGCGCCACCGCAGACGAATGGCAAGCACTGAGCGCGGTAAGCGAGGGAGACATTTTGCGTTGCGAGATACCATGTTTTTTATTCCATCTACATGTACCTGAAAGATACTAGTGTGTTCAATTTGCTCCTCGGACCATGCCGCCTCGAGAATCCAAATGCAATGTAAAGATGCCACACCGGCTCTTGAACCCATAACCAGGTTCCACAAGCAAGCACTCTCTGTCGTCACAAGAGCCAGATACAGTGATGAAAGAGAACTGCAAAGGTATTGTATGCCAATGTAGGGGCCAGGACGCATGTGGTGCTTGCGCTGTTCCTGGCGGAGCTGCTCTATGGTAGGACCACATCATGTAGACTCTATGAGGAGTTTCTGACCGTGTTATTCCTGACTATCTGATCCCAACTATTGTTTGGATGCTCCGTTGCAATCTTGGCAGCCTCGCGTTGAGCTTCTTGCATGCTTTTGTACGTTTCAGGAAAAGCGCGTTGCAAGATCTTGTCTATGTCACTCATATTCTGCAGTGAGGTGTTTAGCAAGTTATGTTATCTTGCTGGTTGCGGCTTTAAGTATACCTGCTCCAGCTTAGAGTTCGCAGACCTCATTGATGATTCAATCCTGTCCAAGCTCTTCTGCATGCTAGCTAATTGCCGATTGAGAATGGTGAACCCACCAGTCACCAGTAGAGGCAACGTTAAGAAGTGAAGGGGGATTCCGATATCACGACAGGTATCGCAGGAAAGAGCAGAGTAAAACAGAGTGTGCCTTGAGAAGGGATTGTCTTAATATCCTGTAACGATTGTGAAATGTGTCCGAGGCCGTTAGGACTGGTGGCTGTTTTGTCGGTCGATGCAACAAGGTGTGCAGCACAGATCTTTGGAGGGAATTCATAATTAGAATTGACAGTATAACAAATTGCTCGTCGAAAGCTGTTCCAACATACGCAGAATTCAAAAGGGCACCTGATGAAAGCAGACGGGAGAATGATGGAGGGTCAATGTGATTGGCCGTTGCATCTGCACAGTAGACTAAGCAGTGCCAGGCTAGACTGAACAGAGGAAAGTGACCAGGAGTGGCCCCCGATTGCCAAGCGCTCACGTCACAAAACGCTTTCTGGAAGGTGCAAAGGAAGCTGCGCTAAGACGCGAATGACGGAGGTCAAGACTTTACTTTCCCTCCGCGTGAACACTGCCATGACGATCCTGGATCATCGCAAGGCGCAGCGCTTACCTCCATGTGGCACAGCTCAGCGTGTGGCAACGATGTGCATGCTTTCTCGGCCTACATATATCAGCCGGTATTCCTCCGTGCGACCATGACTCGACTACTCCATAGATACCCCAGACAGAAGTCACATCCACCATAAACATACGTCCCACCACCACATCAAGCAAGATGGCCACACTCCAAGAGAAAATGGCATCCTATGCCACTGAAAACCACGAACTCCTCGGGACCCTCGCCAACACCGACCACGCCATCCCCGCCCTCGCCCAGCAGCGCGCCTACATCACCGACCTGACCGCCGAGCTCAAGCGCGCCGACGCCAAATTGCGCAAGCTCGAGACGAAGCGCCTTGAGGAGCTGCGCGACCACGAGAAGTACCGCGACTCGGTCATGCGCCGCTTCGCCTATAAGGCGACGCGCAAGGCCGAACGCTTCGCTGAAAAAGCCGCCAAGGAGGAGCGCGAGTACTTCGCCGCCCTGCAGGCGGAGCATCAGGCCGGCGAGGAGCGCGCCGCGCTCACCGCGTCCAAGATCGAGGCGGAAGAGGCGGCGGCGCGCCTCGAGCCCGAGGCGGAGCAGCACCGCGCTGCGCAGAAGCAGCTCGACGAGCTCTACGAGCGCCTGTTCGCGGGGCCGACGCCCGCGTTCCCGGCCGAGGACGCGGCAGAGCAGACGGTGCAGCGGGCGCAGGAGCAGCACGACGCGACGGTGCAGCGCCAGACGACGCAGCGGCGGGTGTGCAGCGTGCTGACCTCGGCGCAAGCGGCGCTGATACGGTCGCAGAGGGCGGCGGTTGAGGCGCGCAGCGCGTCGAGCATGGACATGTTCGGTGGAGGGCTGATAGCGGACATGATGGAGCGGTCGGCACTGGCCGACACGCAGAGGGAGGCGCACGAGGCGGAGCGGCTGGTGCAGCAGGCGCGGCGGATGGACGAGGCCGTGGGCGAGCTGCCAGGCATGGAGATTGCCAGTGGTAACCTGATGAGCGATGTGTTTTTCGACAACATCTTCACCGACATGGCGTTCCACGAGAAGATCAAGGAGAGCCAAGCGGGCCTGGATCGGGCGGCGAAGGTCCTGGAAGAACATGCACAGGGAGCGAAGCTCAGGCTGAAGCAGGCCGACGAGACGCAGAAGGTTGCAGAAGTGGAGCTGGTTGCTGCACGGGAAGCACTCCAGAAGCGCAGGGCGGAGGCGTTTGAAACGATCGGGGCTAAGGCATAGACAAAGAGTTGTATCGGTGCTTTACAAGTATGACGATAGACTAGAACTAGTACAGCATTTTGGCCTTGAGCTGCAGTACTCGTGATACTTAGAGTTGATCTATCAATTTGCTCCACCAGAAAGCACTTTGTGCACTTCAAACACCAGAAGCTTGACATCATGTGATGAGCCTGATGAAAACAGTGTAGTTGCGGCCCCAAGCTCTCGTAAGGATGCCGTGACCTTCCACTTTGTCCCCGTCTTCTCTCCGACCACGTCCCAAAGCTCCTGGAAGGTGGCTGGGTTGTGGCTAAAACGGATGCCGCCATCACGCACGGGGCGCGCAACATTGCCGGGCTGCGTCGCGCCGAGATGCATACCAAACACGACCGCATCCTCTGCGTCCGGTTTGAAGAACTTAACCATGCGCACACACGCTGCGACCTGGTCATCCCATCCAAACAGGTGGATGAAATACATGGCATTCACGAAATTGATGCGGCCGTCCAATTTGTGTAGATCTCCCGCGTCAGGCGTGCCTGCTGTCGCCAGTGCATCTCCAGCAACAAATGTCGCTTTCATACTCTCGCGATCACGGAACAGCTCGTAGCCGAGCTCGAGGAATTCGAGGCGGAGGTCGGTGCCGAATAAGTTCTGCGAGGGTACACCATCGGCGCTGAGTTGGCGTAGGTCCTGAGCCATGCAGCAGCCCATGTCCAATACCGTCGCTGAAGTGTCCTTTTGTAATTTTGCTAGAAGGGTAGGGTAGAATGGATGGCGTTTGATGGTGATGTCTAGGAATTCAAATAGACCTACGCACGGATAAGGGAAGATCGCCCACGCTTTGGCACGCTATCGAAAGGGATTAGGGGAGCAGAGTTACATGCAATGACGTCTAGTCTGTTTCATACCATTTCAAAGACATGCTGCTCAACTTGGGCGGCAGGGATGCCGCTATAAGTCTTCAAGAGGTCGAGGCCAGAGTTGATGTCTGGTGGTAAATCTTCAAGGTACAGGTCTTGGGCGATGAAACCAGTTTCCTTCGGAGGTTCTTTGGCAAGAGCTGCCATATCTGACGATTGCTTAAATTTGACTGTCGATGTCTGCAAGGCTGGGAGAAAGATTGAAGTGGCAGGCCTGCTATCTATGTGTTACGGAGGAACTCCGCTCGACCGTGGTGGAAGAGAAACAAGAGATGAACTCAACAAAGATCAACTTCTGAGTGTTTATTTCAGCTACGAACACTCCACAAGCCCAAGAAATTCGTTGATTAAATAGGGAAGCCAACGAATTCATAAATTCGTGGTAAGCAGGATTCGGGTCGGCGCCGCACCGAGTAAAGGGGTATAAGTGGGGGCCAGCCGCACCAATTGTTGCCCCACTGACACCGAAAATACCAAACCAAAAAAACCAGGGCCGCAGCACATGCAGGATGACTTTTTGAACTCGACAGACTTGATAGCTCTGGATCCGCGTACAACACAACCGCGCTAGAAGATTTGGCCGCTTGAAAATACTTCTTCCTGTACAAGAATTCCCTTCAGTACAAAGACAAAGTCTGCGATCAGCTGGACCGGCACTTGTGTAAAATCGCAGAAGCAGACTGGAAAGATGCCGCCAAAGAGTCTGAACAAGGTGCAAAAGTCGATAGGCAAGAAGAGCGGCGCAAAGAAAGGTCTCCATGTCAACTCGCGCGATGCGCACAGGCTCCAGCGAGCAGGCGACCGGGATGCTCGCGTGGCCAAGACCGAGAAGATTCGCAAGCAACAGCACATGCCTTACCAGAATCGCGTTGCGCACTGCCAGGAGTATGTCGGAAACAAGACGGAGCCGCTATCCATGGACGAAGCCCAAGCTATGATCCAGGGCTATGTGGAACGGAATGACGAGGAAGCCGCGGAGCTGAAGGAGCAGCGAAGGCCTGGGCGCCCGGGAAGCTCGAGGGAGGCAGCCATTGAAATGGCTAGGGCCACCGAAGTGCAAGAGTTCAAGAGCGGTTTTTGGCTACCAGATGTATTTGATGGGCAGAATCTGGAAAAACTAAAGGCATGGGATGGGCAGTGGACGAGCCTGGCGTTGTTGAAATTTGTCCGGCTCGATTCTGATGGCACCGTCACAGAGTCGGCCTTTCCACCACGAAAAGGATGAAGTCTCCCATCTAGGCCACGATACCTCCCACTTGCCTTCCCCAGGCAAGTCAGATCCAGGTCTACGAGTGATAGCGTTGAGCATGCCCTGTGGCAGGTCTCGCCACCTGGAAACAGTAGACAACTCACTATCTCGACAACAAATGATCATAACATGTGCTGGTGCAAACACGCCTAGGTCTCCCATGTCTCATGCTATCCTCGTCAGAGGCAAGTCGGCCGTCATGGTAGAAACACATGCAAATGGGAAATGGTAGCATTCAAACATGTAAATAGCTCAGCAATACGAATATGAAGTGGAATACTTAAAGGCCAAAAGATATATAACCTTCCCCACTTGTCATTTTCATACAAGTAAAAGATCGTCCAGACTAGGTCATCTAAAGTGGATTATCAATTCGTCTAAACAATCGTTCTGCGGTTTTTTATGTTCTGACTTTTGAATACATGTGAGGCAGCGTCGTCATTGGCCAGCGCCAAGCCCCGCAACGCGCCTGTCACGCGTCGTGCTTGACCTTTAGCAACATATCGTCTACACAGAGCGTGCTCGTCAATTTTGTACCAATTAAGAGGGCGTTGCAGAGCTCACTATCCCCCAAACATGCACTGATCTTCTCCACTCCGCACTCTCTTTTTTGCCGCTCCCTCAGCCTGCCCAGTTCCATGGGTGTATCAGGTATGACAGTCCGATGTTTTCCCGCAAGTTCACCACAACTAAAACGTCTACAGGCCTCCTTGGGCTCTTGAAATCAATACAGAAGCCATGTAGTCTCAAAGACTTCCGCGGCCAGACCATCGGGGTTGACGCATATGGCTGGCTGCATCGAGGCGCCGTGTCCTGCGCCGCGGACCTGGCTCTGGGCAAGCCCACCACGCGCTACATTGACTTCTTCATGCACCGAGTCCGCATGCTCATACACTTTGGCGTAACTCCATACATTATATTTGACGGTGATCGGCTACCCAGCAAGGCTGGCACCGAAAAAGACCGCGCCGAGCGACGGAAGGAGAGCAGAAGAGCTGGTCAGGAACTCATGCGCCTGGGAAAGACCGCTCAGGCATATCAGGAACTCCAGAAAGCTGTTGATATTGATCCGCAAATGGCACGCAACGTTATTGAGGAGCTCAAGCGGACAAATGTCGCCTACGTCGTGGCCCCGTATGAAGCCGATTCACAAATGGCATACCTTGAGCGCAAGGGTATCATACATGCAATACTTTCAGAGGACTCGGACTTGCTAGTCTTTGGCGCAAAGACTCTTCTTACCAAGCTCGACCAATATGGAGAGTGTATCATGATTAGACAGGCAGACTTTACCGCCTGCCGGGAAGTCAACCTTGCTGGCTGGACTGAGGCCGAATTCCGTCAGATGGCTATCCTAAGTGGGTGCGACTATCTGGAAGGCATTCACAAGATGGGCCTCAAAACTGCTCATCGCTTTGTTCGCAAATACAAAACTATCGAAAGAACCATTCGAGGCATTCAGCTCGAAGCCAAGATGCGTGTGCCACCTGGCTATCTTGAGAGCTACATTCAGGCAGAGACGACATTCCTGTACCAATGGGTCTTCTGTCCAATAGCTCAGAAGCTAGTCAATCTGAATGATCCGAGAGATGAGGACCAACTAAACGGCCTAACATACATTGGTGCCTACGTTGAACCTGCAATTGCCACCGCTGTGGCATCTGGAGATCTCAATCCGATGACCAAAGAGCCACTTCAAGCTCCGTCAAACTCGATATTGTCGAGACAACACTTTTTGTCTCGTACTACCAGTGCACCTTTAATACCATCCACCAAGGCACTGCCTGGCAAAGGCATTGACGCTTTCTTCAGGCCTCAGCGGACCCCCTTAGCTGAGCTTGATCCCAATATTTTCACGCCCTCGCCCACACAACAACAACTTCTTGTTCAAGCAAGCCGGGCTTGGGCAACTGCTCCTGCCCCATTAAGGCGAACGGCCTCACAACCGCAGCCTCAAGTGCCGACCACTTCCCGCCCGCCCCTGTCCCATCTCAACAGGTCGAATACTTCACAACCCAACAAGCGTCAGAGAATCTGGTCCGAAGCAGATGATGCAGGCTCACCGCAGAAGAGTAGGTTTTTCGGCGTTACCGAACCTAGTCCTTCCGTCCGCCCGGCCCGACGAGCAGGAAAGAAGGGGTCCGGATTTGAACTCTGGAGTGATGACTCTATTGAGGAAGCCATGGCCACCATCCCTGACATTCCGACTGTCGTAGCCACGGTACCGAAGATGAAGAAATTGGAAATTCTCAAAGACGACTTGGACGCGGACGCTTCGCCCACGTCCAAGGTGGAAGATTCGAAGACATCAGAAGAAACCAAAACGGCAGAAGAATTGCCCACAAAAGACGAACGGTCCCCAATCATATCCCCCGACTTCCTACTAGCAGATACCAAAGAGATGCGAGAAAGCTCACGATTGTCACGATTCGCATTAAGTCCACCACTGGCGTCCGCTGTACACACCCTGAATGAAAGCTCAACACAAAGGGACGAAGAACCAGCCGAAGAAAAGTCCAGCAGTATCGTTGCCGTCTCGCCCCCTGCGCTTCCAGCACAGACTCCGCAACGTCTCGCAGCAAGCCTCACGACGAGCAAACGACGGAAGAGCATTCACGACTCTGCTGTCGCCATACTCGATACGCCAACCATCAAAGGCAGCGAAGACATGCTGGTGCCCGACAGCGACATAGATGGCGAGGACAGCCCTTGTTCGCCGCTGCTGGTCAAGACAGTGCCACGGATACCTCATGTGCATGAAGACGAGGGCTACGGCACATTCCTGACGGCTGATCCTGACGATATGTATCACGAGGATGAGACTGCCGAGGAAGAAGGCCCGAAAAAGCTAGACTTGGGCCGCTTTGCCTTCACAGGGGAAACTTGAGTGGGACAATGTCAGTTCGTCCCAAAGTGGTGACATGTAGAAAGCCGAGGCGTTATTGGAGACTACTTGAGAGCATTTCGTACTGGTGGGTATGCTCGTCAGGGCGAACACTGTGACGAAGGGACTCGTGGTGTTAGGTACAATATTCAGTATAGCCATGCCGAAATAATCAATCACTACGCAAGACCATCATGGGGAGCCAGACGATGACATGACAAGGCGAGAATGTATATTCAGACGAGCACTCAAGACAATGGATGCAAGCAGAGTCAAACATTACAAGGAGATCAAGGTTTCGTGAGACGCTATATGCGTGTGTGTGAGATAATCCTCCCCTTCCCTTGCCTTCCCAATGCCCATCCCGCCCATCCCAATTGACTCTGTTCGTCGCTCGTAATGATGCGCCCACGTCCGCGCGCGGCCATAACCCCCGATGCCCACCACCAAGGAAAAAACTAAGAGGAGAAAACGGCTATATGAAAAAGGACCGTGTACAAGACGCCTGGCTTTCCCATGTACTCCACCGCAGCCATCGCAGAACCGCGCAACTACACCGCCGCCTCGGGTCGCTCGCCGGCGGCAACGACGGGCGTCTCGCCGCCGTGGCTCGGCGCCTGCAGGATGAGCTGCTCGTGCCGCCGGGCCTTGATGTACTGGCTCAGGCTGCGGATGAGGATGAACCAGCCGGCGATCATGAGCGCGTAGGCGAGCCAGTCGGTGGGGCGCATGGGGCCGGCGGGGGCGCCGTCGCCCTGGTTGAAGCCTGGTCCGCTGCCGGCGGCGGGGTTGTTGGGGTCAAAGTCGTGCGAGTTGGGGTCGTTGGGCGGCGGGACAAAGTCGCCGTTGGGATCGTTGGGGTCGGGCGTCTGGGAGGTGGGCGAGGCGCGCATGGAGAAGCCGTACTGGATGAGGGTGATGCCGAGGCCGGCCTTGGAGCCGTGCTTGGCGGCGTGGGTGGTGTGCAGGAGGTAGGTGAGGAGGAAGCCGACGAGCTGGAAGGACATGGAGATGAGGGCGTTCCACACGAAGGAGAAGAGGGAGCCGACGGGGAGGCCGTCAATGAAGACGTCGTTGTCGGACATGCCGGGGGTGAGGATGGTGGTTTCCCAGTAGGGCGGCGTGGCGTCTGCAGCGGCTTGTTCGTAGGTCTGTTCGACTGTCAGTACGGGATGATCCAGAATATCTCATTTGAGAGACTGTTCGTCAACATACGGGTGGTTTCTCCTCGACCTCTTCCTCGCCTGGTCGGGCCGGCTTTGCACTCAGATTGGCAAAGACACCATCGGTTGAACTCCCACCGCCATAGACTCGGCCATTACCTGCAACTGGTGCAATGACAGGGAATTGTGTCACTCGTCGCTCCACTACAGGAGTCGTTGGTTGTGACACCTCCCGTGTAGCCGGTCGGCCGCTCATGACACGCTGACGCTCGTCCAGTTGTTGCCTGGTTGGGCGACGGGGATGAGAGGCGCCATGTTGCGGGTGTGTGTTCTCTTCACTGTCAGAGTCCGAGTCCGAAGGAGAGTCAAAGGCATCGGCAAGGTTGCTACGGTCTTGGTCGAAGATGAGACGGTCTCGCTCGTGGTGTTGCGGAGAGGATGCGCGGGAGCGGAAGGAGGGCGGCGGAGAGGTTGGTATTCGCTGAGTTGGGGAAGAAGAGGCGTGGTCGTCTTCGTCGTTGGCCGAGACCTGCTTGCTATCAGTACTTGGGGTCCGGTGTGTTTTGCATGTAACGGACGACGGCAGATGTCCGAGGAGAACCTACCGGCTGATAGCGCTGAGCGCTCATGGCAGCGGTGCAGGCGGCTATGTGGCGCCTGCAAGGCCTTCAAACAGCAGACCGGATGGAGGCTGCGGGTGAGGAGACAGAACCGAAGAGGCGAAAGTGAACAAACGAGACGAAGGGTGCAGGTGGAGAACAGGCGGAGGGCAAACGTGCGCGGCAAAGGCAGAGAAGAGGGTGACGCTGGAGGGCGGAGTGAGTGGGTGAGGCTTGCGCACAGCCACGACGCGCAAGCAACCGATGCCGCCATCCGGCGCTTAGTCCTAGATCGATGACTTATGCAAAGCGGCTCCATTGGAAGCTGGATGGTTGCTACCAGACACTTTTTCTTCTCCCCCTCTGCCTTGCCCTCTACGCACCTTCTCCAGCCTGCACGATGGCCACAGCTGTGCGTTGTCCTCGTCTCTTTGTTCCGTGCCATAGCAACCACTGACGAAATCTAGACCCTTCAGAAACACTACGCCCGTATCCTCCGACTGTGGCCAAGCGACCCTCTGCGTGGCATCACTTTCCATGCAGCCTTCAAGCGCCGCCTGAACGCACGCATTCTATCTGCGCCTTCTGTTACGACGACATCTGCTGCTGCGGATGCCGCCACGCCGGTCTCGTCACGCCTTGACCCTGCTGCGGAGACGGCGCAAATGAATGCCATCTATTCTCTTCTCGACAACAGATACAGCAAACAATACCCATGCTCGGAGAAGTTGCTCGAGCCAGGCTTCAAGCCGACATATTATCGCGATTTGGCTGCTGAGATGGAAGAAGCTCCAAACCGGAGCTGGCTGAACCAGAAGTGGTTAAGATGGAGTAAGCTGGTCAGGTTCACATGAATGTACATGGCGCGCGGGTCAGACTGGAGATCGTGTTGCAATACTGTATTATACACAAGGGAGTTGGGTGCAAATTGCTAGCGTCGAAACGACTCGCTCAATGATTAATGAACATGGTAAACACATTCTATGGATACATACGGTGTCGAGTGCATCGACCAGACAGAGAGTACCTACAGTACACAACCTGCCCTAGTCACTACGCCGCATAGTCGCAAAGCACATCGCAATCTGCTTCTTCGGCTGCTGCGTTGTGTGGGTGATGCTGCAGCACCAGGCCAGCACATCTATGGCATCGGCTTGACCTCAAAGGGTGTTCCCTGAAGCATCTTCTCGCGCTCTGCCTTTTCCGCCTCCATCGCCTCGCGGTCGGCCTTTTTGATCCGCGGTTTACGCGCAACTTGCCCACCTCTAGATCCAGGACCTCCACGTGAACCAGGCCCTCCACCACGGCCACGCCCAGAGCTCTCGCCACTCCCGCGAACCGTGCCCCCTCGAGATCCACGGCCACGGCCACGTCCTCTTCCGCGGGTAGAAGTTCCATCTGCTTTTGCTGCTTCTGGTTTCTCGCTTTCCTGGACCAAAGGGCCAGACCAGACAAAGTACCCGTCCTTGCTCGCCATAGCCTGCTCTTCCCATAATTGTTCCGTGTCGTCGATGAAGTCGTCTGCGGTATCGTACTCGTTGCCGCGCTTCTTCTTGAGCGGACCAGCATCGGCGGGACCTGTGCCGCCCATTTCGACGTTGCTATCGTCTCCATCGGACATGTCGGCGTCTTCATCAGCCGAAGCGGAGCCCGACTCTAGGCCACGGGCCATCCCTTCGATTTGTTTCAATCGTGCGCGGTGTTCGGCAAGTCGCGGGTGAGCAACATCGAAGCCGTACTTCTGCTCAACTTCCTTCATGAAATTGACGTAGTTGCCAGTCTCAGAGCTCAGGGGAACCTCAATGACAATGCAGCCATTGGTGTTCTCTGCTTGGCCGCCGGTTGTCGAGGACGCCTTGCTGGTTCCTCCGAAAGCGCCATCACCCAGCAGCCCGTTCCCAAGTGGGAGTGGTGGCGCAGCTTGCTTCTGTCTTGGTTTGGGCGAACTCTTTTTAGGTTCAACCTTAGCCTGAGCGACTGCGCTAGAACTGGATGCTGAAGCAATGGTGGGCTTGTTCGTAGAAGCTGCGGCCTGTGCTACAGTTTTTGGTGCTGACGCTCCTGCATTGGAGGGCGCAACTGGCTTAGGCTGCACCTGGAAATTAGACGGCGGCGCTGTAGGATGGGGAGTCACCAGCGTGGTAATTGAGGGGGATGCTGCTTTCGACTGCGGTGATGCGTAAGGCGAAGGCCTATAGCCAGCTGTATTTTCAGAAGACGCAGACCTGATAGGGTCGTAGCGCTGGCCGCTGGAGGCGGGGCGCATTGGTGGTGGTTGCTGGCTAGTTGCACGTGGAACATCGCTTGGCGGCGCGAAATGATTTATTACACCTCCACTTGTCGACTTACCCAATTGGGCGGAGGCGGAAGGCGTAGGTGTGCCATGATTTGGATATGGAGCCGAGGCGGAGCGGTGAGGGTCCATCGCGGACGCATGCAACGGCAACGGGGCAGCTCCGCCAGCACCTGTGTTATCAAGTTTGATTTTCTTGCGAGAGCTTGGCTTGTTAGGATCACGCGGCTTGCGTGGCTTCTTTTCCTTTGGCGCAGCAGCTGAGCCACCCGGCGGCGGCGTTGGGGCGACTGTGTAAGGAGTTGGGCCGGTGGCAAAGGATGGAGGATGCGCGGGTGCAGGTGCGGGCGCGAGGGAGTTGTTTAAGGGCACGCCGGCACTACGCTGGAAGGAAGGACCATATGATTGAGAGTCAGATGCCTGCGAGGGCAATGGAGGAGGCGCCCCCGAAACTCCCGAGTAAACGCGACCACTGGTAGGCGAATGAGGATTGAGTACGGCAGCTGATCCATTGCTGCTAGCTGGCTGATGAGGGACATTCATCCTGGCGCGTGGCCGAAAGCGTGTGTCGGAAGACGAAGCAAGTCGGCGCCTATGCAATCGTGTAATGTGGTCTTGTTAAATTAGACGGCTTTGGCTGGACTCGCGAAACAAGACCACTTAGTCGTCACACCGGGGGCGCGAAACAGTGCTGGGTTGATTGGCTGTCGCTGATTTGCTAGGTCAGAGTGCAGGCCACGCTGGTCACTCGGCCAGAGACCAGGACGACAAGGCGAAGATTGGGGCCACAACCGAATCGCAGCAAGCTCTTGGGAAACGCTATGAGCGCTGCAAATAGTTGGTGCCAAATGCAGGATTCTGACGTGGCGCACTGGAGACGCAAGTTGCTGCAGAGCGACGCAGATTGATGGAAACGGTTTCAGGAGGAGAAGAAAAAGAGACGGCGGTGAAGGAGATTCAGAGAAAGGCGAAAGATGGCGCGCGGGGTCGGCAACAGGAAGAAGCGCCTATATACCAGCACAAGGGCCATTTGCGAAACCGCCCGCATGAACGCGGCCGACAGAGTGATTGCCCGCTCCCCCCAGAATCCACAGCGCAGGGCAGAGCACCGAAACGCTAGCCAGTAAAACAGGGTCCCACCCAAGCACGCCTGGGCACCGGTTGGGTGCCCCTTTCCGGGGGAAGAGAGCGCCCGCTAAGACGGGTACCGCGGCGGCGGATCCAGCGGCTGAGTTTGTTCTGCGACCAGCTTATACAGTCCTCTACATAGTATATCAGCCTACTTGTAGATAGTAAGTCCCTGCACTTCCTCGGTAGCCTGACCGTGCTACATGACACTGTCAACGTTGCATGCAAGGCGCAGTTACCAACATTACAGCCACCCAAGACAGACGTTGGCGTAGGCAGCAAGTGTACTATTGCCTGTCATGTGAAACGCTTGCTAGCGCAAATTTTTCTGATGCATTCGAAACCTAGAAATCTACAGCAGAGTTACCACGAGAAGTTTGTCGCTGCCACCGCTGCCTGGTATCGAACAATAAGAACGTCGGCGCCGGATATGACGATCCCAGCGATCATGATCGCGCGGGCGTTGCGCCATGAACCGCGCGCTTCGCGGCCACCGGCTGACTTAGCGGCGCTAGGCCAATTCCGCTATCCCTACTTTTTTGCCGCGATGTGATGCCCTTACACGTGCATCTGTCACAAGCAGCACAAATAACATAGTGTGACTACGGATATGATCTGAACTTCAAAGACCGCCCACAATATGGCAGGTTTCCGTGGCGAAAGATTCAATATCGATGTGTCGGATGATGAGGATGAGAGGCATCTGCCTACATCATCCGAAGGAGTCAGCATAGCATCAGTCTTTGGTAGTCTTGTCAAGGATATACAAGAAAGTTCTCCAGTTGGGAAAACAATACCCGTCGCGCCAACTTTTTCAAACAAACTTACCGCTGGCGGTTTCCCCACGCACAAAAAACGCACGGGTGTTTCGAGATTTAAGGCCAGTCGGTCAGCAACCCTCGATCCATCCTCACCTCCAGCCTCCTCGACAAAGGAAACCTCAAAGAAAGGCGTCGCAACAACATCAAACTCTAAAGATGATCCGTCGCAGCAAAGATTGCAAGACGAAAGGGAGTCCATCGACCAGGAGAATCGCACGCGACTGGACGCCATGTCGCCGGCAGAGATCGAGAAGGAACGCAAAGAACTCATGTCCAGTCTTTCCCCAGCTCTCCTCAAAAAGCTGCTGGCAAGAGCAACAATAGATGACAACACCGGACCCGATGACTTTCCTGTTCCTGAATCGTCAATTGCTCCTGCCACTAACGAGCAGTCCGGCGAGGAGGCCGAGTCTATCATGCCGCATGACCCTGTGAAACCCAAGAAGACCGTGGTATTTGCAGAAGATCATGCTGTTGACGAGTCAAAGCACAAGTATCCCAAGACTCCGATCACGACTTCGTTTCCCAGCAACCTTCACGACCACAACAATACCGATGACCAACACGACCATGATGTGCCCAACGACCAGATAGATCCAGATCTTCTCCCCACGCCCACCCTCGGCTCGCTTTCCCACGGCGGAGCCACACACTTCCCACGCCCACCACAACCACCACCGACACTGGACCCTTCCTCAGACACCTTCCTCGCCGACCTACACGCCAAGTATTTCCCCTCGCTGCCCACCGACCCCAGCAAGCTCTCATGGATGACCAAACCCGATCTTGCCGCCGACCCCGACACCGACACTTCTTACAATCCATTCACCGGCCCAGACGCCATCCCCGTCACGCACATCCGCTTCGGCTTCAATGGCGAAGTGCTGCCGCCGAGTGAGAGCATTGCGATCGGCACGGAGCGCGGACTGCACCACCACGGCGACAACCCCGATGCGGCGGGGTACACGGTCCCCGAGCTCGCGCACCTGTCGCGGAGTAGCGTGGCTGCGCAGAGGTGCGTCGCGTATCAGGTGCTCGGGCGCATCCTTTATCGCCTTGGTATCGGGGAGTTTGGAGAGCGCGGCGGGAAATTGGAAGCTATCAGCGAGGAGGGCCAAGACATGGGCGGCGAGAATTGGCAAGAAGGTGCAGGGAGGAGGGGAGGGGGTAACACCGTGCTTGAGACGGGGCTGTGGGATTGCATGGAGCGCGGGAGGGTGGTTGAGACGCTACAGGAGGAGGTGGGGCGCGAGCGGGGACACGTGAGTGCGAAAGCTTATGCTACAGAGGCACTGTGGCTGTGGCAAAAGGGCGGCGGGAAGAAGGTCATGGCTACGTGATACCTCCTGATGGGCTTTCTTCCTTGTTCAGTGTATTCCACAACTTGATCACTCTGCTCTGTGCTGCAGGCACCACCAAAAGAGCGCTATTCTTCGGCAGTGCTCGTGACTGCTGCCTTCTGCTGCAAACCAACGGCGACAAGGAACTCGCCTACCCTACCCGCTTGCGTATCATCTGTCCCATCGGCCACAATTTCGGTCCACATCTCCGGCCAGGTGGTCGGCTCTAAGATTGAGCCTCCCTCTGCGTTTTGCTGAGGGTTCATCACGTGAAAGTTAGGGCTAGGCTCCGATTTCAGCCAGTCAAAATCATCAATGTTGCTCCACATGTTCTTCCCGTATCGCTTCTCCTCATCTGTGAAGCCTCCGAGGTGAATCTCCTCTCGCGGCGAACTGCCACCTGAGCCAAATTCCGAGGGAAGAGGGTGGAAGAAGATTCTTGAGCAGGCCTCAATAATGGGATGACTTGCACAGTATGTGTACACGTTTGTGTTGTGACTTTCATGCATACGAAATTGGCGGCAGGAGAGGAGGAGTATACTATCTTTGACATTTGTCATGTGGATGGGACCGGAGACCGGCCCAGTAATGATCAGGGAGCTAGTAATATCCCGTAAAGAAACGTTGGCCAGATCTTGAGAGGGTGAAGCAGAATTTTCTTCAGTCTTGCCATTTTCTTCAAGTGTGGTATCAGAGACTGGACGGCGCCTGAGATCGACAAAGGTGCGTGAAACGCCAGTCAGCACCACTGAGGAGTAAGCAGTATTGCCCTTGATGGGAAGGAAATCATAGCAGCGATTGAAAACGTTTGAGATCTCCAACACATCGTTTGAGTTTGCTAACGCCACGCTAACGCCAGTCCTGGGAGGTTGTAGACTGGTTGAGCTATCCTTGGATCCTGATGGTGTTGATGGCGTAGTCGAGTCTGCTGGGCGCACTCCATGTGGTGAGTTCGAAAATGATGTTTCCAATTCTTGACTCGCTCCCTTCAAATCGATCGCACTCTGCGTTGATATGGAAGCAGAAGCCATTTTTCGGTTCTTAAAAGAGAACTTTGGTCGAGGTGCAACGGCAGTGCGGGTGGTATCAAGCCCAGAGATGAGTTTCTTGATCAACTAGTGAGAAACCATTATGTCAGATGAACGTCATGATAGCTTCATGCAGACTCAATATCTCAAGAGAGAGAAGATGTAATCATATTACCTCCGAATAGGTTCTCTGATCATACGCAGGCGTGTACGTGACTGCATCCTTGACATTGTCAGATAGCTTTGCTATACTAGCAAGACAATTCTCAATAGCATCTGCGCGCCCTCCATCAGCGTCAAAGATGTCTTTGAGACTGTCGATCTGCCGCTGAATAACTACATGGTGAGGGTGTCAGATGAAGCCATGTTGTCTGCCGACCCGCTGTCACAGTACCTGTCGATTGCTGTTGGAAGAAGGTGTGGAACTGCTGTGCCTGTTGGCCTTTGCCCGTGGGCTCAACTGTATTTGAGGCCCTATCCATGGACTAGCTCTGTTCTACGTGTGGTGATGTTCATGAATGGCTCCGCTTGTCGCAATTGCAGACCTTCAACATAGGAGTATCGTGTAGACGACTGCAGCGGAAGGTGATATCCTCACCAAATAGACGACCAGACCCCAGCATCACCGAGGAGGCGAAATTTATCAAGTTATCTTGCGTTGATGGCAGAAGGCAAATTGTTATTGACTGGTCGCGTTGGGAGCGTCGTGTGAGCGGATGTGTTCAGAGCGAACAGCCATGAGGGGCATCTGGGCCACTACTTATTCCCCTTGTCAGCCACCCAACAGAACTTACTTTTTCTGCGATCTATTTTATATATCATAGCAAAATGATCTCAATTTACAACACGTAAGCACAGCGAAGGTTAGTAAGGCTTTGTTCTGTGAACAGGATTGAGGAATATAGTACGGACGAGCGGACTCGAAGAGATATATTCGGTGGTGGTAGTTGTATGTTTACAGGCAGTTAACTTCCTCTGGGTTGTTCCAGTATCACTGGAGCTTGTCTCCACATCCTGCTCCTCTTGGTTTGAGACGCAGACCCCCCAGTTCTTCGCCATATCTCGCACTTTGCCCATACGAGCCCGACTTGTAGGCCAGGACCAGCCTAGAAAAGGTGCACCGGTTTCCTTCCCCTCAACGCGCTTCCATATGCTAGTCGCCTCGTATCATGGCGTCTTTATTGTGATGACGGGACGTCAATACCGTAGTTCTCCTTGATCCGCTGTGCCCTTCGTTGCTCATAACCAGGTCCATAAATACCTGTGCATGTCAGTGGGCGCGACATTATAGTGCTCATCCGAAAGTATCATACCTCTGCCCTCGCCCAGTTCCTCAAGGGTTTCTTGAATAGGTCTTCTTCTGTTCTTGCGAAGTGCTTCCTTTCGAGCGTACTCGTCTATGGATTCGTCACGGCTGAAGCCATCCAAAGAGCCGCCAGTATATTGGTATGCTGCCATGATGATGGACAGGCCGGCGCCGTAGCCAAAGATGGCCGGGAGAGAGCGGACTAAAGATAAATAGTGAGCATTCATCTAGCCTCGAATCCATGTGTGTATGCTCTCTCACATTTGAGGCCAATCATGGAACCGCTGAAGAAGCCACCAATGGCGTGGTTGTAGGTATCGTTGGTGCCACGCAAGTTCGCTGCTGCTAACCTTGTGAACTCAAACGCGCCTCCCATGGCAGCTATAGAACTCGTCCGTCAGTACGGGATTCGATCATTCTTTGCGTCAGCTATCGCGACGCACCAAAAGTTGCAACAGTAGACCCATAGCGGGTGAATGTTCCCAGAAAGCCAATATTCTGCTTTGTGAGAGTGGCCTGGACGGATGCAACGAACAAGCCCATGCCGCCGGTTAAGCCAGTCGCCCTAAGGGCAGGTGCCAGGGCATCCTGAACGTGATAGTCTTCACCCTCGGAGGCCATTCTAGCTGTATTGACAGTCAATTGCACAGCTTTCGGGTTGGGAGACAGCGATAGCCTGCTGGTCGGCAAGAGCTTCAGGGTGGTGGTTGTGGAGCTTCAACCTCCGGACGCGGGCGGAATGCCTCCGTTGACTTGGGCGTCACCAGGCGGCAGAAGCTCTCTGTTACTGAGTAGTATAACTCTAGATACGCCCCACTGCCACAGTTCGATCAGCTTTGCTTCTGCTTTCACATATACCCCACCAATAACCCGTCAATTCATACTATCCCGTAGTACACTTCATCCTCAATAAATCGCCCACGGGAAGCTCCAGCTATCCCACCACCGTCTCCGTCTCATGCGACCACCTGTATAAGCGGTCCTACGTCCCTCATGGTCCACGTTCGGACCAAGACTGCTCCGGCACTTCTGCAAGATCTTCTTGGTTTCGATCCTCGAGATGTTGCAGCGCTCGACCGAAACCACAGCTGCCAGCATGCATACTGCACCGTGCCTGACAGGAGCAGGCTGCCCGCTCTCGATGAAGTGCCGAATGCCACGACACATTGGAACGTAGTGTCCGTCTGCCAGCGATGCCGCTGCCATGTCGAGCTAGACCTGACATTTCCCGGTGCATCTCTGCCTTGCCCCAGCAGAGGAGCCCCTCTGCACGTCTTCGAGTGGCAGGATCCGTTGCCCGAGGACGAGCGCGGCGCCGCACCCATACACCGATTCGTCTGCGATACTTCAACCTGCCGCGCCGTTCTCAAAGCAACCGTTCGAAAGCCCATTCTCGACCAAGCGTATGTGGCTATCCTTACCGAGCCAAACCATCTCAAAAGAAGATACAAGGTCGCCTTTGCCCAGCACCCCAGTCTGCAAGAGATTGTCCCAGTACAAGCTCTTGCGACGCTCCGCGCATATGTGCAGGGGGCAGTCGGCGATGGTAGGGCCAAGAAGATTCCGGTACGGAACAAGCGCTTCATGTATGCCTTGGGCGAGGATGCCCGAGAGCTGTTGATCAAGTTGGGCTTCACTTATGCGCGCGACGCAGACGCAAGTAACGACAACTGGGAGCCACCAGGCTACGATAGAGATATAGATAGTGATACTCTAGAAATCCTGTTGGATTGTAGAGACGAGCTGATCCTTCTTATGCAACAACGACCAGAGGCAGAGAAAATGGAGCTCAAGGAAGTGGAGAGGGCAGAGATGTATGGCGCACCACCGACTATCCGTGACATGGAGAGGCTTTTGGGAATGCTCGATTGTAAGTGATGTCTACTCGTTCGTCACTACGGCACGTTCTGCGCCGTGCACTCGCGGGCTTCTCTCTTTTCTTCTCTTTGGTTTGCACTGCTGATGTACGTATGTCAGACGACAAACGACCTTCTTTCCGAGGCTCGATGCAACCAGACTCGTGAGTTCCCATCCCCTGAGCGCGAGTATCGGCCAGCGGCCAATCTGACTTTCGACAGCAATGCCTATCGCCTGGGCTGTCTTCCCAACTTTTCCGATGATCTGATTGCATGGGCATATGATAGACTTATATTGATTCATCCTGAAGACGCACCCACCACGTTCGACCATCTTCGAAAGATCGCAGCAGAGAGACAGAGCGAAAGTTTGCAACTCAAGGCCACCATGTTAGAGTCGGAAGGGCAGCAGTCGCGCGAGGCTGTTCGGAAGGCCTACTTTCAGGTAAGCTAGACTTTGGATATGCCCCCAGCATGGCGCGAGATGGCTGACCAGAACAGCTCGGCTACGGCGACTTTGATAGTGCAGGCAGTGCCTCCGATGACGAGCTGCTTGGTACATATCAGGCTCGCGTCCCTGACATTGGGCCGGATCAGCAGCATGATCTGAAACTCGCGCTGAAGACTATAGCTGATTGGCGGAACAGCCATTTGTTGAAGCAGGCGTGCTCTGACAGTAAGTCGATGGCGCGTCACGTGCACTTGGCATCCGTTGACGCTTTCAGAAATCGAAACGTACGAGCAAGCTCTCCTCTATCTCGATGCCAGTGCCGAAACCTCCGACGATTTCATAATACCACTCTACACAGCCAAGCTTGCCGACGCTGGTGCTGGAGACGAGAGGCCGCGAGAGGCTCTGCTCATCATTGCGAAGAAGCGAAACAGTGCGGGCCTTCAAGGTTATCTCGACCAAGGCGAAGTTCCAGCACCACTAATGGACATCCAGCAGGCGTACCTCACTTTCGGGATCGAAGGCGGCAGCTCGGTTGACGATCAGTTCATTCTCGATGCCTTCTCTATCTCTATTGCAGAGGCTCCCGGACGCACCAAGGACTTTCGCAACGCTTTATCGGTCATAGCAAAGGAGCGCAACAGCCCTTCCTTGCAGTCTGCTCTCCAGGATGCTGCAACCCATACGACTCAGTTCCAAGCAAAGAGCGCCCCAGACGAGCCACGAGGGCTTGGGAATCTGGCAAACACATGCTACATGAACACACTTTTTCAGTGGTTCTTTTACATCAAACCCATTCGTGAGCGTGTGCTTAACTTTGATGAATACAAGGAAGATCCTGCATCACGCGCAGTGTTCAAGGAGAAAGTTGGTGATATGAACGTCAGGAAAAAGGAAGTCGTGCGAGCGCAGCGCTTCGTGCAAGCCCTTGAGGTTCTTTTCAAGGAGATGATTACAATCCGCAATGATTATCCAGCTGGTGTCGCCCGCAACCCTACGGAAAGGGCAGATTATCCAACCCCATCTGTCGAGCTGGCGCGCCTGACGTTAGCACCTGTTACACAAAATGCTGCGAGACGACGATCAACCATATCAAGTCTGCCAGGTACTGCTAGAGCCCTCTCAAGTCCACATTTGGAGCGTTTCCCGACCAGGAGTGAAACATCTAGCATTGACCATGGAAATGCAATCGCCATCACTGATTCACCGGTAGAGCAGAATTTGCACGGCTACATGAAAGGAAGGCAGACCTCAGACGATAGCTCGTCCGGCAGTATGGGGCAGGCAGTGGCAGAAGAAGTTCCATCTTCTGACAGTCTGGGTATGGAAGTGATTACTCAAAAGCCTGACGACATTCATCCCGAGGTCAAGCCTGAGACGCCTCTCACTGTTGTCACCAAAGACATTGCGCCACCCGTCCCACCTCGGCCACGAATCGATAGTGTGGACGACCTTGCGACGATGGAACAGTTGGCGACTCAGCAGGACGTCAGCGAAGCTGTCGAGAATATGCTCCACCAGTTCAGCTGGGCTTTCAAACCCGAGACAGGTAGCAACAGCGGCGCAATCGATGTTGTCTCGAAGTTGTTCTACGGGAAAGACTCAATGGTAACTATGCGTCGCAACACACCAAAAGATACCGAGTATCGAAAGATTCTTGAAAGTCAAACATTCTACAACATCATCGTACCACTTAGCAAGGATGTTGAGCAAGAAAATATTTACTCGGCGCTGGGCAATGCGTTAGACCGTGACGTTCTGACAGATGGCACGGGATACAACTATCGGACGCTAAAGGAGCTACCTAGCATCCTCCAGCTTCGCGTGCAACGAGTCGAATATGACAAGACCCTAGGAAGGCCTGTCAAGAACAAGACTCCCCTGATTCTCGATGAGGAGATATTCATGGATCGATTTGTCGACGACGAAGCCATGCTACAAAAGCGCAAAGTGTCTTGGAAGCTGAAGGAGAATCTAAACGCTTTGCGCAAACGTAAATCTGCCTTGACAGAAACCCCCATCAAACTCACCATTCCCGACGCCATCACTAGTCTCAATGAGCACCTTGAAGCAATCCGTGAGTCTGCGGAAGAGCTTGGCCTTAGCGATCTGAGCGTGGACGAAGATCTTTCACAGCACCTTGACGCCCGCGCAAAGGCAGCTCAGCAGGAGATCGAAGCTATCGACGCTAGAATATTACAACTGGAGGCTGAACTAGAAGGATTGTTTGAGAAAGGTGGCCAGCTCACATATCGCCTGCATTCAGTCTTTGTGCATACTGGAGACCAGACTGGTAGCGGTCATTGGTACATCTATATCTTTGACCCTGCCAAAAAGATCTGGAGATGGTTCAACGACGGGCAAGTCGTGGAAGTCAAAGACGTACGTGACATCTTCTCGCCGCAAAAAGATGCCCATGGACACTCCACACTCGTGGCGTACGTCCGGGCTGATCAACAGGACGCAATCATGGACACAGTACGCCGTGAACAACCGAAAGACGCGCCACAGGAGTTCAGACAGCCCTATGAAGGTTGGTCCTTGTAGCCATAGGCTTATCAATGAGTCGAGTGCCTCTTAAGCTAACCCTTGACTAGGTTTCAAGGCGCCGTATTCCTGATGAGGTTGTTGCAGTAAACTCTGCACATCTGTGTTACTGGCATGAAGCATGTATACTTCGTCATCGAGTTTGGCCGCCCTGGCTACGAGCATTTGCATATTTTCTTACCAGAGCATATGTATCTGCTAGACTCTGACAAGGTGGACTGCGCGGATTTGGAAACACAGCTGAGATCGGTAAGACGGTACAATTTCTTCGTACCGTCCGATGGAATTACAACGGTATTGCGCGAAGCTTGTCATGAATGGTTGAAAGCGGCTGTGTCCAGTTTCCTTATCCTTGGGCACCATAACACGGGCCGCTGAGCCTCGCATCATCCCAAATGCATTCACTGTTCATCGCATTGCATTCAGAGCATCAGAGACAGCTTTAAATAGCGGTAGTGGAAGTAGTAGGGACAGCATCATATCCGCGATACCCACCCGTCTCTCTCTCTTCGAGTCTATCCCCGTCTCTCGTCCCTCTCGCCTATGCAACGATGCAACCCAGTATATGCGCCAACAAAAGAAACCCCTACCAGAAAAGTCTCGCGTGCAATGTCTCCCCTCGTCCCCATGCCGTCGCCCACTCACTTGCCGCCCACCTTCTCCCTGACCTCCTCGACGCCGGCCTGCACCTTGTCCTTGGCCGTGCCCGCCGCCTCCTTGGCCGCGCCGGTCGCGTCCGCCGTCAGCCGCGCCGCCTTGTCCCACGTCCCCTCGTCCAGCTGCCGCGGCGTCTGCGCATACGTCGGCCGCACGAAACGGTCCGACGCGTACACCTTGACCTCGCGGCCCAGCAGATCGCGCTCGCGCGCCTGCTCGGCGTAGAAGCGGCGTACCTGGTCGCGGTCCTCTTCGGCGGTGAGCAGCGGAATCAGGTGGATGCGGGCCCACATCTTCTCGCGGCCGAGTTCGCTGGGGAGGGCGTTGTTAGTGTGTTGTCTGGATGGGCGGAGTGTGGAGGGGATGGTAGAGGGCTGGGTTACTTGAGTTCGCGCACGCCTTGGGCGTAGAGGACCCAGCCGTAGGCCATTATGGCGCCGACGCCGACGATGTAGTAGACTGGGCGGAAGCCGCGGGCGGGGAGATTGCGCTGTTGGGAGGTGGTTGATTAGCTTCCAGACATATTTCTCAGGCTATACGGTATATGGCTTGGTATATGCCGAGAAGAGACGCTGTACGCACCTTGTATTGCACAGGTTCGTAGCCACCAATTGGGGGCATGTCTTGAGGCATGCTGCGCTTGGGCGTTGCCTGCATCCTCAAGGCGCGGGCGACACGCATGGCGTGGAAGGATGAGGGGCGCATTGTGATCTCCCCTGCAAGATCTGAAGCGTGCTGTGGGGGGGTCTGAGGTCGGTAACAAGCTCCAGAAGGGCGGTTTAGAGATCGGGTGTGAGGGACCTGAGGAGCTCGGACTCTTGGCTGAGAGACGCCGCTTTAGGCTTAGTGCCGTGTCAATGGACGCCAAGCTTGTGGTGGAGGGCAGTAGGCTGCTCGCGAACATTTTTATATTCAGCGGATATTTCTTTTGACAAGCACGCGCACAGAATGGGAAACGTAGAAGGATTTCTCGAAGAGAATAAGGAAGCTGTGGCTTTGACTGCAGCTGAAAATCAGGTGCTCCTGGCCGAGAAACAGGCGACGCCAGTACAGGCTATACTTGCCGCATCAGCTCTGCATGAAGATCATTCATCTAGAGCAGACAAAGCTATAGTGCCTTCCGAAGCGAAGGATGAGGCCAATCTACTTGGGAACACTGATCTGAAGTATAATTCTGGAGCTCAGGCAAAGCCGTCTCAGGTACCCAACCCCAACTCGAAGAACCAGCAGAAAAAGAAGCGCAAGAGGGAGGAATGGGAGGAAGGTCGCGAGGCTCGTAAACTTTTGCGGAAGGAAAAAATTCGAGCTCAGAAGGAGCGTAAGCGGGAACGTGTGCAGAACGAACTTGGCGTTGTCGACGGCTCGCCAGGTTCGGGCTCTGGAGACGGCAACACCGTTGGCTATGGACGATCTCAGACCGCGCCAGCTGTAGAGGATAGAGCTGCCAAGATAAAGGCCAGACAGCACCCAGTACTTGTTCCACTTACAATCATTGTGGACTGTCAATTCGATGACTACATGAGAGATCCGGAACGCATCTCGCTTGGCAGCCAGCTCACGCGATGCTACTCGGACAATCGCAAGTCACAATACCGGGCTCATCTGGCCGTAAGTTCGTTTGGAGGACAGCTCAAAGAAAGGTTTGAAGGTTTACTGGCTGGTGTGTACAAGAACTGGGTTGGTGTACGGTTCAGAGAGACCGATTGGGTAGAAGTAGGCAAGGAAGCCCGACAATGGATGGCGGACGAAGTCAAGGGCGGCAAACTCGTTGGCGCGCTGGCAGGGAGAAGTTCTGATGCAGGTCAAGCAGAGAACAACAAGAAAGATACAGAGGACAAGACAGAACAAGCTGCCCCAAAAGCCAACACAACAACAACCAAACCTCCCACACAAATCACAGAGACAGTTTCCACACCTCCCACAGACAGCGAAATCATCTACTTGACTTCAGACTCCCCACACACACTCTCCGCATTGGCCCCCTACACCACCTATGTCATAGGCGGCATCGTGGACAAAAATAGGCACAAAGGCATCTGCTACAAACTTGCCACAGAAGCCAGCGTCCGCCACACGAAAGACGCTGATGTGAGAATTTCGACGGCCAAGCTGCCTATCGGCCAGTATCTAGCCATGGACAGCAGGAAGGTGCTGACGACCAACCACGTCAACGAGATCATGTTGAAGTGGCTGGAGCTGGGCGATTGGGGGGAGGCTTTCATGGCGGTCATTCCAAAGAGGAAAGGCGGCGAGCTCAAGATGAAGAAAGGCAGTAACGGCAAAGACGTGGAGAGCTTGAAGGCGGCCGAAACTCTTCCAAAAGATGAAGAGGATGAGTCTGGTGATGACAGTGAGCAAGACGAGTAGGAATTGAGGCGGGATGACTGAAGTAGGTCTGTAGGACATAGCCAAAGGGTTGGGTTGAGGTAGAACTGTGCTATTCCTATGAGATCTACTCTTGGTCGCACAATTCAGGTCGTATGAAGCTCAGATCAAATGTTAAAGACATGACGTGCTCACTTCTTTCCTCTCGAGCAAGTAGATGGACGTGTTTGCCAACTAGTGGCCAGAAGCTAGGATCGTTCTCGGCTACAAAGAAAAGAATATCGATGCTAAAAAGATCGCTACAGCCTCCTTTGAAAACATCCCGGGAACAGGCCGCCTCACTAGAACCCCTGGAGAATCTCCCAAGCCAGCCTACGGCTCGGACTCGCCTCTGGGTCGTCCACATCCAGTTCTTCATCCTCTTCGGAAACCTCTTCAATGACCTCACTCGCGTCCAGCAGATTTGTCTGGCTTGGACCCATTATCGGCGCAGGCCTCCTCTTATCGTCGGCCCTGCGCAACTTACCGGCTTTGCTCTTGATGTCAATCTGCGTGGGTCGTGCGGCGCACCGGCTGACGCGAACAGCGGTGGCGGCAGAGCGAAGAGCCGACGTCTGGATCGTGCGAGTAGTTGAAACCCCTTTCACTGGCGAAGGTCTGTCGGTCAGTGAATTGACAGTACTGGTCTTGGCCGCTACTGATTCCAGAACATCGTTATGCTTCTGACTCGGTGTGTTGTTCTGCGGTACTGGCCGGCGCACAATATTCGTGATGGGGTGCAGTGGTTTTCTCGCTGCGATGCTACTTGTTCGGACCGGCGGAATGCGCGAGACTTTCGGTTCGTCCTCCGATGCCAGTTTCTGAATCCGTTGGGGTGGTGGAGGCGCAAGATCCACAACCTCATATGGAGGAGGCGCATCACGTCTAACACGTGGCAGCGAGTGATGCTCTATACTATGTGATGAAGGTTGAGGAAATTGTTGAAGGTAATATTCAGAATGGTCTGAAAGGCGCTTGTAGCGTTCCAGTAAGGATTCGTCTTCCTCGTCAGCAGCCTGAAGCTTTGGTGAAGCTGGGGTCTGATTTTCCTGAGCAACAATTTTCGGACGCTCTGGAGACTGGCAGCGATGCCATGGCTTCAGAGCCAGAGGCACTAGTCCAGTATCCTCCTTACATCGTGGTTGTACCGTACGCAATTGAGCAAACAGATAGCCTGGGAGGTTTGTGATATCCGGTGGGGTCCAAGATGGCTGAGGGCATGGTGGAGACCAGTTAGGCTGAGGACCAGGTGGAGAAACGCCCAGTCTTCGTGGCAACGCATGCTTGTTGAGCAGTCGCAGCTGTGGTGGCATCGGCTGCGAAGAATCAGAGGGAGTTTTAGGACCTCGTGAGCTGCTTTGTGAATTGACTTCAGACTCGTCGCTGCAAAGTGATGGCTCCGTTTGTTGGGTCTTCCTGGAACTGCTAACAGCTATGTTTGTTCTAACAGTCTGGTTCTTTGGCGTTTGCATAAACAGCAGTGCTTCCCTTTCCAATTCTTCTTTTTCCTCACCAAGCTGTAGAAGTTTTCTTCTGGCAATGACCTTCTCTTCAGCTTCTTTTCTGACTTGGGCACGATGTTCTTGTTCTTCTTTCATTGCATCGAGACGATCTGTGAGACGGAAGTTCGGGGGAGCCTTGGGAATTTTCAGCGTGTCAATGTACTGCTCAACCTCACGCATTCTCCGCTCAAACCCATCCATGCGATCTTCTATGGTTCTGCTGCTCGCTACTCTCAGGTCAACGTCACCTGTTGTGAGCTTGAAGGGTTGATGTTGTATGGGTGCCAAACGAGGTGCCAGCATTTCTGCCACACAATCTCTGTCTTTCCGTTCTGTCGTTGTTGCATATTCGTTGTCAGAAACTTCGTCTTGCTTACTGAACGCCACTAAAACCCGTTCTCGGTCGCGTTTCGCCCTGGCGTGTCGCAATTTGGCTTGCTGTGCGCGATTGCGGACTGGAGTATGAGGCTGATCAAGGTTTCTAATGAGATTAGACTTGGAAGTCCGGGCCCTTTGCGATGGAAGGGTCCGGCGAGGTGCAGGTCGGGACGAATTTCGGGGTTGACAACTTGGCGAAGAAAGGACATTTGTATGTGGAAAGCTGTCATTACCCCCATTTGGATCGAGATTTCGCCCACTCGTCACTGATCGCCTTCTCCTTTGTGCTGTACTTGTCTGCATTCCAGGGTTCCGCATCTTTCGCACCTTGCTATTGTCGAAGCCCAAGTGGGTTGACTGGTCATCGTGAGCTACTGAAATTCAGAAGGCACTGTACTCTCTCACCTCCACTCTGTCTGGGCGTCGCAGTAGTCCTTGATTCTGCACTCGCACTTTCTGCGGCTCTTTGTCAAACACCTTGGCAAAGGATGTTTTGAATCGCTGGACTCTGGATTCCTGATGGTAGTCCCGATCGAAATAGAATGCCGGAGGAGCTTGCATCGTGAAAAGATTATTACAATAGTGTTGCAATCAGAAAATACTGTTTGCACATTTGAATTTGGAAGGAGTGACTGAAGATGCAATGCCAAATGAGGGTGTTGTACTAGATAATCAAAGGCAGTAACACCAAAGGAAGTGACGAGGCTCGGGTGCCAACGGCAGACCGTTGCACAAACGGCCACTAAAAGGTTAAAGAGTGTGTTTACTGAAGGAGAGAAGCTGTGGTAACGGCCGCCGTTATGACCAAATCAGTCACTTGTGGGCAATAGGGGCTTGGGCGCCGGACTTTTCAAGTCAAGGAAATTTTGGCCAGCCAAAACCACCCGTCGAACTCATCGAAGCATAGGAAAAACGTGTTAGGAAAAGAGTTTGGTGCAGCGCGGTGAGGGCCGCAACGGCGCGGAGATTTTGGTGGCGTAGCGTGGGCGTGACGGAGTTTATTACCTGTATACTCAAACGAGCGTCGCGTCACGTCAATGGTCCATCCAAGTCCAGATTCAACCCTATCTAACCAGAGAAAGCTCGGTTCGAATAAAGTCAAAGTCATGCTTTGCACTTGGTCATGGAGACTGCGCTCGCGCCTCCCGTTGGTCTTGCACCTCAAACTCTGGTAATCATCAAACAAGTTTTGCCGCTGTAACAAAGCCACGAGGTCAAGCAGCAAGTCCCATACGTAAAGCGGTCGACTTCATTCACTCGCGACTCTCATGGGCACTGAAGCTGATGTTTCAATGTGAAACATAAAAGACCTATTGAGGATCTCACAGCTGCCAGCAGGGCAGAGGATTAACAAGTAAATGTTGTAGCTCTGTAGCTTCACCATTGTTTTAGCTGAGGTCTCGAAGAAGGCAGCCAGAACTCCAGGCGAGATCGTCCAGATGACGCTTTACTGAGGAAGCTATTCAGCTTGCAATAGACGTCTGAAGTAAGGATTTTTTTATCGCAACGGCTGCGTACGCGCCGAAGACGCTGATGGTACAGCGCAGGGGACCTCAACCTGCGTGACACTAGTCATGCATTATTCGGAGGAAGCAGCGCGTATGCAATCTAACATATGTCAACAACACTCGATTGGACTCTGGCGAGGTGAGACAGGCGAGAGATTGAGGGGTTGGTGTGTGCATACTATGGTATTGAGGCACCGCAAAACGATGGGGTCTCTGCCTACGCCGGGAATTATGTTACGGACAATATTTCCGATCACTGGATCTGCAGAGCAAGATCGTATGGCGCGTGATTCCAATCAACGTCTGGTGCTTTTGCATCATGCGCAATCAATCGCTATGCAAGCTTGAGTCCTCCAAGCCTTGGATTACCTGCTTTGGTTGGTGGCCAAGACATGGTTGTATTTATCCTGTTCGTAGGATCGAAGCAGTTTTCGACCTGTCAGTAGCACACATGAGAGAAACGAGGCGATAGATTGAAGGGATCGGGTCGTTTCGATAGAAAGACAACCCAGTTGAAGACTGATTGAAACGCGAACTGCAATTTTGGAGTATCAAATACCAGGAATGAAATTACACTGAAGTCCAGACTTGTCAAGTTACCATTGCAGAGACATCGGTCCGGTGGATATACGCCGTACCCTACCTGTGGTAGTGGCTTCTCGAGCGACTGCAAAACGGTACAGACTCTCACACCTATTGAAGCCAAGACGGGGCCTAAACAAGAAATCAGGGAGACTTACAAGCTCCGGCAAAAGCTACGAGTGTCTTCAAACGTCTCCTTTCTAAAATGTAAGGTTGACCGTTACATTCTCCGTCATCTGTCCTGTGCAAACATCCGAGCCTATCCGACAGGTCAATGTTGACCCCATGCGGCTGGATTGTGGTGAAATTCCCGAGGACTGCTGGGAATAGGTTTGGCAAGAGTGCTGCAAAGCTATATGGTAGTGTATTCAACGGAGCTCTCGGGGTCCTGCAGAAATGACAATGCGTCGCGCATCGCTAACCTTTTCGGTACCCTAAGGAAGCTAAGTGGAGTCGCAAAGAGTATACAAGTTCTCTGATAATGTCTATGCAACTTCTGAGATTGGGTGGATCAACCCTTGCGAGGACGTTTTCAGAACGAAACAGGTGTTGCTGAGGATATAGTGGATCATCCCGTGACCACGTTTGGATAATTGCCTTAGTTGAAATGTCGGATCTCACCTTTTCCAGTAATCTGCTCAAATTAATAATTCCGTCGTCGCAAGCGCAAATGGCCCTCCACGGTCTGCAGTACCGACTGATTCCACAAATTTTCAACAATGACAGGTTTTGGGTTAGGGCCAGGGAGAAATCGCTCATCTAGCGCCACGGCCATCTACGACATCATGTTGTCAGAACCAGACATATAATGCTTGACCGCAGTCTAGACCACTTCTAACATTTTATCAGGACAGCATTGCATGCTGGCCTCTTGGTCGAGTGGTCACTAATGTACTGGCAGGAGATCACACGTGGTTGAGGACACGTCTGGCTCTGCAACGGTGGACCCATACGCGTCAGTCACAGTCTCCGGCGTCTGATCGAATAGAAGCAATATTTGTCGATCATAAAAAGCAAAATATCCAACAGATTTGCCAATCCAGAGCAACAAGCGTATTAAGCATCAATACTGGTGCTTTCCTTCAAATATAGCATCACAACATGATGGACATTTTTAGAGCTCATTGGGCGTAACAATACACTCAAGAATCTGAATGCGGGTTCTGTCGATGCATAGAGAGGCAGAGATTGAACATAGCCCTCGAGCGTTTTTCATTTCTTGACTACGCTGATGTCTTGGACGTGCCCCAGGTGTGTAGAGGAGACAGTCGGTCCCGTTGCATCCCAACCGTTTCGGGAAGCATCGACTACGCAGGGTACGGATGAGTGCGTGCAACTGAGCTCAAACGTCATCTTTCCCAAGTCGGCGCCTAATTGTTTTACCAGCAACGTCCCATCCTCTCGTTCAGTAATTGAACATGCCATGGCCTCTTCTGGGGGCTCCATAACGCTGTTTTGCATTTCCCTTATACTCATAGCAGTTCTGGTTCTGCTTCTTCTGCGGCATTACCTTCCGCTACGCTCCACACCAGCATATCTCCTTATCCCGGTCTTCCTTGCTCTGGCTCTTCCCTCGAGTATCATTCTCCTCGTTCCGATTGACCTTGCGTCGAGCGCAATAGAAGAAGATGGCGTTCCTCGAGGTATATGGCTACCCTCGGGCGCTATGCTGGTTGTTTGGAGGATAGCGTACTGGCTTACATTCGCCTTGACATGGTTAGTATGACTTATCCGGCTGACCATTACTTGCTGCTAACTGCACTCAGGTTCATGCTACCATTCTTGGGCGAGTACTCAGACTCTGGCCATCGCGAGCCGCGGGATCGCATAATCTACTCCCTTCGCACGAACGCAAAGTACCAGCTCATAACCCTTACATGCGGCGTAGCTGGTCTGATCTACATCTTCGTTACATCCGGAATAGGAGGGACCAGTGTAAAGGGCCTGGTAATGGCCCTTGCATATGCCTGGGGCCTTGTTCTGGCCATCTATCTTATGGGTCACGGCCTGGTGGCATTACCTAGACGCTTGTTCAGAGGCGCTAGCGTGAGTGGCAGATTGCGTCAGATACATACCCAGGCGCCAAAAGTCCATGATCGCATGCAGGAATCAATGGACACCCTGGAACAGTACGAAGCCACCGTCCGATCGCTGCAGCGGACGCGCAAGCCAGGCACTACACGAGACCTTGCCACATGGATCGAGGAATTGGCAAGCACAGCCGACGCTCCACAGACACGCATAGGCTCCCTTGCCGCAAGTTCCGACGCACTTGCAATCCCAGCAGTCATTACGGAGCGATACATTGCAGATCTCGCGAGGAAGCTGAAACGAGCCCGGCACAGTAGGATTCGCTTCATCGAAGAATGGGACAGACTTGTTCGCGATGCAGATGATCTGCAGGCTATTCTAGATGCTGGAAACTCCAAGCGGCTTACCTTCGGCGCACCGTCTCCTGCAGACTCTTTCCTGTCAAAAACCACTTTCTTGACACCAGTGACCCGCTACTGTCTCCACGCAACCATCATCCCTTTCTTCCGATTGTCTCTTAGTCTCTTTCTCGCCTTGGCTTCCCTTGGTGTCATAGCCTCTGAGCTGACCAAGGCAGCTTCTCCGCGATGGTCTCTCATCTCGCTCACGACCGTGCATCATCCAAATGCCACAGATCGCGGCAAGATTGGCTTCGCGGGTCAAGTGATCGCAGGCGCCTGGCTGTGCTACATGTGTGCAGCCGCATTGACGTCCATCCGCGAAGTCAAGATATGGGGTAACCGTGCCCTCGTAACACGAAACACCTATCCAGAGAGCGCAACCTGGTACGCCACACAGGTCGCCAAGCTGACCGTGCCTCTGAGCTACAACTTCATCACCATGCTTCCGCGCGACATCCACGACGCCACGACCTTCTACCAGTTCCTCGGCCGCCTGATCGACCTCACGCCCCTGGGCACTGGCTTCAGCCGCTTCTTCCCCATCTTCGTGCTCGTGCCTGTCTGCGCCACGGCCTTCGGCCTCTACGGCAAGGTGCAGCGCATCGCCGGCTTCGGCGTCCTCGCGGGCGACGACGACGACGCCGACACCAACCCGTCCGGCTACGGCACCGGTGGCTGGCGCGAAGGCAAGGCCCTCATCGACCGCGAGCGCCTCGGCGCTGCCGGTAGCGGCATCGCGGGCGCGTCCACGCCGCTCGGCCTCGCCAGCCGCGACCACTCGCCGCACCTGCGTACCGAGCGCCCCGCGGCGCCCACGCAGCGCTATTCCGACTATCCTGACGTCGACGACAACTCGATCGCGGCGACGAGCCGTGGGCCGCAGCCAACGACGCTCGCGGCGGAGAGGCAGCGCCGCGAGCGCCAGGCGAGGACCGTCGGGAGCCCGCTGCTGCAGGAGGAGGACTCGGGGAACTGGTGGAGCGATTTCACGCACCGCGTGCAGAACACGTTTGATGCAGCGGACAAGCCTGACTTCAACCTCAACTTCAAGAAGCCGAAATGGATGGGTGGGGGCGATGGTGATGGTGGGGCTGCAGGCGGGTCGTCCACCGGTGGTGGGAATCCTTTCAATAGACTTTTTGGCGGCGGTAATGGGACTGGTAGTGGAGGTGGCGGAATGAGGTTGTAGGTCTAAGTTTCCGTAGACATGAACATATAGACGGACGAGAGCCCAAGTGCTGGTTGCTCTCATATTGGCAAAGTTAAACACATCCCCAACACAGTTCCCATTGTCCCCGTGAATATTGCACGTTCCATGTCGTTCGTAAACTATTTATACCCCTTACGAAAAGCGTCCCATATCAGACGCTACGCGGACTCGGTTCCATTCCAGGTCCACCCTGAAACTCTTCATGCCATGTCTGCAGATTTCGCTTCCAGCACGCTGAGAGAGCAAACCAAAGAAAATTTCATATCCTGTACACCCAGAGATTCCAACGCCACCTTGCTCAAAACGCCATTCAGACTCGAAAAAAGAGGAACAAGGAAACAAAATGTCGTCACTTGTCGTCGCAGCGTCTCAGATTTCAGAAGACGGACCCAATATCGTCGTCTGTCCAGCTGGCCTCGCTGACGATTCTCCCGTCTTTGTCGAAGACAGTCCCAGCAGTGTGACCGTCATGCAATCCCCTCATCTTCTTGCCAGCACTGATATCGATATCATCTGGATACGATCGCTTCATTTGGGTTGCGCTGATTTTGGCATCATATGGAGTGTCGAAGACGTATGCCTGTTGCTTGTGGCGGTATTGCGCGTGCGGATCTTGGTCGTAACGTTGCTGTGCTGTCTCGTCCTCGTCATCGCTACCATAAGTCTCCCAGTTCTCTGAGCCATTTGCGTTGCCATTGCTCGACGGCGCAGTACTATCTGCCGATGGCACCCGTGATGACGTTGTATTAGTCAGGGACGGTGCAGAGGAAGAATACGAGTACTGGTGACCTTGGTAAGGTCGGGGAGGTGGTGGCATAGCATCATAGGGCTGATGAGGTTGACGAGGAGGCTGTTGACGTTGCATGAGAGGGGCGTTAGAATGGTCGCGGCTATAGTCTGAAGAAGGAGCGTAGGGGTCTTCGGGTTGGATGGGCCGTACAACACTCCCAGAGCGAAGCACGTCTTGGAGATTTGAAGAGGCGGTAGTAGAAGGTGTGGGGGGTTGGGGGCGTAGATCGCGCATCTTAGGGGGTGGTGCCATCATTGGACCTGGTTTGGGCCCTCGTAAAACACTGCTGGCTGCTACGCTTGCGCCATGAGATGGCTTGGATGGAGATTTTCGCTCCGGTGAATTACCACTTGTGGCACCAAGAGGGACTCGAGCAGGAATCCTTGAAGGACTCTTGATGTTTCCAGATGCTGCCACTGGCTTTGCCATGCTCGCCATTGGATTCCCGCGTAACGTACCAGTCCCTGGTGCCGGAGTCTTAGACCGGGATGGAGCGGCTGATGACGCGTCTCGACCAGGTGGTATTCGCTGTGTGCTTGTTGCGCTCTTTGTGTTGTGCTTCGTTGCTGCTTGACTTGCAGGTCGGGGTGGCAGTGCGTTTGGAGTTTTCGAGCGGGGTGGAGGAGCCTTCGAAGTGCTGGTTGAGAGAGCCTCAAGGTAATGTTCACCGAAGACAAGAAATGGCCTGCCATACTCGTCCTCCCACGACTCCAGTACCTTTCGAAGCTCTTGCTCAACCTTTGGCAGCTCCCTTGCAATACGCTTGCGCATCTTCTCCTCGCGCAGCAGCTTACCAGGATCACGTTTCTCCCCCTTTGCTCCTTTCATCATGAGCCGAGAAGCATCGTGTGAGGATGATTCTAGATCACCCTTATCTTTGAGCAGCGACCGGTGCTTGGCGATCATGGACAAAGTCGGAGCTCGCTGGTCCTTCAAAGCTTCCAGGCGAGAGATTTCCGTTTCGTGGGCCGAAAGCAGGGCATCGCTGTAGATGTCGCTGAACATGGGCGTAAATTCCACAGCTTCCTCCTCTGAGAAGTAGAGCTCGTCCCACAGTGCCTGAAGCTTGTTTCTTGCATCCTCGACGAACAAGTGCAAGTTCTGACGCTTCAGCTCGTTGAGACGAGAGAGCTCATCTTCAAGGTCGTTGATGGCCCGAAGACCACATCCTCGGTTGCTTGCAAGGAATGCCTTGCGATCCTGGTCTTCGACGCCCAGGCGATCCCACAATCCCTCGACCTCTGCTCTCAGCTGATTTAGCTTGCGCTCGCGGCCACGTTTCTCCTCGAGTAGGCGATCACGGCGGGCATGAAGTCTGTCAACATCGTCCTTGTGCAGTCCGAGCTGTTCGGGCGAGTCGCGCCAGTGCCGAACAATGGCGCTATCTGTTTGCGCCTGCGGTGTTCCAAGTTCCGCCCAGAGGCTCACAACTTCCTCGCCCAGCTGCTGAACCAGTGCTACGCGCCGTCCGTACTCATCATATACTCGCGAAAACTCTTGATCTACAGAGTCGATGTATGATGGCGATAGATCGAAAGTTGGCGGGCAGGCGGACTCTGAAATAGGAGGAAGTTTGATCTTGACAAAGGAGGATTCGAGATGCGAGGAGTATGACTCAAGGGCTTGAACAAGTTCTGCATCCACGTGATCAGTAGGATTCTACTTTGCGGGGTCGGCGATTACTTACTCTTGACTTGATCGTAACGCTCTTTGTGAAGCTTGCTGATCTCCTTATGCTTGCTCTTGAGCATTTGCAGGCATTCGAGCAAGGGATACGTGATTTGAAGTTCGTCTTTGAGCGGTGCGTAGTGTGGATTCGTATGGGCATCCTCCAAGGATGCCTCCATCTGCCTGATCGTGGTCATGATGCGCTTGCATTCATCGTGGATCTCGTTTTTCTCGCTGTCAATCTATGTTAGCTGTGTTTCATGGCGGGTTGATTGACTGAACACACCCAGTCACTACTTTCAAGTGATTGTGTAGAGTCTCCGAGAGAGAAGAGAAAACCTGGGACAGATTAGCAAGGACTTGGTGATGTAGTAGCAGGAGCGACAAACTTCGGACTCCCGTGATTCTCGCTCATGGTGAGGAACTCCGATCTCGTCAAAGAGATTCTGCAGCTGGCCGATGATTGAGTTGACCTGCTGTGTCAGGTAGCTCGTATCCATTAGAAAGTCGATCGCCGTAGGCGGAGTCGCGTATGGCCCGTTTGCATGCGCTGCACAGACTGAGCTGACGCGGAAGGGTGGTGATGATGCGCGGGTGGGCCACGCGCACGAGTGCTGCGACGCAAAACGCGCAATGAGGTGAACGAGGGCGTGTTCAGAAAGCAAAGGAGTCTAGCGAGCGTGCGGGCGAATTGGAGAAATGCTGGACAGTAACGGAAGGTAATGGCCAACGCGGGATGTTGACGCGGGGAGCCCTACGGTTGCCATCATAGCAACGGCGTCAACGCGCACATCTCATCTTCCGTTGGACCTTGCAGACTACAAGCGGCAGAAAATGCGGCTAAAAGCATTGTTGAATAAAACTTTGCATTCATCTTTGCATTTGGACGCTTGCGCGATTCCGTGTGGCATTGCAAACTCGATCTTCTTCTCAACGCCGCTAATGCTTACGATTACATGATGGTGTATCTTTCTGTTCATCTCGTTCATGACAAAGGGGACAACGCGGGAGGGGGGAACACGGGATTGGATTCGTGTCGGGTATGTGAACGGTGTGTGTGGGGGGGTGGGGGGTAAATGCAAATGCCATGGTCAGCGCTACCATCGTTGCTCTCGACCTTGAAAGCGTATGGGGCTGTCGTGGATGGCGCGACACTTATTAGTGCCGTAAGGTGCTCTGCGATATCCTGCGCTGCACGTGTGACCTGCTGTGTGTGGTGTCCTGTGCAGATGATGTCCTGCTCCTCCTATATCCGGCCCACTCACATCTCCATGGAGTTATCGCCACCGTTCGCAAAATTGAAGTTGCCTTGCGCTGGCTGCTGTGCGCCAAAGCCAAATTGACCTCCTTCGCCCTGTTGTGGTGCCAACTCATTGATGTCACCCGCTTCCTCTTCATCAGAGAAATACTTCTCGATGATATTATATGCCTTCATGTAGATCTCCTCGTTGGCATTGTTTTGGCAGTCATGGATCTTCTCCATGCCACCGGCCTCTTCGATGAATAGTGCGTAGCGGTTGATAGACTGTCCGTCTCCAGACTGGGCAGCTTGTTCTTTGTCAATCTCGCCGATCTTCAGAATATTCTCCAATCCATCAAGGGCGACTTGAATGATCTTGTTGTCCGGAGACGCAAGCAGATCGCAAAGGGGCTTGATAGCACCTTGTTGGACAAGATAGCGAATCTGATCGGGCTGCTGTAGACCACCAGAGGTGGCGTTGGAAATAGCCCAGCATGCTTCCTTGCGCGTCTTGAAATCACCATTCGACAAAAGATTGATCAACGGGGGGATGATGTTGGCGTCAATCACAGATTGAATTTGCTTTTGGTTGCCGGCAGTTATGTTAGAAATGGTCCAGCATGCCTCTTTCCGGATGCCATCCTTGTTGGAGCTTAGTAGCGACAACAATGCTCCAAGAGCGCCGTGGTTGATGACAACCTGCGTCTGGACATCGTCGCCTGTGACAATGTTTCCGACGGAACGAAGGGCGGGTGTCTGAACAGAAGTGGAAGAGTGCATCAGAAGCTCCACGAGACGGCGAGGGATGTTTGCCTCAATCACAGCCTGAATCTTGTCATTGGACCCATCGGAAAGATATGATATGGCCCAGCAGGCATCGATGAGAACCTCGTCGTCCAGCGAGTACACTAGCTTCGATAAGACAGGAAGAGCAGGTTGAATCTGGATGAATTTTAGCTTCATGGACCAATATGATCGGCAGGCCGATCGTATACTCACAGTCTCCCAATTGGGCTGAGGAGTCTTGCCACGGCAGAAATTGCTTAGAGTCCAAGTGGCGTTGCGCAGCATGCTGAGCTTGCGGCTGTCGCCAAGCAGCAGCAACAGAGGTCGGAGAGCCCCGCAGCTGAGAACATAGTCTCTGCACATGGGACTGTCGCCAGCAATGTTACCAAGCGCCCACACAGCTTGTTCTCGGACATCAGGCTCTTGGCTGCCGAGTAGCTCAACGAAGATGGGCACAGCACCGGCCTCGATGACGACTTGGGTCTGGTCGGCCGAGCCCGAGGCAATGTTTGTGAGAGCCCAGGCAGCTTCGAACTGAACTAAGGTGTGAGGAGACCTCAAGAACTCGACAAAACGCTTGACAACGCCAGTCTCGATGACCTTTTCGATAGGAGGATTGCGTTCCTTGGACAGAAGCTTGCGGAATTTGGTTGTGTTCTGGATTTGGGCTTCGATGGAGTCTGAGAAGACACCTTCAACCATCTGAGGGAGCTCTTCCTGCAGCTTGAGGGATGGTCAGCGAATGTTGGTGAGCTCAGGAGCAGTGTTGCATACCTGGCTCTCAATGTTTAGGCCCTCATCGTCACTGTCAGGCGCGGCCCCAAGCGCAGCACCGCGGGCACCGTCACCACCTAGTCCACGACGCTTCGCAAGATTCTCCTCACGCTTGGCCTTGCGGATCTCAACTTGCTGCTCCTCGCGACGGCGACGCAGCTCCTCAGGCTTGAACGTGTTCTTCGCCTTGAAGTTGTTGCGGCGGTGCTCGGGGATGTATCGCTCAGACATGGTGGGAAGCTTTGCAGGAGCGGTATAAGATATGAAGTTGTTGGAAGCTGTGCCGTTTCATGCGAGGAGCTTAAAGTCGCCTCGCGTGAGATGTGCTGACACAGAAGTCTTGTGTGCGGCTGAGTGAGGGGGAGTCGGGGCATAAAACGCTGCGAAGGGGAACGCTTCCCACGCTCCAACCGCTTGCCGCGCGGCAATCCCCGCTAGCTGATTCCGCCGTTGGACGGCCGCATCTAAATAACGCGTCCCTCGAGCAGTCTCCCGATGGGAGTTCCATAAGCATCTTGCAGTGTGGTTTGATAACGAATTCCCATTGCTCGATCAGGTTCCAATATGCAAGAAACTTGGTAACCTCTTTTGCTGCATGTCGTTCAGTTGTCCATGTATCGACCTCAGACCTTGGAGGTGCACTAGCCCACTGGCCTGGAGAGCTGTGCGTTATCCTAGGTGTTGCTTTAGCTGCACAGGCAGAGCTTGGGTACGCCAGAAATCTTTGGGTTAAGGTCGTCGGAGAGATTGGAGCTGTTCCTCAGCACTTTGCCCCACTATGCAATCAATATCAGATGGTCAACTGGGAGAGATGGCCATCACTGTGCCCCCGGAGTTTATTAGTCTGGGTAACATTAGCAATAGGTCTCTTGGCAAATTCGTCAATGTTATGGGTGTCTTGTCGGATGTTATGCCTCCGAGAAAAACCAGGACAAATGAGTGGCAGTCCACCTTGAGACTGACAGATCCTTCTCTGCCCGGCCAAGGTTTACAGGTAGTGTTCTTCAATGAGAACCAAGCCGATGTACCTACTGCAAATGTAGGAGACGTCATGATTATCAGTTCAGCAAAGATCAATTCCTATCAAGGTGGCACCCAGCTGCTAAGCACCAAAACGCGGACTGATTGGATTCTCATTCCTGCTTCTTCCATTGTCAAGCCCGATCAGCGCAAACTGTACACCCAACAAGGGAAATGCATGAAGCACATCTGTTCTTCTGCTGCTGACATGCCCACTGTACATCAACAACAGTGGGCCATCACTCTGGCTCATTCAGACTCAGCTGCCGGTGTAAAGCCAACCCATGAAGATGATCAGGCCAAATCCGGATCACCATACCGAGCCACCCCAAGCAAACTACAGCAGAACCCTCCAGTTTCTATCATTCAACGGCCTCAGAAGTCATGTTTGATTAAGGATGCTGTAGAAGGCAAATTCCACGACCTGATCGGCCAAGTAGTCAAGATTTTCCATGCTGGCTCTTCATTCCACGGAGATTTTGTGGATTTGCATCTCACAGATTTCACTCAGCGATCCGGACTTCATGATTATGACGCTGCCTCGGCTAGAGATTGGCCCGGACCATACGGCAGATACACAATCAAAATCGAATGCCACGAACCGCATGGATCGTGGATCATGAATAGTGTCGTTCCCGGAGATCTTCTTGGTTTGCTGAACGTTAGAGTTAAGTGGAATAGAGACGCAACTTTCATAGAAGGTAACCTGTTTCCAGACTTAAGATACCCCAAAAAGATCTGCGCGTTCAAACCTCTTCTGGAAGATCGTAGGATAGTGGATCTCCTAGGTCGCAGAAAAGGCTATCAGACTAGCGCCGAGAAGAAAGGCTGGACCAACCTAATCGATATCCCAGGGCAGGAGCCTCTCCAGAGCGTCTCAGAACTTAAGCCTGATTTGGACGAAGAACCTAGGAAGAAAAAGCCAAAGAAAGCCATGAAATCTTCGGTCGAAGATGAACATATTGACATGAGCTCTTCATATCGCGAGACTGTGAAGCGACAACGAGACCCGAACATGAATCCATCAATTGCAGTGTCCAAGTCAGCAGCAGCAACTGCATTGTGCAAGATAAGCGACGTGGTGAACAACCCAGCCCGCTTCTTCAAAGTCGATGGGAAAGATCATCGCCTTCCATTTGTCAATTGCAAATATATGCTGCAGATGCGTGTAATAGACTTCTACCCCCATGACATTCGCGATTTTTGTGTCTTCAAAGAAGTCAGATCTCCGAACAAGACGGAATGGAAGTGGCTGTGGGCGTTCTATATTATTGTGCGGGCAGCCCACGACAGCCAGGACGGATGCAACGACCACTTGATTGTTGAAGTATCACATCGAGAGGCAGAAATATTCCTTGGCTTGAAGCCGAAAGATCTAAGAGCGCGCAGTGGTTCTCAACTTTACACGGATCTCATTCGAAAACTACGCCTCCTGTGGGGTGATCTAGATGAAGTCAAGGCAACACATTTTGAAACCAGCAAAATCGATTCACGGACTTGCCAAGGGCTTGTATACGATCAGGGGATAGTCGTCAATGACAATCGCCCGTTTGAAGGTTGTATCGCAGAGTTTGGGCAGGCCGCATCTGAAACAATGAACGGCCAAGAAGTAGATTCAACGTCTGAGGCTGGCTGGCACAGGTACTACAAGCTGTGTGACACTGTCATGACATGAAGACCTCAAGCCAGGTTAGGGATCAGGTCACATTAATCCTTTTGAGAATACTCGGTCGTCTGGTACACACTGCCCAGGCTTACAAGGCGGTCTCTCATGCCCTCGGCTCTGATCTGGTTCGGAACGCTAGAAACGTCAATCTTGCTCAGCCAGTCTCCTCTCCCGTGCTGGAGGACATTCCGCGCTCTGAAGGGCCCACCTCCAACATGTCCCATGCTTCCGTGGAGGGTCATGCGCTCTATGTCCTTCTTATATGCACCACGATGCAAGATATCATTATTGTAGAACGCCATGTCACCAGCTTTGAGCTGCACAGTGAGCTGGCCGGGCATGTCTTGAGCGAACGGATCCGCAGCACGCTCTTGGTCGGTCAGAGGACGGTTGTGCGACTTTGGCACAACGATCAGGCTAGCGTCATCATACAATGCGAGATTCCACTGTGCGTGGAAGGCCGGATTGCTGAGTCTTGCCATCTCCTCCTCCGCGGTCGCTGTCGGCGGGATGTCGTCTCGGTGCCAGCGCAGCTCAAAATCGTCGTCTGGCCTTACGAGCAGGTTGTACAGCTCCATGACAAGCTCGTCCTCCTCGCAGCCGTCGAGGAGCTCTCGGACCGTCTTGATGATGGCGTCGTCAAAGTAGGATTGTACAAACAAGTCTGAGCCTGGAAGGTCTGGGTGCATCAGGTTCTGCACACCCCATATGCCGGTGGAGGGGTCAGAGGGCCACGGCGGGAATTGCTTTGGCAGCGTGCGGATATGTGGCCACGCACCGGAACGAGCCAGTGCAGTGACTTTTTGGCATTGTGCACGGAGCTCGTCAAGGCGCTCGGATGATATGTTTGATTTTACAACCACGAAACCATCTTGGTCGAGTGAGTCCTTAAGGGTTGGGGACGAGTGAGGCATTTTGGCTATTGCTGGTGATAGCACTTTCTTACCATCAATGTGACGGAATCGACGCAGCCTGTACAGTCCTGGAGAATGTTTGAGTACTAATCCAGATCCAGATACTTGAGGTGAATTGAAAGTTTTTTGGTGTGCTGATGCTCAAAGAGCGGCACGCGACTATCACACTGTTCCCCGCGCGGCACAGCCAGCCAGCAGAGTGACATAATACCGACTCCGATGCTGCATTTGCATCAACCTTCCTAATATATCTCCAGGTTGACCCAACGCCGTGTTCTTGGGTGCGCCCAAATAAGTGCTTCTGGGCAAAGTGGCAGTAGAGGTCGCACCTAAGATTATCACGTGCCCTTCCTCAGAACCGGTGGTGTCTTCATCTTGAAACAATTCTGAAGCACGACGCTAAGAGGAGAGCCTTCACATTGATATACAGATTCAGCCCTCGAACCAGATCAGCCGGACTCTAATTTCTTCATGCTTCCGACCAGTGCTCCACCGAATCACCGAAGATCTCTCTCGTGCTCATTGCCCCCCTTGAACGCCTAGTCTTAACAGCCGAACCCCTCTGTGCTCCTCCAGCAGCTTCTTCGCTTCGCTTAGCTCGCGCGCCACTCCCTGCACCTGCCTCAGCGCTAGCCCTGCCACGGGCCACACGCCCGCGAGCCCCTTGAGCGCGCCCGTGCACAGCAGGGCTCCCTCGCGCGCTGCCCGCTCCACCGCCAGATTGGGCGCCAGCGCGCTCCAGACGCCGAGATGCACGATGCTCGCCAAGACGACTGTGCACGCGAAGAGGTGGGTGTGTCCCGTGGTGGCGCAGGGCAGCCTGATCAGGGCGTCGATGTGCGCGGCGGCGGCGGAGACTTTGGCGAGTGAGTCTGGAGTGGTGCGTGGGTGGTGGGGCAGGGCAGGGGCGCAGGTTGTGATCTGGGTCGTGGTGGGGAGCATGCTGTTGTACTGGTGGAGTAAGATTGTGCTTCTGCAGGAAAGTCGTTAGCGTTTGGTCAGCGAGGGTATGGTACAGAGAGTGGACAGACCCCCAATTTATCATGGTTGCCTGGAACAGCATTTCGTCAACCTGCCCATCGGTGGTGAGCGGCGTGCTCTTGGTCGGCGGCAGGTGCAGACGCCAATTGGCCAGCAACGAGTCCACGAGGGAAAACGCTTGCGGGTCATTGTGGCGCTTGCCTGCGAGCGGTAGCACCTCGGCGAGGATGCGGATTGCGTCGATGCGGTAGGTATAGGAGGAGAAGCCAGGCGTGGGCGAGGCAAACCCAGCATCGTCGTACTCGGCCATGGTGAAGGACTGCAGGTAATCTGCCCGACCGTACTCTGATTCTTCGCAAGGGAGGCGCATGTCGGTCGTCACCCTACTCGTGCGAAAGGAAGTCTTTTGCGTCACGGCAGCCAACATTCCGTCGAGGATGTAAAGCTCCCACCAGGTGCGTCGCCAGCTCTCTTCCAAGACTCGCGAGCCCCGAGAGACATCGACGGCCCAATTATGCGTGTTCATGCCCAGGTTGAGAGCCAAGCCGATTGCATCATCCAGAGTCTCGGTGGCTTCTTCGGCGAGGCCAAAGCCATGCGAGCCCAATGCCAAGAGCAACAGAGCTTGTACTGTGAAATGGTTGTGAGGGAGTTCTTTGCGAATTCTTTTCCCCTGCAAGAGAGCTTGCAGACCCGTGGCACGGTGTCTGTTGGTGTAGACGCAGCCTATCAAGTGCATGGCGAGTTCCAGAGGTTCCGCGAGAGGCTCCTCCAGGACCAAATGGATCTGTTGGCGAGGGACAAGAAAAGGATGGGCATTGTGGAAGAAGGTGTAGAATGCGTCTATGTCCTCATGAAGTTTGCGCTGGCCAGCGTCAACATCGGTGCCGGATCGTGCAATGCTGATGGTATCGAGCTCGCTATTGCTTGAATCCGGGGTCGGGTTTTGCGCGGGCTCCATGGACTGCAAGGCGAAGCTGCCACCTTCTCCATCCGAAAGGAGCATGTCCCATGTTGGAAGCTGGAGATCACTCAGAAAGTCTAGATCCGGGTCGAGGTCGACGATCTGTGAAGCCTGGATGCCTGTCGGGGCCTTGTTTGAGGCTTCAAGTGCGGCTCTGCGGGTGATGCCATTGCTCGTAGGCAGTGGCTCCGTGGACGGACTCAGCGTTTGGGGCCGCGCAAGATCGGAGACGTCAGCAGCGCTGGCTTTGAGGCCAGAGTCAGTGGCGTCCAGTCCAAAGTCATGGGTGAAGTCTATCGTGCATGGCCGTGGCCCTAGGGGAGCTAATGGCAGCGTTAGTCGGAGGAGGATATGACGTGCTCGGCTGGTACTTTACATATACCGTCTGCCATCTCTTCGTCCCTGGACCGTCTCATTCGCTTCTTCGAGCTCCTCTGTCCCCGTTGCGACTGCACGAAAATGCAGTCGAGCCTATTTGAAACACAGCGCTGGCACGGCCTCGTGCCGTCGCACTTCCAGTGCTTTTGCCGGCACGCAGTGCATGCCAGCCGTGACGGTGGTGCATTCTTGCTTGCATTGCATCGCTCCATTGCCTGAGCGCCGGTGGCAGCGTGGTTTCCCATGATTCTGCGCGTCGCAGCCCCTAGATTGCACCGTCAAGGCCTTTGAAGAGGAGATGAAACAAGCACACCCTCGGGCTCTCGCGCTCAAGTGGCGCTTCCACCCCTACCTCGGGTGACTCTGAGATCCGTGTGTTCGGGAATCGCCGATCCGGACTGGTCGCCGACTGGGTCGCCGACCATCCCTTTTCGGCGTCAAATGTTCTGCTGTATACACTTTTGAAAATGTTATAAGTGTCTTTGTTTGGCGGGATAAGTCGATCGTGATGTTGTGATTTCATTCCGAACTGCCGCCTCACCCTTCGATCATATAGGCACTCTTCGTGGCCCCTCAGTAAAATGTCTTCCACCTCGTTCAGTGACAAGGATGTCGAGTCGGCCTCGCATGGCTCTCTGACTGTCAACAACACAGTCTCCTCGCTTTCATGGTCCTCAGTGACTGTGCATGCCAAAGATGCGAAGACCAAACAACCCAAGGTCATCCTGAACGAGGTTTCCGGCATCGCGAAACCAGGTACTTTGGTCCCGTCTGTCTGGTACTTGTGGTAAGAGCAGTCTGACACCTCACAGGACAGCTTGTTGCGCTCATGGGACCTTCGGGCTCCGGCAAGACCACATTGCTCAACGTCCTTGCCCATCGTGCCGCTGCAGCTTCTGCCCGCGTCGATGCAAATATACTCGTCAATGGCTCGAAACAGAGCTTGCAGACCTTCCGCGACATCAGCTCTTATGTTGAACAAGAGGATGCTCTCATTGGGTCCTTGACTGTACGACAGACGCTAGACTTTGCTGCAAGACTCGCTCTTCCAAGGTAGGCTTATGCTTGGCCAAGGTGGATCAACCTTCTGCTAACATCTCTCCAGCACAGTTCTCGCCACAGACCGGAGAGAATTGGTGGAGAGTCTCATCGAGTCTTTTGGTCTCAAAGACAACGCGAGCACGTTGATCGGAACACCGATAGCCAAAGGCATCAGTGGTGGCCAGAAACGTCGCGTGAGCGTCGCCTGCCAGTTGGTAGCATCGCCCAAGATTCTATTCCTCGATGAGCCAACAAGTGGTCTTGATTCGACAGCCAGCTATGAAGTGATGGCATTCATCAAAGATGCCTCCATAAAGTACAATGTATGTCAACGAAGTGTTGGGTATGTTACATGAAGACTCACAGCATCTCTAGTTGATCGTTATTGCCAGCATCCACCAGCCATCCACCAAAACCTTCAACCTTTTCGATAACCTGATACTCCTCTCTCAGGGTACGGTATCATATCAAGGCCCCGTCGTCAATGTCGATAGCTACTTCGGATCCATTGGATACCCAATCCCTGCGCAAATGAATCCGGCCGAGCACATTCTTGATCTTACCAACACGGACTTTGCCGTGCAATCAGACACAACAGCTGCACAGTTGAAAGATGTGCAAGACTCGTGGTCTGCCTCAGCAGAACTTCATAGGCTAAAACTGGATCTGCGTGCGTTGGAGGTCGACGTCAGGGCTTCGAAGACCAACATTGTCCTCGAGGACCAAGCAAGAAACCAAGCAAAGCTCTTGCTCACTCTCATGCATCGCTCTTTGATCAAGAGCTATCGAGATGTCACGGTATATGGTATACGCATCATCATGTACGTTGGTCTTGCCATTATGGTGGGCACAGTCTGGTTGCGGCTGGACACGACCCAGGAAAACATTCAGCCATTCATCAACGCCATAGTAAGAACCTTTCTACCTATCTTGACGATCGTCGGGCTTATTTGAATTAGTTCTTTGGATCTGCTTTTATGTCATTCATGGCTGTTGCCTACGTCCCTGCTTTCCTTGAGGACAGGGCTGTGTTTGTGAAAGAACGTGCTAATGGCCTGTACGGTGCCGTCCTCTTTCAGCTGTCTAACTTCATAGTTGGAGTGCCATGGCTCTGTGAGTCTTCTTTCACGTTCTCCCTGAATGATTCTAATACTGACAACTTCCACAGTCGTCATTTCGTCGCTCTTTTCTCTCATTGCGTACTGGCTTGTCAATTTCCAGCCCACTGCCACAGCCTTCTTCACGTGGATCATGTGGGTGTTCTTGGACCTCCTCGCGGCTGAGTCGCTTGTGGTTATGATGTCGTCTCTGGTCCCCAACTTTGTCATTGCTCTTGCATTGACTGCCTTTGCAAACGGCTTGTGGATGGGCGTGGGTGGCTTTCTCGTACCGCCGACAGTCCTGAACGTTTTCTGGGAGTACGTGTTCCACTACATCGACTACCAATCCTATGTGTTTCAGGGCATGATGGTCAATGAATTCGCGGCTCGAAACTACGACTGTGCGACTGGATGCAACTGCAGCATAAAGTCGATCCTGATGCCAGAATGTCAGATTGCAGGGAATGCAGTCTTACAACAGTATGGTTATGCGGAAGGACGCACTGGGAAATGGGTTGGCATTCTACTTGCCATTGTTGCTGTCTATCGTCTGCTTGCCTGGGCGGTAACACACTTTCGGAAGACTTGACCAATGTTATCTGCAAGGGCAAGCTAAAGAAGTTGGTCCAACTGAAGCTCACAGCCGCAGCTTGTCCCGGTTATATTGAGGGGTGAGAATCAGCCAAGCAGGACAGAAGTTGATGGATTTGAGTTTGCGCAATTTGTTCTTGGATGCAAACTATCCTCAAGGATGAGTACAAATCGTGGATGGGTGGCTATCGAGACTAATTAGAAGTAATAATATACGAGCGATTACCTGAATTGACTAGAAGCACTGATGGTCGAGGGGTTATCGAGGTTGAATAGACACATTATAGATATGTGATTACTGGATACGACTAGTCAATATCGAATTGGTGGTTATGGAGGTTCATGAAAATAGATGGTGGATGAGTGGTTATTGAGATCGACTGAACAATGATGTATGGGTGAAAAACATTATGATTACGTTGCGTTATCAATTCTCGACATTAACTGGTGTAGCACAGAATAAGGGTTGATTAATCTTGACTAGACAATCATTTTCCACAGGTTCTGTCTTGCTTCGCGCAAAGGCTTTCAGCTCGCGCCTCATCTGTTGTCACAATCCTGCAAGTAACAGCTCAGGTGAACCAACCTCATTTTCCACTGGCCACGTGTCTCCATCACTAAGTTCATCTCCGAGCTCGTCCAGCTGTTCATCGAGCAACCTAATTTGTTCTCCGTCCAGCTCACCACGAGATCCATCAACATGCCCAATACAGCCTCTACAGTTCGCCCGGTGGATAGTGTCACCATGTGCATACGACTGAAATGATAGTCGACACCAGGATATACCTCCAAAATTAGAGCTTACAGATGACACCGCATCGAAATCAGAGCCACTGAAAATCCTGCGAACGTTAAAGTTGAGGGTGTTGACTAGTCCTCCGTGCAATCTTTCAAAATGCGACTTTGGGCTCGCAAACTCGAGAAAGTCGAGTGGGCGCGAGGCAGCGAAAGCCCTCACCGGGCCTATCCAAGCTTGCCGGAAGACATCGATGTCAGGGCGGGCGAACCAGATTCTCCGTTCAGGGTTTATAATGACGCGGAGACTGCGTAGAGCCGGCAGCTTACTAGTGGTGAAGCTCTGCCACAGGGCCTCATAGCTTTTCTTAGCAGCTATGGAGGTCGTTGGCTCGTGGTGGAATGAGAAATCCAGGACCAACTCTAGTGAACGGAGAGTAGAAACATGAATCGGTGAAAAGATACTCGACATATGGCGTGCAAGTAGATCGCTCCGCAGAACGCAAGAAGTCTTCTGATAAAATGTTTTGCTCGCCTCGAGGTAGCTAGAGAAAGGGTCTCAGTGTGTTATCAGAGTACCGCTATAGTGAGAAACTTACACTCTTCGACAGGTCCAAAACAAAGTTGTAGAGACTTTTGATTGTTTCCTTTCCAATTCCCGCCACGCTTTAACGGCAGCGACTGTGCCATGGATCCGCTGCCAACCAGGAGGTTGTTCAGGGCCCGCGAAAAATACTTCTGAGAACTTTCGAACATTATGAGAGATCTTCCACGGAGATTCACGGTTCCAAAGGCCTGGATGCCTCAATGATATGGGAGGCTGTGGCGTGCGATGCAGCCAGAGGTGTACAGGACGGTCGCACATCACCATTTCGTAGACAATGCAGCGTATTTCCAGCGGTAGATTGAAGAAGAGGCTTTCGCTTTGCTCGTTGATAAGAATTGCTTTCTTGTGAGCTGTCATGGAGTCCTCCGACCTTTGTTTTGATATGAGGCTTGGTTGCTGAGTCTGTCGTCGAGTCCCAAAAGGGAGCAAACGCACAAAGAGACGAAGTAGCCCCGAGATGACAGCCAGCATGTGGCGCCATGAGATGTTGATGGTCAGTCTTCGTCGATGATTCGATACGTCATAGTAACCAGGGCAGACATAGTGATCAGATGGGAAGTAGTTCGTCTGAAAGTTGCACCAAGCAATGGTATCCAAAGACTCAGGCGGTGGCATCCCGAGATGCTTGGTCGGAGGGGAGATTGACCGTCCAATAAACATCTCGATGGAACGGTGTTAACTGACTCCTAACACACAGGCCTTCAAGCAATTGCATGGCGATGTTCAGTTTTATTGATCTCCGAGATTGTGGTTGCCTGGTCATCCAACAGACTGGCCCTTCATCATGGCAGTGTTAGGCAGCTGAATTTCGCAAGACACAGCAAGGCGGTGATGCTGATTGAATGGGAACCCCATCGGCAACCTGCCAATATATTTTGACAGATTGAGCATTTAATGGCGCTTTAGAGTTCGTTGCATAGCGTGGTAGTCATGAACACGTCTCGAGATCCGGATGAGAGAGGAAGACGCTAAAGATGATAAGCGCAACTCTGTCAGCCCCCATCCATGTACGATGACTCAGGAGTAAGATCTACAAACCTGCTGAAAACATCATCAACAACAAACCAAGAACAATTCTGGACGACCACAACATTCAAAATGCACATCCGGCCGATGCTGGCCGAGGACATCCCGGCCTGCGCAACAGTCTTCTCCGCCGCCTTTGAAGCCGACGAGCTGTGGAACTGGCTCGCGCCAGACCACCAACAACACCCCCTATCCTGGCGCGAGCAGAGCATCCGTCAGCAGCGCGTGAATTTCTACCACCCGCACGCCTGGAGCATCGTCTGCGTTGCCGACACCGACGACGCCTTCGCGCCCGCCGGCGAGATCGTCGGCTGCCTGCGCTGGCTGCGGCACACGGCGCGCGAGGACGCCGCCGCCGCCGCGGACCTGTGGGAGCGCCCCATGACGGCGTGGGAGCGCCTCGAGGGCTGGCTGGCGTGGGCAGAGATGCAGTGGGACACGACGAGTCGCGTCAATCGCTCGGTGCTGTGGGACCGCAGCGACACCTTTCGCAAATCAATTGCAAAGTCGACGACATTTGACCCGCTGGCGAAGACGACGCACTGGCATCTGTCTAATCTTGCTGTCGTGCCGCAGTATCAGCGGCGAGGGATCGCCACGGCGCTTGTGCAGTGGGGTTTGGATCATGCTGCTTCGGAGACGGCGGATAGGAAGAGGGAGGGCAAGGTGCCGGTGCCAGTCACGCTCGTGGCGAGCATAGCAGGCCTTCCGCTCTACGCAAGGCTGGGATTTAAGGTTGTTGGGTGGGAAGATGACTCTTTTCTGGACTTTTCGACGGACGGCGGTGCCAGCATGGTTTGGGATTCATCGGGCTACTGGCTCAAGGACGTTGCGCACGAGCCGCCCATGAAGCGTGGTGTCGTAGACGCTGTCTTTCCCACCAGTGCTAAGAAAGAGTTGTCTGACCTCCAGACCTAGTTCTCAGCGAACGTCGTTCTCCAATACAGCTTTGCCTTTTGATAGATTTCACCAAGCCCATACTACTGCTTAATCAACTTGATCTCAATCATGACACCTACTGAAACGACAGCTGTCACGTCATGTGGTTAAGAACTCATGAAAACTTCCTTGAACAGAATATTGAAATTTGGATATCACGCTAAACGCATCGAAGGACAAAATGACAGATTCGAATACCAAGACAACAGGAGCCAATGGTGCAAAGAAACAAAGGCTCGTCTCAGAGCGGAGTCGATTAGGCCTCGCGGACAATAGCATCACTTCCTTTTTGATCTCCCTCTTTCTCGCGGTTCACAAACACGGTCAAACTTTCTCGAACAAATTTGTTTTGTGTTCGACGAAGCATGATTGTCGCAAATAGCGAGGTCGTTGTAATGACCGCGTAGGCACTGCTGAAACCGGCACTGGATTTTGGACCCGCAGAATTGGAAAACGCACTCTGTGCGGTTGATGCGACCTGCAAAAGTCCGCGAACGTTTGTTGTGGCAATCAAGATGAAAGCGTAGAGATATACCTTCTGCAGAGGAGGTCAGTCATCGGAAAGTCATCAGAAAGGGACAGGTCTACGAGAAAACGTCCACAACATACCTTCAAAGCGTGCTCTGGAGTCTTGTACACGAAACGAGTAGCCAGCCAGCCTAGCACGAGAGCCCACACAAGGTACAGAGCCTGATAGCCAAAGTCGACGTAGGTTGAGTCTCCGAGGAGATCCGCGTCTCCCAGGGCAATTGCGGCAGCATAGTCGATATCATCCTTGATTTTAGACACGATGTGAGAGAAGTAGGCGGTAGAAGGAGCCCAAGAGCCAAACGCTACCAGCACCAGCAAGGCCACAAGCGACCAGACAAGCGCTCTGATCAGATTGCGGCTACCTTTAGATGAAAAGCCATCCTGCATGCGGATCTGCAAGAGAAAGCTGTCAGTGGTGAAGCCACACATTGCCAGTTCGGCAAGGCGCCAGAAAAGACCGGCAAAGATGTCCTTGTAGAACCAAGTCTTTGGCACATCTTTGTTGAGTTCTTGGTCTGCAACGCTGGAGGCGCTCAGGCAAAAGTATCTGTGGTAAGGAACGGATTAGTGCCTAGTTCAAGATCCACGCCAACTTGGAGGTGGAACATACATTAAAAGCAATGCACTCGTGACGGGCATGATTGAAAGACGGGCGCCTCTAACGACGCGTTGACCGAACGGCGAAGACTTGAAGGATGCGGACTGGGTCTCGCCAACGGTGAAACTAAGGATGAACAGACCAAAAGTGACGACGGCGCAGAGAATATATATCGCGAACAGAGCTACAGCTGCCGCGCTCTAAATGCAACCTTTAGCTGCTGCGATCATTCACACATTCGAGAAGCGCGCTTACCCAGCTAGATCCTTGAAGCAGGACATAAGGGCCCTTATATTTACCGCTATGCTTGTTGCGGTTGCGAGAGTTAGACGAGCTCGATGAACTCGAGGAAGAGGAGGAGGAGGAGGAGGAGGAGCCTGAGCCTGTGGAGCCTGAGGAGCCCGAGGACGAAGAGCTTGAGGAGCCCGAAGACGAAACGATGCCACTTGAATGGCCGCTGCTGCCGTGGCCACCGCCGCCGCCGTGTCCTCCACCTCCTTTTGGCGCCATTGCAAAGGATAAAGGCTGCGACTAGATGTGACAGATGCAAGTTACAATAGCGAGGGGGACGGACCCTGTGTGACTGCAGTGCACAGAGCACCACCAGCCTCCCGGACCAGAAGGCTAATATAGACAATTCCCACAGGGGCGCAGCTCTAAGCGCCCAAGCTGGTCTGCAATTCGCATCAACACCAGCGCACTGCCATTGAAGCGAGAGCCAAGCCATGCTAAGCAACAAGGCGCCTAGCTTCCATGCATCAAGGCGGTCTGCTGCCAATCGCAGCAGGAGGAATGTGCCACCGGGCCGTGGTGGCTCTAGCGCTTACCAGGGACTCATTCAGCTTGTGCTCCTTGCGCTGCTGTGCCACGCGCTGTGCCTCAATCACGTTTTCGGCCTTGCCGAAATGACACCCCTCCACGCGCGCCTCGTTGGTGGGCAACACGCCTAAGCCCCGCATGGCCGGCACGTGCGACTCCCCTATCGTACTCTCCTGAGGATCGACATGTCAGCGTCGGGTTGATACCCCTCCGACCTGCATTGTAACTCTGCCATCTCTGGATCCCAGACAGCTCTGGAAGGTGCGTTATCCCTGTGCCTCGGCTTATGGGCATCCAGTGTCCTGCTCAATAGCTACAGCGCCAAGGCATGCATGACCAAACATAGCACTCGAGCAGCAAGGCTGGCAATTGTTCTTTCCAATCATGGTCTTGTCCTGCCTCACCCTTGGTCAAATGTCCTGGACCTGATAAGGTTCAACCAATTGCCGAACCCTGGTGCCCCTCGCATGCTCCTTGCATAATCCCAATACTATAACTCTGCTGACATCTGCAATGCCACGTCTCAATTCTAGCCTCTGCATCAGCTTGAATTGCCAAGTCGCTAAGGCGATGCAACCAAACCCCGCCCCTGTACCTGATTCCTGTTTCTCTTCGAACCGCTATTTGCGGCATTGCCGATCGGCGAGTCCGCCGCGAACGGTTTGCTCAGGGTTGTCTCTCCTCGCCTTTGTTCAGCTGCGCTGTGCCTCCCAATGCTGTCCGGAGCTGAGGCTTGAACAATTCTTGATAGCTTCGATTGCATGCGAGGCTTGCTTCCTGAATCGGAGTCGCCGTGTGGGAAACCATACAGCCTTGTGCCCATGGCTGATCAGAATGTCGTTGATATTGTGCCCAGTGCATTCGAGTAATCGACTAGTACCTACACTCCAATCATGTTTCACTGGCGGCGAGCTCTATCAATCTAACGGCAATATGGACTTGAAAAGCTGGGTGAAATGATATTTGGGAGACAGCGGAATGACTTTGATTTCAGCTGCCGCCAGATCAGACACTAGGTAGTGGCAGGATTAGCACATGTAAAGCAGAAAATTGCAACATTACTGGCATGAGGAGTGTTCATGGATATTAATAGGATAGATTTCCGCAACCTTATAGTACTACTGACGGTAAGTTCGACATGCTGACCTTGCACAGCCCGCTGATAATGACCTTCAGTGTCTTCTCACAAACTGCACCTGACCAAGTTCAATCTGCAGTGCTCGTCAGGACACTCTTCGGGTCAACATCATCGTCAGTGTTCTCTTTAGGTCCAGTCCCTGGCACTGTGGGACCCGGCCCAAAATCGGGCTCCAACAGAGTTACTCCAGTCGCTCGGGCGGGCCTAACAGGTTCTGGCGAGATAACGTTGGACGTCACCTCCGTGGGGTTCGATGCAGACGCAAGTGCTTCCCGCAACGGTATCTCCTTTGGTGGACTTTTGGGTAACGATTCGGTAGCGATGAGCGAATCTCGACGGAGCCGTTCAATACTAGCGAGGGGGTTCTGCAGGAGAAATATTTAGCTCACTTTTCTTGATTTGCATGTGTATTGATCAAGAAATGGGGATTTGAAGGATTAGAGAAAGGCCACAGGGCACACGAATGTCAAGAGTTCTAGAAAGGACAAGAGAAGCATACATACCCAGTCGGCCTGACTCGGAACTCCTTCTGCAGCCGGTAGATCGCCACTTTGATTTCGCTCTTCGCCCCAGAATGAGGGGCGTCGAAGTGGTGCAGGTGTGACAGGCAGGCTTGGTCGTTCATCGGTGGTGGGGAAGTCAGTCAGAATAAGGCTTTCGCGGCGGCCCTCGACTATGGAAGGCGATGCAATGTCAACAGAAGATAGCTGGGGCTTATGTCCGGACGTGCCAAAGCGGCCGCGCATGGCCTGTGACTGCTTGACAGCGCGAACGTAGGAATCAATCTGACCCACATCGTCCCAAGCATTTGTCCGTGTAAAGGAGTTCCAGGGGTCAGCCGAAGACTCGTGGCCAGAGCTACCGGCGGCCTGTGTGGAAGCACCCGATTCGGAAGGGAATGCACCAGGGGGAGTTGGTACGGTAGCGGTTGTGGACGCCGCCATATCTTCCGCAAACACTCGAGTTGGCTTTTTTGCACTCTGCTCCCAGGGGAATATTTGTGCTGGCTGTTGTTCAGGTACAGGCCGGATCTTAGGCACTTCGTACCACATGTTCTTGGGAGGCGCGGGGTACGAAGTAGGCGCTCGGAAGAGCTCTCTGTCTCCAGACATTTCGTATTTTTGGCTTGGAAAAGATGCTGCTTCCGGTTTCGATTTCGAAGGGGGCTCCGATCTTGCACGAGTCAGTAATGTATGATAAGAGAGAAAGCCCAGTGCACATACCTTGTGGCATCCCAATCCATCTGAGGGGGCACAAAGGTGGCCGGCTCGGCTGCAACTTGCGACGGCACGATACCCAGGTCGATGTTCTCGGCCTCCTCTCCAGGGTCAGTCATTGGCTGCTCTGTACTCGCAGCCGGGGCTTCAGGCGCGAGGCCAGTCGTTGCCCATGCGATGGCACTTTGGGGCTGCTCATCCTTGACCCACTTGGTAACATCTATATTCGGTCGAACGCCACCGAGAGCTGAAGTTTGGGAGGTTCTGTAGTGACGGTCGTATACTGACCACCAACGACCCAGAAGCTCTTTGTAGACACCGGAAGAACTAGTACTTAACGCGCTTCGGCCTATTGTCCAGGGCTTGTTCTTGCCGATGAAGTGGGCCATGCTGATGCCGCTTCTGAAGTGCCTGTATGCTGGCTCGTACTGATAACCGGAGCTAGGAGTACAGTTGTATGTGAAAGAGAGTCGATGCCAGGGCCTGTTCTCGAAGTATTCGTTGAGTAGACCTTGATCGGCACCATCAAAGCTGGTGCCGCTGGAAGCTAAGGTCTGCAGAGACCAATAGTCGCCAGTGTTGGGTTTTAGCATCATGACGCCGCTGTTGAAACAATCCGGCCAGCCAATGTCTGGGGCTGCGGCAAAGGGTGCGTCTATGTTGAAGAGCTCGTCCGGGGCGCGCAGAGCAACAACATCGGCGTCTATGTACACAATCTTCCTGAACTGTTCCTGGCGCCACAAGGCAATCTTTGTAAAGGCAAAGCGGAGGTCGAGTCGATCCAAGCGCGCCAGGTTCTCGAGGTTGGGGTTTGCAAGCTTTTCGACGGGAATGACATAGTCGAAGAGCTTACGAAGTTCAGTGAGGGTGTTGTAGAGGAGCGCATCGACAGTGACGAGGGCGGCAAGCTTGTACTTTGTGCCCGAGTCACGCAGGGAGTGTGAGAGGACTGCAGCGCCAGGCAGGTAGCTGTCGCTCATGACCAGCTGGGATCGTCAGTGGGGCCAATGGGCCGATGAGGGAGGGGTGGAGCTACCGTGCAGTAGACATCTTCTGCTGCGGCCATGGCGGCGGCCGAGGGGCGTGAATTACTCGGCACGACACAGTCGAATCTGGGACTTGTAGCGTGGTATAGCGAGCTCGAGTCGATATGGGGTGGTCTCGGCGGGACTGCGGCGAGTGGGCGGTGGACGAACACGAGGGTGCTGCAGCTGAGCCAGGAGGGACAGAGTGCGCAAGATCAGAGGTCAGCTGGAGTATACACTGCAGAAACCGGTACTCGGCGCAAGAGACGAAACAATAAGAGTGTACGTGGTGGGAAAGAGGAAGAGGGCATGCGCAGATGGAGCTCTCTCCGCATCTCGCCAGCCACAAGCGCCCGTCGGTTGCAACGGTGACGTGCCGCTGCAGATTCGCCGGCCGGCACACTTGCCCAACCCCACTATTGTCTTCTTCTCGGCCACTGCGAGTCACGCGCCTGGATCTGCAGCGCTCCTTGGACATCTTGTCAAGGCCGCCGCAAACTCGAGATGTCCATGTCATATCAACACCCGGGAATTGTGGCATCAACACAGACCCTGCGTCATGCACGCTAAATGCAGTCTACCCAAAGAAAAAGCTCCGGAGCCACCGATCACAATCATCAGCCGCTCGCAACGGGCCGAGGGCGTGGTCGAGATCCTGTGATTGTACCGCCATAATCCCGGGCTTGCACAGCTCTCGCGCAAGCTTGTAGCGGCGGCTTCATGCATTGTCGCGCTGTACGAATGTCAGAACAAAGGTTTCCGGCTCTGTAACGCTTGCTACCGTCTTTGCAACCTCAGGAAGTGTCACGTGATAATGCTGCACAAGACCTGCTTATATGCCCAAATGCGCAACATTTCAAGTTCGACCAATCTACACGTGTAGTGTGTCATTGGAGAACAATGGAACTGGTCGCACCTCTTCGCAGGGCTGATAGCAGAGCACATTCCTCTTTGTCGATTTGACAACCAGTCTCACGACGGCTCTGGACAAAGGCAATACACTCTCCCTCACAAGAACCCTGTTCTGAAGACATTGTGATTTTGAGAGAATATTGACTTGTTATGTAAAACCCGCTGCGATGGCACCTTGTCTAGTGTTGCAGACCTTTCTGTTGATCGGAAAGTATACCCCAACCCCCAAATACCCACACCCAATCTCAGAGCTGGTTCACGATGGCAGATCAATCACCACTTCATTCTACTGACACGATGACCGACTCTTCAGAGCATGCAAACATCGACTTACGGGCCGCATATGACGAGATTCGAGCTAATTTTTCCATCCTCTCCGCCAGCCATGCTAGGATCTGCGCTGACCTTGAGCTGAGGCGCAAAGATGCTCATGCTCAACAGGCAAAGATCAAGCACACAAAAAATCTACTTTCCGGGGCCAAATCCATGGTAAAGAAATTCAAAACTTCCATGGCCAAAACTCGGACTCGTTCGCCGCCCAAATGTGCCAAGAAGCATCGCAAGCCTGACTGCCGCGACTGCCTGCGTATCAAGACTGTGGCTGGTGCTGCTGTTCGCGATTTGCGCGCAGAGAATGCCGCCTTGAGGGCTGAAATCAAATTCAACCATGATGACAACAGCACCATTCACCCGCTTCAATCCAAACTTGACGAGGCCAATCGAGAAATTGCCAGGTTGACCAAAGTCATCGACGAGTCGAGCGATTACAAGGTTTGGAAGTCCATGTTTGACGAGACGGAGCGAAAGACGGCGGACTTGTTCAAGGCCAATCGCGATAAGGATAAGTTGAGGGCAGATCTGGAGATGGCGCACAAGGCTGTCTACGATCTGAAGTCTGGCAACAAGGTGAAGAAAGCTCCAACTCCAGCTCGTTTGACTGAACTGTAACCGATCGGTGTAGGTACATCAACGACAAAGACGAGAGCCGGCAGCAATCTTCAATTGGCACCCAGGCGTTGAGACTGATTTCAAGGTAAGTTCAGTCTCCTTTTGCTCAAGTATTGAAACCCGTAAATATAGATATGTTGTTTACGACCCCCTTAAGGCTGTTTCATAACCCGTCTTTTCAATACTGCACTGTTTTCATTTAGTCCGTCCCAGTCGTGAGCCTCCAAGCAAGCTCTTCGACTCAGGAGAACAGCTTCCCGAGTCCTCTCTTTCATTTCTGCTTCGTAGCTACTGATAGCATCTTCCATGCGTATTATTCCATTTCCAACATTTTCCAATGCTTTGACGAGGTTGAATGCGTCCAGATACCCGTGATTAACTCCCTCACCACGGTACATCGTCATGGCGTGCGCCGCGTCTCCAGCTAGCGTCGCGGCACCATTGAAGTGACTCCAGTCTTGCGGCGGTGGCCAATCCACCAAAGCTTTTTGACTAACCCTGCAGCTTCCGTCATCCGGAATCGCCTCAACAAGGTCTCGAAAGACGGATGAGAAGCCTGCCGCGCGCCGCTTCATCTCAGTGACTAGTTGTCCACTTGCATTTGCTTGAGCCACCTCTTCATCCGTGGGTGGCGCGCCAATCAACCAAGACATGCATATTTGCACAGTCCACATATCTCTTGTCCCGTTGTCTTTGCCGTTGCTATTAGTCGCAGCAGTCGCGGGGGTCTCCAGAAGACTGACCCACAAGAAGTCCCCTGTGGTGGGATGACATCCATGAAACAGCAATGGATCGACGTTTCTAATGGGCTCCACTTGCTCCGTTGTGACAGGTAAAGCAGTGCCAACAAAGTGTACCGAAAGTCTGTTATTCTCGTATGTCTGAGGGCGGAGAATCTTGCGCACAGCTGAGTTGACTCCGTCCGCGCCGATGACGAGGTCACCATTCGCGGCGGTACCATCTCCAAACAAAGCTGTTACGGCATGTCGCACGCCCAATGAATCCACGGATCCTGGAGTCCGAATGTCGACAAATCTCTTCCCCCATTGCACGTCTATGCCTTCACACAGGATTGGCCACAGACGATGCCGGTGCACCCTCAAGCGCCTCGCCGCGGGTATCTTCCATTTGGCTTCCCCGGTGGCCAAGTTGAGGAACAGGAAGTTTCCGGTGTCGTTCTCCCCCGAGACCGCGGGATCGACCAGGGCCTTTTCGGCTATGTTGCGGAAGACATCAGGAGGGAGAAGTTCCTGCAGGTACGGGATCGACCAATGCAAGGTAATGCCCCAACCTTGATGAGTGCGAGATGTGGCCGACGAATCCTGTTCAAAGATCAGGAAGGGAATGGACCGCGCCTTGAGAGCCTGTGCAAGGGTAAGGCCGACGAGGCCTGCCCCGACGATGATGACGGGGCTTGTAGAGTTGGGCTGAGACATCTATTGATCAATTTGGGGTGAAGATCATGGTTGTGGCTTTATATGCTGCATCACCGGCGTATCTGACAGGATCCTTCTACCGAGGGTAAGATCTTGAGTGTGCCACGCGGGCTCAGGTGAAATTGTCAGCGTGCTACGCTTAGTTCCACATGCTGCAGATCCCATGTACTTTGGGATGGCATGCTCCTTGCCCCGGCCAAGACGGAAGATCATTAGCGCTGACGAGAGCAAAGCTGCTCTTTCATTGGATTTGCGTGATGCGATTCGGCTCGGCAGCTTATCGCCCACGAATACAAGTAGTGCACCCTACCACTGAGTAAGTTCTGCATATCCTTCGGCCTCTGACTTTAGCCCCTGGCTCAGCTTCCCCTTTTACAACCTGCTCGTATCATGTCATCTGCACCGCCTGGTTCCACATTTTCACTTGTTTAGAATCTGGCACAAAGAAACCTAACTCCGCGCAATGGGGAAGCTCGAAGATGACGTGGACGTCCAAAGTGAAGAGAGTAACATAGAGCCTGATACTGACGCTCTGAACAATGATGCCGAGCTCACGGATATCTACCGCAAGGTCGACTGGCGCATCATACCTCCAATGTTCTTCTGCTACTTCTTGCAGTTCGTCGACAAGGTGTTGATCAATTATGCAAATATCATGGGCCTTCAACAAGATCTCCATATGAAAGGGCAGGATTTTTCCTGGATGGCCACTGCCTTCTTCATCGGCTTTGCCGTAGCAGAGTTTCCGCAGGGATGGTTACTGCAGAAGTTTCCCATCAGCAAGGTACTTGGTCTGAATGTCCTTTGCTGGGGTATTGTTGTCTGCTGCTCTGCAGCGGCGCAGAACTTCGCAGCCATCACCGCGCTTCGGACTCTGCTCGGTTGCCTTGAGGCCATCATATCACCAGCCCTTATCATGACAACCTCCATGTGGTACACCAAACGCCAATCCACCTCCCGCTACGGCATCTGGTACTGCGGCCTCGGCTGCGGCCAGATCATTGGCGGCCTCATCTCCTTCGCCGCCCAGCACAGCCCCGCCTCGTCCTCGCTCCACAGCTGGCGCATCATGTTCCTCTGCGTCGGCGCCGTCAACATCCTCGCCGCCATCTACGTCCTCACCCTCTTCCCCGACACCGTCGCCTCCGCCACCTTCCTCTCGCCCTCCCAGAAAGCCACCATCCACGCCCGCCTGGCCTTCGACCAAGCCGGCAACGGCCCGCGCGTCTTCAACCCCGCCGCCCTGCGCGAAACCGCCCTCGACCCTGCCGTCTGGCTGCTCTTCCTGCTCACCATCCTCATCGTCATCCCCAGCGGCGTCATCTCCACCTTCTCCGCCACCCTCATCCGCGGCTTCGGCTACTCCCCCAAGCAGAGCGCCCTGCTCAACATTCCCTCCGGCGTCGTCTCCATCCTCGCCACCCTCGCCTGCACGCTGTTCATCTCGTCGCGCCGCCTCGCGCGTGCAGATGCCGCTGAGTTGCGCAACCCGCCGTGGTACGCTCAACGCTGCACTGCGATTGCGCTGCTGCTTGTGCCGACGATTGTCGGCGCCGGGCTCATGTCGTTTGCGAATCATAGCCAGGCCGCGGCGCTCGCGGGTATCTATCTCATCAACACGGTTGTGGCGCCGCTCGCGCTCATTTATGCGTTTGCGGGCAGCAACACGCAGGGGTGTACGAAGAAGGTTAGTGTCAGTGCGCTGTTGGCGGTAGCGTTTGGGATTGCGAACATCATTGGGCCGCAGACGTTCCAGGCAAAGGATGCTGCTGGAGGCTACTTGCCGGCCAAGATTACGGTGTTGGCGGTGAATGCTGCGAGTTTGGTGGTGGTGGCTGCGCTGAGAGTTGTGTACGGGATGAGGAATAGCAGGAATGCCAGGCATCGCAGGGAGGGTGTGCAGAGTGAGGTGGAGACGAAGGCATTGACAGACTTGACAAATCCTATATTCCGATATATTTATTAGGCAATCGGAATAACTCAAAGTTATGATTTTATGTTCAGGTTGGCAATGGTGAGTCACTTGTGTGGAAATTTGCCTCGTCAGTCATCTAGGGATTTGATTCTACCTGGTCTGATAGAGTAAAGTTCGTGATTTTCTCGGGCTTATCCTCGCAGCACTGTCTAGGAAACCTTGTCGACAGACAGGCTCCGGTAGCGGCTGGAGTCCTGGGAGTGGCTCCTCGCCCTAAGGCCTATGAAGTAGTATAGAACTTCGCGGCATCCTCTTCGCTCGCTCCACCGCTCGCAGTCCTAGCCTCCACGAGACCGAGCTTGTTCACCCGCAGCTTCCACCACATCTCTCTTCGATCTCCTCCAAGCTCACCAGAGAGCAGCTTGCTCTTAAAGTCCGAGACAAAGTCGTTGTATGCCTTTGGTTCCTCGAGCTCGGTGCATTCCTCACGCATTACTCCCAACGCCTCGCAGACACGTGCATAATTTGCATCTCCCAATGATTCAGTCACCCACCGTCTAACGATAGCGGCCATTTGTGAAATTGCGTCGTGGATAGCCGCCACGCTGGAAGGGTCACTCAGTAGCTGCTTGAACTCGGGTATTGCATTATCCGGAGAGATGCGGTTGTTGTTCTGCGCCGAGCGGTTCTTGAGTAGAGCCTCGACATCAAGGCCAGAGCGAGGCTGTTCGGCCGCACGATTGGCCCTTCTGAAGCTGCCGCGCGAGAGACTCTTTGGCGGGACTTTCTTGACATCTGCGATGCTCTTTAAGCTTGCAAGTGATTTTTCAGCTTTCTCTAATAGATCTGGAGGTGGATGCATGTATTTTGTGAGGATGGCGGCAGGAGGAGGAACAGGATCATCTGTGTGAACTGCTCTGAATCCAATAGCGGAATTTAGATAATGCAAAACGGGAGAGAATGTGTCGTCCATAGGCATGTATTCTGTACGGTCCCCGTCGTCTGTATGACCAAAGTCGGAAATGTCCATATCTTCAACAAAAGTGTCCATGGCCTTTTTCAGCGCCGCGGTAGGAAGATTGCGGTGTTCTGTCAAAACTTTGCCAGACACGGTAGGGATACGATCGAGAGGGGGGAATTTGTAGTTGCGGACGTCTTCGGCAAACGGGATTTCGACGTCAGTGAGGCATTCGAAATCAGATTCGATGGATGGTGACAACATGAGCAGTAGAGGTGCCTTTCCATTCTTGACAACGAGGCGAGCAACGGCATAGTTGCCAAGTTCATAGAGGGTGTGGATGAACGAAGAAAGAGCCATCATAGCTTTGTTGTTCGCCCGCTGTGCAATGATTACATTGCTTCGTGATATGCTCATATAATGGTGGTACTACATCAATTGTCAGCAGAGTCAATAAAGAGAAGTAGTCGACTCACATTCTCCGCAGGTACAAAGCCCACAATCTCCAGACACTGATCCGCCTCGAACTTGGTGACATTTTCTTCTGACTCGGACATATGCACTGCAGTCCGGCCATACTCGTAACCTTTTGCCAGGCTGTCCCGCTCAACTTCTCGCTTGCCACCAGGAGCACTCTCGTCAAAGACCTGGTACGTCCTCGATAGCTTGATCGTAGCTCCATCGTCCTGTTCTTTCTTTACCATGTCAACGTCTCCGTCTTTGTCAACATTTGCAGTAAGGGTTACTGATGACGACTGACTAGGGCCTGATTCAGATCGTACAACGTAATTGCTTGCGCTAAGAGCCTTTGCAATCATGGTGCGTGGGTAGCGTTCGACATCAATAGCCATGGCTGTTTCATATTCTTGCGGATTTCCCAGAGTGAGGATCCCTTTGTACGAGGGAACTGGGCGTACCCCTTTGACTCGTGGAATACTCATCTCTTCGATAGCTTGTTGCATTGTACCGAAGACGCCATTACACTTGTTTGCAAAATCGGCAAATTGATCTTCATTGTATTTCTGCACAACTAGTCAGCTAATATCGAAAGCATAGAGCGCTCCGGGACAGTACCTTGACCGTGTCCTTGTCTTCTTCTTTGACCCCGTACTCCGGGTCGTCGAAATCCGCGCCGCTACTCCTCATTAGTACCCATCACAGGACTCAATTGACAGCACACAACAAGGAACGAAAATACTCACAGAATGACAAGCTCAACTCCATCTGCCGCAGCCTTTTGGGCAATGTCATCAATGTTGTCTGGATCCAGCGCGCCACGGCCGTCTGTGACAAGGACTATCCGCCGAATGTACTTCAACTTTTTCGTGAATTTCTCCATCATCATTAGAGCGACAACAACAGCAGATATGGCTTTGGATTGTTAGTACGAATCTGTCGAGTTGACCCGGTCGAGAAGTCATACCGTCTCCGTTGTTGGTGCGACTAGGCTTGATCTTCTGTGACAAGGCACGCACGTCTGGCATAAGCGCTCTGATAAAAGGTTAACTTTCTGGTCTTTGTAGACAAGCCTCAAGTTACATACTGGGCGATTGGCTGGAGGACTGAAATGTTTTCATATCCATCCTCGCCCGCAAGGTCGTTCTCAGTTGCTACAGGTTTGTTTTTAGCGGTCGCAGAGTCGCATAGTGGCAAGGAAACTTACTATCTGTGCGGAAGCCGACGACCCCCAAGCATGCAGTTTTGCGTCCCGTCGCAATGGTGGTGGTGATTTTGTCCCAGACATACTTCATGCACCAGTCCAGATCGGTCTCATTGCGGCTGTTTCGCTTCTCGCCCATCGACTTTCCCAGATCCACCACGTACACTGTCGCTTCTTTTTCAGCCATGATGACGCGCAAATCCGATTCTCCATGGGTATGGCGTGGCGGTTGTGCCTCGAACTAAATACGCGAGCACTAAACTAGGCGTCCAAGCAGCTGTCGCCTGGAAATACGCGCTAAGGACGCGCTTGGCCGGCAAGCACGTGACGTAACGAGCTCATGCCATCGCTCTCGTTGGCGTCATTGGTATTTCCCCACTACCGGACCACGGACATTTACCATCATTTCTAGACTTTGTTTTATATCAGAAATTGTCTTTCAGACTGATCCCAACGTAAAGAATTGGATATGCCTGACTTCGGAGTGTGGGGGACAGCCACCCCTTACCACATCATCAGGTAACTCTGCTCTTGATTTCACGCTGCACATTGTGTTGATGTTTCCTTCCTAGCTATGGAACTCTTCTGGGGACTGAGTTCTTCCAAGTAAAACACTGTCCTGGCGGTGGCGTCGTCGTGCATCCTCTAACCACTAGCAGTCTTTCATCGGCGGCATAGTAGCATTCCGCAGCCTCCCCCGTCCAGCCTTCTCCACCCTGCAGACCAACATCTTCCCTATCTACTTCGGCCTGCAAACCGCCCTGCCCGCCGTCCTAGCGCTCACCTTCCCTGGCCGCAGCCCCAGCGCCCTGTCCAGCGGCAGCCCCGGCTCCTTCCAAAGTCTGCTCGCGCCGGAGAACCGCTACAGCGCGCTACTGCCCATCGGAACCATCTTTGTTACAGGCTTGCTCAACGCCGTGTACTTTGGTCCGTTGACGCAGAAGACGATGCGCGAGCGCAAGCATCAGGAGACGCGCGATGGGAAGAAGTCGCACGACCAGGGCCCGCACTCGCCGGCGATGCAGGCGCTCAACAAGAAGTTTGGAAAGCTGCACGGCGTCTCCACGATTGTCAATCTCGTTGGGTTTGTGGCGACCGTGGTCTATGCTGGAACACTATCCTATGTACTTCGGTAGAGCAGCATTGTCTTCCGTGAGTTGGTATGTACGTACAATGGACGATGTGATTGCTTGACAATCTCCTTCTTATCACCCTCTAGCGCTCAGCCATTGTGTGTTTGTGTTTTCAGAGCCTCAAACGATGTCGGTCACTTCTTGGATCATCACTGCGCGAGGTATTGTTCATAATTGAATTACCAGCTCTACGAAAAATGGCCACTTATGTACCGACTCTTCCAGCGCGACTATGGCTGCTGACTCTTCTTTGCAGGGGCATCGAGTATCACACAAACCCTAAGGCACAACTCATTACACTTATTCATGTCTCGCTTATTATTTTGCATCGACATTTACATCAATTACCAAAGCCATATACTAGGCATGGCAGGTCTGTGAAGTCACTTGCCCGATTAATGACCCGCACATTTCCATTTTCCCGATCGAGCATAGCGCATGTATTGCTGCCTCCACACATGTAAGACCGCAGTCATCTTCTCTTACAAGTTGAAATTAGGTGCTTGGCCGGTCTTGATCAATCCTGCCTCGTGTTGGACTGCCTGGGGAATAGTGCTCAGCAGTCCCTCTCGGCTTGGGCTCCAGCCCAACACTTGCCGCGCTCTGCTTGCTCTCGATCTGCTGTTCGTGCCCACCAAGAATGAGGAATGGGAAGACATTGCCTCAGCATGCTCTGCAGACAAACTCTCACAGTCAGCGCTGTCCAAGAGACCCTGCTTATGCGCTTCCTTTGCCACTGCTCGGCAAATGTCACCCCATACAAACTCGCCGTTCTCGGCGTAATAGTAGCCCTGAGGCCCCCATGTGGCAGTCTTGCCTCCCGAAATGGCGTCCTCAATGAGGAGTACATATAAATCGGAAAGGTCGTGAACATGCACCTCACACCAGTAGGACTTGCCTTCTCCAATGAAGAAGCCTTGCTTCCTCTGCAAGGTCGCACTCGTTAGCATTGGCACCTGAACGGAGCGAGGGTTGGCGCCACGGCCTGCACCATAGATCGTTGGTGGGCAAACAATAGCAGATGTAGAGAGTCCAGAATTAAGGATGGCGAGATCGATCTTGCGATGAGGGGCAGTGTCGGGTATATCGTTGATGATGGCATCGATATCTTTGACATCATCCCACACTTTGGAGCGAGCTTCGCCGTAGGTCTTGGCTTCGATATCTGGGAAGAGCAGAACACCGGTGCCGGAAGTGTGGACAAGATGCGCAGGCTTCTCGCTGGATTTGATGCCTGCGATGATACTGTTGATGCCAGCGAGGTGATCGGCAGAGGCAAAGTTGGCAACAACATCAGCATCTGCGGCCTCTTTCTCGACGAGCTCGGCACTGTCCAGGTCTCCGTAGACCAAACGGACTCTGGGGTAGTCTTTTGCAATCGCAGCACCTTTGTCACTATTACGGACGAGGCACGTATATGCCCAGTCGGGATGCTTTGCGTTCAGGGCGTGGAAGGCATCACCGCCAATGAAGCCAGTGGCGCCAGTCCTAGGATGTATCAGCAGCTGCACCCTGGGACTAACCTACATTTGACCTTACACGAATATCTTTGGGGTTGCCATAAAGAATGACCTTTATTTTCTCGAAGAGCACGAGAAAGTTGGATGTATTGCAAGATGGACGAGACGACAAGCGGGGCACGATGCTGCCTAGTCTAGTCAAGTCGTACCCGTTATATAAAAGAGCTTACCAAGCAACTGTTGTCAAACAGCGAGATATTAGGCAGACTGAACGACATACTCGTCTATATTGCACGTTTGCTATCCCCTTATTTTATTCAATCCTATGGCAGTGGTACTACGATGTAAAGTTCCAAGAAACACACGCCCCCACTGACGACACAACCCGCAGAGCCGCAAAACCTTGCCGCGTGACTGCCGGAAGCTTTCTCCAATCCCTCGTCTTTAATTATGTGCCCAGGCACGACTCCACTCGCAGATCATCGGCATGAATTCGAAGCGTGCATCATAACAATCAGCGCATGGTCCCGGCCGCATTCTAAGCTTTGAATTATGGATCAGGACGACAGCCCAGTAGCCATAGAGGAAGAATTTCTGCGAGAACTAGACAGACATCTGCAACATCTCCACGCCCATTGCATCACAGTATCCAATTACGCCCGCCGCGCGCTCCACATGAATATATCCGACGGGGCCAGCTTGCGGCAATACCACGCTCAAGCCAAAGCGTTCACCGCCCAAGCCGAGAACTTCCGCCAGCTCCTTCGCCCGCAGCAGCCGGCGCACGCTCGCACCAAACGCCAGGCCAGCCAGGAGCCCTTTCAGAGCTCCCCGACATCTGCACGGCCCGGCAAGCGGCAGCGTCTAAGCGCCGGGGGATCTTCAGCGACCCCGGCGGAGTTCGAGACGCGCTTTGACGATTTCCAGGATGAGGTGATGCTGCGCCTTGAGAGACTCGAGCGGGAGCGCGAAGCGCGACGTGTTGTAGTCGAGGCTCAGGATGTGGAGATGGGTGCGTTTCAGCAGGCGCTTGCTGGGTCGTCGAATGGACGCCGGTCTTCTCGTGCCCAAGAGGCCGGTCGAAGTGGTGCGCGAGCGGATCCACGGATCAAACGTGCTGCTGATGCAGATTCCCCTGGAGGCGTGGAAGAGTCGCCGAAGAGAAGGCGCGCTACAAGAAATGTGGCGGAGTGATGTCTCAGATCTTCATTCTGCCGCTGGATAATGTGGCGCTGTCGCTCTCGCTATCTCATGTACTATTATGATGGACGGAGGGTCCACTCACTCCTACAATGCCTATGAGCACCTCCACACGGAGACCAAAACAGCTACCCTGTTCGCAACGCGAAGAGAGCATCCTTGAAATTTGACCTGGGCAGATGCCCACGTGAGCAAATACGCTCTTTTGAGATACCCTATGCCCAAAAACGCCTCGCTTTGAAATGCAAATCCATCACATTACCACCGTCCTCGTCTTGCCACTGTGCCCATCGTCTCGCCTCTCAATCCATATCCGGCAGCCAAAACACCACCGCCTTGTCCGCCGTCACGACCAGATTATGCCGCGGATTATACGCCACGACGGCCGCCCGCCCGGCGACCTTGCTGCCCAACTCATGTAGCGGCTGGAGCACCATATCGCGCGCCCCGGGCTCGCCCGCCTCGCGCCCCGCCGCATCCCACACGCACAGCCCATGCTCCCCACTGCCGCCAATCACATATCGCCCGTCTGGACTCATGCACGCGTCGCCCTGACCCGTCGCGCCCAGCCCCGCCGCGCTCTTGCTGCGCTGCCGCTCGCGCAGCTCGCCCCACTGCGCCGGCGGCAGCCGCCCGGTGGGGCCCTGCGGGCGCGCGCAGAACGCCAGCAGCTTGCCCGAGAAGGCGTCGAGCAGGTAATGGCCGGGGCCGGTGGTGACGAGCAGCAGACGTTTGCCGTCGTTGCTGAACTCGAGCTTGGCCCAGTTGTTCTGGGGCCCGGCGTGGGGGCCGCCGCCGTGGGCGTGCTCGGCGGGCTGCAGGTCGAAGGTGGTGAAGGGGGGCTTGTCGAAGTTGCGCACGTCGTAGAGCAGGATCTGCTGCGCGAGCGGGCACGCGATGGCGAGGACCGTGGCCGTCGGGTCGTAAGCGCAGAGGGTGGGTTGTTTGAGCTTGAGGATGCCTTGCGCGGACTGCGACTGCATGTCCCAGAGGCGGACTGTGTCGTCGAGCGAGGCGGAGAGGAAGTTGTCGTTGGAGGGACTGAGAGCTAGGCAGGTCACAGGGGCTGTGTGGCCGCGGAAATAGCGAATGTAGGAGTTGTCATGGCTTGACAGGTATCGGATGTTGTCGTCGCCCTTTGTGGAGGCATAGAATATGGAGGCAGAGTGGTGGCCGAAGCGGGCAAGGTCGACGCCGTATTTCTGGCTCTTGAGCTCCTTAGCTTCTAATCCTTCCTTGCAGTTGTAAATCTGCAGTGTTTCATTGTCTTGCGCGACGAGGGCGAGCTCGCCTGTGTCGTCAAAGTCGAGGGAAGTAACTGAGTAGGGCTTTTGGCCGGGAGCTGGACCAAACTTGCGAGTAGGCGCGAACGAGGAGATGATGTCCGACACTTTGGCCGTTGTGGGCCCCTTCTTGTCTGATGCCATGGGGACAAGCAGGGTGCAGCGGTGAGGGAGGCGGAAAGTCGTAGGTGGTGGAACGCGCCTGTTTAAGACCAAAGTCTTGGCGGGGCATCAAGAAAGTCTTCTTAAGCGGCTAGTTTGTTCACAGTTTCTGATTTCATCGTAAGGGACTCTATCAACCTTGACTCTTACACGGCTTAAAGCAGCCGGACGTGTCTCGCTATCCCATTGAAGAGTACGATGCGTTTGGCAGAGAGCCTCTTCACGGCATGGCCAAGCACGAAATATAGGCTGAAGTGTGCTTTGACTGGATGATCTATGCGTCTAATTTCATTGATCTATGAATTCTACACAACTGCTCAAGCCGTCAGATTAGGTATAGCGAGCACTATATATCCAGAAACACGCCGTCAAACTTCCTCGCTCGGATTTCAGCCCTCCCAATCTTACAGGTCACGTGGTATAGTCATCAAGTCATAAATGCATCCGGTCTGTTTCCTCAAGAAGTCGGCGTCGCTGTCGGCGGCAGCAACGTCTGCACAGCACCCACTGTCGTCGATGTGCGCGTCACTATGAAGGCGCCCACGTCGCCAACGAGGCAGTTACATGCACTGCTGATCTTGGCGCCATCGAATCGGGCGACGTGCTTGAGAATGGCTGATTCGGGAGGAGGTGTCGGCTGTGGCGCGGGCACCGTGAAAATAGTGTTGGGGAGAATGTATGCGGTGGGTGTGTGCGTGACGGTGTGCCATGCTGTTGCGGCGAGCATTGACGAACAGTAGGCTGTTGCGGCGCTAAAGGCGATGGCGTCGGCAGGGAAGATGCGCGGAATTAGGTTCGCGGGGCACTGAAAGAAGTAAAGTTAGTAAGAGACTTTTTCTGCGTACTTTGCAGGACAGCGTTGTATTGCGTGATGCACGAATACATGCGAGCGGACTCCGTATGCAGTATGAGGTGGGTGGTGGATGCTGAGATCGGCCGTGTGTGGCAGATCCCGGAGCTAGCTGTGGGGGTGTACTTACGTCACTTTGGGCTCTGTCCATGGGCATGTTGTAGTGAGTGTCCATGACAGGAGGCACAAGTTCTCGCAGTCTCTCTTGCTGCTCGACGGTCAAAGGCTCGAGATGAGACTCATGGTGGCCCATCTGAGCCGGCCATGCAACTGATTGTTGTGGCAAAGCCAGCAACGCCAGCAACGCCGCGGACAGGAAGGTGAGCATTGTGCGAAACGGGACCTCTAGTGCTGGCAGGGGCGCTGAAACAACAAGAGCATGGGACCGGGTACAAATACCCCTGGACAGGGATGGGGCGCAGCGTATATTTGGAGACGAGATGACGACGACGTCGCGTAAAGAATATGGCTGCTATGTATATATATATGTGGGGGCCTGGCGGAGTTGGTAGCTATTCCGTTTATGCACAGCGCGGTCAGCGGTGCGCCCGGTGCGGGGAGGAGGCGTCGCCTAGGCGCACTTGCGGCGGGCTAATGCTGCTGTTTCGGGGGCACAGGCTGCCGATGCCGCGCCACCAGCCCTGCCGCACACACTCGTGACCCCCTCTGAGGACGATCTCTGCTTTGTTGCACCTAGCGATGAATGATTGATCAATATGGAGATCGACAAGTGTACCATACAATTCTGCGCGAACACTTAGATCTCTTCACAGCACAGTCTCAGAGGCATGATTGATGGTACCGGTGATGATTATACGGAGGATGCTCCACCCGGCGTGTCAACACGCTGAGGGATCTTGCCGCAGCAAGTCTGGATCAAAAAACTCCTTCCGAAGGGCTACGCGACATGTCTCTGCTCTCTCACTGTGAAGACTGAGCGAAGAAGGAACGTGTTTCCGGTCAACGCGAGTTATGACTGGATACAGGGTGCGCCTGGAAGCATAGACATACATGAAAAGTCTGCAGTTTGCCCAGATCCAGCCCTCTCAGACCTGGTGTGGCGGAGTCCTGCAATGACAGCCCCAGCGAAAGACGAGACTCGTCCTGGCACCTGCTCGTTCTCGGCAAGTAGGAGGTGTCACAGCTAACGGCGTGATACCACCATGTTGTCTTGTGATTGGTCATCCCACCCATTGCATGTCGCGAGACTGCAAGCATTATCGAAAAGAGCCCGATAGAAGCGCACGGCGCAGTGATCTAGATGCAGCTTTGCTTATAGGTACAAGTAGACACCCCTGCCCAGTCAATGCAATCAAGCTTTCTCATTCGTGCGGCTCTCACTCCGTGCACTTGGCAAAGACTTCCATCTTTCGGTCTGGAAACGCCACGTGAGACTCGCGTGTCGGGCGCGACCCTTTGCAATATGCATGTCTCATGAATACACAAGCGGTGACACGATGGTCAGCCCAGTCGTCGCATTTGCATCCCATGATTTGTCCGACCTGCATACCACGATCCGGCCAGTCCGAGATGCGGTATTACTGGTTCAGGTATCCAATCTGACGCAAATCCGCTTGATGATTTGAGTCCATTTTCTGCTTGTTGCGTGAGTACGAATAAAGCGGCCCCGTCTGCAATGAACGTCCACCTTGGGACGCACCAGGCTCGCTGCAGCAAAACACAGCCGCGCTCACATAGCATTCTTCAAGTCGCGCAGCTTCTGCATCACCTCAATGTCACCCGACACGCCCGTATTCTTCAGAATCTCGGCATCGCGCAGCATCATAAACACATTGTGCCGCTTCTCATCCCCAATCGTAAACTTGCCCTGCGTCTCCGCATTCTCCGCCGCAAACTTCTCCAGCGCCTTGACTTCGGCCCGGCTCGACACCGTCACCGCAAACTTGACGTTGCCCTTGGTGTACTCGTGCCCGGGGTACACGCGCGTGTCGTCGGGCAGCGCACCCAGCACCTCGTTGAGCGCCGTGTGCATCTCCGTCGCGTTGCCCTCGAAGAAACGTCCGCAGCCGCCGATGAAGAGCGTGTCGCCGGTGAAGACGGCGCGCTCGCCCGATGCTTTGTCGTGAAATAAGTAGCAGATGGAGTCTTGCGTGTGGCACGGCGTGTGCAGCGCCGTCACTTCGATGTTTTTGCCGAGGGTGAAGGTGCTCTTGTGGGAGGGTGTCTGCGTGACCTTCTCGCAGTCCTTGCCGCCGATGATGGGCAGCGGGTATGTCTTGAGGATCTCAGTGTTGCCGCCGGCGTGGTCGTGGTGGTGATGCGTGTTGATGATGCTCTGTAGGTCGATCTCGCCAGCGTCAACTTTGGACTTGAGGACTGGGAGAACCTCCGGCGGGTTCGCGGGGTCGATGATGGTGGAAGCTTTGGTGGAGCTGTCAGTGACGAGGTAGGCGTAGTTGTTGCCTGTCCCTCGCCACATGGGGATTGACTGAATGTGCATGCTGCGCGATGGCTACCAGGGAGTTAGTGCCTGCCGCGATGAAGTTTAATGCTGCCGGGTGGACGTTGCATACTGCTTTCGTGAACACTTGTGGAGCTCGACGTAAGATGTTTGAGGTGACTGAAGGACGGACGAAGCTCATAAGGATGGCTGCGGTGAGTACAATACAAGCTACTTGGAAGAAGCGCTTCATACAGCTGGATTGGTAATTGCTGGGTCGCAAATGGCGCCGGCCGAGCGAGACCGGGGTCTATGAGGCCGCATGCTACGTCATGCGGGGACCTCTGACATGACTCGACCATTATTATTATTATGGAAGTAAACAAGAAGTATAAGAGAATGAATGAAAATTCAAGATCACACAAGGCAGATTTTAGCAGTATTAACATCTCTCAAGTGGTCCAGTTGTCTAGAAATCAAGTACCCTAATGGTCAAGATATAGGCGCTAGAGCAATGATGAATGCCATCAGTGACCAGAAAGGTATGCGTGAAGAAGATAGGTCATATAATTATAAATGGACAATCCTTGGGCCCCAATCCTAAATTCATACCTGAAACCAGCACGCTCAGTCATGCCAGCGGCGTCCCACACCAAACGCCATGCATCAGGTCCCCATGCGTAAATCGTGTGCTCTCGTCAGAAGGGAATAAAATCGCCCCACAAACCTATGTGAAGGGGAGAGGGTATGGAAAGATGAGAACGCTATCAAACAACAAATGCAAAATGCACATACGAAACTGTCCAGGGCGCACAGCACGTCCATGGCTCACACGGCGTAAGCTGGGGGCGGCGCCTGGCTCTCTCCCCCTTCGCTCGATGACGATCGCCAAAAGCCATCCGGTCGCTTCAGGCCTGACATGCTCGACGCATCGTCAGCGTTCTTCTCGCTTTGTACTTTCTGCGCAATGTCGGACGCCATCTTCATCATCCACGCTTGCTCAAGGATACCACCCGCAGTCGCCGTGCCGTACGGAAATGATGGTGGAGACGAGGTAGATGATGGTACCGCGAATGCAGACTGTGTATGTTGCAGACGTGGCGGCGCTCTGATCGTCGCGTGGGAAGATTGATCCACAGAGTGCCTGCGTTGCTGAGTGGGCGTCGCTTCCTCTGATGTGTCCAGATGGAGCTTGTCGACCATCCGTTCGTGCGCTTTCCGTATGGTGGCTACACGTTGCGGCTTCGGTGAGTGCAATGGCATAGTCGAAGGTTCTTGCTGCCCGGCCCTCGCCTTGGTGGTCTTCTCAGGGGAGTCTGGGGGCGTTACCAGCTCGTCATCAACATCGAAAGAGCTCGACGGAAGTGCGGCATCTGATGATGGGCCGTACGAAGATGACGTTGGTGTTGACGTCCTGGTCGGCCCATCCTCGGTCTCTTTCTCCTTCGTCTCGGGCTTTGTCTTTTTGCGCAAGTCGACAACGCGATTTTTCCGTGTTCGTTGTCCATGCAGACTTCTCCTGCCTCCACCAACTGTCGAAGCTGGTCCGCTCAACACAGAGATGTTGCTCGACAAGGTAGGTCTGTTGGGAGCACTTGCGGTAGTCATACCGCCATCTGAAAAGCTGTACACTGAGCTGACACTTGTGGTGGTGGAGTGTTGCCGAGAAAGTGATGCCAGTGTGAAACCATTACTCCTTGCAGCAGCAGGTGATAATTCGCCACGTTCGGCCGTGGCAGCCCACGCTCGAAACACAACATCCTGAACTGGTGGTGTGAAGAGCGATAGCGTTCTATGCGAATCTGTCAGAGCAGCTAGACGCAGTAAATTCTTAGCCGAGAAGGACGGATAGGGTTCGGACGATGGAGAGTCAAGGGACAGAGACGGAAATTCTGGGTCTTCTGGTTGTTTTGTGGCATCAAATGGTCGTTGCGAAGGAGTAGCGAGGGGGTCAACGGCTACTTCGCCGTCACCACCATCGACTCGGTTGCTATTGACATTTGCCTCGGTACTTTGATGTTCGGGGGACCACAGCCGTAGTGATAATCGATGTATTATTGCCGGAAGGTCTTCCATGAACAAGACTCTTAGCTGACCCTCGATCTCCTTCTGCAAATAGTTCTTGATGAAGGGGATCGAGTCAAAGGTAGACGACACCTTGAGCGACTCCAGCGGGTCGTTTCTGAATACGACAGTGATGCCCTTCTGTTTGGAGAAGACAAGGATGACGAACCCTGAAAGCTTGATGTCTGAAAGTGTGATTTGTAAGGGTATAGTGAGGCCAGAAGCCGCAGCTAAGGGTTCTGGCGACGCGAACGAGGGCTTGGTCGAGAGGTATGTGTTCAGAGGATTGGCCTGTACTCGCGTCTTGAGGGTTAAGAAAGCGTCCCCATCATAGTGCATCCGGAAGATGCCTCGAAATCTGTCCTCTGCAAGGTCTCCAATCTCAAGAATCTCCAGCTCTGGGGGCACCGAGCCCAGATTGAGCTCGGTAACGATGATGTCGTCAACGATGATTGGCGGCTTGGGCGACTTGTTCAGCGCCGTGGTCAACATGTCACGAGCTCGCGACGTGTCCGCAATCAGCGGAGACCAGTTGAAATTGAAGGCCATGGCGCTTCAGCCGGTTCGGCAGCGCAAGGGCGCTGCGATGCGCGATGCGGCGGCCTTTGTTTTCGGGAGAGTCGACGGGGCGTGTTATAACGAAGTCGCGAGCCCTTTGCAGATTAGACCACAAGGCTCCATGGACGCCTGGATGGTGGGACCGTGTACGGTGCGTAGGTGATGCGGCCACGCTGCGCTTGGTTGGAAGATTAATGCAATGGGGAAATATCTCCGCTCCGCATAAAGTTCGCAAGCTCTGATGTCGAAGAGCGCTTGACGCCAAGCTCCACCCGAGGTGCACGGGCCGGCGGATGGCCGCCCGCATGTGACCGAACCATGGCTCTATGCGTGCATGGTCACGGCGTTGACAAACGACGAGACAGAGAGAGAAAGAGAGAGAGAGAGAGTGCAGCTTGCATTCAGAGTATACGGTATTCATGCAGTCCAGCCGACCGTATCGCCAACACAGGGCCCGTGCCACGTCCTGCCGCCAGATGGCCTCCCGAAACAGGCAAGAAATTACCTCCCACCGCAGCCTAACTCCTGTAACTCCAGCCGTGGGTATTGTCCCGTGCCCTACGGCGGACCCATGTGCATATTGTGCTGCATGCCGTGCTGCATGTGCGGTGCGCCGTTGTTCAAATGGCTGGCCATGGTATGATATTTGAGGTTGTGGTCCAACGGGTGTCCCATACCTGGCGGAACTATCCGGTCCAGATTGGGCGCAATGTTGGGATTCAGGTGATGTTGCATGCCGTGGGGAGTCATGTGCGGCGGTGGGGGTCCCAGTTCGCTGTTGTCTACGCCCATCGTTGTGTCTCCCTCAGCCTCCACTTCTTGTGTGTCCCGATCTAGGATGTGGCGCACGGCATCGATCTTGTCCGCGGCTGTCTGTTTCTTGTCCGTCCGCGTGCCGATGCGGATATCGGTCTGGATCCGCAGTACACCGTTGCCATGCAGCAGCGCATGCGCTTTGCCGATGATGCGCGTGACGTCGTCCCACGTGCCTTCAATGGTTGTGCCAGCCGAACTCATTGTGAATGTAAGGCCACTGCGACGGAGTAGGCGCTGGACTTCAGCAATCTCCCCAGACACTGACGGCGAGCCGCTGCCAATGGGAATAAGACAAAAGTCCGCGATGGCGTGGGATGGGGTTTGGAGGATTGCGAGGTTGACGAGCTCGCTGGGTGGCGGGGGAGGCAGGTCTGTCAAGCCAGTCAGCGCTCATGCTGCTCTTCACGAAAGTCTAGATACGAACCTTTCTTCTTCTTTGCTGGCGGCTCAACCGGGCCGTGGTTGTGGTCTCGGTGTCGAATGCCGAGTTCCCACATGTTGGACTGAGTCTTGACTGCTATACAGTGCATGGGACACTCGCACCTACGGCTGCGGCGGTTCTTCTTGCGCGTCTCCTCGGTGAGGTTGTGGGTGTTGCGTTTCACACCTGTGCAGGTTAGCTACGGGCACGATCTAGTGTTCGGCGCCATAACGTACCATGGCGGTCACAGGCCAGGTGCACCCAGGTCTTTTGCCCTTGGGCGTTAGTCTTCGACCTGACCACGACGAGCTTGTAGCCGTGCGCAGTTGCGTGCGCGTTGGACTGGCTAATGAGCTCCTCGAGGGACGAGTACATTGCTATTGGAGGTGGTTCCATGCTGCGATGAGAAGGGCCGCCGCTCGCCAGTTCTATGGGCCGTCCGTCCATGGAGGCCGGAACGACACGGTAGAGCTGGTGCGATGGGAGGGGCGTGCGCTGCGCAGTCAGCGACTGCTCTGCGAAAGCGCTGTGGCAGCGCGCGTGAAGGCGGCGCTTCGGTCTTACTGTGCTGCAAGGCGCGTCGAGGCTGTTTACGATGCCACGGGCAGGTTGTGCCCGAACGTGGTGTGCGGGTGCGATGGAAGCTGCGTGTGGGTGCAGATGTCGATGGCGACGCCGCCTCGACTGTTCGCCAAGCATCGTCACGAGCCACGTGACTTGGTTGCTCCTCAACCTGCGCCACGCAAGTCCTTGACATGCCACGACGGCGAGTGTCTGGCGGCCTATTTTACATTTTAGCTATCGTACATTGTCCATTATGGTGCTACATGTTCATCCCAAGGATCACATCTCTTTCCTTCCTGCAGCTCTCACAGTAGTCGTCATACCATTGCCGCACTCTTTCCAGCTTCTCGCCCTTCAGTCTTTCCACCAAGTCTTTCTCCAATACTGCCTCGCGGCCCTCCCCGTCCGTTCGCGGTGCAGCTCCTCGACCAGACCTCACTCTGGCAATAATCCGTCCCACCTGTGTGCACTTGACTCCCTCTTCCACAAGCCATTCCTCATATTCTGCTCGGATCGTTTCACGCTCTATTCGATTCACAAGGCGCAGAGAGACGAGCAGATCGTGCCTTCGAGTTCCAAGACGTAGCCGAGCTCGAGACAGGCGATCTGTGATTGCCTTTGCCATTGGAGCATGGGGTAGACCCGATGAAGTGGATATGTTGGCCGAGGCTGGTAACGCAGGATCGGATTCCTGCAAGATCGCATGAAATGCTCGAGCACATTTGGCTCCACCCAGGCCGCCTGTCCCGTCTTCAGCGAGGCTCCATTCCGTGTCATTAATGGCACTTGCCGCCATCTGTGGGATGTCCTTGAGGAACACTGCGCGTGCCATGACGGCGTCCGGGCCAACCCCAAGTTGGCGCATATATCTCACAGCAGTACGGTCATGCCACCACTGCGCCGTGACATTTCTTGTTGCGATAAGTTGAACAGACGCAAGGGCTAAGAGGAGCGCAAGAAGAACAAAGTGAGCTGAGAATGCTTTGGCTACGGCGCGTCCAAGGCCAATTGCGCTCATCAGCACTGTTGACGCAGCTGATAGGGCCAGAGAGCGGAAACTCTCCCAAAGAAGGCCAACAAGCGTTTTCTTACGAACAAGTAGGCGTTGCGGAGAGCCAACGGACTTCAGAGACGCGGGTATGGTCTCCGCGGAGACCGTGATAGCGGCAACGTCTGTCTGACGTCCGATGTGACCAAATGCTTGGACAGCGCGCTTTGTTGTGAACGAGCTGCCAAGACGTGCCACTTGATCGGCAACGAGGTCTTGTGTAGCCATGGCATCGATATGGAGATCGTCAAGTGCATGACGCTCAATCATATTCCTCGTCAAGGGAGGTGCACGGTTCGCCCAACGCACTGCAGTCCAGATAGCAAGACGAGAACGTGATTTAGAGTAATGTGTAATCACAATTTTGGAAGACAGCCGGAATTGATCCGGATACGGGAGATGCCATGGGGATCGTTCATCCGACACAACATAGCAGAGATGGTCGTTCGTGACCTCAATGACTTGCGTATCGATGACTGAAGAGGTCTGCTGACGATTAAGAGAGTCTTGAAATGTTACATCATACGTAAAGCTTCGATGGAAGGCGTTGTCCATTTGCCAAGGGAATTGGCGAACGTTTGATGCTCGACGCTCATGATAGAGCATTTGGAAGATGGCACTGGCGTCTCCAAACATGATGTGAAAGAGTGCCTTTGCTGAAACATCATATATTCTTTCCGCAGCGAGATTGGTGCAGCCGCTTGGTATGTGATTGACAGGTTGCGGTGGCAACCGGAATCGCGTGGGTTCATTGATGTCTGCAACCGCAGAGTCGCCGCCATAGGGCATGCGGTCAACACGAACCTGTACTTCGCGTCTGCGGACAGGCGAGTCCTGATTGTAATCGTTGGCCAGATCTTCCCAGTCATCTGTTGCTGGACTATGCTCGACTTGTGGCCTCTCAAGAGAGATCAGGTGTCTCAAGACGTCTTCTAGATCGGACGGTTCCTCGGCATTGACATTGTCTACAAGGAAGTTAATGCGGCGTTTGAGAAGTCGAATAGGCTCAAGGAAGCTTTTCACAGCGATAACGTAAGGCTCCTCTCTCTCTCGTTTTCCACGCATGGTGAGATTTAAAAGATCATAGTCCTGGTATGGGACGATGGAAACGTCAAGTATGGCATCTATGTCGATGTTGACAACGAGGACCAGACCAAGATGGTTACTATAAAAGTAGCAACCTCTTTCCGTGAAGTAGACTCGCCCAGGTAAATCTTGGGTGTCACTTAAGCTCCATGAAACTCGAGAGACAAGCACAACCCGTTCATCTCTGGGTACATCGGGGAAGAGTAGCCTGAATTGGGCATCGTGCGCACGGAGTGCAGGTGGGTAGAACTTTGGGAGATCCATTCCAAGATCGTTGCGAGATGGTAACTCGTCAGCGGAGCTGAGAGTCTTGCGATGCAGAGATAGGGCAGAAGGTGGCATCCGTGTTGGACTTCCGCTTTGCACAGCGGAAGGCATTTTGGACAACTCCGAGACAGATTCAGATGGCTCGGTCGATGACCTGCCAATTTGCGATATTGGGTCAGCAGGTGAGGAACCTCGCGGATGTTGCTCACCGCGCTCGGCACGATTGATGTAGCCGTAATTTGCTGCGCCCCAGTGGTTGGCAAGGAGACCACCTGGGAGCCCACCGCTGGATGAATCTGCAGAGGACAGGGTGTGCCGCCGTTCCATGCCCACCATGATTGCTGTTTTACTCAGTGCCGTTGGCTGAGGTGGCATAGCGAGGGTATCTGGAGCCAAGGAGGTCGAATCCTTCCGACCTTCAGATACTTGGCGCACACCAGGACGCGTAGGTTGGATGCCCAACGAGCCATGGCTTGCTGAAATGAGACTCGCGATGCCACCTCCAGGTGGCTGAATATTTCCTTTGCTCACTTGGGAAATTGCACTAGACTTGCGGTGAAGATCCAACTTCTCGATGATTCTCGCAGCATGGTCTCGTGTCCTGCCCTCCCCATCTCTGTCTGCGGTTCCTCTACGTAAAGTGGACACGTCGATGCTGTTCCTGGAGTTAAGAGGTCCTATTGTATCTGGTTCTGCAGTAAGGAGGCCTACATTCTCATCCTTGTCGGTATCGGCGTGCTTGACAGCTAGCTCAGGTGCAGTCGCTGGACTGATAGCAAAAGCTGCGTCGGTGCCACTGGTTGCTAGGAGCTCAGTAGTGCCGGGCTGCTCGATAGCCTGACGTTTGGCAATCTCGAAAATTGCGATCCAGTCAGTCAACTCAGCCTGTGTTTCGGCTTGAAGCATCATGGATGTATCCTTGGTCTTGACTTCAAAACAGAAACGGCGCTCTTCCTGAAAGGCTGGTCTAATGCCACAAAGCAAGACTCCGATCTTCTCAGACTCTTCCACTCCACCAGAATTAGCATCCTGCAACAGATACCCAAAGATGCCGTTCCGGACGAAGAACCATCTGCGAACCCACGAGGTTCTTGCAGGCTTGCCCGTGATTGTCCGCTGTAAAAGCCAGCCCTGCTTAGATGGCATGCGAGAGTTCGTCATGAGATCCTCCGCAGCTGCTGGGCGTGAGCCCAAATACGGCACAGTGGACACTGAGTAATCATCCAGCTCCCGGGACGGTCTGGCAGCGAGTTCTGTGCCCTGCTCAATGTCTTTCCTTGCCAGCAGAAGTTCACGACGAAGTACGCGTTCATTTTGCGCCAGGTCCTTGCTCCAACTCCTAATCCTGTTCATCTCCTTTGAAAGCTTCTGGGCGCTGTCTGCGGAACCCACGCGAAAGTCACTGACCTTGAACCATTGATCTGAAAAGACCTGGATCAAGAGGCTGTCTAGGGCAAGTCGAAGCTGGGGGCCCAGGACGCAGACGTCCATTGAAGCCTTCAGGTACACTTTACGAGCCTCATGAAGCTGGAATGCGTCCTCGCGCAAGGACGAGGGCTCTTTATTTTTTCCTTGCCCCTGATAACGCAGTAGTATGCTGTCGTAATTCCTCTGCGCCTGATCCAGAGTGCGGCGTGCGTCTCTGTATGGCCGGATCTCGGATTGGACAAAGTTGCGCAGTGGGTCCACGAGCGAGCCTTGCATGGCTTTCAATGCGGCCGTGGTATGTCCCATAAATTCTTTTGCGCCCTGGTTGTACGTATACATGGCCCGCATAGTGTAGTCATGGTCCAGCATTGCCTCAGACAGGTGGTTCGGGGCGCTGGCATGTGTAAAGAAGGCGTTGACCAAGCTGTCGAGTACGGAGGCTTCCTGAGATAGACGTGTGGCATGTTTGACAACTCCATCGAGCCATTTCTCGATGCCATCTACCTGGTCGGAAAAGTGAACAACGGTCGCACGGAACGTTGGCGAGTCTAGAGCGGCCTCTTTTAAGCCAACTGGACTGTCACGGAATGGTCAGTCAAGCATTTCACAATCCCTGAATGTAGAGACTCACATTAAACGAAAGGAGCTGACGGGAACCAGGGCAGCCTGCTCCCGTGCGGACTCGTCTTCTAGAGCCATGATGTGCACTGAGTCGCCCTCAGCGTCTCATGGTAGTAGATATTGTAGGCGTCAACGGTCAATCCTGATATAGAGAGCGGCCAGTGCACTGGCAATGTACACTCATTAGGCCGTCTCCTTGCTGGTCAGCGCGAGTGATGCAGACCAACGTCACCCTTTGCGGAGGAGCAGCGAGCGGAATCTTGCCCGCATCTTCCGGAACTTTTTTTTTTGGTCAACCCTATGAGATCTCACAAACTCTTCTAAATCTGCACCTCCTGCTACTGGACTGTGACCATGTCGGCAGAAAGCGCCCCACGTGCAGCAAAGCGTGCAAAGCTCATGTCCGACGATGAAGGGTCGGGGAGCAGTGACGCTGAGAGCACACTTGGTAAAGACGACGGCCTTCTGAAGGTCAATGCTGAATATGCAAAGCGTTTCGAGCACAACAAGAAGCGAGAAGAACTTCACCGACGTGAGTTGCCAGCTCACATTGAGCTCTCGGTTCGTGTTCTACCTCTAACGCTCCTTCATAGTCGAAGAAAAATATGGCAAGGATGGCAAGAACAGCGACTCGGCATCAGACTCGGAGTCTGAAACAGAAGACGATGAAGCTGTGCTTGCAACCGAGGAGCTTGATGCTGAAATATTCGACGTGCTTAAAGCCATCAAGTCCAAAGATCCCAGGCTCTTTGACAAGAGCGCAACCTTCTACAAGACGCCCATCGACGGTCCCTCTCAGTCCAAGAAGGAAAAGCCAATGCGCCTGCAAGACTACCACCGCCAGAATCTATTGAATGGGGATACAGACAAGGACAACGACGAAGATGTTCCGATGACCTACAACGACGAGCAAGCCGCGCTCAAACGGGATGTGGTCAAGTCGATGCACGAGGCTGCAGCGGAAGATGACGAGTCAGGCTCAGACTCAGGAGATCTTTTCACACGCAAGCCAGGGCAAGAACGATCAAAACCAGCTAAGCCGCTGATGGAGCCAGACGTCGCAACCGCGGACAAAGATCCAGAAACATTCCTGTCAAACTTCCTTGCAGCTCGTGCATGGGTGCCCGGAAAGTCTTCCAAGTTCCAACCTTTCGAATCGGACGACGAGTCGGACGAGGAGCGGGCCGAGGCATTTGAAGCTGCCTACAACATGAGATTCGAGGATCCCGCACGCGCCAACGAAAAGCTGCTCACCCACTCGCGTCAAGCAGCAGAAAAGTACTCCGTCCGAAGAGAGGATGCCAAGGGAAGGAAAAAGGCTCGCGAGCGTGAAAAAGAAGCCAAGGAAGCTGCTAGACAGGAGCGGGAGGTGGACAAGGCTCGCTTGCGTAAGCTCAAGCTTGACGAGGCGCAAGACAAGCTTCAGCGCTTCAAAAAGGTTGCCGGACTACGTGGCAAAGAGATTACCAACGATGAATGGGCCAAGTTTGTCAACGCCGACTGGGATGACGCACAGTGGAGCGAGGAGATGGCCAAGCAATTTGGTGAAGACTATTACGAAGATGGAGAGCAAGATGGCGGGGACGATGACGAAGAAGTCGGTCTTTCTAGAAGGCTTAAAAAGCCCAAATTCGACGACGATATCGACATTGGCGATCTGGTTCCCGACTTTGACGAAGATGAAGAGCGCGAGGCACTGCAAAAGTACAAGCTTACAGACGACGAAGCAGACGACAACGAGTTGGATGGTGGTGTCGAGCTGAGCACCGACGGAGACGAAGTCGCCAAAGAGGCGGCAAAGCACAAGCGGAAGAAGCAGGTGGTCGAGCAGATGCGGCGAGAGCAGAAGAAGCAAGCTCGTAAAGAACGCATGAAGCTCGAAGAGATGATAGACGAGAACATGATTACGGATGATCCTACGATCAAAGGCAAGACCGGAGACGCTGCTTTCAGATATCGGCAAACATCGCCTGGTGTGTTCGGTCTCAGTGCTCGCGAAATTCTCATGGCCGACGACAGCCAGTTGAATCAGTTTGCAGGGCTCAAGAAAATGGCCACGTTCCGTGACCCCGAAAAAAAGCGCAAGGACAAGAAGAAACTGGGCAAAAAGGCACGGTTGCGACAGTGGCGCAGGGAGACGTTTGGCGACGACTCCGGCCCACAGATGACGTTTCAGGACTTCCTTGCGTCGCGAATGCCCGACGACAAAGGCGCGGAGAGGGCTGCAAGAAAGCATGCTCGAGCAGAGACGAGCGAGGCCGCCGATGGAGACTTGCCAGAGAAGAAGAAAAAGAAACGGTCGAGGAAACGCAAAGCAGAGGTGTGAAGAGTTTGCCTTGCAAAGTTCATTCTTAGGGTTGGATGATTCAGCTCAGTGTCGCAGACAGCCTCCGCGAAAATCCGCTAAACGGTTTGAATCAGTTGGTCCTATGATCATGAAACACGAAGAGCTCCCAGGCGTCACACACGCGTGATCTGTGCTGCGCTAATGCAGGAGCTTCCCTCAGCTTCGTCTGTCACGCAGCTAACGTCGCAGAAGTCGACTTGACGTGATATGTCCAAGGTGACGCGTAGCGGAAGACCAATTGCACTGCTTTGACTGTATTTCTCGGAAAGTTTGTTTCGGGTGTCCTTGCTTGGGTACGTCACGTGACTTGAAATCCACTTACGTGGATTGCGGGTGCGCAGTGTGCTTTGCGCATTTCTCCGCTGCCATTGCCAGCTGGTATTATCCGTGGCAATGCACGCTGCGCAACTCGAACAACACTCCGCATGTCGCCAGCGTCCGATCACATTCCTAAAGAGTACACTCTGCAAGGTGTGAGCTAGCCGATCAGGGAGTGCCGCCGTCGCTCAGGCCGGACAGGCCCACGGGCTCGGCTGGCACAGGCTGCACCGCCTCACTCTAGCCACACCTTGCAGACGGAGTCCCCATCGGCCAGCCCGACCCTTGGCCGTGCGCTGGCTGTGCACTGCGCTTGACGCACCATTTTTGCTCCGGATAGACATGCTTGCGGAGCGTCCGGTTTCTATACTGGTAGACAGGAAGCCTTTTCGTGCGATCGACCCGTGCTGAAGGCTGCTCGAGCCGAGCCTGCCCAGGGACCGGCCGAACTGGTGCCCGGCCATGTGACCTTGGAAAATAGCAAGTTCCGCGCAGTGATTGGCTGCTTGCGGGATAACTGGCGGCCGTGCGCGGCCAACGACAACCTGTCGATGGTGTTTAACGGAGCTGTGGTATAGCCTAGCAGCCAGCCAGCAGTGCCCGTAATCGAGCTTCTCGCCTCTGCTGAGGGCCGGCTCTACCCCTTCCGCGTACCCGCAACGCTGACACCGTGCCTGGCGTGGAGATGAGACGGTGCGAATCACGATGCTGCCCTGGGACGTTTTACGCGGCTACCATGGTTGAGGCAGACCCTCTGTGGGACGGCGCGTGGGGTAGCAAATGCCGTGCCCAGACGCAGAAGCCGAGCAAGAGCAAGCGACGGGTGCCATGTGCATACAGGGCGTGCTCGCGAGCGGACTCGCCTCCAGGCTCCGGCACACTCAGCGCCCTCGGGCCCCTTCACTGCCACCAGCAAGCGTGGCATGCCGGCCTTCGCCGCTGCAACGACGTGCGGCGGCGGGGCAAGCGGCGGACGGCGTGCAGCATCTGCGCGAAATCGCAATCCTTTTTTCGCCGTGGGCGGCGGATGCAGCTGCAGGCTACTGCTAGCTGCATGCGTGGCGAGTCTGACTGGGCGGATCGGCCGGCCCTCGACTCAGTGTGCATGCACCCATATACACCCTCGCTCTCCCCACTCTTGCGACCGTCTACAATCCCTCGACATCGCCTTCCTCATCCTCTCCCTCCCCGCCGCCCTCCCCTCCTCCTCTTATACTCCGCCTCACGCCGCTCTTTATTTTCTTGTATTGCTGTTTCGATTTTCCATTCTGACTTTGCCTCTGACGCCCACGATTTACGCCAAGAAGGCCGCGACTTACCGCCTCGCCGCCCCCAGCCCGGGACCCCACTCACACTATGCCCTTGACACTGCTACCCGCCTCCGCTCAAGCATTTGCCCCTCGCGCTGCGCCCACCATAGTTCTCAACACTCGTGTGGAGACATGGCTCACACAGACTCTGAAGCGCGTGAACCGTGTTCGTCGACCGCTCAACAGTACCACCCAGCATTACCGGTGCCTCACCGAGACTCTCTCAGGACCAAACGCAATATGGACGCTGGCGTCCCTCATGGTCCCCAAGGCCCCCGATGCGGATTTGCGCAAGGATCCAAACTCTTTGGTTGAGGCTATTTTCAACTACCAGTTGCTGCACGTCGAGGCTTACGTCGTCCATGTGGACATGGTCTCACAGCACGAGATCGCCTTCAAGCTGACTCAGGATAGCATTGATGCGCTGATCGAGTACCACACCGACGTCTACTCAGTCGACACGGCCGCGAGCACGTGGGACTGGTCAGACAAGGACCAACAGCTGAAGAAGTTGCAGGCCGACTTCAAGCAGGCCATCAATCGTTTCGTCTATCGCACGCATGTTCGCGCCCTGGAAGGCCTGGAGGACGAAGGCGCCGGCGAGCTCCTCGAGGGTCGCAGCGAGGAGGTCAAGAGCGCAATAACCGGCCTCTTCCTTCCCCTGCTACCGCCTCCCCCGAGGATGGTCGAAGCCATCTACCCGCAGGCTGCTCCCCAGCAATACGCCCAACAGGCTCAATGGTGGCAGCAGCAAGCTCACCTCCCGTCACCGCCGCAGCACATGGCTCCTCCTGCGGAACCGTGGAGGGTGCTTGGCTCCTCACCCATCGGCTCCTCGCCGAGTCCGACGACCAGCCTGGCCGACTCGAGCACGTCGTCGTGGTCGCCATCGGCGAGACACGAGGCTCACATACCGTCTCCGTCGCCGGCCTACAGCCAGCCTCAATACACGTCCGCACCGCAAAGCTACAACACCTCCGGCCCGTACTACACAACCTCTGCTTCAAGCATGGCGCCACTGCCGCTTCCGAGCGCAATCGCGCAGCAGTGTGGACCGAATGCCATGGGTTACGGTGGTGGGATGGCTTGGGCTTACAACGACTTCATGCCGCAACAGCCCTTTCCCATCCAGATTTGACCACGACCGCCGCAGCAGCGGCACGCAGTGACAACACAGGCAGTATCCGGCACGAGCACGGCCAAGCGGCGCAAAATTCGAGCGACCAGAAACGACGACACGTCCACATTCTACGAGCCTTTTGAGTCTGCAGTCTTTTAGCGAGCGAGTTCTTTTTTAACGGGGGGGCATCAAATTTCGGCATACCGACCGGTCGGGCATCAGCAGCATCACACCTAGGGCGGCGTTCTTTCTACAAACATACTACAGACGGAAGCCTCACGGCACGGGACACGCATCTTACCTTTTCCTTTCTTTTCTTTTTCTGTTCTCCACCACTTCCCTCTTTTTGAGATACCAGTTTCTTTTTCTTTTGCAAGCTTCGGCATGCCTTGCACGGGCCCAGGCTGGCCCGTGGCTCCGCCTGGCGCGGACCCGTCTCTGGTGCCGGCCACCAGCTGGACAAGATGGGAGGCACCGACAGCGACACCACCACAGTAGCAGCCGGTCTGCAGTGGATAATACCAGCCTGCTGCGAGGCTCTTGGGTTGGCCAGGAAAGGGTGGAGAGTCTGGTGGACGCAGCAGCACCCGCGCCGAGATCGCTAGCCGACAGGCGTGTGTGTTTGTGGCATCGGCCCACGACTTTCGACCTTCAGAAGCGCTTTCTCGAGGAGGCCACGCAGCGGCTTGTAGGCTCATCACCTACTCTCCTCCTTCGCTGGATGGGGACGCCTGTTTGACACGGGAATCGGATGCAGGTTACACCTCCGGGGCAGCGCCCTGTTTCAGGTATTTGGCCCAGTTAATCGCAGAAACATTTGAAGTGCCACACCGCGTGCCCCGTGCTGCTTGCTGTGAAGTGTCGTAGTGTCTTGCACCGTCTGTGGCGCCCAACGCCTCCCTCCCAACTCTAACCGCTGCCTCTGCCTACAACGCAGCCTACGTCATCACCAGTCCGCGCGATCCGACTTGCCCTGCCCGCACGGTCTAGATAGAGAGCAGACCAGTGAATGCTATTGTGATCACGGCCTCTCATGGCTGCTCCTGCTGCCTTGTCCCACACATTTCTCTTTCCCAGGTAGTACCGACAGGCGACCTTCCTTAGCCCAGGCAGCCGTCTATCGCTCTGCCTACTTCCCCGCAGTCGCTGCCAGCTATTGGCGACTGCCCCCATTGCCATTGCCTTTTCATTCCTCTCGATTCGTGTTTGCAATTGCATATCATATTCCGAGCAACCCTCTCCCTTTTCGTGCGAGCTCGGGCAACATCCCGTCATGGCAAGCCTGAAACCAGCACTGTGCTCAATGAGCGAGATCGACTCCGCAGATCTACCCGAGGACAGCAGCCTGGGTTCTTTCCTGACCGAAGCCTTTGCGCACTCGGAGAAGCTTCTTAATTCTCTACCAAGTCCTGATTCCCAGGGTGCGCCTCCAACATCTTCAGAACTTCCCCTACCCGGCGCAGCCTCCAATGCTGCAGACACCCTCTTTGATTCCTCCAGCATCCCCGCCAGCGCGGCCCCCCGCGGCACCACCGCCGAAGACCAAAAGCTATGGGGCAAGCCTTTGAAGTTGAACGCGAAGGACAACCCGCTGAAAGTCAAAGTCTACAAAATGGCTTCGCACGACAGGCGGGGTGCGTGGTTCGCCAGACGCAGCGTGCACACAGGCATCGGCTTCGAGCGCATGAAGCGATGCATGCAGAAAGAGTTTCTGGAGAGCTTAAAGACTGAAGGCGGACCTGGCAGCGGCGCTGTGAGGGGCATTGCGGGCGACCGGAGACTCATAAAGAAGTCAGTCGCCGACGTGGGCAAAGTCGAGGTGTGGCAGCTCTCATCCTCGTTTCCTGGCCCCGTTGCGCCTCGCGAGTTTGTCGCAATGCTCATCTCCGGCGAGAACTGCCTGACCAAGGAATCTGCTCCCGAAGGAAGTGACAACATCCCTCGTGGCTTCGTGACAATCTCGAGACCCTCGAAGCATCCCGAGGCACAGCCACGACTTGGCCTGGTCATGGGTACTTACGAGTCTGTGGAGATGGTCAGAGAGATTCCACTGTACCCCGACAATCCTGAGGCCAATCCCGTGGAATGGACGATGATCACTCGCTCAGAACCTGGGGGCGGCATCCCCAAGTTTCTGGTGGAGCGTGGCACTCCTGGAAGCATCGTTGCCGACGTTGCCAAATGGCTCCAATGGGCGCTAGACCAAGGCGATGTGGCTCCAGTAGACGAAGAGCAAGAAGAGGCCGAGGTGGCCGAATTGGAGCGAAGAGCAAGCCAGGTTGAACCTTCGAAGGATCTCGAAGCGAATCAAGACAACCTTACGCACAAGGCTTCCCACGTCAGTGCAGCATCTTCCACCGGCACTGGCGGTGGTCCTCTCGGCTATCTTGCCATGGCCAGCAATTATGTACAAGAAAAAGCCAGTGGCTACCTTCCCTACTTCGCAAACGGCCGCGTGTCATCCTCGTCGTCTTCAGATATATCTTCTTCGGATGAGGAAGATGAGGCTGACAGCGCTTCATTCCGCTCTGCCGATGACACGGCTCCGCCGCACGTCAGCTACCAGGCAGGCCAACGGACATCTGATTCCCAAGAGTCGATCGACGCCAACTCCCGCGACCTAGATGCGAAACATGGTGCCATCGCCTCGCCCTCCGAGAGCACAACCGCTCTCATTGCCGACATCGAATCGCGACCTGGGGGACCAGTCAATTCACACGAACGCGAGTTACTTAAGCTCTCTCAGAAGCGAAGGGATCTTGATGAAAGAATTGCAAAATCCAGAGCGGCCGATGAAGCACGGGCGCAGTCAATCTCGTCGAAAGAGGCGACCTTGCAGCAAAAGGCGGCAGAGCGTCACGAGAGAGACGTACGCAAACAGGAGCAGCGCTACCGCGAACAACTGGAAAGGATCGAGAAGAATCGCGCAAAGGAAGCACGTAAGATTGAGGAGCGACGCAAAAAGGCGGATGAGAAAGATGAGACACGGAAGGCCAGAACGCAAAGAGACGAATGGAAAGAGAAGTACAAAGTGCTGGAGAGCGAGAACGACATTCTGAGGAGCCAGGTGGAAAGTCTGCAGAAGGAGAATACTTCCATGGCTGCAGGGCTCGGTGGCTTTGGAACACAGGGCGACGAAGTTATCCGCAAGGCTCGCGCAGCAGGACTGGGTGACAAGGCGAGCAACAAGAGCAAGGTGAGCTTGGACGCAAGCGGCGACGAGCATTCCAAATCGCGAGCGACCAGCACCAAGAGTTCGATCAGACCTGACGGAGAGAGCACGAAGAGTGGGTCTTAGCATGCCTTTCTTCTGGCAATGGTCTGCGCGCATCGGCAGGCGTTGTATTAAGCCGGGGTAGTAGCATTGTGACATGGCGTTGGGTCAAGCAAAAGATGCCAAGTTTGAAACAAGTGATCTCGGGCGAGACACGGATAGACCTAGAAAACATTGAATGAATTCATGAGCTTTCATTCGTTTGTGACCTCCAAGTCAGGAGAACTATCTCTTGGCGGCGCCGGCCAAACGTCACTGTTCCGAAGACCCTCCCGACTTTCGCAAATCTCGCCCTCGTGCTTTTGGTCCTCATCAGCCCGACCACCATCCCACGGGTCATCATCATGTTCAGACCTTGTCGTCTCCGCGGCCTGCCTTGGGGCGCCAAGGGCAGCCGTGCGACGACCAGGATCCTCGCTCCAGCACGGCAAAGGGCCTATCACCCGACGGCTCCACGATGGAATGCAAGGAGCGATATCAGGGAACAGCGGAGGCCGGAGAAGCTCGAACAGTCTCGCAGCAAGGAACCTCACATTAGCCAGGATGCATCAAAGGTACGCGCATCGGTGTGGTCCAGGTCACCTTGGGCGTTGACTAACGACCTCGCAGGATCCCACGGAGCTCGACCAAATCACAACGCTGCCCAACGGGGTTCGCGTCGCCACCGAGGCCCTTCCTGGTCCCTTCTCGGGCGTTGGTGTGTACCTTGACGCTGGTAGCAGATACGAAAACGACTCTCTGCGCGGCGTCAGCCACATCATCGACCGCCTGGCCTTCAAGTCCACGTCCAAGCGCAGCGCCGACGACATGCTAGAGTCCATGGAATCCCTGGGTGGTAACATCCAATGTGCTTCCAGCAGAGAGACATTGATGTACCAGTCGGCCACTTTCAATGCTGCCGTTCCCAGCGCGGTGGGCATCCTGGCGGAGACCATTCAAGATCCGCTCATCACCGACGAGGAGGTCCTGCAGCAATTAGACACCGCCGACTACGAGATCAACGAGATCTGGTCGAAGCCCGAGCTGATACTTCCGGAGCTGGTTCACAGCGCCGCCTACAATGGCAACACCCTTGGCAATCCTCTCCTGTGCCCAAAGGAGCGACTTGGGGAAATCACGCGATCTACGATCGAAGCGTACAGACAGACATTCTTCAAGCCCGAAAGAATGGTCGTGGCATATGTGGGCGTCAAGCACGAGGATGCTGTGAAGCTCACAGAGCAGTATTTCGGCGATATGAAGGCGCCTTCTCAAACGATATTGAACGCGACCGCAGACAGCGTATCTACACCGAGCATCCCACATCCCTCCAGCTACTCTTCCCCCGGGTCGTCCCAGGCCGACACCAATGGTATCCTCTCGAAAGTTCCATTCCTCAAGAATATGTCGACTTCGGCGTCTCAAAATGCTCAAGTCTCCAATCTCACCACCTCCCTCACTCCACCCGATGGCGACCTCACAGCCGCCGCACATTATACCGGCGGCTTCCTCTCACTCCCGCCAATTCCCCCACCGGCAAATCCTGCTCTACCTCGTCTCTCCTACATTCACCTCGCTTTCGAGGCTCTTCCCATCTCTCACAACGACATCTACGCTCTCGCCACGCTCCAAACACTTCTGGGTGGCGGCGGCTCCTTCTCCGCAGGAGGACCGGGCAAAGGCATGTACAGCCGACTGTACACCAATGTGCTGAACCAGCATGGGTGGGTAGAGAGCTGCACAGCCTTCAACCACTCCTACACGGACTCTGGCCTCTTTGGCATTTCGGCGTCGTGCATGCCGGGCAAAGTGTCGCAGATGCTCGAAGTCATGTGTAAAGAATTGCATGCCCTTACCCTCGAACATGGTTTCGCCGCACTCAAGGAGGTCGAAGTTGCACGGGCGAAGAATCAGCTGCGGTCTTCGCTGCTCATGAATCTTGAGAGCCGGATGGTTGAACTTGAGGATCTGGGACGGCAGGTGCAGGTTCACGGCGCCAAGGTCGGCGTGAAGGAAATGTGCAGCATCATCGAGGGTCTTACGGTACAGGACCTAAGGCGGGTCGCGACTCAGGTCGTCTCTGGGCTGGTGCAGAACAAGGGTAGCGGGAGCGGCGCCCCAACGGTGGTGCTCCAGGAGGGAGAAGAGGAGGGACGCACGCTGAAGCCGTTCCAATGGAGCGAGATCCAAGAGAGGATCGCAAGATGGCACCTTGGCCGCCATTAGCAATGGCTGTCGTCCGCACCATCTCCACTTGTACAATATTCACGAACTCATGGCGTCTTGCTCGGCGGCGGGCGCGCAGGACAAATATAACCCCAAACAGGCTACTCCTAATAATAGGCCGTTGTCAATGCATTCGGGCGGCATGCGACCCATGGATATCTTTTGCTTGGCTACACGTGGAGTGCCATTGGGCCAGATCTGCATGTGATTGATCTGCCGCCCGTGCTCAGCCCCCGACGTCATGCATCTCGACTCGCTCGTCCCTCGATCATAGTTCACAAAATAAGCCTCCACAGCTCTTGCATCTACCGTTTAGCTGTCCACGTGCTGTGATTTGCAAGAAACATTTACTCTGCATCACCGTCATCACACAAGGAGTCGATTCATGCTAGACTCCTTCTTGTCCTACCTATTGCCCATCCACATGCCCAGCCTTGGCAGGTTGCGCCAAGCTGAATCTTGCGTGGCGTCAGTGGTCCAGCAAAGTATAAGAAAAGGTTGAGCCGCCGTTTTTGATTCCAGCTTCTTCTGACTCGTCAATCGCTATCACAATGGGGGACTCTGACAAGACAGTGTCACCACCTTACAACCCTTTCCAGGACATTGCCAAAGGATCTAACCTCGAACCTCTGTCGGACCAGGAGATTGAAGATTTCTTCCGAGACATTGACCGGGACAACGATGGTTTCGTCACATTCGATGAGCTTGAGGCAAAACTCGAACAAGTTCACGAGGAACTTGAACCGAATGATGTGAAGCCCCACCAGCTGCACCACCCGGAGAGACGCTTCGGAGGCAAATCAAAAGATGTGGAAAAGGCTGAAGGGGACCCAGAGCATGACGGACTCGTCGCCTTTCTCCATGCTCTCATGCCCGGCTGCAAGGAGCGCGTTGACAAGGACGACTTCATCGCACACGTAAAGTCGTGGAATGTGCCCTCTCAGAAGCAGACGACCTCGGAGGAGGAAGATTCCAAGGACGATGACTACGAAAAGCACTTGTCGTGGCGGAGGAGAGTACGCGCACACTGGTCTGTCCAAGGCCCAAAAATCTTGTTTATATCATTTGTCATTGCCTTACAGCTGGCTTTTGGCCTGTGGCAGGGTATCATCTACATCAAGAACCAGGAGGTCCGCGCTGCCGTGGGCTGGGGTGTTATTCTGGCCAAGTTTTCGGCCGGCGCTCTGTATCCCACGCTCTTTTTCATGGTTCTCAGTATGAGTCGGTGGTTTGCTACTGCGATGCGCAGATTCTACTACTTCTCTCTCTTTGTCAATTGGGATCGCTCGCAATCTTTCCATATCTGGATGGCCTGTGCAGGGCTTGTTTTTGCAACACTACATGCAATTGGCCACCTGACTGGCACTTTTCTTTATGGATCGCGCTCCGCCCAGCAACCCAAAGTATTGGCATACGTGGGTCCAGATGCTCCACAGTCATATGCTGGATTCGTTCGCACTCTTCCAGGTTGGTCTGGTCTTGTTTGCTTGGGTCTTTATTATATTATTGCCATTCTCTCGTGGCCACGCATCCGCTCCTGGTCCTACGAGCTATTCCAACTAGGACATCTTCTCATGTTCCCCATGCTCGGATTACTCTGTGCGCATGGAACCGCCATGATTCTGCAGCATCCTATGCTCGGCTACTGGCTCGCTTTCCCTTTCTTGCTTGTCATCATCGAGCGTGCTTTACGCATTGTGCGCGGCTTCCTGGCGATCCAAGCTCGTATGGAAGTGCTCGATGATCAGACCGTAACATTCACATGCAAGCATCCTCGGGGCAAGAATTGGCGCTTCCAGGCTGGCCAATACGTCTTCCTTCAGGTTCCATGTGTTTCATTCTTTCAATGGCATCCGTTCACCATTTCAGCTTGCATCGGGGATGAACTTCAATTGCACATCAAGACTGACGGGGACTGGACATCGAGATTGCGAGACTTACCACAGGACAAAGATATAAGTGTAGGCCTAGATGGGCCTTTTGGTGCACCAGCTCAGCGCTTCTATGATTTCGATCGTGCTTTGATTATCGGAGCTGGCGTCGGCATCACACCTTTCAGCGCAATCATGACTGATCTGGAGCAACACTTGGGTGACCGACAGGATCCATGGGAGAAGAGCCGAAGAGACAGCAGAGCGGTCAGCAGGCGCTCTTCTATGAGCGTTGCCTCCAGCGGCGCCGGCGACACCCCTCTTCCCTTCGCCAACTCCTCTGTTTCTGCAACCAAAGCCAAGCCAGAAGCCGCAGCCCTCTCCACCCTAATCCAACCCACGCCCTCCCACCCACAACCCCCCACCGCCCCCTCCATCAACTTCACCACCCCCTCCGCCACCAAACCCACCAGCAAGCCCCCCTCTCTCCACTCCACCACCCCCACCCGCAGAGTCGACTTCCACTGGCTAGTCCGCGAACGCAACCACCTCCTCTGGTTCGCCTCGCTGCTCAACCGCGCCCACGCCCTCTCCCTCTCCCTCCCCGGCGCCCGCGCCACCACCGCCTCCGTCACGACGAGCACACACCCCACCGCCTCCGCGCCCGGCCTGACGCTCAACATCACCCCGCACATCACCGCGCGCCGCAAGAACATCTCCACCCACATCTTCCGCTACCTGCTCGACAGCTACCGCACGCCGTCGCACCCGTACTCGGCGCTCACGGGCCTGGCGATGCGCAGCTCCTTTGGTCGCCCGGATCTGGCGCAGGTGCTGGAGGAGTTTCACGCGGATATGCTGGCCGAGGGGTATGGTGGGGGTGGGGGTGGGGGTGGAGCGGCAGGGGGCGACAGGCGGAGGGGGAGTATCTCGGGGCAGGGGCGTAAGGTGGGGGTGTTCTTCTGCGGACATCCGAAGGTTGGGCGGATCCTGGCGGATGCGTGTGCGGAGATGACGGCGCGGGGGAGGGGGGATGGGAGTCGGATTCGGTATGTGTTTTTGATGGAGGTGTTTGGGTGAGTGGGGTTCTGCGTTGCGTTGGGGAGGTTTTTGGTGTGGATATTCTGGTTCGTCAGATATGATTGTGTATAAAATTGTGGTCCGTTGGTTCTTTTATGGCTCATAGGTCACCTGTTTGCAGTAGTGTAGCTGTGTGCCTACGTCAAGGGGACCACTGCAGAAGTTATGGTGCCAACTTCTCTAATGAGGATGAGCTCGTGTCGCTAGTCAGATGTTGGTTATTTCATCCTGTTGTTCCATGGCACAATAAGCACTCAGAGTGCATACCGGTGGTGTGAATCTAATGGGGTCCCCCAAATCGCGGCGACTGACTAGAGTGTTAGGTAAACCACCTCTTTGAAAAAAGTCCCAAGACCCATCTCGAAACCCGTGTTGAAAGTATACACGTCTGGCATTGTAATCGCTTCACAAAAAAAAAACTATCTGACAATGATTTTCGTCGGCATCGCACGCCTAGTAAACCCCCAAATCGCAGATCAGAATAGAAATCACGACTCGTAGGCAAAGTAGTGCCCGTTGTAGATCCCACTAGACCCATCCCATGATCCTCGTCAACAACAAATACAAGAAACAACAATGTAGCACCGCGTACTGCTATCATATGTATCTTGGGACTTGCTACTATCGTCGCAACCAGCCCCTTTCCCGTGCCGGCTGAACTGTTCCAGAATTTTACTTTGGTTCTCCAACGAATTGTTGCGGCAGCTGTGGTCAAGTAAGTTACCAAACCACATTACTTCGTTCTCAACTGTATCAAAGCTGACATGGCTTCCTTGACTGCACTTTGAGTGTTCAGTTCTAGTCTTAAGTCGGATCAAAGACGAGCAACGAGAGTGTGAGTGGGTTCAGCCACGTTAATTGATCCTACAGACAGCGAATACCGGCTAGGAAGATCTACATGCCAGATTACATCGTGCTATACATCTGCATCCGTCGCTCCTTCTATCAGCCTATCATACTCTTGTCTTGGCTTCGTGCGATGTACATACATCTTTGGGGCCCATGATTCTGCGCTGAAGAATCGATGAAACTTGCTAAAACACGCAAAGTTTGCTATCACTGTGGGTATCATAGACTCGGTGATCACTACATGGCCATCTCTTTGTTCCTCCGAGTTGACTTGCGAGCACTTATAGATGGCCAAACACAGATACAGCTGTCATGTGTCCCGTCCATACTGCAAGAGTTTCTGTCTTTAGTGCATAAAGTTTCCGGCTCGCAGAAGCGGCCCTCAATAGTATCGGTCTGGCATTCTTGAGTTGGAACCGTGAAGGTGCCATTGTAGATCCAATACCACCTCATTCCAGTGCCGGGACACTCTCTGTCAACAATCGTACTGGCGGTTCACTGTCAAAGCAAGTGTGAGAGATTTGTGGTCTAGCCAAAGCCGGAAGATCTAGGAGCTGCACCGTGGAGAAGATACGTGGCGTTATACATTCTGAGCGGCTTTGAAGAAAGATTCTTACTTAATAGTAACGTGAGAATGTTTTAAGGCGCAAAAATAAGCTTCAGCTAAAAAATACCCATTATAAGATACCATTCTGACTTCATAGGCGTCTGTTCTCAAGACCGGCCTACAATAGATTCCAATACACGATACGAAGTCAAGTTAACACTTTAAATCTGACTGGAGCTGCAGAATCCACCGAAAGAGGTGAACCACTTGGCTCCTCTAAGCTTGCAAATGTACCAGGTAGTGACATCACGTCTAGTTTTGTCCCATACCACCACCACCGTACCACTTCGCCGGAGGATACCTCAAAGCGGTACTCGTGCTCTGCAATAACTCTACTCTCGTACTCAGGCACCTGGGCGCCGAGGCCGAAAGCTTGTGTGAAGGTAGTTGCGGTATTTGGCTCCAGAGTTACGAAGAATGAATCATCATTCCCACCTTGCCCGCGATTGAATCCTGACCTTTTTGGGCCTTTGGTCAGCTCCAACCCAACGAACTCCTTGGAAGTCAGGTCGAAACATTTGAAATTGGCTCTTATCTGGCTGAGCCTCAAGTTGAAAATGGTTGGCCACGTGAATATTGTTATGGGCCGTGAGGCGTGTAATGTGGCTGTGACGGACAAGACTGGTCTCTCAGAGCTGTGCAGGGTGAAACTTGATGGTGTTATAGCCAGTTCCACGGAAACATGTGGCGAAGAAGTCTCTGAATTGGCCGTTTGTATTGCAATGGGTTTGTAGTATGGACTTCGATGCTAGGTGTTTCATAATAGTCAATTAGGCGAGCGCATTCGAAATCATCCAACCTCTGAGAACCTGCGACAACAGTATGACGCGGTAAGTGATGTCATGTGCTAAATTTCGACCCACCTCGCAAAATGACCGCGATACTTAGCACAAATCAGTTACATCCGTCATAGAAGTAATCCGGCCGCTAAGTCTGATTTGTGCGTTTGGTTTGCTACGTACATGATTAGATCTTGTCGCCACGTTCCATTTTGAGACGCTAAGTGTATATATTCACTGGCTGCCGGGGAGGTAGGATTCTGAGCTCTGAAATACCTGCAAGCCGCATTACCATCCGGGAAGACCTTCTGCTTTGCAGCAGCCGCACGCTGAGGGTTTGCTGCGTTTAATGGTCGCTCTCGCGGTCGGCTTCAGCCGCAACTCCCGAGGATACGTTGGCCAATTGTTGTTCGCTTCACGCTGGCGGCTTTTCAAACGAACATGATGTTGTTGTTCAAAACTCCTAATATTGCAATTGTCTTATCCGATATCCTTCGACTGTCGGTCGAGGTTGTAATACTTGCTGAAGTCTCATGTGATTATCGATGATATGATTGGTGCTTTCCACACCTGTGCAGAGCAAATCATGGCACATTGATGACTACGGACAACGCCATAAGGAATATTCGGCAAAAGCAAACCATTCTTCATCAAATGGTGCCATAATTTTGTCAGCCCAACCAGCCGCTCGCCATTCGTGAGAGTACTCTACTCCATACAGCAGCTTACAGTACTCCCAATACTCAGGATACCAACCAGCTTGTTCCCAATCGATAATTCCTACGATTTTTCTAGATCCACGCGGGCCTGAAACAATGATGTTTCCAATCGTCAAATCACCATGAGTAAAGTATATGTTGCCGCCGTCGGGAAGATATTCACGATACAGACCATCGAGAACGATAAGTTCAGCCTGCGGTGACTGACGCGTGGCAGCAGCAAGTAGCCAATCGTTGAACGACTTGACTGAAGAGAACGGTCCTTCTAGGTAATCATCCCGAAAGAACCTGTCCTGAAGTACTCCACCATTGACGGATCCTGACACTCTGTCAGTAGAAGTTACAGCAGAAGAGGGTGTACGCTACCAATAAATGGAGTAGGTGAACTAGAGGTTATTTCCCGTAGTGACAAGACGATGCCTCTCAGCTCAACACAGATTGACTCTTTCTCCGCCGTAATCAGTGAGTCCCATGCTTCTCGGAGTGTTTCGCCACGTATCAAACTCATGTATATGAAGTTTTGGTCGCCGTGTTTTCTCCAACCAAAAACTTCGGGCACAGGGACATCGTGATTGGGAAACGCTGCCTTGATGGCCTGCATTGCTAGAGCTTCTTCCAGTCTGACGAGATTATTCTGCCCAAACTTGACGACGAGATCAAGGTGCTCAAACTTGACAACACCGTTTGAGGAATTTGAGGAGTGCCGAAGAACTGAGGATGGCGTTGGCAGTTGAGGAGATGTGCTTGTGTTGGTCCGGAAGAATGAAGTACCATGAAAGTCTCTTTCCGACTCAGACATGTCTGGTAGGACAGCCAGATCGATGAAAGGCCTCACTGTGTCTTTGGGCTCCATTGTAGATTACTACAGTACCGTTGTAAATTGCGGAAGGGTAGCACACGAAGGTAGTTCGCTGAGGGCTAGGCAGGGGGAATTCTCGGCATCGGTAGCCCCATTCAGGAAAAGTGGAAACGGCAGGGTGAGGACGAAATTCACATAAGAACGACACGCATTACCAGGCGGCCGAGCTACACGCGGTTTATGAATCCGCGCGTAGGCAGAAGTGGCAGAGTGCCCAGCTTCCTAACCTTAGCCTAGAGTAGTCATTAGTACAGAGGTACTCAGCCTTGTCGGGCCCGGTGGTCTCGGCCCACGGCTAATAGAGAAAATATACAGACTTCGATTGGAGTTCTCATGCAAGATAAAATTGCTCAACATGCCATAGATATGACTAAGTAACGTACGGGATGCTTTAGAAAGAAAGACACGTGAAGCCACTGAACGCCGCCTCCAACGATCACTACATCATGTCTCCCCTGTCCCACCTCGAAGCCTCCTGGGCACGGCTCGCCACAGCATACCCCCCAGGCATACTCGAACTCGGCTTCACTCTCGCGACCCAAGCAACCTTCTTCTGGCTCCCGTCCACCATCTATCTGCTCATCGACCTGCTCTTTCCTACCTTCTCCACCCGCCACAAGCTCCAGTCCGCGCGCCGCCAGCCCTCCTGGGCCAACATCACGCACTGCATCCGCCACGTCTTCATCTCGAACCTGACCTCGACGCTCCTCCACGCCGCCCTCCTCTGGAGCACCTCCTTCCGCCACTCAATGTTCGCCACCCCGCCCGCCTTGCCCACCGCCCGCACCGTCCTGGCCCAGTGCCTCTACGCCCTCGCCGCCCGCGAGCTGCTCTTCTACGCCGCCCACCGCGCCCTGCACCACCCCGCCCTGTACGCGCGCCTGCACAAGCAGCACCACCTCTTCACCGCGCCCATGGCCTTCAGCGCGCAGTACGCGCATCCCCTCGAGCATCTGCTCGCCAACACGATGCCGATTGTGCTGCCGCTCGCGCTGCTGCATGCGCACCTGCTCACGTTTAGCTTGTTCCTCGGGTGCATGCTGTTCGAGACGGCAAGCGTGCACAGCGGGTACGACTTTGCGCTTGCGCGGATGCACGATCTGCACCATGAGAAGTTCCGCGTCAATTATGGGTCTATTGGCGTGGTGGATTGGGTGCTGGGGACCGATAGGGTTGGATGGGACAAGCCGGGGGCGGGCAAGGCGACGTGACCACGGACACGATGTACGGGAGAAACGATGTTATCATTGCATGCTTTGCATTTTTGTGGAAGGCGCTATGTTAGTAAAGTACAATAAAGTCCCCTTTTGTGTTAGAGACCTGGGAAGAAGTGAATGAAAACACGGTCGACAAGAGCCGTGGAGTTACGGAGATGAACTCTCCTCCCATCACGCTCCTGGAGGAGGCGGAGGTGGTGGCTGCTCTCCCGAAGGAGGTGGCGGCGGGGGCGCGCTGCCACCAGAAGGAGGTGGAGGTGGCGGAGCGCTGCCAGGAGGAGGGGGTGGGGGTGCGTACCCTCCGTACGATTCGATACCAGGAGGTGCTCCCACTCCAGGGGGCGGCGGTGGAGCCTGGCCATACCCACCTTGATCGTAGCCGTAGCCATAGCCTCCGTAGCTCTGGCCGCCCGGAGGTGGTGGTGGGGGAGCAGCCTGCTGCCAGGGCGCTGCGCCTCCAGGAGCACCGTAGCCATATGAATCGTTGCCTTCGCGGCCGCCATAGGAATCCTGCTCTCTGCGTCCACGATTCGCCCAAGGGGCTGGGCCGCCAGTAGGTGCAGAGTCACGATCATCACCACGTCCACGGCTAGCCCAAGGCGCAGGACCTCCGGTCGGTTGAGCTTGCTGCCAGGGGGCTCTACCACCTCCGCCGCCATCACGACCTTCATACCCTCCTTGACCACCCTCGATGCGGGCAGGGGCGCCGCCACCCTGAGTATTGCCTGACAGTTCGTTCATGAGGTTGTCAAGCTCCTGGTCAGCAGCATCACCGCCACCAATGCGCGGCTGGCTACGGTCGCCGCCGTTGCGCCAATCGGTGCCACGCTGGCGTTCAGTGCAGTCGCGTGCCATATGGCCAGCATTTCCACAAACGCGGCAGATGATGTTGGCTGTGAAGTTGCGCTGTTGTGGGCAGTCGTATTTGCGATGGCCGATTTCACCACAGTTCTGGCAGGCTTGGTTTTCGTCGTCGCGGAGGGTTCCGTTCAGAGCAGCAAGCTCACGAAGCTGGTTGCGCTTAAGCTCATTCTGACCTTCGGGAATGGAGGCAGCCTGTTATATGTTAGCAAGTTTGCGGCATAGCAGAGCCAAAAGGATGGTACTCACAGTTTCGATGACGTTGTGAATCAGCTTCTTGGCCTTGTTGATCTTTTCTTCAGTATCAGCCATGATCAGACAATGCAAATCTTCCTCCTGGTTGCTGGTGTGAGCAGCATCGGATTTCCCCTTGCCTTCCTTGACCGAACCTTTGCCTCGAATGGCAATCTTCGCCTGGGATTCGGACTCCATCTTTTTGAGTGTGTTACCACGAGGTCCGATGAGTAAACCAACTGTTAGTTGCGAAGAAAAGCTAGAAGTTAGTGATTACATTCGTTAGAAGTACGTGTGTGCTTGTGTTAGAACGCTCAGAAGACAGGGCTACAGGTAGAGGCTACAAGTGTGGACAAAAGCAAAAAGGCCAAAAAGGGGGCAAGTGTTAGTGCGCAAGGGGTTTGATATCGTACTGAAATTAATCTCTGGATAGTCATTGACAGGCACATAGACCTTCTCCTGAGTCTTTGTGGGCCGCCTGTAGTCGGACGGCGGATGATAGTTGGGTATGACCTTGATGGCCTTCTCGATAAGCTTGTGCCGCTCATCTTCTAGACGCTTGCGGTAGCGATATTCGCGGGTGTTAACACGACGGCCAAAATTATCGTACTGCGGCGGTGGGGAAGGAGATCTAGTACAGTCAGCTTGCGATGGATTGGAAGAGGTGAGGAGTTGAGTCATACCTGTCACCATCGGCTGGCACCACATCGTTGATGCGCAACTTCTGGCTGATCTCCTCGATGCGAAGATGCAAGGTGTAGGCTTCGAGCTGCTCGCTGGTCATGTGGGCCTTGATGGCAGTTGGCAAGCCCATCAAGCCAGCCGCCTTGTTCTCCGTCGCATCGCCCCATCGATTACGCTTCTTGCGCTTTTTGATGCCATCGATAGCCTGGTCGACAATATCGGCTGATCGGGTCGGGCTTCGGCCGCGCTTCAAGTCGGGCGCGTTGTATCCTCCATCATCGTTGGCTGGTGAATCGCCGCCAAAACGACGCTTACCCAACGGTATGTTGTTGGAGCCGGTTATACCTTGGCTACGCCACGACATGGCGATTGGCAGTAAATGAGTAGACTTGTGCGGGGAAGAAAAGTATCTTGACGACGCGTTGGTCGGCAGGCGGAGCTTTGTGACTTGAACATCAAAGCCCGCCAAGACTCCAGTAGGAGACCCTGGGAACGCCCCCCTGCACGTGACACTCTTAGATGCCGAATAGATGCAACGCTCAAGCCGTTCTGTGTGGCGCCACCGTGATAGAAGGTGTCCGAATTAGTAGTTCTCGATTCGGTTATGTCACTTGAATAAGTCGATGCGGATTGTAATGCCGCCCGCTCTCCTAATCACAACAATTATTTGTAAGCAGTGATCTGGTCTCGTCATAGCCCCGCCATGTCCCATCCCCTCAATTAGGCATATGGTGTTTGAACGGCAGTACTCTCAGCCAATCTATTTACTCGTTACATTTCCATCGTAAAACAACTATTGAGACTTGCCATAATGTCGGGAAATAAGTCTGACATCACGCTTTACACGGCGCAGACGCCTAATGGCATCAAGATCTCCATTCTGCTGGAAGAGCTCGGGTGCGTGCAAGGCCCACAAACATAAAATCTAGCCTCTTAACAGATATAGGCTTCCTTACAAGACACATGCTATTGAGATGAGCAAGAATACACAGAAAGAACCCTGGTTTCTGGAAATCAATCCCAATGGACGCATCCCCGCCGTCACTGACACCTTCGATGACGGCAAGTCCATTCGTCTGTTCGAGTCTGGCAGCATCATGCAATATCTTGTCGCCACGTATGACAAAGACTTCAAGATCAGCTACCCCCCTGGGACTCGAGAGTTTTTCGAGACAAACAGCTGGCTGTTCTTTGTATGTGCACATGTCCAATCGTGGGCCCATACTCTTCTGCGCGAAATACTAACACAGTCACATAGATGAACGCAGGCGTCGGGCCGATGCAAGGCCAGGCTAATCACTTCTCACGTTATGCCCCTGAGAAGATTGAATACGGTATCAAGCGCTACCAGAATGAGACGGCCCGCCTCTACGGAGTACTCGACAAGCATCTCGCCGATTCCAAGCAAGACTTCATCGTGGGCGACAGATTAACAATTGCCGATATTGCACACTGGGGCTGGGTCGCCAGTGCGGGCTGGGCTGGCGTCAACATCGACCAGTTCCCGAACTTGAAGGCTTGGGAGGAGCGCTTGGCGGAAAGACCGGGCTTCGCAAAAGGTATGAACGTGCCGAGCGAGTTCAGGATTAAGAAGCTGTTGCAGGATCCCGAGAAGCTGAAAGAACACGTTGCCCAATCTGCCAACTGGGTCCAGAGTGGCATGAAGGCAGACGCAGAAAAGTTCGGGAAGAAGTAAGTCGGCGTCTTCCAATTTCGCCAGCTTACGACCAGTCCTAACTTCTGGTCGATGTAGATTGTAATTAACCTAGTACATAGCTGATTTCTGAAACTGTGACGCAAAACTCATTACCTTCTCAAATCTCCGGAGTTGCATTACTTCTACATCTATTAATACTGCCTATCTATCCATGCTACAAGTGATCCATTCTTCAGTCCCTCACATATGCGCGGGATGGCTGTTGCAATGATCGGGGTTGCAGTGATGGCGTATATTGATCCGATATCTCTGGTGACCGAGCTATCTCCTGCATCCAAATTCTTTGTTGCTGGACCACCACACCAGTCTGTTGACCTGAAATGGGTGTTTGACGCTGGTGTGGAGCTGAACTCGCCGTCGCCTTTTCTTGAACATGTTCAACTTGCGCTGCCGAAGAATCTGTCAGGATGCTCTGTTGATTCTGGTGCTCGTGCAACCGGATTGATATTGTCATGTAACACCACCAGAATAGAGCGACCGGCCCTTCAATGCATCCACGCCAACCTGACCAGGTTTCTGGACGAATGGGTTTCCTGTATGACTTATTGTTGAAATCATAAGGATCAAAGGGCCGTGGTGGTGGGACTAAATAGCGCCAGAATCGGCTGCCCTGTTCGGGGCTTGGAACATTGTTCTGCCTCCAGAAAAAGCGGGCCATGGTCTTACCCATCTGACCTTCCCAATCTTTTGCATCGTCGGCTGTTCGCCACGTATGCTGTCGAAAAACACTTTCTTCATCCATGAGGAAGAACTTCGAGAGTGTGCCGCCCTGAGAGAAGCCGGTTTTACCGATGACAGCTCTGATGCGGGACCCTTTGCTGAGATTATAGACTCTGGAGCCGACTTGCTTGAGAAGCGCAGGACTGCCATTGTCTTGAATCATGCCTAGATTGAAAGCCCAGGCAGTGATGGCAAGCTGCAAAATCACCAGTATCCATACGAGAACGTTGTCATGGAGCGGAAGATCCCCAAAGGTATGAGCACTGCCGAGAGGTGCAAAAGCCAATAAGAAACATAGAATGATTGCTTCAAACCACCATGGCAGACGGACACTACCCATCCATTTGAAAACTGTCAACAGGACATCCAAGCCTCTTAAGATGACAATAGCCTAATTTTGGTAAGCGTCTATTAATTCGACACAGTCTATTCACTCTTGTAGGGTTTTGAAGATTGAAAGGTTGACTTACGATGATCAATCCGAACGGCCCCCAAAAGCTAATGAACTCCAGGCGGCCCTCGACTTGAGGTCTTCCATCTTCATGCAGACAAGTCAAAGCAGGAATTGCTAGGACGAACTAAAGTGCGATGAGTATGTGAGTTTTGAAGTTTTGACAACGAAAACTTACTTGAGCGAAATGCAGGAAAAGAGCAACGAAAGTTGTGTTTTGTAACCGCTTGCTTGCAAACGTGAAATTGTCTTGCTCCCAGAACAGTTTCCATGTCCACCAAGGACGAGCTTGATCCACGCAGAGCAAGTGCCAATAATCCGCGACTCTGCGTTTGATATTCCACTTCCACTCAAATCTTGTCTTGCAGATGGAGTCTCGTAGGAGCAGGAACATCTCCTCGTGACCATTCTCTGCCGCTAAGCGCAAAGGTGTCACACCCCTACTTGTTCGATCCAGAGCACTGAACTTGACTTCAACGCAATAGGTGTTGTCAGTTTCTGCTCTTTTAGCATTTTTGCGGGCTGATCGTCCTGTCAAGAGAACATTCAACACCAGAGAGCCCACCTTTGCGGCAGCAATGAGCACTGCAGCAGAGACTCGCAAGATGAACCTAATTACCTTTGCCCAGGTAGCATCAATCTTCTTCACTACAGGTTCTGGCTCTGGCTTTGGTGTTTCCAATTGCAGTGTGTCAAAAACTCCAGTCCTGTCTACTTGGTTTTCGGGATCGATTCTAATTTCTCCGTCCAGGAGAAATCTTGCCATTTCCAATTTACCGTTAGCGGCAGCCCAGTGAAGTGGTGTGCTGCAATCATCAACATGAGGGTATAGGTTCATCCCCTTGTCTACCAGAATCTGAAACAACCTTATATCACCAGTCTCCACCGCGATTTTTCCAGGATGAACATAAGTTCTTGTCCGGCGCTCATTGGGTCCAGTAAACAAAAGTATTTCCAGCGCATTAGGACGATTTCGGGCTTCTCCTTTGATGCATTCGTTCAGTACAGTTCTGACACGGCTGTCCCTGATATTGTCATCCGCAAGACGTTGCATCGTGACTACATCCACACGTCAGTATTTCTTGAACTAGTTTTTCAGAATCGTCACTTACTTCCAAGTCCATAAATATCAGATGCTGTTGTCCATTTTGCCTTTTTGTGTAAGGTTTCCTGCTTCAATTAGCTACATGTTCCAACCTGAGCACGAGCAGCTTACCGGGGAAATGTAACCCAAAGTGCCCACATGAGACTTGGGCTGCGCGTGTTTCATATATGTAGACAGGCCAAAGTCACAAAGGCATACTTGGATCCCCGGAGGACCCTTCTTGATGAGGACTATTCCAAAGTAAGCTCTTCACGTTTCAACATTGGTTTGCTTCTTAAACTTACCATTTTCGGGTTTGATATCTCGATGTAAGATAGGTTCATGCTTGTGAGACCCAGTGGTATATTCAATTCGATCGTGTGTCACAATGATCCCGTCGTGACAGTAGAACAGCGCACTTGCAAGCTGGTAAAATACCGACCACCATTCTTCGAGGGGCAGTGAGGAAGTTTCACCATTGCCGAGCCCGGTAAACTTTGACATGTCACCACCTAAACAGTATTCAGTGATCAAATAAGCGGTGAAATATCGATCATCGGACCATGTCCCCCGATCTTCGAGCTTGAGAATGTGAGGATGCTGCAGCGAGTCCAAGATCTCGATCTCTTTCCTATGTCTCCATCTGGCTTCGGAAATCTGAGCAGAGCCCTGCCCGTCAGCTCGGAAGGAGTATTCTTTCCGAATGAAGTATCCTTCGGGATGATTGTCTTCCGCTATTCTTTTGACGATATAGACGCTTTTAGCTTGTCCGTATGACGAAGCTGTGGCAAGAATTTTAGCTACAGGATGATAGTGAAATCGGAGCCTCATGTCGTCCTTGTTGGACGATGGTTGTTTGGGCTTTTCCTTGTGCAGCGCCTCCTCTGTAGACTCAATTACGGCTTCTCTTGTACTGAACGCTATGCTCTTCCCACTAGGCTGAGCAGCGACGTTGAAGACTTGAAATGATGGTTCTGTATGCTCTTCCTTTTCACTGGCCTCAACCGTAGTTAGGACTGGATTGAAAGATGCAGCCCTATCTTCATTCGAATGTGGTTGCTGACCAAGTCCTTGCGATGATGCCTTCGTCCAAAATCTCTCCAGATTGGAAGGCTGAGATAGGAAGGAAATACGCGATGGCACCAGGCCAGGCTCATCATCGTCATCCTTTGAATTTGCTGATCCATCCATATCCTGAATTTTGATCTCATATGGGCTATGCACAGTCGGAACCGGCTTTCTTCTGGTGGTGATGATTGATCTCCGTTCAAGGTTGCCATGTGACTGTTCTGGAGAGCTTGCACCAAGGACATGTCGTACTGTGCTCTGAGGGACGTCCTCTGCTTCAATTTGGTTACTGCTCATTTTCCCTTTGACTTTTGGATCCCCATAATTTCCTTTTGCAGTAGTGTGCTGTACTGATGCATGTGAATTTATATTGTTGGCTGTGTCACTCACAGAGACTTCTAGATCGATGTTTTTAGAGCCAGCTGCAGGATTTACTGGTGGAGAATTCGATTCAGATTGATTTTCCGTCATCGGATTGGATTCGAAAGTGGAACTCAAGTATATGCACTAAGACGCCCCAACTTGTCGGTAAGATGTATGAAGAAAATATCATGTAGGATTGCGCGCAGGATCCGGCGGGTCTTGAAATACCATGTGCAGAAATGCGGCGCAGTAGGGGCGGGCCAGCGCCCCGCGCGGCCCGCCACGTGCTGAGCGTCAATTTCGATGGTCGTTCCTAGCGGCCCGAATCCCCCGCCCCTAGTATCAATGGCGTCGCAGTCAGCCTGATCGCGTGCAGCTGATTGGAGTCTGCCTGCGGTTTGCCTGCAACGATGTTACGCTCCTTGTGACTGAGCCATTTTCTGATACACTAGCTGGTGGCTAGTACAAAAGCCACACACCCCCTGCCCCTAGTGCAAGATACCTGATGACCTCCTTGTCGCATCACACACTATGGCGGAAGCTATGGGAGTTGCGGGCCTCGCCCTCGCAATTCCCGGCGTTGTCAGTACCATGGTAACCCTTGTGCAAGCCATGCTGTCGCGTTTTCAAGACGCCCAAGCATTTGATTCACAGCTTGCCAAGTACCAGAAGATTGGTATCAATCTGTCTCAGGGCTTGATGAAGACGCAATTGGAGCTAGCAGCTCGCGCTGCCGCAAACCCTAAAGTTTCTGAGGGTCTAAAGATAGCCCTTGACGACTGTTTCCGTGATTTGGCGGACGCAGTTGTCGTGGCCGACAAGCAACTTGAACAGTCATTTGCGAGGAGTACAGGAACAGCGGGCAATCTTCGGCGAACCTTTGCTGGTAAGGATATCGCTCTTGAGAACGCATTTCAACACATCAGTGCTCAGCAAGACCGCTTTCTATCACTAGCTACCTATCTCCACATCGTGCAAAGTGGCTCCTCGACTTTTGCTTTGACTCTGCAAGAGTTCCGTCTCCATGGACGTAAAGAATGGCTACCAATCTCAGACATCTCTATTTGTGGGGCTACAGAGGAGCGCGAAGGAAGGCTTCAAAGAAACGCGAGTGAGACAACAGAGGAACCAGAACGAAGGCTTCAAAGAGATATCCAGGTGATTGTGGAAGAAAGAGACTACCATAAAAACCAGAAAGACGACGTCGAGAGAGATATCATTTCGCTACTCCAGCTTCTTGAAAAGACTTTAGCGCCGGACCAGTCTGGAATTCCCAGATGCCTTGGATATCAACAGCACAAACGCGATGATGTCTTCGAGCTCATATTTGAAGTGCCTAATCCCAGCCACTTTCAAAGCCTCTCACATGCCATCAATCAGAAACAAACTACAAAACCACTCCTTCCCAGACGGGTTGAGATATGTAAGAGTCTTTGTGCAGCAGTGCTATCGGTTCACCGTTCGGGCCTTGTCCACAAGAATCTTCGACCACGTGCTATATTGCTGTCATCAACCACTTCTGAGAAAACTCGGGTCTATCTCACGGACTGGACTCGAGTTAGAACTATTCAATCTCAGAGCTCCCGCATAGGAGAGCACAAATGGCATCGAGCACTCTATCAACACCCAAGAAGAATGGGTGTGCACGTTGAGCATAGCTACCGTTGCGCTCACGATATCTATAGTTTAGGAGTATGCCTACTGGAAATCCTTTTGTGGGTTCCATTCGTTGCCGTCGATAGCGAATTGAATCGGATCATGGGCAGTGATCTGAAACAACTCATTGGGAACCTCGCGAGGCAGCAAGAACTCGCGGAACGTTATCTTCAGGACGAATCAACAATGACTCGTAATGGCGATAATGTTCGAGCGGCATATCTGGAGCTTGCACGCACAACTCTGCACGGGATCAATTCCCATGCGTCAGAGGCGGTCATTAAGTGCTTTGACTTTGCTGCAGCGGAACATCAGTCGTACGAAGATGATTCGTCAGAGGAAGTCGTTAGCAAGATCGTGGATGATCTTAACAAAGCATCACTGGAGCAGACCGGTCAATCAAATAACTGATCTATATTGTGGCCTGTGCACAACTGGCGGATTAGGGGCTGCCATGAGTCAAGGTGTCACCTTGGATATCAACGTTTTGGAACCTTTTCTGTACAGGATCATGAACGGTAATAGAGGCTCCGCATTAAGCTTTTGCGATCCATCGTCTTCTGAGGCGTCATGTCCGTGGCCTCGCAAAAAGCCTCGTGAAACTGCGACAGTGCATCACCGTTTAGAGTTTGTAGCTTCAAACCAACCCAGACAGGCGGGTTGCCGCCAATGTTTAGCTCCCGACAAATGACACGGCTGGGGGCTTCAGATTTGAAGGAGTTTGCACGTGGAAATAGGGCCAGTCTTGGCAGACGAGCCAATCGATTATGCGTACATCTTTGGATTAGGTATTGCCGAAAACTTGTCTGAGGCGTCAAAGAAGACGGCATGCTTATCTGCATGTAACTATCACTATCCACGATGGTGTCTGTCAAGCGTCCATCTCCTGCATCCATAACAAGCACCACCACCAAACAGCAACAAGAACCGCAGCATCCTCAAAGTCCTAGCCAACCACTCGCGAAAAGGCCACGCACAGCAGGTCCCGAAGCACGAATAGACACGCTCCAAGATACACAGCGTAACGATATAGACAGCGATCACACGGCATCAGACAAGGACGAAGATGACGACGACGCTTCCTCCGTCCTCTCAACATCATCTTCTGATCCTTCATCCTCCGGCGCATCCCTAGACGGCTACGAAGACGATGATGACGCCAACAACGGCAACGCCGACGAAGGCTCTGATCCACGAACGAGAATCAGACCTACCAGTAAAGTTACAGCTGAGCCATCCCGTACCACAACCTCGCGAGCGACCAGCCTACGTGCTCAGATCCAGTCGTTTCTGCCACAACTTCGCACAGCCAACGAATCGCTTGACCAAAGCGCACCGTCGGCGTTTGAGATCATCGAGGGTGACGGGACGAAGGAAGACGCCGAGCAGGGCGCGCGAGATGACGATGCCAAGCAACCATATATTGAAATGGACTTGGGGTTGGGGGTGCTGGAGGAGAAGAGGCCTGGCGAGGACTCGGACAGCTCAGATGACAGCGGTGATGACGAAGCAGAGGGCGGGGACGTGTTGGGGCGACTGATGGGACGCAGGGACAAAGACGAGGGCGAAGCTAAGAAGGCAGTCATACAGGAACTGTGAGGATGTTGTTGCATACACTGGAACGATACCCCCGGCTACGAGATGGCAGAACGTAGCATATAATGATGAACGATAATGACCAGATACTTTGCGCTTTGTTGGCAGGATACCTATCTACATTGGTACCGTACACAATAATCAAAGTCCTTGAGCCTGTGCGCCGGCCCCAACCCCATGGCACCCAACAGCCATGGTCTGCAGTTGCTGGCTACAATCTATTAACACTGTATAGTTATTAAGTTCATACTCCATGCCCCATCGTTCGTTCAAATCATGACACCTCTTTGATCTTGCAAGTCCAGCCAGACTCCTTGCTCAGCAGCGGCAAGCTGGCGCCCAGACACCAACCCAGCTCATTACCGTCAATCTTCTTGGCGATATTGACGGTGCGTTCCATGGGCATCTCATACCCAGAGTGCAGTAGGCTGAACATGAAGGTCAGGTCCAAGCACGACTCAGGCCTGTCCTTGAGCTCGTCCAACGCGTCAGGGACGGACCTGAAGCGACCCCAGGCGCTTTCGCCTGAGCAAACGTCCTCGGCGAGCGTCATGAGATCGCTGACGGTGAATGAGTCGCCCAGGCCGAGCGGTTGAATGCGGTCGTAAAAGTAGCTGAATAGGTAGATGTCTTCGCGGGCGAAAGTCTGGGCAAGCGGTGGCTGGTGCACGCCATTGAAAGCGCACGGCTTGATCTTGCATTCGGCTTGCTTGTTGAGGATTTTTTCGGTGAGACGGCGGCAGTTCTTCGCATCGGGTTTGTCGTTGCCCTTCATGACGACTGAGAGTTTCTTGTCGGCGAGCTGAATGTCGACGGTCTCTTGGTAACCGGGGTTGATGCACGGATTGACAACCGTTGTAAGGTCTTTGCCGTTGTTGGCCTTGGACTGTTCATCATAGACAGCCTTGTGCAACGCTGCTCGCGCCTCCATGAGGCCGTAACCGAGGTAACTGTGCTGATACAGGCTGAACTTGCGGCCTCCAAATTGCAGCTCGTACTTGTGGTCACCTTCTTCCATCTGGCTGGGCATGCCACCGTCGGCGTTGGGAAAGGTGGGCTGGAAGACAATCTGAGTGGAGCCACCGCCGAGATCGAAGACAGCGGCGGTCGGGGTCTTGTCGGCGTTGCCAATCTTTCCGAGCAGGTAATTGGTGGTGATCCAGGCGTACACGCCCTCGTCTTTGCCGTCCATGACTTCGACACCGTGCTTGTCTTGGGAGACAAGGGCAAAGGGGTACTCGTTCTCCAGCCGCTGGCGGACGGCCTTGAGGATCTTGTTGCTCTTTTCCTCGCCCAGCTTACGGAGCCCAGCGGTAGCCTTGACGGCGATTGGCGTGCAGGATCGGTCCTCTTTAGGGACGCCCTGCATAGCGGCGTCCATGAGCATGTCCAAGCTCCTGGCAGCACCCTCGGCGTCCGAGTCGTAGGAGCTCAGACCTGAGCCTCCGCTCTTCTTGGGTGTCATCTTGAAAATTTCGTTCTCCAGTTCGGGGGTGGAGCCGCAGTTGTTGAACTTGTAGACGTGAATGCGGGAGCCAGTGCTGCCAGCATCGATCATGAGCGCGTACTGGGTGAGCGGCTTTTCGGGTGAGAAAGGCTTTGAGCATTTCGTAGTGCCTGCCGCGGCACTTTTGCTGCCGGCAGAGATGCCTTGAGTGTCGCGTGTCAGCTGTGTATGTGGTCAGTGCAAACTGGTGGAGGCCTTACCAGAGATGCGACTGGCCGGCGCGATGAGCCAAAGGAGGAATACAACGACTGCTGCAACGGCTCCATAGCGGATCAGTCTCGGCTTCTGCGCTTGCCACTGGGAAGGGTAGCTGTCGACAGGATTTGTGCCGCGGCGTGCCCGACCCTCGCGGTCATGCTTCTCGTAGGGGTCATCGGCTTGCTCGCTGAGCGGTAGCGAGACCGAAGACCGTCGGGGGTTAGCTGAGGAGAAGCTAATGTATGACCAAAGGTTGGGCCTGTGTCTTGCGCTGCCGGTATCAAATGACATGTCTGCGGTGTACGCGACGCTCTCGACAGGGGTGAGCAGATTGGGGCAAGTAGGAGAACGCGCAGCAGGAGGGACGCTTTGAGGGCGGGGACAAGCGAGTGTGGGTGGCAGGAGTGATGCAGTATTAACGCGCACCAAAAGACGAAATACACCGCAAACAGAAACCGGAAGCGTGCAAAGGACAAGTGACAGGAGTCGGAGAAAAGAGCATCGAGGCTCAAGAGCAATCGGAGATCCACACTGATTGGCGCATCGCCGGCCAACGGCCCGCAGAGGATGAGCGGCACAACCAGAAGACTCGAGGCAACACCGTCTGCGTAATCAACTCTGCCTTGACATAGACTTCAGGTAGACGGCGCCGTTCTCTGTTTCTTTTCATCTCCTTTTTCTTTCTCGCAGCCATGGACGTCCAGCTCTATGTGTACGATCTGTCGCGAGTACGTGCCTCCATCTGCCGCCGCAAGGGACAGCCAATAAATAGCAGCATTAACGATATAATTAGGGCATGGCTCGCGCGATGAGCATGCAGTTTTTGGGCATCCAGATAGGTAAGGCAGTCCTATAGGAGGCAGTCCGTGCACGTCTGATCAGATCGCTTGTCAGATGCTGTATATCACACCTCGCTTGTCTTCGGCGGCATCGAGTACTTTTACGGTGCCGGTGTGCAAACGTGTCGTCCTGGCGCCACCCATCATGGCCAACCCATGGACATCATCCCCGTCGGAGAGACATCGCTACCCATGGAGGTCATCCTGGATTATCTGGACTCGCTGAAGCAGATCTATACTGCAGAAGCCTACGATCTGTTCGCACACAACTGCAACAACTTCACCAACGACTTTTCCATGTTCCTGGTGGGCAAGGGCATTCCAGACCACATTACCTCTCTGCCCAAGCAGGTCCTCGACACCCCTTTTGGCCAGATGCTCAGGCCGCAGATCGACAGTGCGATGAGGTCGGTCACGCAGGCTCCTGTCCCTGACCAGAGTACTGCTTTGCCCAGCTCAAACGGCGCCCCCAAACCTGTTACTACCAACGGCGCTGCCACACGATCGGTGGGCAAGGTCCACAACATCACCTCGCCATCCAAATTAAACACCCTACTTGTGAGTGCGCAATCATCTTGCGCTGTCATCTTCTTCACCTCATCGACCTGCGCCCCCTGCAAGCTCGTGTACCCCAGTTACGACGCCCTTGCAGAAGAGGCTGGTCCTCGCTGCACTCTTATTAAGATCGATATCGGAGCCAATGCCGACGCGCAATCAATTGCTTCTACTTATTCAATCCGAGCCACTCCTACCTTCATTACCTTTCTCAGAGGCAAGAAGGACGACCAGTGGTCTGGCGCAAATCCCAGTCAGCTTGAGGGCAACGTGCGCCTCCTCATACAAACCGCTTTCCCTCCACACTCACATGACACGCTGAAGATTCTCAACTTCCTGTCCGCATCTACGAGTCCAACAGTATATTCCAAGGTGCCTCCTCTCGACAAGCTACTTGCCAAGTTAGGACCCACTTCCTCTAAACATCCCGCCGTCAACGCCGCGGCGGCATTCATCAAACAACGCTCCACCGACGGTGCCCGCGAAGCGCCTGTTCCTGACCTCCCTGCTCTCGCTCAGTTTCTCCGCACTGCCGTTTCCAGCCTTCCACCCGACACCCTATTCGCAGCCTACGATCTTTTCCGCCTGACCCTTGCAGACCCCCGCGTGAGCGCCTTCTTTGCGGAAGAGCAGGGCGACACCACTCTACTTGTGCTGCTACATCACGTCAATGAAAAGGGCAGTACCTGTCCTTACAACCTGCGCCTGGTCACAATACACCTGGCGTGCAACCTCTTCGGTTCCCGAGTTCTACGCCACAGCATCCTTGGCGACCAGAAACTGGCAGAAGCAATCGTCGCGCTCGCCGCCGGCAGCTTATTAGATCACGAGCATGCTAATCTACGCGTCGCGGCCGCGACGTTGGCCCTTAATCTGGCCAATGCAGAGCATTTGGCACGGCGAGATGACGCTCCGCACGGCGCCAAGCCGGGACACTTGCCGGAGAGCGTGGTTACTGAGATGGCAGCCAGTCTCGTCGAAGCACTCGGTGAGGAGGGCGAAAGCAAGGAGGCGATCAAGGGAATGGTGCTGGCTTTGGGCCGACTGGTCTATCGCGCGGACAAGGGCAGCGAAGTGCTAGACCTTTGCGAGGCAATGGACGCTGGGGCAGTGGTGCTGACGAAGAAGAGCATTGTCGACGCGCGCGATCAGAGCATGGTCGAGGAAGTAGGCGGACAACTGCTGAGCAAGGGGCTGAAAGTGTAAAGACTTGTGATGTATTCCCGACGATAAGACATGGACCCTGTAGATACGAAATTTTCTCCGCCCATAAGCCGAACCAGACCAAACACCCCCAAAAAGGAAACTCCCCATGTCATGCCCTCCATTTCTATTCTACAGGCTCAGCTGTCCCTCACGCCCGTTGACGGCCGTGAAATCAACCTCCTGCTTGGCGAAGCGCGCGCCACGCACAACCAGGCCGATGAAGCGCAAGCTCATCCATGAGCTGACCAGGGTAAATGGCACGACAAAGCTCTGGGTCAGATCGAAGAGCTCCGAAAGCGGGGAGGCCCCGGTGCACACGGCCAGCGCGGAGTTGCTGAGGAAGATGAAGACGAAAATGGCCTTGAGGAAGGCCATCATGTGGTACTGGCTGAGCACGTTGACAGCCGTCGGCTCCGGGTATGTCAGGGTGAAAATTTTCCGAAGGCGGCCCTGGAACGTGGGTCTGGGCTCCGGCGCGGCCTCGGCAACCAGCGGCGGCGCAGTGGCAGCTTCCTCATCGGCTGGAGTGCTGAAGGTCTCCTTCTCGGCGGCAGGGATTTCGTCGACAACGAGGACGTCGAGGGTGCGCTGGGCCTTGAGCTTGTGGTAGGGAGTGAGGATCTTGCGCTGGAACATGACGCGCTCGTAGATGTCGATGAGCAGGAAGTAGGCAACTAGAGCCCAACTCCAGGGGCTGTCGAGGTCCCGCGCTTCCCAGGCACCCTCGGCGACAGCGTCCACGAAGACGTTCTTGACCCACATGATGCGAGGGATGGCCAGGAAGACAAAAGCCGCAATGGCTTCATAGGGAAGAGCGGTAACGGTGCAGTAGCGAGTCGGGCGGGTGTTGCGCTTCGTGTAGTACTTGAAAAAGACCACGCCGCGATAGCGAACGAAGACCGAGGCGAACAGGGCAAGGAACGTGACGTATGGGCCGAGTGTCCAGGCTGACAGGGAGCAGACATTGAGGCCCAGCAGCTCCTCGAGGTGAGTAGGTAGTGTAACAACCATTGTTGCGGGTTCGTGGATGAGTCTAGGAAAATTTACAGACGGGAAGGTTTTGAAAAGAGAAGAATGCGGGAGGAAGGAAGGATGGGACGAATGGGTCGGAGGATAAAGGCCCTCGGATGAGACGAAGTGGCGCCTTGCGTCACCCGACACTCCTTGGCGCCGCTAATTCGCTCGGTCCAAGCTCAGCTCCACGTCCAGCAACGGTTTTGCAGAGCCTCACCCCTTGATGCCCCTGGACACGTCAATGCCAGTGAACTTGCTAGAGCTGTCAAGTCTTTTGGCTGGCTGCTGTTGCTGTTCAGAGACGACGTTGTCAGGGTGACGGCCAGTGTGAGGGAAGTTCAGGCACACTCGGCACGTGTTGTCCGGTGAAAGGGTACGCGACTCAGACCTTGAGAAACCTTCACCATGAACGGAGTCATGTTGGAGAACGCTGAAGATGTTGTATTGGACGATTGATACTCTAGAGCATCGTCCCCATGCTCAAAGTACTTCATTCTCGTGGCCGGTCATGAACAAAGAGAACTCTGTTTTTGTCTGGTTGCCGCAATTGACAAACCCCAATTGTATCCTGCTTTGAAAACAACCTGAGATGGCAATCCCATTTGTCAGTCAAGCGCCCTTTGTTAACTAAGTATATGGAAGTGCAACAATCAAATAAAACCCATGCGCGGCAAAGTAACTATTGACCGAGTGGAGTCACCCTGCCGCATCAATACCAAGTGAATCGTAATTCGGTGGGGGTCGAAGCTCTTCCACTAACCAACCTGCTGGGCTCGTACTAAGCCTATTACGGACGTTGCTATTCACTGAATACGCTATTGTTGTGACTATTCACCTTTTCCTACTTATATGCCCTCACCTGCTTCTTCCTCTTCATCGTCCCAAACTTCTATCCTTGATCTTTTGGTCAGCTCAGCTTTACCTCAACCTCACGTCCACCTGACCACCTTCTTCCTACCACAACAATCACAAATCTCTCTACTTCAACAATCTTCGTTCCGCACATCCTGCACGTCGCTCAAGCAACCTTCTCTTCACCCAGCACCCAATCTAGCTTTCAAAATCCATCAAACCTACAACAACCAACACGATGGACCATCCCTTCAGAATTGCAACTGGCCTTTTCATCACTGGCACGACCATCCTTCTCACCGGCGCCAGCCAGAGAGTTGAGAAGTGGTGGCGCGACCCGCCCTACATCCCAGTCACTCGATTCATAAGCGTCGTGCCTGCCACCATCCCAGTTCCGGGAGCGAAGACTTTCCATGTCGTCAACAGGCCTCTCGACTGGCATCGCGCCTTGAATCATACCGTGCCGTGGGCCATGGGAAACACCTACATCAACGCCTCTTGGACAGACATCAGGAGCCTTCACTGCTTTCACCACAAGGAGATACCCCCATACATATTCTCTCTGAACTCTGTTGCTTCAGGCCTTAACAGGCTGGCCAGATTCTTGCACAACCTTGCCCTCCGCATGCAAATGTTGCCAAATATCCCAACCTTCATCATGGCATTCATCTTCCTCTTCGCCTTCTTCTTTGCCTTGATCATGTTCAACTGGATGATGACAGAGCTGGTTTGGTTGCTGATCAAGATGCTACAACGTCGTCGTCGCCGCAACATCAAACGCCGCCGCGGACCTGCCCACAATCCTGGTCCTGGCGGCAATGGTGGCGGCAACGGTGGTGGTGGCGGTAACGGCGGCGGCCACGGTGGTGGCAATGGTGGTAGTAGTAGCAACAATGACAACGACAGTGATAGTGGCAGTGACAACTACAATGATGACGACAATGGCAGGAGCAGAAAGAGACACGACCGCAAGGACCACAAGAACAACAGGGGCGGCAGGGGCGGCAAAGGTAGCCGCAGCTCTCGCAAACATGGCTCATTCACTGGTTACGCCATTTCAGATCCAGAGACTTGCCACACTACTTCAGATTCTGAAACTGATCGCACCGCTTCAAATTCAGGAACTGATCGCACCACTTCAAATCCGGAGACTGGTCACACCCATTCAGATCTAGAAACTGGCCACCATCATGACAGGCCTGGAACCAAGACCAGATCAAGGGTTTCCAGCCAAGCCCGCACCATCGACGTTGCCGCCTTCGAAACGAAGCAAGCTGCTTTGGCTGAACGAGAGATCGCCCTTGCCAGAGCAGAGGAGGCTTTTGCAGCACGTGAAACAGCAATGGCCAGAAATGAAATGGCAATCGTCGATGAGAAAGCCAATATTCACCACAGAGAAATGGCTGTCAACAAGAGAGAGATTGAAATCGATGAGATGAAAACAGCAACTCTCAATCTCCAGGCGGCATCTGCTCTCAAACAAGCAGCCCTTCTCGACAGAAAAGCACAGATATCTGTGCAAGATACAGCTCTCAATGACAGAGAGACAAAGGCTTTCAAGAAGGAACTAGAAGTTCAAACTCAACATGCGCGACTGCTGCAGGCCCAAGAAGCACAAAAACACGAAAAGGAGCGGCAAGACGCGAAGATCGCGGACCTCAATAAGCGTGAAGCTGAACTTCACGCCAAAGAAAGAGACATCATCAGCAAGCATGAACAACATCAAATTCATCTCGATTCACATCGGCAGAGAGTTGAAGACGAACTCCTCATACTCGAGTCCAGACAGAAGAGCCAAGAGGTAGAAGCCGCCTCACTGTGTCAGAATGCAGAGTCCCTCAACAGTGATCGTCGAGCTCTCGAAAAACAAGTGAAGCTCCTTCAGCAGGAGAAGTCTTACTTCGAAGAAGAGCGTGCGAAACTTGAGCGAGAAACCATGCAGTACCAGTCACAGCTCAACGACCTTGAACGGGAAAAGGTCCGCTTCCATGAACAGTGTGAGCTGCACTGGGATGAACTCATGGCCAAACAGAAGTCTCTAGACGAGAGGGAGAAAGAGATGTCTGCTGCTGCGGAAGTGCACCAGGTTCCAGAGCAAGAGCTCGACAGATCATCAGATGACGCTCGTAAGAGAAAGTCAGATGAAATGGAGCGGAGCCTTGCTGAACGTCAGGAAGCTCTCACGAACTGGGAGACCGACCTCTTGAAGCGGGAGATTTGTCTGGCTGAGGATCGAAAGTGCTTGGACGCCGGTGAGCGCCGCGCTGACGACCGCCAGTCTCCGCTCGAGGACTCCCAGGTTCCTGATCAGAGCGAATCGGACCGGGGTGGCGAGGAGCCCGCTAATGACCAAGGGCATTGCGGTGACGCTCAACCAGATGACTGCGACCTCCCAGAAGCTCAGTATGATGAGACTCAAAACATCTTGAACCGCCATTCCGCCGGCGGGCTGATGCAGAGTCGCCATGTGAATGAGCAGGCAGTCAACAACGTCCCGCCGCCTCTGGGAAGTTTCACAACGACCACCGAACCACTCAATGTGGTCCCCTCAGAGGCTGCTTCACCACAATCACCGCCTCGCATGTCCCAAGACTTGGAGGCACCTTACCAGCTGGATGAATTTCCTCTCCGTGAATCCGAATACGCCTCGGGAGAGTTGTTGCATCTCAAGTCGGCAGCTAGAGCGCCGGGAGATCAGTTGATGGCGAGTCACTTTGCCTCGGATCCCGTTGAAGCCAGTGAGCCCGAATTGAGTATTGCACCTCCCCACCCAACTATCGAGGAGGCTGAAGATCAGATGATGGAGAGCAGTTACGCATCATCAAGCGCGAGGCCGGATCCACCATCCCTGGCCCCCTTGATAGGTGATGTTCCTGCAGATGAGGAGGAACATCCAAACTTTGACACGGCGACCGAAGAGAGAGGCGCAATGAATCCGGTGTCCACAATGCTGGGAGATTCGCGCTATGCGACGGGAAATGAGACAGGCAAGAAGAGGAGGGCCAGAAGGGGGCGAGGTCGTGGCGGTCGCGGCGGACGTGGTGGTCAAGGTGGCGGTGTAGCTACCTAGAGACTACTGAGGAGACGTGTGGACGGGAGCGCAGAGTTTCTGAGGGTTTCTGCAACTCATATGTGACGTTCAGGGAAAGCAGGGTCACCTCAATTTCTTTTCACAGATGTAACTCTAGCTCATACTTGACTGCTTTCACTTCTACAATGACCAAATCCATCACCAAATCCTTTTATACCGTGTGAAAGCAACCGAAGGTGGCCAGATGTGATGGCGCACATGACATATCGATGGTCAATGCGCAGACGATCCTTCTTCTCATCGTCGTCGGTTTTCTTCCTGGTTCATCGGAAAGTGAGACTGTATAAGTGCAGTCTAAATTGTGCCATCTTGCACCAGCGCATTCAAAGGCAGTACAGGGAGATTCATGTACTCTTTAGGAAGAGAACAATGAGCGCCGATTCGAAGAATGTATCGCTCGCGCTCCCGCAGCAAGGTAAGCAACGCCTCGTCGCGGCGCATGGAACAAAAACTGCACCCGCATGTGCTGGAATCCGAACAAACAGATGTAAAAGTGGGAACAGCAACACTTTCTTCCCTGACCTCATTACTTTCAATGGAGTCGTCGTCTCTTGTGTCGTCAGTGTCCTCCTCATAGCCCATGGAGAGGAGTATTGTGATAGCCTGTTCCTCTGCATCGAGTCGCTCCGCCGTCCTCTGGAGATTGAGCAAAATCCGTTGATCAAATGTCACGTTATCCATGTACTCGTGTGAGTCTGCCGACTCTAAGGAGTCATCGGCGGATAATATAGCGGCAAATCTGGCTAGCATGAGTTCAAATGTATCGTTCAAATCCGAGTAAGAATCTTGAGACAGAGTTCGGATATTCCAGAAGCTCGTGTCTTCATTTTCTGCATCTAGACTCATCTGCTGTTGCTGAGAATTTGAATTGGCGACGGGAACTGTTGTATAGACATGCTCATTTCCCGCGTGGGTTGTCCTGGTGGATCTGTGGCCGAAATCCTCTTCACTTTGGAGGCGGTCCATAATTCGAGAGCAAGATAGCAGGCGAAAAAGCGATTCAGCGAGTGTACTGGACTTAACAATTTGCCAAACTATGGTGGTATGCAGATTGTAAAGCACGGAAAGCGCACTTGTGGAAGAGGTGTACAATCAACATCAGAAAACAAGGGCACTGAATTAATTTCCCCAGAAGCATTTCATACCTCTTGTTTCCATAGTGATTCTAAGTCACCAAGTGTTGACTTATGGGACGCATCACTTTCAGTGGTTTCATTATGGGCGGATGGCGGAAGCTTAAGCTTGATGACACTAAGTTCTCGTCAACCATAAGGCTGCTGATAACGAGGACGCAACCCTACATTTTCTTAAATAAGAAGCTCAGCACATTTAAGCAAGAAAATTTCTGTGAGAGGCTATGGTTTGAAATATGTCTGGTAATCAGATAATGCGCATTGAAAAGTTCTGCCTAGGACTAATGGCGCGGGTTGGTTCCTACTTTAGGCGTATGAAGATGGCAAACCCAAAGAATAATATATCATGAATTGAGAGTAACCTTTGACAGGCACAAACATAACAACGGGGAGAGATCAGTGTTGATATGTGAATCGTCATTTGTGTCTATAAACGCCATGTCGTGCTGTCCAGGTATATAGCGAGAGTCCTATCCTACAATCATACACTTGTTCGTAAATGCCCCACCATGTAAATGCTGCAACGCTATGCAAATCAGTCTATATCAATCTCGTTCAAACCGATGTCCAGCATCATGTCTTTTGCGGTAATTCCACCAATCATATCATGAGTGGCAGACTTCATCATCAACAATGTCCAAAGTTGTGTGCGCACTGTCAGACCATACCGAAGTTTCCTTCAGCAGTAGTCGGATAGACCACAGAAGGCACTTTCCTTCCATTGGCATGAAATGGGTTCCATCGAAGTTTCAGCCATACAAGTTAGCCAAGTCGTTTCTGACTGCTGGTGAAAAGGAATAATCAGTGAAAGTCGAGCATGCCCATTGAGTCGGGAATTGTCACCGGAGGACTGGAGAAAGATGTCGAAGAAGTCGACGGGCGTCGATACTGATCTGGGATGAGATTGCTTTGCAGGTAGCCCCAGGAGCGCAGTGTTGGATCAAGTGGCTTATTTCTTTGTGAGTGGAAAGTCATTAAGAAAAGGCTGAGAGAAGTGACTTACCCATAGAGTACTGCAGAACGACTTCATAGTGTCCTCATCTTGAACAGAATAGTGTGTGACGACCTCTTGCATGCCCGGTGTGGAAAAGTTTTGATATCGTAGGGTAATGGTGGCGCGCTCCTCAGCCCAGTTGATAGTGAAGCGCGCGCTTTCTGCACGAATCAGATTGACAGAGCCCCTTATCTCTTGACCCGCTTGGGTACATTGTCGTGTCTTTTCTTCTATGCTGACAATCATCTCGGCAATGTGATAGGCTGTAGTGCTGTTCCATGCTCCCTCAACAACATTGAGAACCCTAAGCACTTCTAGAGCTCGGTGTCTGAGCACTGGATTGCGGCATTTGGTTGCAGCCAGAAACGCAGGTGATATCAAGTTGAGTGGTGCATAGATTCCCCGGTATCGAGCTTGGTCCCAATCATGCTGGATCAGGTACTCAAGGTCGTCAACTATAGATTCGAAGCGGGAGTCTTCCAGTAAGAATGCATTCTCATCTGCTTGCGGCAAACAAGTACTAACAATGCAGCTGGCAATGTGATGCATCGCTAGACATTTGCCAATTCGTATGTTATCAGACGAAAGGTCTGGCTGATCCTGCAGTTCGAGTCGCTTGAATGAATGTTGCCAGGCGGCCAGAAGTATGTGAATTGTGTCAATACTGGCACCCACGATCCAGGTTGATTGCGAAACCCTGACAAGTGACAACAAGTGAAACACAAGAATATTGTGGAGCGACAGTGCTGCCTGGGACAACGTCTCGAAAGCACCAAGGCAATCAAGGAAATCCTCATCTGCCGGATTCTCTTGCCCTCCTGCGTGGCCCAGGATTACTCGTGCATCATGAGAAGTCTTGCAATTTGCCTGAATGGACATCATGTACTCAATAGTGGTTGAGTAAGCCTCAACGTCTTCGACTGAAAGAGGCGCATCCCTGTGAGCTTGCCACTGGCGCAAGGTGGCGAAGCCTTTGTCGCACTCGGCCAAGACGAAGGGGTCTTCAGTTCTCACAGCCTCGGCAGCTCCCATCAAAGCATTGCACATGGTCATTCTGACATCCACATCAACCATCTCAGCTGTGCAAAGAAGGCGCATCGCCTTGCTCATGGCGCGAAGGTACACGGCATCGTCAGGTTTGGGAGCTTCGAATGCCTGAAAGGTGTCATTCACGAGAGAGAATGCCTCCACAAAATACGCTAGAGCCGTTTCGGTATTGGGTGTTTGTTCTGGAAGCGCGGAATAAGTACTACCACCTGAATGCAACGTGTTAGCCCGTGTGTTGAACTGAAAATGAAGAGCCTCTAGCTCACCAAGGACAGGAGCAAGAGCGCGAGCGATGTTGCCGGCATGAAATGAAAAAGTCCTTACTTCTGACGCGTCTCGCGAGTCGGATTGAGAAGATTCTGAAGGCCCCGCCTCCGAACCTTGCCGCCCAGCAGCTGCCAGTGGACGTAGAGGCTTCTGAGGATCAAAAACCCACGTCTTTGGAGGATTGTAGACGCATTCATCGCCACGGCGTTTGCAGTGGCCGCAAATGGGTTTGCCTTCATCGCATTTGACATGGCGACGCCTGCGCAAGAAAGGTAATCAGTATTGTGCAAAGATCGTCCTGGTGCGTTGGCGTCATACTTGCATGCCTCGCAGCCCGCTCGCGTTCTTCTCGAAGTCATGTCTACAAGGAGATTGCAACAACTTTGGAGCACAGTAGTAGCGCTGCAGATCAAACAGAGAGTCCATGGGAAGTGTACGCGAGCTCATTTGTATAGAGAACAACTCAGGATCTCGGGGCTGTCTCTGTCTGAAAGGCACGGGCCCCAAATCAGCCGCACCTTAATAAAAATAGTTCCCACAGGAACCGAAGGTGTCAAACATGTTCCGCGCGGGGGGAGATCCTCCTCGGGTGGCCATCCACCACATCATGCTCGGATGGGCTAGGACGACGAGCCGGGTCAATTGGCCTTCGTAGCTCGACGATCGACTGGCAACCAGCGACCAAAGCAGTATATTCCACAGGTTCGGGATCCTCGCCAATCGCCTTCCTAACCAGAATGGTAGTGTCGTGCATACTCGATCGCTTCAAGGCCGTCTATTGACGGCTGGAACGCGTTAGTGCTGACAGCTGATAGGCGATCAATCATGGGGGCCGAGCTGTGCCGCGCAGGATGCAAATAATCCAACCCACCACTTCCGCGAGGGGCCAGCGGCTGTGACCCGAGTGCCGAGATGCTTAACTTGTTTATTTATAAGAAGACGTGGGGCCGAAGTCGCCTCCAGAGCTCGCGATCTGGTAAGGCCATATAAGGATAGATGTCTACGGAGTCAACCTTGCGGCGGCCGCGGTTCGCCTGCCGGACCAATGGCTGTGGAGCATTGCGACCCAAAATAACATCACGCTTCGGGCAGCACCCGCTCCAGCCATGTGCAGAAGTGCGCCATCATAGTCGCTGTCAAAGCATCTGTACTTGCGTGTCAGCGTGGATCCACCTCGCGTGCGGACATGGCCGAAACTTACGGCCAGCTCCCTCGTAGTCATGCCTCTCGACCTGTGCCCCATCGATACCCAGTTCCGCCAGGCGCTTCTCGACGATGGTGAAGTACCGCCTTGGGACCAGCATGTCTTTTGTGCCTCGCCCCAAGAAGATAGGCATATTCTGCACCTTTTCGGGTAACCCTTGTCTTTCCCGAAGCTCTTCAATCTTGTCAGCGAGGGGCAAGTAGCCGGCCAGGCCAAGAACGCCAGCAAATTGGCCCGCATATTTTGATGTCAGGCCGAGGAACAAAGCCATGGCGCACCCCTGGGAGAAGCCACCAACTACAATTCGACTAATCGGGATGCCTTGAGAGACGAGTAGGTCGTCGATGACGCCAATCAAGTACTCCATACTAGCCTGGATCCCGTCTTCGTCTTCTGGATCATCGAGCTCTGGTCGCTGACTTGGGAATGGCGACAGCTGAGTTGGAGTGTACCATGCGGGGGCATCTGCGTCCTGATTGACCATGGCACTCGGGAATATCCACTGCATGTGTGGCAGCTTTTTATGGCTTTGGAATTGTTCTGCAATGTCTTCTGCGAGTTAACAAAGGTCCACAGCTCGCCCAGGGTTCCTTCTCACTTTCGAGCCCGCCTCCTTGATCTCCCAGCCCGTGAATGAAGACTAAAGCTGCCTTCTGGGAAGGATCTTTGGTGTCATCGAGAGGTTTGAACACGACAGGCTCAACGCGGGGCGGTGGTGCAGGCATTTTGTGGTGAGAAAGTGTAGATATATTGAGACGAACAGTATTACAGAATCATAGAACAAGTAATTAATGACATGACATGCTTTGCGGGGTGTGACGGAGGCCAGCATTATCCTGGACCCCGCAAACAGAACGGTCCGGCGGAGCGGCGAGGCGCGCATCGCGCCTTCCTAATTCCACAAACCCAGACGACGGCCTCGACGTTGAGGTCGTGTTTGGACAGACTTCGTGGGTATGCCATTGATTCAGGAGCTTCCTAATACCTCCACTGCGACCACACCAGGCTGGTCGCTGGTGGTGGACACAGGCTATGACCCCTCCAAAGAAGCCATCATGCCATCTGGCTCGCGCGATCGCAAGCAGCGCGCCGGCCGCAACCCGAACGCTGGACAATCGGCTGCGGCAAATTCAAAGCACCTGGCGAAGATACAGGCGTACATTGAAGGTCTGAAAAGAGATGCCCCCAAGGATAGCCAGATCACTGTGCCTGGGAAGCCAAGAGATGTCACTGCGCGAGGTAAGGTCCTATTGACGTTCGTCACACCGCTTTCAACGTTGCTAACGGTGGCACAGGCATGACTGTCAAGATGACGAGCGGCGTCAAGAAGATCCTTCAATCCCAAAAAACTTTCACGAACCACCTCAATGATGAAGAAGCCCTGTTAGCCAATCGAGCCCCCGAGCCACACCAATCAGCCGCTGCTGCACAACGACACTTGTCGAACAAGGCTCACAAGATACAACCACCTAGCAAGCGTCAGTCCATGTCGAAGAAGGGGAGCTTTACAAAAGATACCGCAGATGCGGACAAAGACACCACCATGGTAGATGCGGACGATGATCCGCCGCACCCTGCGTCCAACCCCGACGACGAAGACCCATTCTACAAGTCCACACTTCCCGAGCTACCATCTGAGGCAGAGATTGAGGCATTGATTGCTGCCCCCGCGCTGTCGTTCTCTGCAGCAGCCGCAGCTCCCTCTGCCACTACGGCTCCGCCGCGGCATTTCTGCAGCATCTGCGGGTACTGGGGGCGAGTCAAGTGCTTACGATGCAATGAAAGAGTCTGCGGTTTAGATTGCAAACTGAGGCATGAGGAAGGACAGTGTTACCCCTACTGAAGTTCGCCGGGCATGTAAGAACACTATCAACACTGGCATTTCCTGGCCAACCCTCCCAGGGATCCCCGGCTTTCCGTGTCACTCGGAACCATCGGACTCCAACAGGATTCATTCGGACGCTCGGCCTTTCGTATCTAACACTGACGCTGGTACAGTGATGGAGGAGGAAAAACGTGGTCGAGGACTTGTCAGCTGTTTGAGAAGTCCTTCATGATCGCTTCCGACGAGCTCCGTCAATTTCCAGGTACAGGTCGCATGGCAACCGATAGTCCTATAGTATACCGCACGCCCATCGCACACCCAGGAAATGCGCTATGCACTCCCCTTGGAAGGTCGCAAGCACCCTTATTCGTGCGAGCTTCCCTGCCAATGTCGATCTCAGCATTCTACCACCACCGTGGAATGTGGCTAGAATCAGCTGATTAGACGCAGATAGTGCAAAGCACAGACACATTTCTCAATGAAGTCAATGTACACAATAGGTGTTATTATTCGTACATATTATGCTACGCTATGCATCAAGCAAATTCATCACACCATGAACGCTCCCGCCGCTTAGGCAACAGAAGTGACCTCATCGGGAGCCAGGAACCATCCGGTGGGGTGGTTGTAGCCGAGCACCTTGTCGTGCACGTGCAGCGTGTAGTTGTCGGTGCGCACGGTGTTCTCGTCGGCCTGGTAGGTGTTCTTGAAGCTGACGACAAGCGTCTGGTCGCCGCTGGGGTCCTGGAAGTCGTCGAGCTTGGCGGCGAGGGAGCCGCTCTGGCCCTGGCCGAGGGTGCAGGCGGCGAAGTTGGGCTGCACGCTGGTGCCGGTGCAGGAGCCGGAGAAGGATGGCGTGTCGGAAGCGATGGAGAACTTGTAGGTGCAGGCGCCGGGAGAGCAGCCAGACTCATACTGAGAGATGCTCCATCTGGGGCCGAAGTAGGGGGAGGCGGAGGCGAGGGTGGCCGCTAGGGCGGAGAGGGCGACGAGGGAGTTGGAGAACATTGTGAAGTGCTTTCTGGGAAGAGGAGGATGGAATGGATGTTGAATAGATGTCGTTGGTTGGTCTTTGGTGTCTTTGTGAATGATGAGATGAGAAATGTTCTGGTCAGAGTGGACAGCTACGGACAGCTTATATACGTGCTTGATCCTTCGCTTTCCACGTATCCAGATATTTTTGACCCAGAAAGCATAATTCAGTTCAATTCATCAATGTGCATGCCTTGCACGAGCGTTCGTACAGCATACAACAATGACGTGTGAAGGGACGCAAATATTGACTCGTATTCGGTCGTAGAAGCCGCCGATCCCGATGCTTTTAGCAACCACTAACTTTAAACTCTGCACTGCAGCCGCCCATTCGCTGACGACGTGAAAGGGTCTATCTTTAATTCCAGCCACTCTGTCATGCCAAGCACAAGGACCATATTGTTTTCGCTTCGGCGTTCGCAAACTTATGCCGAGCGTGGCGAGTGTTGCAGTCGTTTAGCGTACGATAGCATGCTGGCATCAAACGCGGATATCTATCTCGCTCAATGCTTAGCTCTGGAGATTGTAACCTGCAGGACAAGACGCAGCTCTTGCCCCTCGTGCTATTCGCAGGTGGAGAAGACATGAAATGTAGAAGGAGACGCGCTCAAGGTAAGTGAACGCAGATCATACAATTACATTATGCACATGTTCTCCATAATAATTGCGGCACATCACTACCAGGCTCGACCCCCGCAAAAGTGCCGATGGGGTTAGCGATGCGAGCGGGGCGCAATGCTGGTCGGCACCGCTTTCCGGTCGTGACGACATCACCGCGTGGTCCTTCGCGAAGACTGATTTTTATTACGATGTTAGGTCTGGCGCGCTCGACTAGCACGAACGGTTTCAGTAGAAGGGGTTCGTGCGGCTTAACGACGGAACCAATGGGGTCTTGAATGCCAGAAGAACTGGCAGAAGATCATCTGTTAGTGGATTGCCGCTTGCACGACCTATACGAGGATAATTCGCGCATGGCTCTAAGTTTAACAGCACAGCATCACAGTAGTAGCAAAGCAGTAGAGACAACACGATTGAAGGATATATAAACCCCATAGCTTGTCTCTCACAGTGTCCTGGCATCATCACATCATCATCCTCAACTACCAAACCTCCACACCTCCAAAACCAATCTTCAACATGTACACTTCCATCATTGCTGCCGCCGCCTTGGCATCCGTGGCTTCTGCTCTCCCCAGCAGCACTGAAGCTACCACCAAGTTCGAAATCACCCCCAAAGTCGTCAAGGGCGATTCGTCCTTCGACGGTTACTTCCTCGCCCCATACCACGTGGGTGCCGGCGAACAGACCCTTGTCGCCTCCAAGGACGCCTCTGCCGCTGCCAAGTTCTACATCAACGGCACCACCCACGTACTCACACAATACACCCCTAACCTCCCGGCCGGCTACGCTCCTTACAAGCTGTCCCTGGTCGACCAGGCCCCGTACGGCAGCGACGCACCCAAGGGTTACAACTATGTTGCGCTCAACCTGAACGGCCAGACCGCCGGTTTCGGCCTGACCCACAATGCTGGTACACCCGACTTCTTTGTTGGGTATGACGGTAGCCACGTGGGCTTCGGCAGCTTTGCGCTCTGCAATGTCAACGGTACCAGCCCTAACCTCTCGGGCGGCCACCAGAAGCAGCTGCTGTGGAGGAACAAGAACCAGACCAAGGGCAACTACCTCAAGTGCGCCGATATTGCTCTGAAAATCAAGTCTTAGGGGGAACGGTCACTGCATGGGCATGGATGGTAAATAACGATGCACTTCTGTTTCCAGAGCAGATGTATGAACAGGCACAGACATAATATTATAATAACACAATGTTACCCCAGTATCATGGTCGATCGCTTTGATTTTGGCTGTTGGCCTCTACACAGTTCGATGGCGAACGTGAAGCTTGATGAACAGAAACGTAACATGAAAACGTATCTCTCATATGGTTATTGCCTCGATCGCAGGGCTTGACCACCAGTCGAAAACTGCTCCATCACCTTCATGGCATTTGACTGGCTACTCTTGTGCCAAGGCAAAGCCCCTAGCCCCACCGATGCAACACGCCCCAGGTCGAGTCAGCTCCGCTGTCAGCCCCACGTGCACAATGGCGACAGCAAAGACGGTGTCTTCTCCATGCAACAGTCTTCAATGGCTAGCTCCCCTGCAGATTTGTCGGTTTTCTATCCTGAAATGCCTCGTCACGTAATGGATCTTCCTGGAATTTACGTCATGAGCTTGACGAGCATCTGCAATGGCTATATAGCTGGGGCGCTTCCGTGCATGGACAGTCAAGCAGTCTGTTGTAGCGCCCCGACATGCTTTTCTCACTACTTGCCGCCGCCGCATTGGTGGCTCCCTCGGCCGCCTCCAGCGTGCAGGAAAGACAGGCAGCTTCGTTCGTGAACCAGACAACCTGCAATGGCCAGACCTACACCTACCAACAACTTGCTGGTTATGGCTTTCTGTCCGGAAATGCGACAGATAAGTTCCGCGACACCATTGGAGGAATCGGGAGCTCCATCGCTTTCCAACCAAACTCGTGGATTCGCACTCCTTTCGGATACCAAGGCATCATTTATGGGCTGCCCGACCGAGGATGGAACACTCAAGGCACTTTGAACTTCCAAAGCCGAGTCCACAAATTCCTCATCTCGCTCACTCCCAAACCGCAGGCGACGGTGTCCAATCCCTCGGGTCCCAACATCCAATTGACGTACCTGGACAGCATTCTCTTCGTCGGGCCCGACGGTCAACCGACTACCGGCCTCGATGGTGACCCGAGCGGCCACTTGTCGTATCCAGGATACCCAGACCTGCCGGTGGCCACCTACACAGGCGATGGCTTCGGCGGACCAGGGAGTGGTGGACAGCGCATCCCAGTCGACAGCGAGGGTCTAGTCGTAGCTTTTGACGGCTCATTCTGGGTCAGCGACGAATATGGCCCGTACATCTACCACTACAACCAGGTTGGCCGCATGATTGGTGCCATCCGACCCCCAGATGCCTTCATCCCCATGCGCAATGGATCCGAAAGCTTCTCCGCCAACTCGCCGCCTCAGTACGCCAACCTGACTAGCGATGTCAGTCCAACAGATCCCGACAGTGGTCGCGACAACAATCACGGCTTCGAGGGGCTGACTGTGTCTCCCGATGGCAAGCAGCTTTACACTCTACTCCAGGCGGCCAACGTCCAGGAGGGAGGCCTGAAGAAGGCAACAGAGTACTACTCGCGCTTGTTGCGCTACGACATCAGCGGCCCCTCGCCTCGCCTCCAGGCTGAGTATGTTGTCAAGCTCCCGACATATTCGTCTCCGACATCTGGAGCCAAGCCCAACACCGCCGCCCAATCCGAAATCCACTACGTCAGCCCCACCCAGTTCCTAGTGCTCGCACGAGACTCCGGTGCCGGACGAGGCCAGGGTGCCTCGACGCAGAGCTACTACAGACACGCCGACGTCTTCGACATCTCCAACGCCACCAACATCCTCGGCGCGACCTACGACTGCGCGACCTGCTCCATAGCCCCCAAGGGTGTCTTGAAGCCTGGCATCCAGCCGGCTCAGCTGTGCAGCTTCCTCGACTACAACGTCAACTCGCAGCTGAACCGCTTCGGCGTGCACAACGGCGGCGCTCAGGATGCGACTCTGCTGAACGAGAAGTGGGAGTCTTTGGCGCTAGTCCCCGTCAATCCTCTCCAGAGCGTGGTCGGGAAGCCTGATAACCAGTACTTCCTTATTTCGTTTGCTGATAACGACTTCATCACCCAAGACGGTATGTATCCTGGGCACTCGGGTCTTCTATTTGCATGTGCGTAGCTAACAATACATAAAAAGGTCATCTGAACTTTGGTCGCTTCTCGTACCAGGATGCTTCGGGTTACAGCCTGGACAACCAGGTTTTGGCTTTCCAGGTGCAGCTGCCCGCTGGCTCGACTCCGTCCTGAATAACGGGAGTAGGTTCCAGGCAAGGGCGAATCGCTACTCGATAAACCCAGCTCGATGGACTACCATCAGAGCATGTCCTATTAGCTAGGCACATCACCTACGGCTAGACCTTGAAAAGCACTGAAAATAAGACACTCGTTCCAATTCGCAATACGTAGTGACATGTCATGACATCTAATTCGCTCAATAAAATGCAACGCCATCCCACCCCCCGCGTCCACCCATCTAAACCACGGAGCACTTCCTCTCCAGCCACCGCGCAAACCGCACACAAGGCTGGTCCACAAAGCGCCAGAACAGATCCGCAGTCCAGATGACAAAGCACAGCAGTAGCGCGTACGCAAACACAAAACCCACGGCACAGCGCAGCTCGCTATCTTTGCCGGTGAAGCTCCACACACGGTAGAAGAAGACGATGCCAAACGTGTTGACGACGAGCGCGTGCGTCAGGTACAGCCCGTAGCTAATCTTGCCGAGGTAGCGACACACGGGCGACGACAGGAACGCATGCGGCAGGCACTTGACGCGGGCCGCGAAGCCGCGCGGCGGGGGCGCCGAGTCGGACGCAGCGGGGCAGCGCACCAGCACGCCGACGATGCAGATGGCGGCGACAATGTGCCACCAGTTGAGCGGGCTGTGCTGGAAGCCCGGCGCGAGGCGCGCGAGCCAGACGTAGCCGGGCGTGATGCTGCCCTCCCAGACGGGGTAGGAGCCGACCCACAGGCCGACGAAGAAGATGACGAGGCCGAGGATGGTCCAGGCGGGGCGGGGGCGCGTGAGGGTGGTGGTGACTTTGTCCTGCGGCGTGGCGCTGGGGGGTGAGGCGAAGAACCACTCGGCGAACATGTAGCCGATCCAGAAGAGCGGGAGCTCGGACTGGGAGTAGGTCAGGGCGTAGAGGTTGGCGCAGGCGAGGGCCAGCAGGCGGAAGCGGCGGCGCAGGTTGAAGGTGGCGGCGTGGGTGATGAAGAGGATCAGACTGGCGCGGAACTCGACGGGGATGGTCCAGGCGGGGTCGTTGTAGCGGTTAGCCATGTCGCTGTGGATGTCGGGCCGGAAGATGTTGAGCATGCGTGTGTTCTCATGCACAAGGTCGAGCACCTGCAGGCCGAGGGTGTCGTTCAGCGGATGGTATCGCGGCCAGCCCTCGAGGATGTCGTTGCTGCGCATGGGGTCCACGGCGGCGAAGACGCCGAGGCGGAGGCAGAGGAAGACGGGGATGGTAGAGGCCCAGACCGGCAGGAACAGACGAAGAGGTCGTCGGAAGATGGAAGAAGTAAGCACTCTGGCAAAGGCGCCTGGATCGCGGCGCTCGGCCTGCATGAGCTTGACTGTGCTCACGGACAATGCAAATCCGCTGATGATGAAAAATACCATGACAGCCAGGTGGCCACCGAACAAGAGACGCACGATGGGCAGCTGCCAGAACCGGACGTCTTCGTCATTGTGACCCCAGCCGTCAGGGCCCCACTTGACGAGCAGATTCATCAGGTGATCGTTGAAGACGGCCAGACATGCAACACCGCGGAGGCCGTCCATGAAGGCGGTTGGATACCATTGCCCAGCAGGAGAGGCGGAAGCGGGGCGGCCACGGAGCTCGTAGGTGAGGAAGGACGGCAACAGCAGAAGCGCATACTCGGACCAGTTCCGGAGGCGAAAGCGTGAAGAAAGTCGTCGATGAGGCTCCGTGGTAGGGCGCGAATGATTTTCCCTTCCCAGGGGATCTTGCAGCTCAATGTCGTCGGGGCCCCAGCTGGAGTCGCGCGAGCGGCGTGCGTCGAGGAGCCGAGCCCCCGGCCGCTCCTCGTCTCCGCTGTGTTTAGCCTGCATGGGAAGCGTATTGCGAGAGAGTCTTCATGCAAGGAGGGAGCAAGCAGGGACTCTTGGAGCTCTCCAGGTTCCTGGTTTGGCCAAGGTCCCTGGGTGTCTCACGGAAATTGCGGAGCGTCTCGCCCTGCCAGACTCGTCTGACAGCGTTGGGGAGCGCTATCGCCTAAAATTGTCGCGGACTGGGATGGTGGCGTGACTCGGGTGCAGACAAGGGTCTCGTCCCAAGCCATGTTGCTTCCAGACCCCCGGCTGGCGTTCTCCCCTTTATGTCCTCCTGTCGCACCAGGGATGGTGAAGCATGCAGACCTCCTGCCGTACCTGTCGTCGCCGCAGGCTGGCCTGTGACCGGGCCAAGCCCACCTGCGCACGCTGCGAGACGGATGGACATGCTTGCGGCGGCTACGCGCGAGAGGAGCAGAACCTATTCGTGAACTTCGACTCGAGGAATATCAAGGCCCGCAAGAAGCGCGTGCTATGTGAGGCAATTACAGCCCAGAATCTTGCGGACAGCCGGCACGAGTCGGTCGTCCAGGCCTACACCAGCCCCTCGCAAGCTCTCCTTGCAGAGCGGCCAAACCTGCTAGGCATTCAGGCTCTTGATCTCTCGCCGGCTGAGTTCACCGCCCACTTTGCCACGCTCTGGCATTACTTCACCACCGTCTTTGTCCGCACGCCCGATGCCTGGGCCCATGCCTACAATCACCTTGCGCTGCAATCACGCGCGCTCGACCTCGCTCTCATAGCCCTGTCGGCACAGCGCATTTCCACGACCAAAGAACACGCAAAGGTTGGTGACGTGGCATGCACCACCTACGGCGAGTCTGTCAACCTCTTGCGGCGGCTCCTCGCTCACCTCGATGATGCATCTACCGAGCAGAGCGGAGTCGAGATGGCCCGGCTGGCGGCAACAAGCCTAGCCCTAGCTCTCGTTGATGGATGCCGCAACACACCTGCAACAATCTTCGAGTCCGGCTGGGTCTCTGCAAATCCACATCTCCGGGGTGCTTGCGCGATAACACTACGTGCCGGCCCGGATGCCTTTACCGCAGGCGGCCTGCATCTCGTCTTCAAGAAGCTGCGTGAAATGGAAATCCTGAATGCAATGTGCTGCTACCGACGAAGCAATCTGGCAAGCCGACAGTGGATGGAGACGCCCTGGGCTGCACACCCTAAAACCTGGCGTGATAAGCTTTGGGACATCGCCTTCGAAGTTGGTGACTTTGTTGTTGCACAGCACGGCTTGGAAGAGTGGGTATGCAAATGGTCTACTCAACCACGCGCGCATCGCGTGGTTCCAACTCAGGAGTTACTGCCTGCAGATGTCGCTATCTCCTCAGCCGACTTTGACGAGGACGATTTTCTTCAGTCATTCACGGCATCCTGCAACACTTCAGAAACAACGGCGTCGCCAACTACGATCGATTCTACCTGCCATGAAAATGTCTTGCATTCGGTAGACGTTCTGGTTGATTCATTACGCCATTGGCATGACCACTGGGTTGCCGAGAGATCTCGCAGACACCAAGCGGAAACCGAACATGACAAGGTCTATCTCTCATCCGAGTACTACGCCTTGTCACTCATCCCACACCTCGTGAGACTTCGCGTTGTTCTTTCCATTCCTGCTGATTTGATAGCATCACTGTCCCCAGCCGAGGATTACTCCACCATCCACTCCCATTCTCTGTGCTTGCTGAATACTCTACGCTCGTCATTGCGACATCCGTACTACAAGCTTGATGAAAGCGACGGGGGTAAGTGTCTGGGCATCACAGAAGGTCAGTGTCGAAGTCTGCTGCCGGCGTGGGCCATCTCGGTCGGAGAGGTTATGCTCGAGCTGGGTGGCATGAGCGCCTGGAAGCCGCCCATGGCTCTAGCTGGAGAAAGCGTGCAATCGACGCAGATATTGCAACAGCTTGGCGACGAACTGAACCTACAACTAGATCTACCTATGGACAGCGACGCTTCCACGCTCTTCCCTGGAGATACCTTGTCCAGCCATAACGACCAAATTTGCTCAAACAATACCATGTCAGGCATCCGATGACAAACTATCAGACGTGCACGTGATGCAGGTACTGCATCCTACACGAAACGTTTCGGAGCGAATGGCCGCATCAAGTATAGCGCCCACGAGCTAGCGCGGAAATGGTCGGTCGTCCCTCTTGCAGACATTCGTTCCAGTTCAGCAGGAGAACAAAGTAGAGCCAGACTGTATAAATAATGGGTTTGGAGCTTCTTGGGCAGCGTTAACTCAATCTTCACTCTTCAAAATCACAAGGGTCTCAAATCATCTGCTCGCTCGATAATATCCACCATGGCTAGCCAAGCAACGGTCAACGTCTGTATCCTAGCCTGGCCAGGCATGGATCTACTCGACTTCGTCGGCCCCGCCGAGGTCCTATCCCACGTCCGCGACGCCACACGCACGCGGCTGAACAGCGTCGTCATCGCCTCAGACTCGGAGCTCAGCGAGACAAGCCAAGGCGTCGCCATCCCCCGCCACATCCCCATCCAGGACGCCATCTCCAAGATCGACACCTTCGACGTCCTCATCGTGCCCGGCGGGGGCGGCTTCACGGCGCAGAGCATCCCCGACCATCCGCGCGTCAGCGAATCCATTCAGGCCTTCTCGCAGCTGCCGTCCAGGCCTGCCGGGCGCAAGCGGTATCTCGTCTCCGTCTGCGCGGGGGCTTTCTTCCTTGCGCAGCAGGGCCTACTCAAGGGCAAGACTGCGACGTGCCATTATGCTTCTCTCGATGCGTTGCGGACTGTGTGCGAGGAGCATGGCGGGTCTAGGATTGTCCGTCAGCATTACGTTGATTGTGGCGATCTTGAACACAATGGCATGGGTATTATCACGTCCGGCGGCATTACCAGTGGTATGGACGCTGCGTTTTATCTAATTGAGAAGGTTTGGGACTTTGCGGCGGCTGAGAAGGCGCGTGCGACTATGGACGCCATCTGGAGGCGGGAGGCGCTGCCATATGGGTTCTGATGACGTTGCCGACTAAGTGACATTCTTTATGTATAATGTACTCTGCAATAGCAAGCTTGCTGACTTCCTGACTGCCATCTTCGAATGCCAACACATGATTTCCTGTCACCCTCGTGCCAATACCTTGCCCCCTGGTTCAACGTGAAATACCCAATCCTTCCAGATTTGTTTCTTTTGACTATCACAGCGGTGATATCATATTCTTCTGGTCAGATCCCGTCGTTTTCAAGGTGCTCATAGGTCTATCCAATCGGTTGCTGAAACGATATGTTGAAACGGCATGCTAGAACATTCACTGTCCTTTGTGCGAATTGGAGAGGCTGGTTTGGGGACCTCGCAAAATAGCGGCGTCGCTGACACCATGGAGCATGCTTCACTGTCGACAAGGCCATCTTTGTAAACTATCCGAGAGCACTTGATGTTAGCACTTGAGTACGCAGGTTGGCAATGGCAATGCTTACTCTGATTCGACAAAGAGTGTGTAGAGGACTGTCCGGTTTCGTGCAAGGCTGCATCTTGAAAATGACAGATCTGTTCTGACCACACAGGAGACATGGGCACGAAGTCGCCTGGGTACGGTGTGGCCAAAACGTGCGACGGGCAGGAGCATGTGCAACTAGGTGTTGGCGCAGGAGACTCGTCGACGGCAGGATAGGTCCAACATAGAATAGCAGTAATGGAGACGGCTAGGATTTGTGACCATGTTGATGAAGCAACGATTTGGGCCATTGCATGCTGCTCCTTGGGGCTTGGGCCAGTCGTGAAAGGGGCGAGGATGCGTTTGGTCGAAAAACGAAGCGAACCACTGTCTCAGGTCTATGGGTTGTGTTGTGTTGTTAAGACTTTAGTCTCGCCGAATGCCTTGCATGTTTCAGACACGTCATGGTAGAGATGTTTCGGCGAATGCTCTGGCTGTTTTTGAGTCAGAACAATACTCAATACTTAGCCCCATCTCACACATCGCTACTGTGCATAGTCATATTTGAAATTGTATCGGAGTTGACTTGGTATCTCTTGACCCATTCTCCCTTCTCCTTGAACGCCAATGCAGATGCTCCAATAACTTGTATGCTACATGATAGAAAAAGAGACCACCGAGTGCTATTCATACACCATCTGCTCAAACCCGATCATCGTGGTCCTTCTGCACGCCTGCAGCCATTTTCTTGCCTAGCTCATAGCTGCTGATCATGATTGCACAAGCAGGAGCAACCTTCATGCACCGCGCTGCGCAGCCCCTGAATAGCCCGGCCATGCCTTCCTCTCTGAAGATGTGAAGCAGGAAGCGCGGCATCGATCTGTCTTCGGGTCGCAAGCTGACACCAGCACCATCAGACGCAGCGGCCTTTGCCGAATCTCCCGAGTGCTTCAAGACCTGCTGCCGGGTCTTGCCGACATCGAATGGCGTAGTGACTACCGACGCAGCAAATCCCGACACTGCGCCGGCGGTAAAGCTGTCCACAAGAGTCGTGGTGTGATTTTGTCTACTCCGAGATGAGCTCCGCCGACGGGCAATGCTCCCGGTGCGCTCAATCACTTCACCAGCAGCTCGTCCACGGATATCCGTAATGATGTTGCGCGTGCTTTCGTACCCCCACCAGTAGAGCGCGGAAAAAGGAACATCTCGCCACAGCGTAAGACTTAGGCCTCGCCACAGCGTATGTGTGCCTTCTGATGCAACCATTTCTCTCACACCGGTCATGGTCTCCCGGAAATTGCTTGTAGCGGAGGGTGAGTGATGTGCTTGCATGCGTGTCCGGAACAGCTCGATTGGTGAGACAACAATGGCGGCGAGGACACGGGCAGCCGAGCCTGCAGCGAGTGGCGCGTAGGTATCGGAGACACGATTGTGCATGGGTGAGCGGGGAGATGTGCGCAGCCAGTCGTAGCCGGCAAAATATATGACATTAGCTGGAACAGCCATGACTAGTGTGGGAGACAGGCCACGCCATAGCGTTGTGAAGCCCTCGTTGCGGGCTATTTTGCGAAGGCCATCAATGGTTGATGTGAATGTCCGACGTTGTGTTTCTTCCACAGCACACTCGGGAGCAAGGGTGCCATTTGAAGAACTTGGGGATGTGACAGCAGAAGTGGTGACCGAATTGCCCAGGTAAGCAACGTTGGCGTCGGCGGCGACGCAAAATGGTGCGTTGTTATTAACCCAGAACACTTCGCGGCAGCAAGCCGTTACACCTAGATTAGGAGGAAGATTTGTGAAGTTTCCGAGCGACGATGCAGTGTTTGACAGAGTTGTAGGGGTTGGGATCTTCGACGGCTGCTGTGACTGGAGGCGAACACGGACGACATCGAGGGGCGTAACGAGGAGGGATGTGAGGACACTGCCAGTGACGGCGGAAAGCATCTTGATGCCCATTGACAGTTCTGAGCCATCTGCCACGGGAAGTTCAGGCTCGTTGTCGATCGGGGGACTCGGTATTCTGTCGTGGGACTGGCCCGCGAGCTTATGTGTGTCTGCCATGTCTGGGGCGAATCTCCCAGCTTCTGCGAACGGCGCGGAAGGCGATGGGAGCGTGCCGTTGGGCTACCGCATTCGCGCTACGATTGGACCAGTCGGTAGAAGGGGTGGTCGAAGTAGGGGTGGAAGATACAGGGTGGAAAATTCAGCTGACAGGAATGCTAAAAGTTGACGGGCCTCCGAGTCGATGATGCATCTCCGAAAGCCGAAAAGTCCAGAAGCAGCCGCTCCGCTGCCGTTGCCGCGCGCCTATGCAACGCCCCGATGACGCTTATGTGGCGACCCCAGCTACGCCTAACTCACCCTCGAGTACTGCTTCAAATGAATCTGCTACGAATCAAGATGATCACGCGATTACACATATAATTCATTTTCGCGCCGACATAACGCTACCATGACAGAAGCCACCGACGAGCTCGAGTCGTTCCGAAAGCAGTGGCGCGAGGAGGTTGCCAGGAGAGATGCAGTACAAGCAAAGGCATCAAAAGTCGCGGCGACCTCGCGCTCTGTTGCAACAACTGCTAGCAAGTCGGGCAAAACTCGTGCGGCTCCACCGTCCACCACGTCTTCATCAAGACCTATACCCTCCACCCAAGATGACATTGAGTATGAGCCTCGAACGTTCCACGATCTAGAAGACAAGGAAGAATACCTCAAACTTGCAAATGAGAGCACTAGGGGTAAACTTCACAAGCCAGAGCCTCAGTCTGCTCTAGAGCATTATGAAAAAGCTGTTGAGGAGGAGGTTGCCGGCAAGCTTGGCAGCAGTGTCGCCTCCTACCGCAAAGCTTTCAAAGTAGGCCCACCCTCTGCGGGGTTTTCCGTAGCAGTAATGATAACCTTATTTCTCTCAGCTTGATCACCGTGTACACCATGTTTACAAGGAGAAGCACTTTCCAGCTGCATCAGCTGCTCCCAAGCCATCATCGGCACATCCAGCCAATGCTATTGAAACTGGACCAGGAATTCCAGATGCCAGTACCGCTGCGGATCAACCATCGAAAGCACCCATGACAATTGTCAATCTAGTCGACAGTTTTGCCAGCTTGTCTGTTTCGGCGGCATCAGCAGAGACTAATCTTTCCAGGCCTCGCCCATGCCCGATAGCCGAAATCCCGGCAGAGGTTCTTGTGGCCATCTTTAAGTTTTCGATTCAAGCAGACGTGGCCATGGCTGGACGGCTGACATCAGTCTGCAAGCGGTTCGCATATGTAGTCATGACAGAGAACAGCATCTGGAAACCTATAGCTTTAGGGAAAAGGTTTGGCATGAAAGCTATGCACTACCGATACTCCTGCGATCTGCGCGGCTTCCCTCTAACTTTGCCGGACCCTACTGCTTCAATGCTATCGAACTTGGCTCAATCCCAGGCACCAAAAGCCCTCGACATGACACCCGCTGTGTATCCGACTTATCGCAGCCAGTTCCGCCATCGCCCTCGAATACGTTTCAACGGCTGCTATATCAGTACAGTCAATTATCAACGGCAAGGTGCCAGTGCACAGTCTCAGTACACCTGGGCTACCCCTGTGCACATTGTAACATATTACCGTTATTTGCGCTTCTTCCGCGATGGTACGGTGATCTCACTTCTCACCACCTCCGAGCCGTCAGACGTTGTCCATCATATGAGCAAGGAAAACATCCATGATCGCCACGCAAGCGGACTCCCAACATACGTCATGAAAGATGCCCTCCATGGCCGATGGCGTCTCACTGGTCCGGCGTCAAGCATTGCAGAGGAAGAATCGCTGGATGTTGCCAATCCTGACAGCGACAAGGGACCTGGAGAATATGCAAAGGAACCGCAGACAGACTGGTCAATTTTGGGCGATCACGTAGAGTCGGAGGGAAACTTGAACATTGAAACTGAAGGTGTAGTGCCGAAGTATATGTGGAAGATGCAGTTCGCTTTGGGAAGTGCCGGCAGGAAGGATGGATCCCGCAACAACAAGCTCAGCTGGAAGGGCTTTTGGAGCTATAACCGCTTGACGGACGACTGGGGCGAGTTTGCACTGAAGAACGACCGGCCATTCTACTTCTCAAGGGTGAAGAGCTATGGTTTGGGGTTAGATAAATAGACTTGGTCATTTGCTGCATAATATTTTGCAGCCCTGATGCTGACATGAATCAATCTGGGGCTATCCTATCAGGTTTACTGGTTTTGTGTAATTGTCTTCGCATCTTTCCTCACTATGTAAAGAAGTGCTTCCATCATGCTGTCGCGATTATGTACTTTCAGCTCGCTCTTGGTCAGTAGCGCCCAGGACTACGCTTCGCCTTGACTTCCGCAGCCTCACACAAGCGTGCTCATTTCTCAGGGCTAATCTTATCTTCCAACGTGGCCTTCCTCTGAAGGAGCAGATTAGTGAGGGTAATGGCAACGCCTGGGTGGTTCAGTCTACCGAGCGAGCGTGAATTTATACCTCCTAAGAAGCACCGTGCGTGGCAACAGCTAAACCCCTTCATACAGGATGAACCGACCAAGTAGTGAAGTGTTCAGTATTCCCAGGTTTGTATTGCTAGAAGGATCGTAGAAGCAGGAAGTAGAGGACCGCAGTTGACTATTGGATCTCTAGGTCAACGGCTGTTGGGAACCCAGAGACTAGAACTACTCACAATGTCGGATATTGACTTGTTTTGCTGCTACCAAAGAGTGTGAGAAGTTCTGAGAGAAGATTTTCGGTGTGTACCGGCGGATAATAGTGAAGCGCGCGGAGATGGCGCTTAAAGGGGGAACCCTTCTTCTCACCCGTTGCCTCCTTGCGTCTTGTTTTCATCTATCTTCCGTCCACGCGACAACGATAGTATCTCATATGTGCCTGTCCGATTTCATCAGCACCAATCTGGTTCTTTCATATGACAAGGTTAGCAGGCACACCTGTATTCTCTTTGCTTGCACATCTGTCAGACCAATAGCTCACCATAGAATGTGCAACAATGCTTGAGGCAGTCAGACTGTGGACAATGCTGGAACACCAGTTCTTCTTGATCCTGTATTATCGTGAAAGTGCTTTCGGCAACTTGCTACTCCCATCATGTGGTTGAGATCCTGTGCTGACTGTACCGGCAGTGCAATGGAGGTTGATGGTCAGATCCTGCGCGCAGCATCACCTTCCCAGTGCAGCTGCCCTATCCTCACAACATTGATCCGTTTCGTTTGCATTCCGGCAATTCCCACGTGAATGGCCCTACCTCACCAAAGTCACATCAACCTTGACGTGAACACCTGCATGGTCCCGCAATAGGTTCACTTTCTGACATCTGCATTCCTCGGACTTTGTCGGCAGCTTCACCCGCATCTGCACTCTGCGAGTTGGAGACACGACTTATGGCCTGATACTTGCAGTTCTTGAATTTTGAAACGCTAAGGTTCGTACCATTATAGTATATTCCAAGGACCTAGCTCTCTGCCCGCGCTACCGTTGGTCGGACGCACCATTGCACAGTATGCTGGTTTCAATAACTATCATCAATCCCTCGGTAGGTTTCCTGTCCGCACCCTCTTTCTGGTTCAACCATGAGGATCTTTCCGGATCAACCTGCGCATGAAAAGGCATTAGCATTGGCACTACCATAACCATGTTCTTGGCTGCTTCGAAGACACGTCCCATGCGCTGTGTTCAGGTAGATGTATTTCATAGGGAACTCCTTTGAGTGTTCCCTCAATTTAGTATCTTTTTCATCATAACACAACGCAGGGAAAGAAATACAGAGCAGGAATGGGGGTTAGGAAGCTTACCTAGAGTATTAAGCATCTTTTGGTAAGGATGGAACCGTGTGCTCAACCACAGTTCTTCCAAGAACAGCTCAGGATAGTCATGTCGAGATCAATCCATATTGGAATGTCAGACCTGGCACCTGCTGTTACCAGCATTCGCCCTCTGAGGACTCATTCACCGGCAGCGCAAAGCTCTTGACATTTGAGACGATATCCCAGGGATGGAAGAGGTATTCATAGGCTTGAGAAATCCTCCAAGTGTATACTGGGTCCTGAACAGCTCGACGACATCCTATCGTCCGTGGCCGCCGCAAGGGCTGTTCGTAACCAACGACCACACAGATTAGCCGTGGTTACACATTTGGCCGAAGAGGGTTGGTTCAAGCCAGCAGGATTGATGTCCCGCAACATAAACGAGACATGCCAGCCAATGTGAGCATGAAACTTTCCAGTGTCGCGGGCTGATTGCACTGGTGCAACACTGACTGATCTACCTGCAGTATCTGGCTTGTTGCCACTAGCAACATGACAACCGCCAGCATGACAGGAGATTTTACAAGATCACAGGGAGAAGATAGAAATATCGAAAGGTTGACACGACTGGTCAAAGAATGGGGTTAATGTACCAGTCATATCGGAGCAACAGCCATAGAACAGACTACAGCTCACGCCCGGTTAACCATGTCAGCCACGGTGGACTGCTGGTACTCCACGGGTGCATGATAAACTGGAAGACATTGATGTCAGCACGATAGTAAGAACCTTCCAATGGGACTCTGGAAAGCACCTATTCTTTGTGCATGGTTCGTTCTCGTTCAAGGGAAGGTAGTGGACCTATCTCAACACTCACATTGGATCACTGGTTTCCCAATGTCCTTTGCAGAAGTAGGCTGTGAGAGGCTCGATGATGCTATTCGCCGTATAGCACGGGTTCGTTTGGAAGATCTGTGCACGTTAGCCAACATTGGAGAAGTCTGATGGTATCATCAGAATCATGGTATCTGAAAGCTTCAGACATTTTGCTTGGTGTAGAGAGGACTTTTATTCATTATTCGCTGGACGCCAGGCTATTCCATTTGGAACAACCACAGGCACGAACTTGAATTGTTCTTTTTATGGTCATCACTAGCCAAGGGGAGGACACGCTAGAGGGGTACTTACTGTGGAAGAGTATGACGGTGATATGGGTCGAGGACGAAGGTAAGCTTATCCGAAGAAAATTTATGCCGAAACTGCAATGTTGCATCCTTTGGTGATTGCGGCATCAGACTTGACTTTCGTCTTAGGTCATCCACATCTTCTCCCACTAATCTTCAGCAGTGTCCGAAGCGGCCCAGCAGGTTCTCCGAGAAGAACCATGTCAAGGTTACTCCCGGTCTTACTGGAAAAAAGTCGATGAATCAGATTGCCTTTTTAAGTTCATCATCGCCTTGAGACACCAAAGAGCTAAAGAGGAGTGGGAAGGATATACCTTTCGAATGGTGGCTTGGCTGCTTCAGGAACAGCTGCCAGTATGTGATGTCGGTACGTGAATGAGTTTGACTAATGAGACGTATTAGCAAGCGAACAGGCGGTAACATAAGAGAGACAACCTTCCGAAGAAGATTGGGGTCAGACAGAATGCTTTCCTCATGCCTGGTTGTTATGCCACAACAAGTCTCAAGTATCATTGGAGGTTCTGCAAGCAGAACCATTCCAAGGTAAAAGAAACCTCTTGTGGCCAACCTTGGCTGGTGAGATGTTCTTTTTTGTCATCATTCCCATGTGAATGGAGGTTGGGGAAGGAGGAACTGGAAACCGAAAACGGGACACTTATCATTGCTTCAGATTGTTGCAGGACTTTCCTGGATACGAAAAGTTGCAAAAGAAAGAAGGAGATAATTTCTATCTGGAATCGAATTAGCGAATGTTGAGGAAGTGAGGCTACCGGACATGTGCCAAAGGCCTTCAGGCCAGGAGGCGCAGGACCACAAGATTTTGTGAAGGCAAGCTTCTATGAAAGCGCAGCACGATCAGGGAACGAAAAAGGAAGTGAGACTTACCCAGCGGAAGCATAGGTGGCATTGTAAGGCGAGTTTGGATTCCAGGATTGGAACTCGCTTGAACGACAAATTGCAAAAAATACGCCTGTTGTGAGGCATGGCGATCTAGGGAGGTGGGTCCAACAAGGACAACCAACTCTCTGCCCTGGTGCCGACATATTTGACCTAGGAAGCTTGTAAGTGTGTTTGAAATTTGGAGGTTGTGCTTACTTGGGGGAAGAGGCTCAGTTGCTTGCAAGCTGGCTCCGGCGGCGAAAACGCAAGCTCAAGTCGGCCATCGGCAGGATCTCGATATCGGTCAAGTGTTGTTTTCTCAGATAGCTGGTTACAGCTTCGAGGGATACCTCGACTGAGAAGAGACCTACTGTACTAGCCAGAGCAGTGGTAGATCAAGCAGGTGCTTCGCGTTCAAAGACATGGCGGAGGAGGCAGAAGTGTGTTGTTGCCCGCCGTCCGGCCCGAAAGAACCTTTGAAAGAAGGGGAAAAGAGCGAGAGAAGGTCTGCAGAGCCGTGCTTTCCAACGTGGTAAGTAGGTAAAGTATTTGAAGAAGTTGTTTGGTGGTGCAGAGTGTGATGCAGATGGTAGAATGTTTGAGGGTGGGATCTCAGGAGGCGGGTGTCAGGGAGCACGCGTTGCTCGAACAACGTCATACACACAGCACAACAAGGTATTACACCGGGTTTATTGATGGGTACGACAGAACTAAATGTCTAGGGTTCTTATTACTCAGCTTCCCGGACCCCAGGAATTCAAACCATTTCGAAATTTACAAATTTTGTCCTGGATTTTTGCGACTATCCAAGCTCTTCCACATGAAAGCGTGGCTTAAAAGGTTCCCGTACCCAATAGATTTGGAACATTCTATTTCAAGTCATGTAATCACGGCGGAGCAGATGTGCAAGTTCTCCTGCACGAAATCATGCTCTATTGCTAATTCATTTCAAAGTTGGTTGCAAGATCTGTTATCTTTGTGCATTCACACACACAATCATTTGTGCGTCAATAATATTTCAATTACACGAAAAAAGGGATAGGGCCTATGCCCTGAAACGTCTGATACCCTACTGTCGCAAAATCGTGGCAAACAGGTGAGGCACTCTCGCCCCCTCAAGATGCAATGACTCCAGATATTCCCCTGCACTGTGTTAAATAATTACATGGCAGGTTTCTCCAGTGATATGAGTTCATTCTCATTCTATGTACATCTCAAGAAGTATTGCTTTGGAGTGGTGGTGTCGCAAGAGGGCTAGAGACGTTCGTCAGCTTCTTGGCATGTGTTGTCGCGCAGTTCGTCACACCATCCCACACAGGGCGTATCCCAGCCCCACCTCTTATTTTACTGGTCCATCGGCACATCTAGACGCGCCGCAATCTTACTGAGGGCGAGCGAGACCACCAACAGACTTCGTGCCGCCGTACTGATTACGTTGGCTTGAAGTCCACGGCTTGACACAAAGTTCCAGCAAATACTGTCATATTTTCACAACAGTAGAAAATTTAGGAAACAAATACCAAGAACAAACACACACTACCATATACTCTTCACGATCCTTGTCACACCTATCAATAATCCTTTACCCTTCACACCGAGCAAGCACGCCCAAAATTTGGCGAATTGATCCACCAGCCGCAATGATACCCCAGCCCCTGGGCTCTCGGCTTTTACCAACCTCACTGACGTCTGCTGACCAAGTTTTCAGCAGCATCTAGGCCTTTAGGCAGCAGCCCAAAGCTCGGCCGGAAATCATATGGCACCACAATTCCTAGCAGGGTCAAGGCGTACTGTTGCCACAATTCCAATAAGGTATACACGGAACACCTCCCCTAGCGCCATTCAGGTGCTGATCTTCCCTCAAAGTAGCTTGGTGCCTGCTGCCAGGTACTGTAAATGATGCCATTGGTTTGATTCGCGAATTGCACGGCCAAGGCACTAGCGCCAAGGGGGTCAGGAAACGGGTATATAAAGCCTCTCCCTTTCCCTTTTCCCTTTCCCTTTTTCCTTTCTCTTTACATTTTTCTTCTGCTTCTTTGCAGGTAGGTGAAGCAGCTCTTTGTTATGCAAATGTGCTAATCTTCTACAGTGTCATCTTCAATATGGGGAATTTTTGGAACACATTACAATCTTTTTCATTGTCTTCTCAGCTTGCGAGCTGGGACTCAAAGAAGAAGTTCTGCAATCTTTATCTTGAAGTCCTTGAAGCTTGGGCTTGGACGTGTAGAAGGCGTGCGCAGGGTGTGGTGGTCACTTAGTTCATGGGTCTTTGTTCGGGTATTGTTGATTCATTATCTGCTCAATTTAATCTGTAATTCCTTCTGAATCTTCAATAGTACTACGGTGATGTATGTATGTGACCATTGCGTAAGGGTGACTGCTTGAGGGTGAATTGATGGTGCTTGCCGTAATTTGTTGACAGTCGCCCAGTAGACAAGCGGCCACGCCGCAGTAGCAAGTCTGTAGTGTTCATGACGACATCTTAGATACTGAGATATCTCTAGAGCATCACCTCATTGCTACTGTGTTTGCTGGATACCGACTGTATTAGCGTTGCAGCGTGAATCAATCAATCGGCAAACACCCCACAGAGACGTCTTTGCCTCATGAGCGAAACAGGATTTCAACACATCAAACCACAACAACAGACATTTCAGTGCCTTCAGCCTGCTCCTTCTATCCACCTTGCTTCTCTCCGTCAAGGCAATCCTTGTCGTCTCATTTGGCGGGTTCACAGCTCATACCTAACGCCAGGGCTTGGAGCGGCGGGAGCACCACAATCCTTTCGATATGCCAAATCAAAATCTGCAGGCCACCAAACCAGATTTGAGCTAATATTCGTCCAGAAGTACCGCAATCAACTTCCGAAAGCGTGTCAACATCCTTTTCCCTCACCGAATTATCCCTAGCCAAGGTCAGCATCCTCTCCTTTCCACCGAACTTTCCTTGAAGCTGCGCGAGACGAGACCTCCTCTCCCACCACCAAAGTCGGCGAGCCCTTTCACCGTACCACCGAAGCAGCAAACAGAGCAGTCAGAAAGTCTCCTTGTCGAATATCTCACGATTGCCAACCATATGACCGAATAGCTGTGGCCCCCTCGCTCGCACGCACACACATATCTTGCCTTGATCGGCGAAGCTTTCCTCCACGGCGCCGATCAGGAGAGAACACTTCTGTAGAACATTTGGGAGGAAGCGCACTACAAGACAGATACTGTACGACCGAATAGTGCTACACCTTTGGCCATGTGTTGCGCCTGTCAGGTGGAAATGCTCTGGCATATCATCAGTACACACGAAGAGTCCGAGCCATGAAAGCACGAGGCAGGATTCTGTAGAGATCAGACAGTACAGTAGCACAATAGACAAGGGGCCAGGACAGAAGGAGTTCCACGAACTCACGATGAAGAATCACAATTCAGAGGGCTGGATGTTAAGCCAGGCAATCGCAACAGACAGAATGCTACACATGTATGGGTGAGATCTGCAGAGTATGCATTCGCGAAGGTCCATACCTACCATCAAAGCGCCTTGCTATGCTTGTGTATCTTCCGTTTCCCATATCCGCAAACACCCTATCCCATAGGACTCCCAGCACCTCCAGTAGGCGCAATTGCGCCAAAGGCACTTCCGCTTCCATTTCCGTCTTGTTTGATCGTTCCATTGAGCATGGGGCAAAGTCTGTGAGTGAGCAAGCCGGCGCAGAAGCGCCGTCACTCTGGTCAGCAAGCGTGTTTGTGTGCATAGTGTAGTCGAGATCCATCAGACGCCGTTTTCTTTGAGCATTTGCTACCGTGGCACTGTCTGCAATCAATGGCAGAAATGTCCGGTGCAGTTGCACATTCTGGGGGAAGTGGTGTCCTGTCAAGGCGCCCTCTGCATCTGAAGATGGGAAACTTCAGCGCAGTGCGGCGTGCCCTATGCCAGTCTCAATGCCCTTACCTGGTCCTTGCATGAGGCTTGCTCACGGCAGGACCAATAGGCGTATGCATTGCGATGCAGACAGTACACCAACCCGCTTGTGGATCGTTGTGGGGAGGCGTCTTTTGCTGGTTCTCGATGAAATGTACTAACTTTTTGTTGGTCTTGATATGTCCCACTTGACCACAGTTGGCGCATTTGCGCTGCGTTCCTCCAGCATTCTTGTTGCGTTTGGGCTTGCTTTGGCCGGGTTCATCGCCGTCGGCGGCAGGTGAATCTGCATCTGCGTCGGGTGAGGCCGCCGATGGGAAAATCCCCTTTGCCTTCTCGCGGGCTTGCGTGCGTTCTTTGTTGCGTTCTAGGCGAGCAAGCTCTTCTTTGAGTCTGTAAGAATAGTCAGTAAAGCTGTACAAAATTCAGAAAGGAAGATACCAAGTAGGGAGGCAGACTTCTGACGCGCGAGGCTATCCATCTCTTCGTTGCCGGTTGGCACCATGCTTGCAAACCTGTGCGTATTGTTAGCAACTGCGAATTTGCCAATTTCGAAGGTGATAACTTACGTCATGTTCTGCAGTGCGAGTGCTCGCTTGCGCTTCTGGTACTCGCGCCAGATCCTTGGGTCGCGTACAATCTCTTCGTGGGTCTCCATTTTGCCGGTGTATTTGTTCTTGTACTGGCGTGTGATTTTCATGACCTTACCGCTCTGACTGCCAGTGCTAGTCTTACTCATGATACTCTGGGTCTCATCGTCGCGGCGCGGCCTACCACCAGCTACGCTTGGAGTTTGACCTCGACCTAGTGCGTGCGACTCTGCATCGTCACCAACATCATCCTCAAGGAAGTCTTCATGCTCAACGTTGGATGACAGACTGGCAGCTTGGGCGTCCCAAATGCGCCTGATCGCATCAGTGTAAGCTTTCTGTTGTCTAGCAACATTGTACTGATGGCCACCAAGTTCTTTCCGCCTGTTAGCATCGAGCCGATCCTCAACACTTTCTCCAATTTCTTTATAGCCACCTTTCATCGACGTCCGAATCAGATTGAATGCTTCTCCACGGCCTGATGGGTCGCCATCGCCATGAAGTGCGACCATGGCTTTGCCTTGACAGGCGTTCAAGAAATTCTTTGTTACTTGCCACGGAGCAAGTTGCTGATCTAGAGATTGCGTTTGTTCATCCTCGTCATCACTATCATTATGGTCCTTGTTGTATCCTGCATCCTGCAGCTGTCGGTCACCAACTTGCATGGATTCGAGAAGACAAATGTCTTCTGGCTTGATCCAAGATCGAATTGTAGGACCATCGGGAGCCGCTTCACCGCGCTTCGGGAGCCAACCCTTGTCCTTGTCGTAATCCATAAACTCTCGCATCTTCGATCGGTTTTGCGCCAGATCGGTATTTGGCAAGTGTCGAAGTAGAGGCTCGTTCTTGACCTTGCCATATTTGCGGAACATGCGAAAAGACAGCATCCGAAGGCGTTTCTTGGCTGCATCCGTCACCTTTCGAGAATGTGTGCCAGGTACTTCCACAGAAGGGAACTCTTGGCCAACGACATGCAGATTTTCAACCTTCCGGAGGTACCATTGACGGCCTTCGACGCCGGTTTTGCTGCTCACGGCAACAAAATCCTCATAAGCAGGCTCATGCTTGAAGACAGGCGCACGATACATCGAATTGTGGATAGTGGGCACAACCTGACCAGGATCCACATCGCCAAAAATGGAGAATGGACTCTTGTCTTCGGGTAGAAGGACGCTGGTCTCACCGAGCTCCTCACGGGGTCTGGAGGTGTCTTGCTCATCCTTTCGTCGATAGTAGTTGATGAACTTGCTTCCCATGCCAAAACTTGAGAGCATGATAGGGTATTCTTCTGAATACTCCAGCAGTAACATACTTGAATTGTCAGACAGCGACAGGTCTTTGGACGTAGCGAAGATCTCTTGAGTCTCTTTGCTCTTGACGTGCTTTTTCTTGACAAATTTGTTCTTCTGGAGGCTGAAGATGTTGGCAATGTATGGGAAAGTAAGGGCAGGGCGATGGAAGGATCTCGCTTCTCGGTTGTTGAGTTTGACCTTGTAGAAAGGATATTGGAGCTTTGCAGCTGGTAGAGCGTGCTCAATTGCCACTCCACCAAGGTTGGAACGGATCTTGCTCTGATGATTCTCTTTGAGAAGCTCATAGGCTTCGTCATTGGAAATATTGTAACGTTTCGCAAAGTCGCGAGTAAGGCCACCAGTAGCATCACGCTTAAAGGTGCCCGCTATCCTGCGTCGTCGTGGTTGGGGTTCAGGTTGGCGAATATCCACAAGAATGCGAGGATCATTGAGATCGAGACGTACGCGCTTGGCCAGCTTCCTCGTAGCCTCCTCGGGGTCATCCAGAAAGTCGCTGACATATGTTTGCGGTACGAGTGAGTCAATGAATGCTTCAGAGGCTGTACGCTTCGTTGCAGGCGCTGCAGTGGTATCCCAGTCGTGCATTGCGACGTCGGCATCCCCAGCCTCTGACGAAACATCAGAAGGCGGGCCACTGGGCACCTTCCAATCCTCGCAGAGTGCAACCATGTCTTGCCAGCTGACACCGCCGACATCTTCCTCATCATCAAGATGTTCCAGGCCTCCCTCGTCATCGCTCTCCTCCTCAACTGGCTCAAACTCCTGCGTCAAGATGATGCCACTGGCTTCGGCTTCAGCCTGACGGGCAAGAAAAGTGGCAGCAGCAGGTCCCGGTAGTTTAAAGCTCTTCTCATGGTCTTGTTGGATCTCAAGGACGAGCTTCGTTGGTGCGACAGGTCGTGGTGGCTTCAACGGGGTCTTTCCGGTGTAGTATGCACGCTTTGGGGCTAAGATCTGATTGAAGCGTAAAGGCCGCTCCTTCTCGTACAGAGGCCAGATCTCCGCGAAGACGTCTTCGTTGACATCAACGGCAGGTAGACCAGCCATCAAACGTCGTTGCAGGAGTACGGCTGGATCCTCCAAATCATCTTCCTCGTCCTCACCCTCATCTTCTGGTGATGCAGCATCGCCAACTAAAGCTTTCGTTTGGCTTTGATCGAAGGAGCTATCGGCGACGGTTGTAGAGCCAAAAGAGCGGTCCTGCTTCTTTTGCGCAGCCTGGGCGTCTGAAGATATCTCTTCTGTGGGGAGGTCGCCATCATCGTCGCCAAACAAATCGTCATATTCCTTATCAGCAGCCGCATCGCCGGCATCGTCTTCCTGGCCGTCCTCATCACCGCCAAACAAATCATCAAGCTCATCGGCCGCGTCGGCTGCGTTTGGCTTCGCCTGGTCTTCGTCTGGAAGGTCGTCTTCATCGGACAAGTCAATATCCATGTAGTCCTGGGCATCATCTGCCTTTTCTCCCTGTCCTTCACCCTCTCTTGCTAGCATTTCTGCGAGCTCTGCATCTTCAGGTCCACTCCCGCCCAGTGCTGCGAGCGCTCGCTGCATGTCTTGGTCATCGTCTGAATGGTTTGAAGCGCGTTCGGCGGCATCGCCGTCGGAACCGGTTGCGTGAGGCATGCTGGCGATGCTTCGTGAGGCAGCCTTAGGTTCGATAGGTTTGTGCGTTGGGCAAGGGTTGCTTGCAAAGAAAGAGGCGAGGAAGCCTGCCTAAGTCATGCCGCGCAAGCACGAGGGATAGCCACAGTAGCTTGCGCGTCAAAGAGCCGAGCGTGAAGGCCTCTACAAAGGTAAGGTCCTACTCCTGTGTTGTACGCATCTGGAGCTGCTTGTGTCGGCGGAAGGTGGGGAGGAGCTGAGGCTACTTCGTGGTCGCGGTGGAAAGGTGCGAAGGCAACAGGTCGCGTGCGGCAAAATCCGCGGTAACGCCGAAGCCATGCGATGGGTTTCTCACAATAGCATGTGCATGGATATTATGTATTATGCACAATGCACAATAGATTGACAATAACAATTCAATTGGGAGATCTGTGCGACTGGTTCACGTTTTTACTCGCTACCTCAACTTCAGCCATGTTTTCTCCCTTCCTAGGAAACATTTTGCCCAAGGCTTTCGACGCCATGGAACGCAAAGTCACCATAAAATGCACATAGAGCCTAAGAAAATTAGTCTCGACGTTTAAATGATTCCCGTTGAAGATCTCACCTTGCTTGCACCGTTCATGCAATAGTGACAAATCTCTAATCTCTTGTCACCATCAGCATATGCAGCTAGCTGATTCAAATTGCTTGTTCTGGGCAGGTACAGAACGAAGTCCTTCGCGGATTTGGCATATGCCGCATGTAGTGCCTTGAGATTGTAGGGCTGCATGGTCGATAGATTGAAGACCTCGTCGTCTTTGTATCCGGGGCCTATCAGAGTCAGCAAGGATGTATCGAAATTAACCACCAGAAAATCTTACCTCCCCATGGCGGACTTGCAAAGATGACAGCATCCTTTGCAATAGACTTCAGCTTCTTCTTGAGAACATCGAAACAGTCCCCTTCAATAAACCAAATCTTGTTCTGCACTCCGTAGATTTTGGCATTGTGTTTGGCACACGCCAGCGTCTTTGCATCCTTTTCAATAGCAAAGACTCGTTCCCAGCGTCCAGACTTTGCAAAGGCAATCGTATTTCCACCAATTCCAGCAAATGCGTCGATTAGAATTTTCTTGTCTTTGGGTGCGCTCTGTGCGACGTGTTCCGCGCATATTCTCCAGTGGTCAGCAAAGGCAGCATGTGCAGCGATCTGCAGATGGGATCATATTTACTCTGCTACTGGTTCTGGCGTGACTCCATACCATGCTTCGTCGGTGAACAAAACGCCCTCATCATATTTGGAAAATATGCTATAGCGCTGGTGCCAGTATCTATCTTGCGATTAACATTCATGAATTCCAACCTATGACACGGCTGACTCACTTTCTCGCCTCTGTGGGCACTTCTTTAATATTTTCGTAATGATGGCAACCTTCAGGCACCTTGTAGTCCTCCTGAGCCATCTCGAGGGGCCAACTGCATTTTCACGTATCAAACAAGTAGAAGGAATCATCCTAGGTTCATGCAGCGCAAGTCAGGTATTCCCACTAGGCAGGGTCCACACAGTGAACTACACTGGCAGCCTTGGCACCAAATTGACGACAATGACACCTGGGTCGTAACTTACTGATCATAGAAGCGAATTTAGGGCTTTCCCAGGGGCAGACATGTTCGCGTCGCTCAATCGCTTCATAGCGCGCCTCGATGGCGACCAGGCAGCCCAGCCGGAATCACGCTTGAGAGGCGCCTACGGGTTTCAGGTGCTACGAAACACCAACGATGATCTACCATTGGAACCCTGGTTCGACTTCATTGTAGGGGTGAATGGTCGTGAAATAGTACGGACCACTCGAGTCAAACCTGTTGTTGGCGAACATGAGAGCTCACAAAACCCAGGATAACCCAGACCCGAACCTGTTCATCCAAGAAATTCGCAACCTGGCTGGCAACAACGTCAACTTGGGCTTGTGGTGCACAAAGGGCCAAAGGACCAAGACTATCTGGGCGAGCATTCCTGCGGATGGCACTTCTCTCGGGTTGTCACTCCAGTGGGCACCATTGACCAGCACCGAAGAAGTGTGGCATGTCCTGGACGTCGCGCCAAACTCCCCCGCAGACCTTGCAGGCCTCCTCCCATACGGAGACTATATTATTGGCAGCCCCGAGGGTCTCGTCAGAGGAGAGAATGGGTTGGGCGAGCTGATTGAGCACGTAAGGATTCCCAGAGTCTGGATGGTAGCATTGCTGCGCAACATACTGACACAGGCGAATAGTTTTTGGACAAACCGCTCCGCCTACACGTCTACAACCATGAATACAACGTAACACGCCTCTTGACACTCACTCCATCACGAAGCTGGGGCGGCACTGGAGCCCTCGGATGCGTGCTGGGGTACGGCGCACTGCACCGCATTCCTGTGCCGCTCGACGAACCTCCAGCAGGCCCAGGCGAGACACTCTTCGAAAGCGGCTCCACGAATGGTTCTGGCCGGCCAAGCACGGATGGTGCTCACTTAACTGGCGATGCAGGACCTCCGCAATATCTCGTCCCCGCAGACATGGACCTTGGACGAAGTTCGTCACCATCGGCACCGCCCAGGGGAGGCGCGAAGAAGGCACGCGCAAAACATCATACAGCGGCGGGTGGAAAGGGGGACATGGACGCATATTTTGCCGAAGAGGAAGAGAAGAGTAGACAATTAGAGTCATCTTCGTCGCCAGGGGCGAAGAAGGAGGGTCTCGCGCCACCACCGAAAGCTGGGGCAGGGCCACCACGCGCAAAAAGTCCATTGAAAGAGGAGGCCACCACAGAAGTGGACTGATAGCCTTCAATCTACAAAGATGCACAGTAACCTACCTGGCCCCGCGCACTTCCTCGTCGAGCTCTTTGACGAAGCGTTCAACCTCCTGCACCGTGTTGTAGTGCACCAAGCTCACGCGCACGACGCCCTCGTCGTTGACACCCAGCACGCTGTTGCACAGCCGCTTCGAGTAGAAGTGGCCCCACCGGAAGCCGAACTCCGTGCGCGCCTCGACCTTCTCCACGACCTCCCTGCTGCTGCGCCCCTTGACGAGAAAACTAATCACCGGCACCCGCTTGGCCGCGTCCTTGTCCGGCACGCCGCAGATCTCGTACAGCTCCGGTTGGCTCCTCAGATACGCCAGCAGCGTCTCCTGCAGCTGCTCCTCGTGCGCCGCAATCTTGTTCCATCCCTGTCCTGCCAGGTACTCCGTCACCGCGGGGATACTCTGCACCAGCTCGTAACTCGCGGCCGCAAGCCCCAGCTTATCCTCGAGCGTGTGCGTCTCCTTGAAGTAGTGGCCCAAGCTGCGCAGACAGCGATCCTGGACGTCGCGCCGCACGAACAGCTGCGCAACGTGCGGCCCGTACACCTTGTACCAGCTGAAAGCGTAGATGTCGGCGCCGAGCGCACGCACGTCGACAGCTCTGTGCGGGGCGTAGGCGACGGCGTCGACGCACAGCAGACCGTGAGGGCAGCGTTCATGGATGAGGTCGGCCAGCGCGCGCACGGGCGTGATGGAGCCCAGGATGTTGCTCGTGTGGGTGCAGGTGACGAGGCGTGTCTGGGGGGTCAGCAGGGGCTCAAGGGAGTCGGGGGTGAGCTGCGGGTTCGAGGAAGAGGGTGTGGTAGGCTTCCACCACTTGAGCTGCAGCTCGAGGTCCTCGGCGAGGGTGACCCAGGAGGCAATGTTGGCTTCGTGGTCGAGGGCGCTGCAGATGATCTCGGAGCCGGGCGGGAGGTGCGGGCGCAGAGCCGAGGAGAGGTTGCGGAAGAGTTGGGTGGTGGAGGGACCGATGACAGTCTCGTCGGGGCTGCAGTTGATGTAGTCTGCGGCTGCTTGGATGCCGGCGTTGTAGCGTTCTGTGGAAGCCTTGCCGACCCTGTAGGTCGCACCGAGTTGGACGTTGTTCTGGAGAAGGTAGTCTTTGATGCTGGGACAATGTCAGCACAAAGCGCCGGTGGTGGACGAAGAAGATGCTCACGAATCAATCACAGTGCCGAGGATCTGACTTCCACCTCTGTTATCCAGGCGTTAGTCTCACCAAATATGAACTGGCAAAAGCAGGGACCCACGCATTGTCGAAGTAGATTTGCTCTGAGGCACTCAGCGAAGGGAACTGCTTCCTGGCAGCTTGAACGTCGAATGCCATGCTTGAATTGCGTCTATGATGTAATATAGATAGAGATTCACTGGCAGCGTGCAAAGTTCAAGCAAGATTGCGAATGTCTTGCTGGACATGTTGATGTCAGAGCCCCACCAAGCGAAGCGCGGGGCAATACACACCGAGCGTGGCATTGGCCATATATTTCTTGCATGCTTTGCCAGCAGACGACGCTCCGCTCCAAATGCTATAAAGATTCAGCACAAATGTATTCATGGAATACGCTCCAGTCGCATGCAAGCCAGACAGAAAGTGGATGATATTTACATACATTGTGGATGTTGATATGCGTACCCTATGTGTTCCCTTCATCTAGATGCTCACTCAATTGTCTAAAAGTCACCTCCCTCACTTGCACCCCATTTGCCTACTTCTTTCATTGCTTCTTCGCCGCCGGTGCGCATCCAAGAATGCTTTTGCCCAAGAACGCCGGCAACACAGGCCCAGCCGTCTCGCCCGCCGCCCCACTTGAGCACTTCGTCTCTGTATCTCTGGCCACGCTCTCTATCCAATGCTCGAGCGCCACCTTCGAAGACGTCGCCCCATATCTTTCCCGCAATGGCTCGATCGAAGAGGTATGCGTAATATACCGCCCCATATCCGAACAGATGACCAAAGAATCCATGCCACGCAGCGCCAGCGGGTTCGCCCACTGATGCAAAGCGCGGGTCGTTCCACACTTTGTGATATGTGTCTTTGCTGTCCCACAGCTGCTTTTCGCCTGCCAAGCCAGTCGGAGGAACGTCAGTCCCGTGCAGTCGCTGATCCAGCACGCTCAGCAGAATCTGCGCTTCCGTCTCAGCTGGTGCTGCTAGTTTGCGCCGGCGCTGCATCTCTTCACCGACGAGCGCTGTGTTCAGGGGCTCATCCGTTTCCCAGTGGCGCGCGTACATGCTGAGCACCTGAGGTGATGCGGCAAAGTGCTCCATTAGTACAGAAGGTAGCTCGGCAAAGTCGGTCGCGCAGCGCGTCCCTGCGACGTTCTGTAATTTGGTGCGACCCAGGACGGAATGCAAGCAATGACCCATTTCGTGAAAAAGAGTAGTCAACTCTCGGAGGCTGAGGGTGGCGGGCCGTGAAGATGTAGTTGAGGGACGTGGAAAATCGCAAATGAACCCAATGGTGGGTAATTGACGAAGTGATGTAGAAGCTGGAGTGTCTCGGGAGAGCGCCATTCCATCATTCAGCTCGGCAGCCAGAACGTCCAAGTCTGCAGATTGAGCTGGCGAAAGCTGAGGAGCAGTCTCCGCGACCTCTTCGGCGGTGATTTCCCGGGAACAGCGGAGCGTAAAGTGAGCTGGGTTGGGTGATTTCCCCGCTCGCTCGAAGAGGTCGCAGTATATGACGGCAATGTGGTTGCCTGTATCATCATCCATCACATCGAGCCGGCGAACATCATCAGCCCACGTCTCACCAGGCGCCGTCTCACGCGGGACAAGGCTAATGCCATAGAGCCGGTTGAAGAGACGAGAAAGACCCTGCATGACTGTACCCACGCTGAAATATTGAGACAACTTATCTGGGGGACGTGATGAGAAGGCCCTGACGGAGCGGATCCGATTAACGTAGTAATCGCGGTCCCACGCATTGATACCTTCGGGATAAGTGGGTTGTCTGGCATCGGAAAGTTTGACTTCCAGCAGCTCAGCAAGGTCAGTATTGAGTTGAGCTTTGTTATCGGCGGCCAGTGACTCGAGGAATTTGTTAACGGCCTCTGGCGTCCCGGCCATCTTGTCTGATAGCGACATATGCGCGAAGCTCTCATGGCCAGATAAGCGAGCTAGTTCGGCGCGAGCGCGAACCAGCCGCTCTACACGCTTGATGCTACCGCGCGACGCTGTTCGATGTGCTGTGTAGATTTCGCGGCGTACCTCTGAGTCATCCACTGTCCGAAGAGCGAGAGCCGCATATTTGCCATGGGTTGGGATCGTGGTAGTACCCCACCGGGTGAGCCTCTTGACAACCGTGGGGTCCATGCCTTTGAGTTTGCTGGAAGCAAACGTCAGTGTCATATGCTCCGGTGCCATGTTCTCGACCATCTCGTTGCCCATGGTGACCACCTCATTCGAAAGCTCGACAAAGCGCGCCCTTTGAACATCTGATCCCTCGGAAGCGGACTGTGCGAAATCTTTCAATAGGATGCGCGCCGTGACCTTCTCCTCCTCGGACCAGCTTGCCACTACTTCCTCGTCTGCATCCGCTTTGGCCAATTGTTCGTGAAGGCCTTGAGTTGTGTTCAGTACATTCATGTACTCGAACATCTGTGCATGTGCTATCGAGGCTGCCTGTTGGATTTGTGGGTCCGGATGAACGTTGCGAACAAAATCGACAAGATCGATGACTCGGCAGAGTTGATCACTCAATCTATCTAGATCGCGGACTATCCCTCTATACTGAGATCTGGTCTTTGCGGCCAGGACCTTTGCGACAATCTTTTGACATTTGCTGAGTGCGTTTTGTGAAAAGGCTTGAAACCCAGCTGGGCTGGTCAGGTATTTGTTCTGCAGCAGTCCAGCTCTTCTAGTCCCGCGAATGCTAGCTGCTTTACTCCTAAAGTCATTCCAAAAGGGTTGGGAATCGAATATCTGTCGAATCGTTCTGTCATTGTGGCTCGGGTCGGAGGCTCTATAGGTAGCCAGTGGCATGTGCTTGCGGCCATCCTCCTCCACAGCAGCTTGTGCGGTGGCTAATCCGACCAGACTTCTTGCGCGATGCTGCTGACGCAGACATGTCGAGCAGACCCATGGGTATCTGCTTGCGCGCTTCAGCATATCGCGGTGGACTGGTAGTTACAATACTTTACGGAGGATGCTATGCTTCCTCGGCACATGCAAAAGTGACGTTCAAGGCTCAGCCTTACGGGGCTCTTCCTGGGCTTCTCATGTCCGACACCAACCGACATTGAGCTTTCGCTCCCTACCTTGCGCCATTGACGCACGACAATGGCATTCAGGGCCGCTTTACGACAGGTATGGGTTCTCCGAGATATGCCTCTTGCATCACGTTAACAGGTTTCAAGCAAAATGCTGCAGCGGCAGCTACTGGCGTCCTGGTAGCGTCCGCTGTCTTTTATCCTCGCACAGCTTATGCTGAGACGCCGGAACGAGAGAGCGTGGTATGGCCGCCTTGATGTAACCCGTAACTCTTGGTATTGACTCACGTTTGTAGCCTCTGAACCGAAAGCCCATCTACGATGATGTCGCTGCTTCACCTGACCCCAGCTCGACCGATGCCGGCAAGAAACAGCCCACCACTACCCCGGAAAGACGAGTCGCACCACAAACCTCCGTCGCGTCATCTCCTTCACCCACAGATCGTTTGGAGAAATATGTTCGCGCAGCTCGTTTGCAGCTCTATGAAGTGGCAAGCAAGGGCGAGGATAGCCTGAACAACTTCATGACACAAGCTCTCAACCTCGAGACATCTGTCGCGCAGACCGTCGCCAACCTGGCTCCCGCTCCAGAATCACGCGAGAAACTCATGCCCGGTGTAATTTACGTCCTCGTGGCTAGCATGGCCGGTAGCATCCTCACACGCAGAAGCAACATCCTGCTCCGCGCCACAGTCCCATTGGCCTTTGGCGTCGGCGCTGGGTACACTGTGATCCCAGTCACGATGCACAATGTCGAAGACCTTATCTGGAAGTACGAGGAGAAGTACCCTGTTGTGAGAGACACACATTTGCAGGTCCGGGAAAGGGTGGTGGACATATGGCAGACGGGCAAGGCACACAGCGGCATGGCTTTGGCGAGGGCCGAGGAAACCCTGGAAGACGCCAGGAAGAAGATGCAAGACTGGGTGAAGCAGGGCAAATAAAAGTCTTCACACGCGATCTTGTAATTTTAGAGCATCGAATATACCGAGCGATATCCTCACGTTTCTACCTCCAGACCCTGGAAATGACGCATGCCAAACTCTCCGCTTCTTGTGGCTTCCTCACTCTGTGTTGTATTCACCAAGTCTGTCCTCAAGCGCAGAAGACTGCTCCACCTGCTCCTGGACCGCGAGGACTTTTGATAGGCACGGTGGGCGGCTACTCCAGCCCGCCAAGGTGGATCCACTCTCACAGTCTGTATCACTTCTTCCATCATGCCTGACATACGTTTACGAGTGCGTCACCCCGCCGGAACAGCCACCATATCTCTCCCATCCACATCGACGGTTGCCGACCTTCGTGACAGGATATCCACAGCGACGTCGCTTCCTACATTTGACCTCAAGTCTGGATTTCCCCCTCACCCCCTCGACCTCGACCAGTTCGCCCCCGATGTCCTCCTCTCTGACACCAATCTCTCCCTCAATGGCGAGCAGCTCATTGCCGTCAAGAAAGACATAGCCGCTGCCCTTATCCAACCCCTAGGAACTACAGCACCAGCACCAGCTCCTGCTCCCGCCCTCCCCACATCTGCCCCACCACCACGAAACACCCAACCAGCAGAGGATGCCGCCCTCGACCCCCCCGAGATCCCCGTCCCGAGCCACGCCGCCACACTCGTCCTCCGCGTCATGCCCGACGACAACTCCTGCCTGTTCCGAGCCTTCGCCGCCGCGGCGCTCGGCACCGCAACCGACACAGCACCGTCGACCGCCGCGACCGCCGCCGCCGACGCCCTCAGCGACAGCACACCTGGCCTGCGCGCCCTCGTCGCCGCCGCCATCGCCGCCCAGCCCACCCTGTATACCGCCGCCGTGCTCGACAAAGACCCCGCCGCCTACCGCGCCTGGATCCAGCGGCCCGACGCGTGGGGCGGCGCCATCGAGCTGGGCATCCTGGCCGCGCACTTCGGCCTCGAGGTCGCCAGCGTCAGCGTGCAGGACGGCCGCGTCGACCGCTTCAACGAGGGCGCGCCCCACCGCGTGCTGCTCGTCTACAGCGGCATCCACTACGACGTCGCGGCGCTCAGCCCGTCCGCGCCGCCGCACGCGCGCGCCGACCTGCCTGCCGAGCTGGATGTGCGGGTGTTTGCGGCGGACGACGAGGTGGTGCTGGACGCGGCGCGCGAGCTGGGTCGGCGGCTGCGCGACGCGCACTACTTCACCGACACGGCGGGGTTTGGCGTCGTGTGCAATGTGGCCGGGTGTGGGTGGCGGGGGACGGGGGAGAAGGATGCCGTCAAGCATGCTACGGAGACGGGGCATTATGACTTTGGGGAAGCTGCCTGATGAGGCGCTGCTCTGAGGGTCAGGTGTGTCTCGTCAGTGGAGTTTGCATAGAAGATTGATTGCACTGTAAGACGGCGGTCAGGGGAAAGGCTGTGAGATTGAGTATAGGCATCACATGGCGAAGAGGAATTGAAAACCATGGCCACTTGTGTTCATTCAGGGCTTATTATACATACTTCCCCACATATTCTTGTGTGTCTGTGGCACAGTTGCCACACATCTTTTTAATGACCAGAAACGCCGACGCTATATGTTGCTACAAGATATAATGAAATGTGATCGTGGCCGAGTCGAAGGGTATCATTTCTTGGCCTGTTTCCTTCTTTTCCGTTCATGCTAGGATTGTCGTAGTCACCAGCGCGCTGATGCTGAAGAGTAACGCCCAGCTTCGAGAAAGGGCAAGATTGTTCGCCGCATTCTCTGGGGTGGACTGGGTCACGCCATGAATCGAGTCCGTCGTCGAAAGTTTTGGGCCGGCTGTGTCGGTTGTTGTCGAGCCTGGGGAGTCTGTGGTCTGGTCTCTTGGGGGCGGAAGAGTAGTGCCGCCATTGCCACTGCTTGCAACGACGAGTGAGTTGGGATCCTGCCCGGAGGTGTCTGAAGCTCCACTCTGCTGTGACGTGCCTTGCGAGACAGATCCAGTCTGCATCGGCATGGCTACGATGGTGCTCTGACCTACAATGACAATGCCACCATCAGGTGCGGCACTGACTACAATCTCTTGGTCGCTGGTCTGAACCGCAGACGTTGTTTGATCCGCAGGGTGACCATTTGTAGGCGAGGATGGAGTTTGCGTGATGCCCGGAGTGAGAGGTGGAAGAGTGAGCACCGGACCCCCCTCGGTTGCCGTTAGACCAGGCGCGAGGATGATTGCAGAGCTGCTGGACGTCGCAGTGTAGGTGCGATCCGCAATGGTTATTGTTGTGGTAGTCGGAGTTTCCGGTGCAGGTGCAGCACCAGCGGGTACGACGGGGCGTCTGGTAGTGACACCGGCTGCGGGCAGGGGAAAGGCGGCTATGGAACTGCTTGACACGGAGACAAGCGCACCGTTGGGCGGGGCAGCCGAGAGGGTCGCTCCTCCGATGATGGCGGGAGTTGAAGACGGGACTAGAGTGATGCTTGAAATGACAATGGAAGGAGGGAATGTGGCGGAGCCTTGTATGGAAGATGGATACATGGTTGCGGTGAAGGGAACTCCATTCAATAAAGTTGTTTTAGTAAGCGGACCGGTAGGATAAGGCGGTGGCGCATCAAGCGGAGAAGTGATGATTTGGGAAGCAGGAGGTTGCGGGCTTGGATCTGGATATCCTGGGCCGGGGTTGAGTGCCGTGGGGATCTGCAGTGAAGTAGCAGAGATCTCAAGATAGGGCTGATTGTATTGGGTGTGGTGCGTTGTTGCTGTTGAAGAATCCAATGGAGCAGCACCAGTAGTGATGGGGACATTCCAGGAGTACGTAGGAATATCCAGAGACTTGAACGCCGGCAAGATGTACGCTGGATTGCAAACGCCTACAACGGCGAGATCGGAACAGGTGGGTACGGGTTGCGCCGTCGGCCTGGCATCATGCTCATCCCACAATGAGAGACAATCGACACGGTTGATGTGGCAAGTGGGAGATGGGACTGGATAGTCGAGAGGCCCTAGGTTTGCAGCCTCAAGAGCTGAAGCTGAAGCGGCAAACTGGGGCCGAACGGCAGTCACGTTGACTGCGTTGCTGACGAGAATGTAGGGAGATACGGAAGCGCATGCGAGTCCCATGACGCGGCGAGGTGGTAAGGGAGGAAAGTGCACAATGGAGGTGACGGAAGGCGGTGGCAGGAGAGATGGAGTCACCGTGTAATGATCGCTCCACCAGGACAGCGAAGCCGTGCTCCAGGCCCAAGCAGCCTGGCTGCACGAGGAGGCGTAGGAGTAGCCACGGCCGGAACACAGATCGCAATAAGAGGTACCGGAGACGGGTTGGAAAGAGCCTCCTGGAGGAAGCGTTGATGTGGCCGGAGCAGCAGTGATAGGTCCAGTAATGCTGCTGCTGCTGCTGCTGCTGCTGCTGACGGCCTGGATGGAAGATGTGTTTTGTGGTGGCCGCAAGAGCTCAGCAGCACCATGGTTGGCCGCTGCTGCGGCGAGGAGCAGCGACTTGGGATGCATGGTGACCGGAACGGGTTGGCCGACGAGGAACAAGTCAACGAGGCATCGGAGAGCTATGTACGAGGGGATTTGGAGATCATGAGATTCCGCAGCGTCAGCCAGCGGTGAGCGGGCCGTCGGGCAGACGCGAGTGGGCCGGAAGGGGAGGCTAGGGCAGCTTTAATTCGATGGACATTGCAATCTTGCGGCGAGAATGAAGGGCTGCCTGGCGAATGACAGCACCGGGAGGCAGAATTCGAGAGAAGGCCCACGTACGATCGCCACGGGGCACAGTCATGTCGAAACACGCGGGCGAGAACCTTGCTGACATTGCTGGGGGCCAAGTGCGGCAATTGCAGGCTCGAGGGCTTCCGGCAAGGGCTCGTGCGTACGCTAAGACGCTCGCCGTGAGGCCCGGGCCTGCCGGGCAACGCTGGTGGTGGGCAGAGTTGGCAGGAATCTCCTCGCGTGCATGCTACTGTGCCATCCGAGGAGGAGCTTAAAGGCCTTTGTTATCAGCCACATGGCGCGCACCGCAGGCCGGGGCAAAGAATCCACAGCCCCGGGCCACGTGGTCGGGCCCATTGCCACTTCAGCTCGTTTGGCTCTATCGTGCCATGTGCAGCGTCAAGCCCTGTTCTTATCAAGGACGTGCGATGCGTTGTGCCCGTGGCGTGGACGCCGATAGACGGGCAGATTGGGGTCAAGCCGGACTGCAGGTACGCGTGAACCATGGCTGAGAATAAGCGTTTGGCCCCCGCGACGCCATTGGCCAGCCCCGAGTTGCAGGGGGGAGGCTTGCAACGGTTAAACGCTTCCGCATTAGGATGGAGCCGTTTGAAAAGAGACACGAGGCAGTGCACGTGGCATCTTGGTCATCGAGTCAGCCTGCCGCTCCTTGTTTCCAGCCCTCCAATGGACTGTGCTGGTTCCACATTTCAATCTCCCACTGCTCATCCTCAGCTGGGAATTGAGCACTCCTACTGGCTGGGTCCTGCATGCTGATGGCATTGTCGCGTGTCAGGCAACCGAGCCTGCCGTGCCATCAACACGGAATACCTGCGGCCATTCAGTATTCAGCGATGAATCAACAGCGACCCCGCACAGCTTCTGCGTAGCAATGCAAGCAATCTGCCACGGCGCATGCCGGCGATGACTACCTTCTCGCCATCGGTTGCTTGATAGGTTGTCCTGTTTGTCTTGGCAACAGCCCAAGGCTTGAGGCTGCTAGCGAACGCTTGAAGGTATGTGTAGAAGATTGCGGAGCAGGCCGCAACCCATAACGTGTCTTTTGTACTCTGCATGAAGACAATCTCAAAATCCGTGACCGCAGCAGTCGGCAACCTGCGCAGTCAGCACTGATCCTGACATTACAGCACCCCGCCCGATGCCCACTAAGAAAGTCTCGCTAGCAGTATCGACGCGGGAAGTCTGGGAGTCCCCAGCACATTCTTAGGCCTGGGCCGAGGATCAGAAAAGCATTGATTCGAGATCGCCCAAAACGATTTGTGACCCTACCGCCGACAAGTCCGCCAAAAGCAATTCCTAGAATGAGTGGTAGCACTCAAACTTCTGAAACGATGGACCAATCGCTAAAGCTAAGTGAAGATACTGGAAATTATTAAGCATGAGCGCGAGGATACTTTGAGCATCGACCGATAGACACGTGACTCACTTGGAGAAAGAGGAGGAGGAGGAGGAGCGGAAGAAGAAGGAGGGGGAGAAATAGGAGAAGGACAAGGAAAATTAGCTAGCGCATAGTCCAATGATTGTGCAATCGTTTAATTTCGACAACAAGAGCAATGCAATTACGAGGTGCCGCTCTACGATATACAAGACGATCCGCCAACGACTTCGCCCGCTCTTGCTCCTACAACTCGATCATCTTCTCGCAGTGAGAAACTGGGCCTCACGAGATCTCAAGCAGGGGAAAAACAGTGCCTCCATCTAAGATGGTGCTGTCAAATTATTATCAATGCTCTCAAACAGCTCTCCCTCTAATCCATTTATGGGGCAGGAAGCTTGAGAATCAAGACTTCAATGATTGGGCCTTTGTGCCGTTCAGTATCAGCACAAGGCAATTTCCTAAGACACCTGCGACTTACTTATAGTACCAATGCATGGATCAGCTAAGAAGCGACAACTCCAGCTAGTGAACTGTGCAGAGTTATCTGCCCAAGTTGGACTAGCAACGTCTTCAATCTTAACCCAGGTGGCTTTCGTAATTGACGCGTGTTTCCAAGGGTCTTGGAGAGGGACCATTTCAATGGTCAGGATCTGATTGGCATATGTCACGATTCCCAGCACACACAAGAAGGTGGTACAGGATCTGCATTCGCCGAGTTGTATACCGCACCAGAGCCTATACACAGTGTTACACGTGCTCAGATCGAAATGTCCACGGACTTGTTTTACACACAGGGTGTTGCCTGTAAGAAAATGATGGCTCTAGAATGAAGATTTCCCTCGGCCCGGAAGTTCTGCCTGATCTGGCGATTGGTTGTGAGGACTGGCGAGGGTAATGAGGATCATAGTCGCAAGCCGGGGAGCTGGATCATAGCTTCCGATCCTGGTTGGTCTGTTAGGGGAAGTTCCAGTCATCTGGCTGCAACCCTGTAGCAAACGCTTTCAGGTGATTCACAGCACTGCCTCGGCAAAAATGATCACGTCGAGCCTTGCCAGGAAAATGCATACATTCGATCCTGGCTTAGAATAACAATCTGGTCATCGCAAGGCCTGCCTTCGCTCTGGGTACAGAGGGTCTCAGTTCCACGCCGCTAATTTCTGGTTGCGTTTCGAAACCACACCTTTAGGATCGACATCGGACTTGGTCTCGTCCGTGTGCTGAAACTCTCTTGAACTATGGGAGAAGGTAGTGTGTCAGGGATTGGACTTTGGGTTCGCAAAGTGGGTGATCAACAAGTCGACTAAGACTTTCGCACGCTAGCAGTACATATGCAGCAGGTTGGTGGCACTATCCTCCACCATGATGTCGCTCACTTTGAGTTTTGAACTAATGCAGGCCATGCGTGATTTTGCTTGGATCAGAATCCGAAACTGAGCTTGAGTCTCTTCCTTTACCTCCTATTTGTCAGAGCTCATCATTCGCAGCTTGAACCAAGGCGCAGGAATAGAGCTATTCATATCACCAGCCAGTGCAGGGATTATCCATGCCTCAAAAACAGGCTGATCAACTGGCTAGGGGTACCGAGCGATTTCCGGAACGTTGCGCAGTGCTGATATAGCATTCCCGGTACAACAATACTTAACCTGAGCTTCCCCACAAGCTAGACATTTGTACTCATCGACCTATTAACACTTTCCCCACAATGTCCCCTGATCAGAACTCCATCATTGCAATCGTCGGTCCAACCGGGATCGGCAAGACCAAACTCAGCATATCCATTGCCAAAGCGGTTGGAGGTGAAGTCGTGTCCGTTGACAGCCTTCAAGTTTATCGCCAAGGCAGGATCATGACAGCCCAAGCAACACTGGAAGAGAGACAAGGTGTTCCGCATCACATGATGGACTACCTTGACGCAGATGAAGAGCCTACCGAGTACAATGAACAAGCTCTAGACTGCATCAGCGACATCTGCTCCCGCGGCAAGGTCGCCGTGCTATGTGGAGGATCTACATCTCTGACAGAGCCATTGCTCTTCCATCCGCAGATCAAGAAACACCACCCACTTGTCCTCGTTCTGTATTCAAAGCTAGCTACGATGGGCCACCTCACAGATCAGCGAATTGACATGATGCTTGAAGAGGGGCTCCTAGACGAAGTGCAAGAACTTAGAGCCTTGCAGAGGGAGTTGCCATTAGAGCCAGATGTCACGATGGGCGTATTCAAATCGATCGGCTATTCAGAACTTGCACCGTGCTTGGAGCAGCGCAACCATGTCCTCGCGGAGCAGTCGTTCCGCAAAGGAGTACAGAGAATGAAGTCGTCCACGCGCGCGTATGCCGAGAAGCAGTCGATCTGGATATTCAATTCACTCCTTCCCCAGGTGCTCCGAGAGCAAATGGATTGCCATTTCTTTTGTCTTCGGGGACGCTCAACCTTCAAGGCAGATGTGGAGCACAAAGCGGTCTCGTTGTGTCAGGAATGGTTGCACAGCTAACTGTTAAGAGACAATCACAAATAACGATAATGAATTGATTTTCTGGGTTGGGGACTTAGCTAGATGCTCGAGCCGTGCTCTGGGCAAGCCACTCGCTTACAGCGCCTTGTGATGATCACCATAGCTCTGCACACTGAATATGCACTCATAGTGTTACACCCATATGCGGGTCATACTCCGATGAGCCTTGAATATAATTCGAAAGGGTCTTACGCAACTTGAACGTGGAGAATGCCAGAAACGCGGAAAAGGGGGGTGACGACCATGCCAACATTTGCCTGGAATTGGTAAAACATCTTAAGCGACAGAAACTCTTTGTTGTTTTGCGTCCTATTTCAAGAATGAGTCTCGAATGCAAGACGCGCAGTCGTATGAGTACTGCGTCTCTCGGTGATTGGGTGACATGGATAAAGTTACGGCTTGTGCTACCGTCGTCATCATTGTGCTACGGCCTCTTTCACGTTCAGGTTGCCTCCTATTATCGCCTGAGATGCATTTTTGACACATGGATTCGGGAATAAGACACAGTGTCGGCGACGATCATGGTCAGAGAAGCTACGGGCGATCCTTTCTAGTCTTGAGTGGGACAGGGCCATGCGGTCATTGTATAATGTCTATATAATATGCACTAGTATAAAGAGCTCACCTCAGACAGACTTTGCAAAGCTGTACGAAGCAGCCTTCAATCCAACCCACAGCCATTCGACTCGCAACATGGTGCCTTCCATCACCCTCATACGTCACGCGGAATCCACGAGCAATAGCACGCAATCATCTGACATCCTCGACCCGCCCTTGACACCACACGGCCAGTCACAATGCGAGACTCTCAGCAAAACACTCGCGTCCTCCAAGTCGCACCGGAGGCTCGTCGTCTCTTCCCCGCTGCAGCGAACCCTACAGACGGCACTGCTGTCGCTCCCGTGGCCCCGGCCCGTCATAGCCCTGCCAGACCTTCAAGAGCTCTCTGCAAGACCATGCGACACTGGAAGATCGCTGCAGGTACTCATGGCGCAATTCGGGTCCGGGGAAGTGGATTTCCGTGCCATGCAACCGGACTGGGAGAAGAAACAGGGGAGGTATAGAGCTACCCCTCAAGCGTGTGAGGAGAGAGCCCGTGCTGCGCGTGAGTGGCTGAGGAACGCCGACGCCGACGAAGTCGTGGTTGTTGCGCACGGCGGGCTCCTGCGGTACCTTACCGAGGACTGGGAAGGATGTGAGGAAGGGGACGAGTGGGCTAATGCAGAGGTGAGGAAGTTTGAGTTTGGTGCCCAAGGGAGTGCGCTAGTTGAGACGGCTAAATCCAGGGGCCAGCGTGGACTAGTGGGGGCACGTTTGGACAGGACGCAGCAGGTGGTGTTGCGGCGCAGCATGGAGGCCCGATGGAAAGCACATCTTGTGGAGAAAGGGTACGTTGTTGACTCTGAATGGAAGTCGGCAGCGCTTTGACTGGCGACATGCGGCCTGCTGTGCTCGAGGCAGTGTGAGTTGGAGACTAGGCCAGCACATCTGGAACTGTGCTTTTCCTCACCATGCGCACCAATGAGGCGATACGTGCTTTGTTGCAACTTAATGAGCTTGTACTATACCGCTACACTAGTAGCTCTAGCTATTAGTAGGTTATATGCTTCTAGGCGACAATTAACATCTCGTCCGTGCGTATGGAGCGCCTAACCCCTTTCCAACGACACGGTACGACATTAGTGTTGGGCAGACGTGCGGGGAGTACCTATCCCATGACGCTACTGGCTGTACACCATGGAGATCCTTCATCCACGCTTTTCTGGTGCCCGTGCATTGCTTAGAACACCCGCAGCGTGGTGTAGCTAACGCAACGATTTATGTATTTACTGTTGGCGACAAGTTCCAGGTCGACATGTCCAAGGTGAGGCATTACGCCTTCATGCCACTACTGCTAATATACAGCGCCCCTAGTCCGTCCGTTCTGTTGTAAGATTGGAGCTGGTTGCCAGAAAGTTTGCCATTGACACTGACTCGACATGCTTCACGAAGAATCGATTGCATCCTAGATCAAGCCCTGCTATGTGTGCGTGCCCGCATGCGGGATACAGACAGCGTTCTTGCTCTGCCTCTGGGGGTGGCTGCCGACCTGGAAGGCTTCCAGGTCGAGCTCATCCCCGTCACCTCAGGAAATGTTGATACTAAAGGGTAAACAACGTTGGATAGGGTAATTATGATCACACGGATAATCTATCGTCCTAGTTGCCTCTGAAGCCTTGTCACTTTGTCCGACGTCATTCACAATGAGATGCCATTTAGAAAGGCGCGGCAACCACCGCAGGGATTTGGGGGTCGTTCTCTCGATGCTTGCCGCTAATCCGCCTGATACTGTAGAGATTGTTGCTGTTGCGCCGCCGACAAACCTAGCCATGGAATTGCAGCAGACCCCGCACGCTCTTTCCATGTCGAGCGGGTCGTGTGCACGGCAGATGCTGTAGAGCGGTCGGGAAGTGTTGCACCGTCAGTGGCATGCAAGGTCTGGGTGGATCCGGTGACCGGTGGCCCTGTATATGCTTTGACGTCTCCAAAGCATGCAACTACCCTACCTCCCATCGAGTCTGGGATTTTACAATCTTAGGCTGACAGACTCCTTGGTGATGACTTGGGATTGCGCAGACTGGGTTTGCTCTTGTCTTCACTGGACAGTACTGAGTAGCATGCCATGCAGCGAGATAAGCACCTGCAGCACAGGTAGCCCCAAGCAGCTGCGAGGCCCTTTACCTTTGACGCCACACGCGGTAGGGTTGACACTGCAACACTCCACTGCGCGGTTGGTACGCCCTCGATTCAAGAAGGAATCAGAAGGCCTAGGGCATGGCCGATCCGGAAGACGTGCGGATCGAGGTGGCGGGACAGTGATTCAACGGCCCCTGCAAAGTAGGCCAACGAGGTTTCAAGGAGGCGCTTGAGCCTGAGATCAGGGGAGGAATTCCCGGAGGTGTGGGGGTCCGGGCGAGCAACAGGGTCAAGGTCAGCATCAAGACGCATGGAACGGAGGCATTCGCCGACCATTTCCTACAATCTGCGTATTCACCGACGCCATGGGAGACCTTATGCTGAGGGGCTGGTAATCGCCTAGAAACCTCAACGTTCGACGCCCAACCTCGCCGTTACGACATCCTCGCCCGCAGCGACCGTGACATAGCCCCGGTAGATGTGTCGCCGAGAAGTCGTAGCAGGAAAACGAAGCCAAAGAAAGACAGAAGCAGATGGTAGACGGGATTGACTGATGTGCTGTCCAGAAGACAATGGCGTGCCGCTTCGGGGCAGCCGGCTGACAGCGGCACGAACCAATGGGCACGTGACGACCAGGGTGCCCCCTTGCACGGCCCCGGCGGCCAATGGCAGCACAACGCGTCGGCCCGCGCCCGCGCTGCCCCTGAAGTGAGCAGCGACTCACACCCTTGCAGACCCAAGTTCCACCCTCCGTCTGGCTGAATCTCCACACGTCTCTCCCCCTCCGTGCGCCGCCGCCGTTGCTGCTGCTGCTGCTGCTGCTGCTGCTGCTGCTCCTCCTCCTCCTCCTCCGAGCTGCCGCTGTCTGCGCTCTCGTCCAGCGCCAGTCGCCTCGTCCCTCGCTCCCTGCCTCCACATCGTCGCTGGTCGTCGATGCACTGCCTGCCCGCCGAGCTCAAGCCTTGCGCACAACCAGCAGTCGACGTCGCATCACGCACACCTTCGGGCAATTGACTGCTCATGCACCGCACGCGCGTACTCTCCCTCACTCACATGTATGCTCCGCCTACGCCGCAAGCCCCCTCGCAGAATCGCCCGACTCCCTACGCCCGCTTTGCATGCTGATTCACCTCTAGGCCGCATCCTTTGCGCCCCACCGCGCAGCATTTCCTCTCACACCACTTCGACGCTTTGCTCCGTTCCTTTTCCCGCCGGAGATCGTCTTGCGTATAGCCTCCGCCGCCAGATCTTCCTCCTTTCCCAATCGCGCAAACCTCTTACTTGCGACGCCGCCCTTGCGCCAAAGGCCAATGGTCTCCGCCGCTCCCCACAAGTCCGTGCCTCCTGCGGACGCCCAGACACCCGAGCCTCTCACCACCCCACCGAGAGCCCATGCCTCCGCTGGCTCTCACGAAATTCATCTGAGTCGCCACATCACACGAGATTCCATGGTCGAGAACATGCTCAAGTCCTTCAACGACATGCATGCATATCCGGAGGCAAGACCGTACCGCTCCAGCTTCCGTGACGGTGTCTTCCATCCAGACGGCATGCCCCAAGGCCACGCTGCCAAATCTCCGCCCTCTGACCACAGCGTCGATCTGCATGCCGACGACTATTTTCCGCCGCCTGCCGTCGCTGCGGACGGGAGAAAGGCCTCGACCGGCGCGTCACCACGCACGACGGCCCTTGACAATTCTGAAGCGGCCGCCCCCGCCTCTGCCACTCCGCCCAAGGCTGCCCCATCTTCTTGGAGATTGAGGGGACACGACAAGAAGCCCTCCAAGAGCAGCAACGGCTCGGCCGACAGTACCAGCAGGCCTTTCAGATGGACCCGCTCGCGCTCCAACAGCGTTGACGTTACCATGTCGCAGCCACCGTGGCCTCCGGAGCGGCCCAATCTCAACACTTCCATCCTCGACCGCGCCAGGCCGGTACCCGTCGAATACCACTCCTTCAGTGACTCTCCCAAGTCACCAACGGATCCTTCGCGTTCAGTCTTGCCTTCTGCAGCCCAGCGCTCCTTCGCGACCAAGAATGGTCCGTCTGCTCCCAGCTCGCCCATTACGAGTGTGTTCAAGCACTCTGGCCGCAAACTCAGCACAACCATCCTAAACACGGCCGAGCACAGTGGCGGCGTGCCTGCTGATAACTCTGATGACACTCTCACACAATCTCGCTTACCTGCCAATGCCACCGCTGCGAGTATGCCGAGCAAAGAGCGTTCCGGCTTCTTTAGAAGAGTGTTTGGCTCGGCATCTAAGCCGCCTAACAGCGCTGCTGCTCAGGATTCTGTCAAGAGAGGCCCGCCACAGCTGCCTCCTCTGCAGGTCGATGACCGGCCACGACCTGTCCAGGAGCCGCCAGAGGACCAAACTCCGGTTCCATCATCGGCAATATCAACCGCAACACCAGAAGCGAAAGAAATCCCCTCTCAAACACTCAACAAGAAGACATCCTTCTTTCGTAGACGGCGCAAGACTGTCGCTGAAAAGGAACCGGATCTCCCTACCAACCATGGCATCCCCTCGCAACCATCATTGCCAGGTCACACAGGCCAAGGCTCATTACCTTCTACAAACAGCTTGCAGAATGTCATGCGCCCTTTCCTCAACGAGCCTGGCGCGGCTGCGCCTTCCGCTGGCAGGGATGTGCGCCCAACCGTTTCAAAAGAGCAGAACATCTATAGTTTCGGTCGTCGCGCCTCAATCGATGACGGGACTCTCCCCATACGACCTGTGCGCCCTGGTACCGCGTCTCGGGTTGAAGCTGGAAGCGCTGCAGTTAGCCGCCCGGACGTACCGAGGCCCTCGACATCTGCCAGACGTCCAAGCAAGGCGTCCATCACCGACCCATTCGACCACCTTAGCTTACGCAGCAACAGTAGAGATTTGCGCAGCCCCGTTCCTCCTGACACTGCTTACGTCTCTGCTCGTGCCTCTCCGATGCCTGACGGCGCTGTCAGTCCAAAGACAGTTGACTTGCCGCCGCTAGCCGACATTACCAATTCCGCGAGGCCGGTTAAACAGACATCAGTGGATAATGCTGGCTCTCCACCATCCAGCGCCTCCCAAGCTATCCGCACAGGGTCTTTGCCGACTCTTTCTTCGAACCGGCTGGGTCATAATGAGCGACTTGTTATCAGAAGCTCTCACGACAGTCCGGACGCCGCCAGGCCTCTCGTCGCAGGGCTAAACACTCGAGCAGGGCAAGATGCTCATCTCATCGGGGACATAGCATACAGCGAGTCTCCGGTAGTCGGGTCCGATTATCATTCAGCGAGCAGCCTCCCACTCGTGCAAGTTGACGGCAAGGATGCATCTCAGTCTGATGAAATGACTCCCGACCCGATGGACCCCACGTCAGCGGATGTTGCGCAGGCGAAGCAAATATTGGACCAACAGGATGGCGTGGTTGGTCAAGCAAAGGCAGCTGCTATCCTCAACGAGCCAACCCCAACAGGCGAGCGTGTCAGGCGGGCCTACATGGGTCTGTACGACTTCTCGGGTCTCACCATCCTGCTTGCATTACGTGATTTGTGTGGACACTTGGCACTCAAAGGAGAATCTCAGCAAGTCGACCGCATACTTTCGACCTTTGCTCAGCGATGGTGTGATTGCAATTCCAATCATGGGTTTAAGTCAGCAGACGTGGTTCATACTATCTGCTATTCGATGCTCCTTCTCAACACCGACCTACACACTGTCGATGTGGAGAACAAGATGTCTCGAAGCCAATTTGTGAAGAACACTTTACCTACCGTCCGCAGTGTCGCGGACGATACGACCAGCACCATCAAGGCATCGACCTCGGCGGGAAGAGCGCCCATTCCGTGGCGCGACGCTCGTTCACCTAGTCCGGTTGATGGCGGCAGCGAACGTCCCTCTGTAGACCTGGGGCAAAGAGGTAATCGTCTCTCTATCAGGCCCTCCAGTGGACGGCCTATATCTAGCGTGGGATCCATTACAAGCCCGTCTCCGTACGACATTCGTTCAATGGAGTCCGCGTCCAATTTGGTGAACGCACCATTCGATGGCTCAATCAAGGGCTGGGAGGCTGCAATCGAGACTGTCCTGAAGGACGTCTACGCTTCCATCAGGAACGAGCGATTACCCTTGTACGGCGCTTCGGAGTCGCGCTTGCACGCGCAGACCTCGGCGCAGAGTCTCTCTGTTGTTGGTAGCAATGTGCGGCGCACGGGCAGTGTTTTGTCGAAAACACCGTCCGAGCCACATTTGGCGAGGCCGCAGACAAGCGGTCATGGGGGTCGTTGGTCTTCGAAGAACCGGTCGGCTGCCCGACTCTACCCGCCTTCATCGTTCACGTCAAGCCGGACAGCAAGCCGCACAAGTCTCGAAGAAGCCGGTATGTGGAGTCCTTCAGGCTCAAGCACGTGGAGCAAGTCATACTACGGACACCAGACACAAACAACAATGTCGTCGGATTCTCTTAGTTCGCGCATGACGCACCAAGAGGAACGATATCAGCAGTCGATCGGCTTCGCCAATGCACTCAGCCACGCAATCATTCGCGAGGAGGGCGTAGATGTGGGCGATGACGCCGACGAAGCGAACGCACAGGCCGCGTTCGAGATTGAGGATGGGCTGGAGCTGGCTGGAGCTCCGTGGGCCAAGGAGGGCATTGTTAAGCACAAGCATCACCTTGAAACGACGGACAAGAAAGCCAAAGACCGCAACTGGAATGAGTGTTTTGCGGTGATAGAGAAGGGCTGGATGCGTCTATTTGTTTTCAACAGCAAGAGCGTACGCAACGCGCAGAAGGGCAAGCTCGGGCAAAAGGGCGCCGTCGTCGGCGGCGGAAACTGGACTGAAAACGCAGAAGCGCTGGGTGCATTCATGCTACGCCAAACGATTGCCAATGCTCTACCGCCACCAGGATATTCGAAGCAGCGCCCGTATGTCTTTGCGTTGAGCCTGCCGAACGGGGCCGTCCACCTGTTCAACGTGGGCAGCGCCGAAATTGCAAAGGAATTTGTCAGTTCTGCCAACTACTGGTCGGCGCGGCTGAGCAAAGAGCCTCTGGGCGGTGGCGTGAGCAACGTGGAATATGGCTGGGGCGACGCCGTGATCAACTCTGCGCTGATTCCGGACAATGCATCAACGTTTTCCAGTATGCGCAGCCCCACGCCCACGACGGGGCTGCGCAACCCCAGCGTAGTCCACTCACCCACGCCGTCACATTCGGCGAGCGGTAGCATCTCCACCGCTCGCCCCAGCATCTCCGGATCTGGCCGTGGCAGCACCGACACGACCAGCACGATGACGGCGAAGCGCATGCCGGCAGACCGCATCAACCTGGCGGAGTGGACGCCGCCACAACAATCGCTGATGGCGTCACATCTGAACGAGTCGGAGCAACTGGAGGCTCTGCGACGCTACGTGCGAGGTGTGGAAGAAGACCTCGGGCGACACAACGAGCTGCGTGGGCCGATGCAGCTTGCCTTCTCGCCGCGCAGCACCAACTCGGCCAAGGCAATGGCGAACTGGGAGCGCAAGTCGTCGTACTTGCTCCGCGAGATTGTCAAATTCCGCACGTACATCGACAGCCTCACGCACGCGCAGACGCAAAAGGCGCAGATAACAAAGGAGCGTGAAGAGTACGAGGCGGAGAAGCAGCGCATCATGGCCGAGAGCAAGGGCAAGGCCGTGAGAGGGAGCTTGAGCGGCGGTGCAAGCTTGGATCTGCCTGCAGAGACCATCGAGGCCATCAGGCTCGCACAGCAGAGGGCGGAGCAGGAGGCGCACGGGTCTTAGGGGGATTTCCTGGCATACTGCTTTCCATCTGCGCTCGGAGGGGGGAGTGAATCTTGGGGGGGCTAGACGGTTGGAAAGCGCATGGAGACGCGTGGCTTGGGAGGGAATGTTTCTCGATGTGATACCCTCGACTTGATTTTGGTTTGGTTTTGATTCTGTTTCTGGGCTTTCACCTTGGATGTCTACACGCATGCAAAGGCTCGGGTCCATGGTCTGGTGTTTCGCCAGACGGTCGGTGGTGGCGCTGTGCGGCCGACAGAGGGCGAGGTGTACGGTACACGCACATGATATACGATACGGCTCACATAGTTAGCAAGAACCACGACATCCCATCTTCCTTTCCCCCTGGAGCTGCAGAGCCCTCGCAAACGTCCGTCCTCTTCCACGCATCCCCCCGAAGCCTCCGGCGTCTTGGCGTTGATGCTGGCCGCCACGCCCGCCGCTGCCAGCGGCACACACTGCTGCGTCGCAGGCAGAGCAGCACAGCGCCATGAGCAGCATCTGCCATGTCTGGCAATCCCTTCCGGCGGCAGCAAGTGCCGCCACTCGACCTCACAGCTGCCGAGACTCGATTCCCACCCCTTGAAGACGATGTAGCCCCTGATGGTACGTGGTGCCACCCCACGCCCCGCACCTTCGGTCCAGCTAGCCGGCCACTGACGCCAATTGCAGAAAAGGCACGTCGTCCATCGCAGGCCAAGCGCGTTCGAATAGAGACTCCTCCGCCGCTGTCGCCAGACCCAGTGACACCGCTGTCACCCGAACCCGCGACCGAGCCCATCTACCAAGTGGCGAGCGAGAGCCATACTGGATCCCCGCCGCCCCTGCTCGCACAAGATGGCGCCCACGAATACAACCCGTGGGATCGCACGTTCGATGCAATGGCCGAGCCGCAGGACCAAGAGGTGTTGGAGAACACTCGACGCAACAGCGCCTCTGGCAGCGCCACCCCTGCCCTCCCGAGCCCTGAAGCCATCCGCGGCGTGCCGGAGAACCCCTTCAGTCGCACGCTGGCAACCATGGAGCCCGGCGGCGAGCGGCCAGACGAAGAGCCGGCGAGCAAGAAGGACGGAGCGATGGGTGTGGACGACTTTGCGAAGATGCTGCTGACTGGCAAAGGACCTCCACAGAGCTCGTCGGCGTCCAGCTCCACAGCGACGACGGCAGGCACAGTACCAGACCGGGCGAGGCCACCAGAAACTGAGCTCTCATCGGACGACTACATAACAGACTCGGACTCCGATGACGAGGAAGGCTCCAACGGCGGCGGATACGATGCAACGAAAAATGTCGCCCTCAAAGGCAAGCAGAAGCCACCGCCTCCGACGCACAGGCATGGGAAGTCGGTTGCGGCCAGGAAACCGCAGACCGTATCATTTGCCGACTTTGGTGAAGATCCTACACCGCCGGCCAATGCAGTATCACAACAGGCGGCCACACGGTCATCCGGCAAGGCGCTCCCACCCCGTCCACCCCTTGGTCGGAAAACATCTGAACTCAACAAGACACTACCGCCGCCGCCCGCCAGTGGAGGCTCTGTCGCAGCAGACACACCCGAGGCGGTAAGCGCAAAAGCAGCAAAGCCACCACCGCCTCCCCCGGCACGGCGTGCAGGCAATCGAAATTCGGTATACGATAGCACATCGACTCCCGTCGGCACGCCTGATGCAGCTTCGATCACGTCTGCCAACGAGGACTACGTGGACAATCCGCGCAGAGCGCTCGCAGGGTCTCTGCATCAGCAGCAGTCGGCGTCACCATCACGTTCGTCTTCACAGTCGGGCCGCACGGCGATGCCACCACCACCACCGCCCCGTCGTCGCGGCTCGAGCAAGGGCAGCATGGATCTACAGGGCCGGACGAGCCAGGACAGCACGCGACAGCCGCGCAGCAGCCAGGACAGTGCACGCCAGGTGGCGGGCGAGCAGAAGGAGGACGTGCTGGCGAACCTAGAGGCACTGCAGGCAGAGGTGGATGCACTTAGAGACCGATATCGACGGACAAGCTAGCCCAGCCTGAGAAGGAGTGGGAAAAAATTACACGATTGCCATGACCACCAGTGCAACAGTGCCATGACAACGTAGTGACATGTTCCACAAGAGAATGCGCCCGGTGTTCTACACAGTCTCCTCTGCCCTGGTTGGCCGCCGTGAGACGAGTGCAAAACCATGACTACTGGACAGTTTCCTTGGAAGTCCGGCGCGCAGCCCCCACCAGGCGAGTTTCGGAGACCGGGGTAAGTAGCAAGTACCAATAAGCTGACACCCGGACGCCACCCAACGCATCGGAGCCTCTTGGGTCTCCAGTCGGGACCGCCCTAGTACATTATTTTCCATTGTCCCTCCCCCACCGCCGATCGTGTTTTCTGACTATCGTCTTGCAACGCACGCATTTTCTCGCCGCATAGAAGTCTTTTGACCCACACACCGCCTGCCATTGAACAAGCACACGTCGTCGTCGCATACACACACCCACATCCTCGCCGTCATGTCTTCCCCCGAAGCCGAGCACATCATCACCCCTCCCGCCGAGGAGGAGCGTGGCCGCTACCTGGGCGGAAAGAGCAAGGAGCACCCTTCGTCTCCCACCGGCCGCAACGCCGCATATCTAGGTGTCTCCGACAGGAACACCAAGAGGATCAGTTAGTCCAACACTAGCTTCACTGAGCTTTCACAACACTGCCCACCCCTCCACCTCCACATTCCTGCCCTTGCAGTACAACCTGCATCGGCGTCTGCCCCACTTCAGTATCTGTACTGCACAACCCCTACTCCATACTGTTGTTGTTGTTGTTGTTGTTGTTGTTGTTGCTGCTGCTGCTGCTGCTGCTGCTGCTGCTGCTGCTACTGCGTCTGCTCGTTGCCGAGGGGTCTGTGCTTGCTCTGATATTGGGGCTGGCACACGGCCGACGGCGAGCCGGAGCCGAATGCGGTACGGAGAGAGAGAGAGAGATAGCAACATCCAACATGTCTGCCCCTCCCACCGCACGACTCTCCACTCCTCGCTCCCGTGCGTATCCAGGCAGCATCACAGCTGCGGCGAGTCATATCTCACCATCGCGCACCGGAGAGCACCGAGACGAGCTTGACGGTACCGTCGAGCCTGCTGCAACAAGTAATGCTTCCTCTTTCACCCTTTCCTTTCTGTCTCGACGGATGTTCGCGCGTCGCCTACCCCCGCGCGCGCCGTCCGCGTCCATGCCACTTCAACACTGGCTGGCCCGCGTCTTTTTGCTCAGCTCACGGCAGTCGCTCGATTGCCTCGTCCCGATACCACTACCGCCACCACCCGCTTCCTGCTCACCTGGGTACTTTTTTCACTGACATGGCCGCCTCTCCAGGAACGCAGTCTCTGCCTCCGCCTGAACTGCCGCAGCTCGTGGCCCAGCAGGCCCATCCGATCCCCGCCACCGACAAAGACTCCAAGCGCCTGATCGTCGTCCTCTCGCATGCCTCGCTCGAGACCTTCAAGACCGGCGGCGTCTCGTCGCGCCCGCAGGGCCCCGGCAACGGCCCCGCGCCCTTCCGCGCCGGCCGCACCGCGCCCCTCGCGCGCGACGAGAAGTACACGCTGCTCAACAGCGACGAGCACATCGGCATCATGCGCAAGCTGGGCCGCGACATCTCCGAGGCCCGCCCCGACATCACGCACCAGTGCCTGCTGACCCTGCTCGACTCGCCCCTCAACAAGGCCGGCCGCCTGCAGATTTACATCCACACCGCCGCCAACGTCCTCATCGAGGTCTCGCCCACCGTCCGCATCCCCCGCACCTTCAAGCGCTTCGCCGGCCTCATGGTCCAGCTGCTGCACCGCCTCAGCATCCGCAGCACCACCAGCAACGAGAAGCTGCTGCGCGTCGTCCCCAACCCCATCACCGACCACCTGCCGCCCAACTGCCGCAAGGTCACCCTGTCCTTCGACGCCGAGGTCGTGCGCGTCGCCGACTACGTGCGCTCCCTAGGTTCCGATGAGAGCATCTGCGTTTTTGTCGGTGCCATGGCCAAGGGCAAGGACGACTTTGCCGACCAGTTCAAGGACGACTCCATCTCCATCAGCAACTACACCCTTAGCGCTAGCGTCGCCTGCAGCAAGTTCTGCCACGCCGCTGAGGATGTCTGGGATGTCATCTGATTTGTGGTCTTTCTCCAGGGGTGCTGGAGTCGGTGCTGGTCGAAGGGAACGCGGGCGTAAAGGGTTTTGTGGGGCTTTGTAGACTTAGATCTCGGCAACACGACGGTGCGGCAAACATAGCAACTCAATAAAATGTGACAATTCATGCTTCAACGGCGGATTCGCACGGCGTGATGTATGTGAGTGATGGGAAAAGAGAGATGCGCCGTTTTTTTTGAGACCTTATGTACAGAAGACCCCCCCTTTGCTTGGATACATGTGTGCCCGATAAGACCTATGCTGTCTTGTCGTGGCCGTTCGCCAAAGTGCTCTCCTTTTCATCCTCCGTCTCCTCCGTGGCGGCGTCTTCGACAGTCGCGGCTTTGCCCGTGCCCTGACCCGTTTCAACAGTGCCGTTGGCGCCATCTGTGGGGTTGGTAGATGACTCGGCACTTGTCTCGGAAGTCTGCTGACCGGTAGAAGGTCCGACAGACGGCGTTGAGATAGGCGCTGAGCTAGATTCTCCGGGCTCAGAGGGAGAAGCAGCCCCAGCAGAACCCCAGTTTGGCAGAGGTATCGTGTGAGATGTACTCTGCTCGACTGTTTGCTGGGAAAGCGTGCTAGACGTGGAAGCTTCTTGTCCATTGTTGGTTTCAGTAGTAGCAGCACCAGAGGCTTCATTCTCTGCGGCCGTCGGTCCTGATGGACGAGCCGACAATATTGACGGTGAGGAAGATGCTGCAGCTGGCACGGCGGCTTGAGTTTGCTGTTCGGGTGGTTGCACCTGATCGATCAAGTCCTCGACGCCCAGGACTGGTGTCTGCTCGACTGCGGTCGAAGGGCTCGATCCGCCTCCCGGTCTACGCAGGGGCATCAAACCCCAGCCTTGCGGCAAAGACAAGCCCTGAGGAAGCTGTGGATCACCTGCGGCAAGGACCTGTCCTGCACCTGGCGATAGAGGCCGATGGACTGAACCGATGCGTGGCGCGAGGTTGCTCGGATTTGAAACAGTTGCCTGTGAGACATTGCCTGCCTGCGCTAGCACTGTGCTCGCTACGCCTGGAGGTGGAGGGTGGTCGTTGACAGCCCGAAGTTGTTCCAGCTGTCCCTGCAGAGCTCTCACAGCGGACAACTGGTGCTGCACATTGTGCAGCGAGTTGATGTCGTCCGTGATGCGCCGCTCAATGGATGCCAGCTGAGCTTGAACGCTATGACCTGCCGTTCTAGCATGTGTTCGTTCAGGTCCAGGAGCCAGATTGGTTCGTGCATCCTCCATGGCCCTCCGATATCGATCGACGGCCTGCTCTAGTGTATTGGCGTTGGCGCCTCCAGGACCATTTGGCCCAGGGCCAGCATGATTGCCGACGCCAAGCGTCATGCGGAAGTTGCCAAAGCCGAATGTCCTTGCTCGAAAATTGGCACGCCTTGGATGGCCGGGTACATGACCTGGGTTGGCATCTCGAGGTTGCTGTTGTCCGGGTTGGGCATTGTCGGGCTGTGCTTGCCCTGGAGGGTGGCCAGGTGCAGCAGGGTTTTGGTTTGCTGGTTCGGCTCGCCTTGGAGCTGGGGGGGCCAGAACAGAAGCACGACATACAGGGCACACCTGCTGCCGCTCGAGCCAGCTGCGTAGGCAGCCTACGTGCAGAATGTGGCCACACGGTAGCTTTTTGGCCCTTTGCCTCTCATCCGGCGGATTTCGGGATTGAGGCGCGTTCGCATCGCGTTGTTGCCACACATGCATGTCTTCTCGGCAAATGATACAGGTGTTGTCCCGTTCGAGATCTTGGGCTGTGGCATCGGGATATCGGCTGTTCATATCTTTGGTGGCGTTGCGGTATTTGAGGAAATCGTTAATTCGTTTCAGGAAGGATCGGAGGGTGATGAAGAGGTCGCGGAACATGTGAATGGGTATGCCGCTAAAGATGATGAGCACAGCAAAGAATGCTGCGTAGAGGACCAGTTTGAGGAAGTCTGTCACAAATGTTAGTGGTTGCATAGTGTCCATTGTGTAGCGCCTTACCAGTAGCAAGGTCCAGGAATAAGACGAAGCGGCCTTTTTCTTGCCAGCCTGGGACGTCCAAATCATCCTCGTCCACCTCCGGTTCTTGTACGTTGCTTGCTTCTGCTTGCCCGGCATTCGTAGCATCAGCAGTCTGCCTTGCGGCACGCAGCTCTTCGCGCCTCTCCTCGACGCGAATCTTCTTCTGCTGCTTCTCCACCTGGATCTCATAGACTGAAATGAGATATCTTGCCAGCGTCGAAGTCGACGAGACAAAGAGAACCGCAAACTCAAAAGCGAACATGACCATCATGCCTGGACGTGGCTGTTCTTGAAGGGTGTGTATGCAGTATCGAAGCATCAAGATGTCGAAAACCTCTGAAAGGATCAACGATGCAGTGAGCCGGGTGTGAAACAGGCGCGGGTTTGCCGGCGGTTGCTGTTCCAGGATCTCAACCCGACCCTCACCAATCCAGCCCCAGACCTTGCCGGCGAGTAGGGCCATGAAGAGGATGAAAAACCATCCACCGACCTCATCTCTGAACGTGGTCATGGCGAGAGCTGTCTCGGTGACAGTATACCACCCTTTGTCCCATAGCTGTTCAATTTCGATGGGACGCAAAGGGCCGTAGAGCAAACGTTGCAGGCCAAAGACTGTAGAACCACAGGAAAGGAGAAGGAAGTTCATCAAAATCTGCACGATGCGTTGTTAGACCTGGCCCAGTGTTTGTGCCAGTTGGTGCAGGACCTACCAAGTTACAGGCATTGCTCTGCCCCAGATAGACAGCGGCGGAATAGAAGTTGGGTCGTTCGGTGAGCGCTCGAATGACGACGGCACTGGCCAGGGCCGTGGAAGCCTAGGCAGGAATCAGCATAACAGCTCATGGTCACAGAGAACAGGTGGGCGGGCGCGTGCTCAGGACTTACCCCGGCGTAGGCAGCAAGCCTCATCGGAAACAGATGGATTGCAGCGATGCCGCGTTGTGGGATGCGTGGCTCATGGCCCTCGAGGAGCAACAGCAACACACATTTGGTCCGGAGCAACACGCTCAGTAGAGGTTGTGACTTGGTGAGAGACGGAAGCAGATGAGATGCTACGTTACGTCAATGTCGACTGCGCTCTGATTGGTCAGCTGCAGCTTCCGCCGAATAGTCAGACACTGGCTCACATGCATAGAGACAATTGTCCTCGCCGGCCAACACACCCAACACAGAAAATACTTGGAATTGCAAACGAGCCTAAGGATTGGTTCATTTGTGTTGCACGATGTAGAACCAGTGGCCCCAGTATACAAACATTCCGCCAAGTCATATATTACAGATCATACAATAGCTTTCCCAACTATGTCCCCGAACATGACCATTGATGGTTAGGTCATAATCCTGTGGCTGCCCTCGGTAGTGATGATACCTTAAACCATATGCATAGAGTATCAAGTGTCTATTGAACGTTGCAAGGGGCGGTGGCTTCCCTAGATTTACTCTGAGAACTCCAGTGAATACCATAAACTGCCCGGCTCTCGGCTAATACTTTGTAGCCGAAGAGAGCGGCACGAATGGATATCCGAGGGTAGGATACTCAATGATATACTGCCGATTACAGACGAACAAATTTGTGATCGTCGGCCAGGAGGGATTCAAGTGGGGTGTTAGCACCGAGTGATAAGGTCAGCCTGTATTAGATGCAGACGGTTCCAACGCCAGCCGCTCCAAACACGAGAAACAAAACCACCGGTTCGACATAAAGTCAGTGTTGTATAGCATTACATCATCTCGCATATACAAGGGTGAATCTCTGAAGCACATGTTGAAGATCCGCGCCCTGTCCAGGGCGTTGAGCCTCTTGAACGATAATCAGACGACTTCGCCATCGTTCGATTAGTGGGTAAACGCCGCCCTTCGCTTTTTGTTGAATCATTTCCAGCCATTAACTCCAGTTGAGTGGAAGATGGGAAAATGCTTGCCCTTCCACCAAGAATGCAGTGTCATCTTGTTTATGCATCAACGCCGGACACGGGCAGAGGGAAGGTCACAGCCCAGGCGGCAATTTCCTTCTTCAACTCGGCAATCTCGGGCACCGAGCCGTCGGCAACCTTGGCCTTGAAGTCCTTCAGCTTGTTGGCCTCCTTGGGTAGCTCAGACTGAATCTTCTTGGACAGCTTGATGCAAGTGTCGATGTAGCGAGCGATTCTCGCGAAGTCCTCCTCGCCGAGGCCACGGCTGGTCATTGCAGGGGCACCGATGCGAATACCCATGGGGGTGAGGGCAGACTTGTCGCCCGGCGTGGTGTTCTTGTTGCAGGCAATGTTGACCTGTTCCAAGACGGCCTCGACGCGCGCGCCATCAAGCTGCAGGGGCTTGAGGTCGAGGAGGACCATGTGGTTATCTGTGCCGTTGGTGACCAACTTGTGGCCAAGCTCACCAATGAAGACCTTCTCGAGGGTCTTGGCGTTCTTGATGACCTGCTCCTGGTACTGTCTGAACTCGGGAGACTGCGCCTGCTTCAGGGCAACGGCAAGAGCAGTGATGGTGTGGTTGTGAGGTCCACCCTGGTGGCCGGGGAAGACGGAGAAGTTGATGGGTCCCTCAAGGTCATACAGCGTCTCCTTGCCAGACTTGGGGTCTGTGCTCCTGACACCCTTGCGGAAGAAGATCATGGCACCACGGGGGCCGCGCAGGGACTTGTGGGTGGTCGTGGTGACAATGTCGGCGTAGTCAAAGGGAGTGTCATTGACGCCGGCCGCGATGAGGCCAGAGATATGGGCCATGTCAACAACGAGGTAGCAGCCAACCTGGTCGGCAATCTCGCGCATGCGCTTGTAGTCGATGGTTCGGCAGTAGGCTGAGGTGCCGGCGACGAGGACCTTAGGCCGGTACATGAGAGCGTTCTCAAGGAGTCTGTCGTAATCTATGATGCCAGTGTCGAGGTTGACGCGGTAAGGGAGGGTTTCAAAGTAGGTGGAGACGGCCGAGATCTTCCTCTGGGGGGTCTGGTAGCCGTGGGACAGATGACCACCGTGGGGCAGATCGAGACCCATTATGCGGTCGTGAGCTGGCATTATTGTCAATAAGAAAATACTGTCTGAGAGCCATGACTCGAGACTTACGCTTGATGATGGCCTGGTAGACCTGAAGATTTGCAGGCGAGCCAGAGAGAGACTGGACATTGACGCCCCACTTGGCGGGGTCCAGACGGAAAGTCTCAAGAGCACGCTTCTGGCAGGTAAGCTCGATGGCATCAATGTGCTCGTTGCCACCGTAGTATCTGGCACCGGGGTATCCCTCAGAGTACTTATTGCTCATGGGCGAACCGAGAGCGTCGAAGACAGCACGGCTGGTAACGTTCTTGGGAAAGTCAGCGAAGAGTATCAAGCAGGTCCACTCGCAGGCGTACCTCGGAAGCTATGAGAAGAATAGACTCCTTCTGCCTCTTGATTTCCTTGCGCATGATCTCAGCGATCTCCGGGTCGAGAGAGGTTAAGGGCTCCTCCATGAGCTGGATGCTCGTTAGCAATGGGACGAGTGCATAGTGGGGGTGGAGGAGGGGCATACGGCCTTGTGGCTGTCTGACAGAGCATAGGTGGCCATGGCTGGTGTCGAGCTTTGTGGTTGATGAGCTAGTGAGAGTGCAAAGCAAGAATGACGAGGGGATGCAAAGAATGTCAGATTTGAATATTTGCTGGACCGGGCCCCGAGTGAGCCAAAAGTCGCCGAGCAGACGATGGCTTGGCACCCTGGTGGTCTTTTGCCCCACTTGCTCTACTAGCAGAAGAGTGTTATTATAGTTCTAGTTCGGACAAGTCATTTCCTGCTTGTCTGCCTATGGTCAAGACGAGGACCAGATATAATGCCACTGGACAACAGCTCAAGTAGGATGGAATTGCCATGGCTCAGAACTATTACCCGGGTTGCACGAGGCCGGGGGCGGGGCGGGAAATGGATCGCAGATTTAACACGCTCTGGTACAATTGTTCAACATGGTCACTTTCAGGACAAGATGTCAGTGTCATGGCTTCGCATGCATAATCACCTTAGATTCGTTCAACGCGTGAGCTGCTGGCTGGTTTGAGACACTGTTCAACAAGGTGGAGCTGGTTCGGAGAAACTTCAGCACCCAATGGAGTAGCGCGGACCTTCACTCCGCCGATTGCGGCCCGGGCTGGTTGAGACAAAGGCGAGTCTCGACCAGCTTATGGCCTGCCTGGGCCAAGATCGGGCAGCGCAGCTTGAACAGTTTCGACTTTCGACTTTCGACTTTCACGTAGACGACCAGATTGCTGGAATGCTTCAAGTTGCCCTCCCAGGTACAGCGCAAAAACACTCTGACCACCCGGATCCCACCGGGGTAAAAGGCTTGGCAACGAGAGATCTGCGGCATGAGGGTCCAGGCGCGTAAACAGACGCGCTTTCTGGTTGTATTGCGTCAAACCTTTGACATGGGATTCCGTGCAGCCATAGGCCTCTAAGAGAAGCTCTGCGCTATTGACGGTGTTGAGCCCCTCCTTCTACCTGGCTACCACGGCGTTGATTACCATCAGTCAGGTTTCAGTCCTGAAATTCCTCGTGCTTCCCCATGTTTACCTCGGCTGCGGCCGTCGACATCATCCAGCCGCTAGTTAGCATTATTTCCTAGCGTCGTCCCTCCTAATCTCCAGGTGCATGCGCCTGTCGGCAACAACGACTTTTGCGATTTCTTCTCTTGTCCTTCCAAAACAATGCGCTGTAGCCGGACGATCGTACACTGTGCGCAGTTTACAAGGCTGCTGCATGCATGAACCCCAATCACCATGGCCGCTCCCGCGGATGCTGAGAACGCTCACATCCTAGGCCACCCCGCCGATGACGACTTACTTGCCTCTGCACAACCTGGCAATGCTCTTTCGCAGTCTCCTGCCTCTGATGCAAAGTCGAGGAAGCTTCGTCTACGCAAAGCTCGCTTCCAAGCCCGACAACTTCCACCATCCGCCTACTCAACATCTTCTTCACCTCCATCCTCATCCAGCTTGGTCGATAATCCCCACATAGAGTCCCAAACACCCGTCGCCCAGCTCTCTTCTTCCGTCTCTGGCAGTCCCCACTCTATACAGATCCTCAGCAACTCCAGTCTACGCCGTAAGAAGGTCCAGAGTCGCGAGGCTGTTCCTGGAGCGCCTTTACCTGGTCCTGCCGCGGCTGACGAGACGTGGTTGGTCAGTCAGGCCGATCATGACAACCCCAGCTCTCGACGCTCTTCTATACCTGTCAAAATATCGCGACCGACTGGCGCCGCACGTGCAAGTTATGGCAGCCGTCGGTCGGTCAGTGGCGGCGAAAGCAAGTACATTGAGCACCTTGAATCGCAGTTAGCAGCCATGCAGACACAGCTGCAGTCCCTGACCTCCCCTTCTTCCACAAGAACGCAGTCTGCAAAGCTCAGAGCTATCAATGCCGAGTCAATAATCCTGAGGCAGGATGTTGCAGATTGGGAGCAGAAATTCAATGATCGCTTGCAGGAGCAGATGGAGCAGAATGACCTTGTGACTGCCAGCCTTCGTGGCCACATCCGAGCACTCGAATGTATAGTGGAGGAAAGCCAAGCAAGAACGAAAGAATTGGTCGTCGAGTGCGAGCTCAAGTCAAAAAGCCTTGATGCAGTCGAAAGTGCAAATTACGAGTTGGAGCGAAGAGTGGAGTTCTTGTCCGAGCTGCTAGCCACTTCGCCAAATAGAGTCGACCTACATGGCTCCGACATAGACTCCAGATCTATGCGGACTCGTTCTATTCCCCCGCCGCGGCTCTTCTCGCCAGATCGATCAAAGAGGCTGTCCATTCACACCAATGGCCTCCCCGGTATGACAAATCCAGAACGACGACGAGACTCTCACGCTTCCGAGGCTTCTTCTTTGGACCAGGCCATCTCCACAAGCAGCGACGGCGTTGTTTCTCGTGGCCGACGAGAAGAGTCAGACGAACCAGAAAGTCCGACGCTGATTGAGTCGAGCATGTCTGCACCGCGGAGATTCTCCTGGATAAAGTCAAAGGGTCCTGAAAATAACACTGGCCCAAGGCCGGCTAGGAAGATGCGCCGCTTCTATACCGGTGCCATGGGTCCACGGACACTGATACTTCCAGTCACGACTCACGCTAGCCCCGTGTCGGCTTCTGCTCACAGTCCTACTACACCATGCCCTCCCCGTGGTCACCGTCCGAACATTCATTCACTTTCAGAGCTTCGTATTCCAACGATGACTCCAAACAGCATCGAGAGTCATCAACTACACAGGAGGTCAGCCACATGGGATGACGAAGATACTTCTATCCGATTCGGGAGGAGATTCTCGACTGCACCACAGCCAGTATCTGCACCTCCATCAGCGGCTTCATATCATCCGGAGCGATCTCATCACCGGGAGAGTGGAGAATCATTGGGTCATCGTGTCAAATTTTCTGATCAGCCAGATGGCAGAAGTCTTTTTGACGAACTCGGTCAATTACAATCTGACAATAGCAGTGATTTTGGCAGCCCTCCCCCAGAAGTAGCAGTAAAGCACCAAGGTTCGCCGGAGGATTCTTCGTTATGTTCATCGCCGACAAACCCGCTTCCGCATAAATTTGCCGAGTCACCTGGCAGCAAGCAAGTCACTCTTTATGCAAAATCTCCCCACTCTCGTTCTTTTGTCACGGGATCATCATCTATCGCTGCGCTTGTTCGTCGACCAGGCGGCGTGCTTGCGATACTTTCCACTCTCTTTTCTCGTTCCCTTAGCGTTTACACAGCCAATGCGCGGAACTTGATGAATACGGCGTGGCTAAATACTACACTTTCTCGACCAGTTGTCGAATTCCGCTGGTGGCTTATCCGTATTCTCGTCGGAGGACTGCGTCGAAAAGGCCTTTTCGACATGCCCTTGTACTCTTCGCGAAGTGCAGGTGCAGGACTTGGCCTAGCAGCCGCCGGTGCTGGTGCGCACATGATGGCACCCAGTCCGTCTTATCACGGCAGTGATGCAGAGTCTCTTTCTCTTAGCAGCACGTATGACTTGGCATATGGCGATGTGGGCTCCTTCAATCCTGTGGAATTTGCCGACGAGAGGACTTCCCAAAAGCAGGCATCGCAGCCTCGTGGGGCCGTCATTACATGGTTGAAGTTTTCCGTCACGCTGATCTTCGCCGTGGGACTTGCCATCAAAGACGGGCCCGATACCATGTTTGAGGATGATAATGATGATGATGAAGAAGACTCACTTTTTGACGAAGAGGACGATGCAGTGAGCGAATGGAAAAAGAGCGTTTTGGGTAGTTCGCCCCTTATGAAACTGGAGCGAGGCAGACCATGATGGCAAGCCGATTGGATATGTAGATGACGGTGACCACGATCATAGCGCAGGATAGAATTGGGAGACCTCAGCGGTATACCACTGGGCCATCTCTTGTGCCTTTAGTTAACGGATATACTGTCCATGCGCCAAACCAACAACAGTTGCTCGATAAATCACAGACTAATTAGCTGAAAGTCGGTCATCCAACCTCGGCGTAATCGCTCGTCATCCAATCAATGCCGAGAATCTAGTTAGATTGGAGGTCCAAGCCACGTGACCCAGTCGGACTTCCAGTGGTATGGCCGACGGACGCTACTATCGCTTCACGAACCATGCCATTGTTCGGCATATCTCAACCCCGAGGATCGAGCGTTGAACGTCCGCTCAGCTCGTGCTGTTTCAGGCAGAGATGTTGGACCAATGGAGCTTTGCCGGGGATCCCTGATCCAACATGGCTGAGTGATACCTCGTCTGTCGTCCCTCGGGGCGCCCCTGTTCTCCGAGTCTTCCTCCGCACGAAAATAACCTCACCCATATACCTGCAGGACGAAGATCTTAGTGATCCACTTATGTCATTTTTAACTTGATGATCGTCATTGTGCTGCGTCGTGCTGCGGCAAGCACGTTGCTTGGGTCTAGCGTTGGCGCTGAGCACGATAGCAACATGTACCGAAAGGACCGCGTTGTGCTCCGGTCTGTAGTGAAGCTAGGAATACAAGACTTTACCTAGCGCACGCCAGATCGCTTGATTGTGCAATACACACATACCAAGCTTCAAGAGCGTACTTGGCAAGATGAAGTCACTCAATCTTGTGCAGAGCATCGTCACGACTCTCGGCTGGACGGGATTCGCCTTTCTGGCCGTCTCAGCTGCTGCATTCTGGGTTTTGAGATCCTACTTGCGTCTCAGGCATGTGCCGGGGCCAATTGCAAATGCATTTTCCAACATACCCCGCGCCCGATGGGTCTTGAATGACGACGCACACGATGTCCATGTCGCTGCACACCGCCAATATGGCCCAGTCGTTCGTTTTGGTCCCAACATGGTCTCTGTTTCCGACCCTGCAGAGATCCAGCACATCTATGCTGTGACTGCCGGGTTCAAAAAATCCGATTTCTACCGCGCGCTTTCATTCTTTGTGAAAGGCAAAGCCATTCCTGGCACGTTTGCGACGCAGGATGAGAATATTCACCGAGCGTTGCGAAGGCCGATCGCGAGCATGTATGCGATGACCAGTGTCAAGCATTATGAGCCATTTGTCGATAGCACTCTGGTGGCACTGCGCACACAATTGGACAAGCGTTATGTGGAGCCAGGCCTGGCTTGTGACTTGGGGCAATGGTTGCACGTAAGTTTTCTCTTCTGTTTGTATGGCATGAACTCGTGTTGACATGCAGTAGTACTTTGCTTTCGACGTAGTTGGTGAGCTCACCTTTTCCAAACGACTAGGCTTCTTGGACCAGGCCACCGATATCGACAACATTATAGCCAATAATTGGAAGTTTTTCAGCGCGCAAGCACCAATAACTCAAATAACATGGGTGGATAACCTTTGGGTCAAGAACCCGATTCTGCAGCGGCTGGCGAGCGTGAAAATCAATCCCGTCGTTGCTTTCGCTAGAAAACAACGTGCTGAGAGGGAAGAAGCTGCCAAACTCTACGGTGCAAGCACTGAGCGCACCGACTTCATGACTAGATTTCTGGATGTGGAGAACAAGCACAAAGAAACCCCACCCTGGGCCGTGAACGCTTGGGCTACCTCCAACGTCACAGCGGGTAGCGATTCCACCGCAATTCTCTTGAGGACAATCTTCTACAACCTGCTGAAACACCCCAACACACTCGCAGCTTTACGCGCTGAGATTGACAAGAACACTCCAGCCGGCGAGCCCGTCACCTGGACAGAGGCTCAGTCCTTACCTTACCTTGACGCTTGCATCAAAGAAGGCGGCCGCATTCACCCACCCTTTGCTTTACCGTTTGAGCGCGTTGTGCCCCAGGGCGGCACCGTTGTCTGCGGCAAGTTTATCCCCGAGGGTACCCTCATTGGCATGAGCGCATGGGTGGTTCACCGAGACCAAGAAACATTCGGCAATGACGTCGAAGATTGGCGCCCTGAGAGGTGGCTCGAGTGCGACGCGACAAAGCGAAGACAGATGGAAAACGCTCTGCTTCACTTCGGCGCTGGCCACCGAGCATGTCTCGGAAGGAACATCTCATATCTGGAGATGTACAAGCTTATACCCACTCTTCTCAAGTTCTACAATGTAAGTCTTCTCAATTTCCAAGGCTTCGACTGGACAATGCTAATTATCTCGTGCAGATTGAATTCGCGGAGAAGGATTGCCCCACATGGCACGTCAGGAATCGTTGGTTTGCAAACCAATCTGGCTTGAATGTGATGCTCAGCAAGCGCACTGCTCCAACACTTGTCGATGCGGCTTAGTCAAATTCTAATAGATACATAATTTGCATTGCAGGCAGACATGAAATGAAAACACCCCGTGTCCACATTTTCATGGAAGCATTTCAAGGTGTGTTTTACCCGCAGTGAAACCAATGCATTGAGAGATCGGCAGGTCCGCCTGATCGACAACTCGGCCGCTCGGCGGAGAGTCGGGGACGAGACTTTAAGAGCGAGCACGCATGAACTTATTAAGCATCCGCTAAGTTTACTAGACCTGCCGTACGACTCGACCAATGACTGAAAGTCACTCAGGACGTTAGCCGGATGTGATAGGGTCGGCCCGCTGAATTGCATCGGCAAATTCTCGTTAGCCTCTTTTCTGAAAGTATGTGACACCTAGACGGTCATACTTCGGAGAGGTGCTACAACTCAAGGACAGCGGTCTGAAGTGTACGAGATGTTGAGCCTCAGATGCGGCTGAGGTGCACTAAAGCGATCTTGTCTGTGTACTCGAAGCAGTATACTCAACCGCCGATCTTCTACGGTGCAGCGCGATATACCCGAGACGTTACATATGTGGCTGCAGCTGTGATCTAAATTGCACTGGTCTGGTAGGCATGTTACATCGTGAAGTTCGAAAATCAGAAAGCTTCGACTCTGGTCCTCGACGATGTCGCATGCTCGGGGCCACCATGCCGACATGTAACACGGTATTGTCGGACACCGATTAGAGCGACAAATCTTGCTCATCATTTCTGAGAGTTAACACTCCTTGTCAATTCCAATCATGCTCGCTGGTCGCCCACCAAAGACGCTCGAAGATGCCAATCGGCTGCTTGCATTAAGCGAACTTCTCTCCAGTAGTGTTCGCACCATCATTGCGGAGTGGGAGAAGGAGTCATCGGCTGCTCAAGAGGGCGAGAACAACCCAGACGAGGATACCTCCGATGGAGCTTCCCAAATACCCTCTAAAGCGCTCCACAACGCGCAGAGGACCGTACTAGGTATTACTGGAGCGCTAACTGAGCTCGTCTCCGAGCCGTCTCTGCGGATACTCGAGCTTGGTTGCCAGTATTGGGAGAGCCGTGCGTTGTTCATTGTTGCAGAGCGTCGGATACCAGATATTCTTGCCAAAGTGTCGGACGAAGATGGTGTGAGCTGCTCCGACATAGCCGATGCGACTGGGATAGAGCAGCATAAGTTGTGTGAGTCGAGTTACCCCTCATTCTGATCATTCTGATCATTCTGAACCAGTAATTAACGCTTGAGCTAACTAACCCAGCGCGATTTATGCGTTGTTTGTGCTCCAATCACGTCTTCCGCGAAACCAAAGATGATTGGTTTGCGAACAATGTCATATCCAAAGCACTTGTGGGCAACGAGCCTCTTCGAGCCTACATTATGAATTTGTAAGTATCAGAAATAAAGTTGTACACCAGTCTGGAAGATGCTGATAGAGTTCTAGTCACCTCGACCTCTATGCAACGTCAGAACTTATGCCAACTGCTATGCTCGATCCCGTTTTTGGGCCGTCCTATTCAGTCGACCAAACTTCTTTCCAATTAGCTCTGGACACCAAGAAAACAAGATGGGAATGGCTCGAAGAAGAACTTGTTGACGATGTGCCTCGTTATGAGGGAGCTGGGTATCCTGGCTTACCTGGTCGCAAGGAGACTAAAAAGGGGTCAGCTCCGAAGCTGCCCCCGCTGAATGGTAAAGGAAATGAAAACGATGCGACACGAAAAGAGATACGAAAAAACCCTAAACCTACCCACCCTCGTCCTGAACATGCAATTTTCGGCTTGTCAATGCTTGGTGGTGGCAGGGTGCACGGGACGTGTCTGCCCTACGGTAAGCTGCTTCACTTCTCGACCGTACACAAGGAGAAACGGAGCTAATAGTCTTACTTACATGTAGATTTCCCTTGGGCAGAACTTGGCAAAGCAACAATAGTCGACGTGGGTGGAGGTGTTGGTATGTACCGAAGAAGCGCCGTCTCTTCATCACCTTTGCTAACCTTGACCTTCAGGTGGATTCGCCATACAATTGAGCAGCATCTACCCAAAGCTAAACTTTGTGATCCAAGATCGGAAGCCTGTTCTCGAACAAGCAGAGAAGGTGGTGTGGCCTAAAGAGCGGCCCCAGGTCCTTCACGAGCAACGTGTCACGTTTGTGGAACACGACTTCTTCAATGTGAATCCCGTCAAAGATGCCGACATCTACTGGCTTCGAGCAATTCTGTGAGTGGCCCAGATGTGAGAAGAGTGTGTTACCTGCAAGCCACCGCTAACCGAATAATCAGACACGACTGGTCAGACGACTACTGCGTGAAGATATTGAGTGGTATTCGCCAGGCAATCACCCCTGGATCCAAGTCTCGCATCCTCATCTGTGATCAACTGATGAATACCACGCTCGGAACGCCAGAGATCAATCGCGCTCCAGACTCGTTGCCAGCAAACTATGGATATGCCGTGAGGTTCAGCCACCAGCGGGATCTCTGCATGATGGGGGTGATCAACGGTATTGAGCGAACGCCTGCACAGCTCAAAAACATAGTGGAACAAGCTGGTCTGGCAATCGTCAAAGTGTGGGAATGCAGAAGCCAGGTCCAGCTGGTGGAGCTCAGGGCTCAGTAGAAACGTGTTACAAGCTGTAGTTCTTCTAAAGCAAGAGAAACGCTGTCGTCTCCACTCAACTGAGACTCAGAGCGCAGTGACAACAGAGATACAGACTCTCCCAACAGTAATGGGTCTTTCCATGGAGAAGTGCAATGCTGGGCTAAGTTGAGATACAGAGCTTGCGTACTGGTTGTCACCAGTCTACTTTGACAAGGAATCGGTTGATTGGACTGGCATAATCCCACAAACTGGCAGCGATGACGTTGCACATGAAGTTTAACGTCATGAAACAAGACCAAAAGTCTGCTCTTTGTTCACTGTCTTATTGATACATAGCTTCGTACGATCCGCATCTCCGTATGTGCCGGGCATTTCCCTTGCCCACAAGTGCCGCTTCTGGTGTCTGAGGTTCACACGTTGAGAGTGATCCCACCAGTCGCACCGGTATATCCAAATGGCCGTATGCTCTTTAATAATGTTGAAAGCATACCCAGCCTGTTTCCTTCTACCCAAATCCGTCGGTAAATCGCCCTGCCCAAAAACCCCATCGGTAAGAGAGGCTTTCGCCTCTGCTTTGCGTTCCTTCGTGGTCTTCATGATAAATGAGAGATGCAGTCTCAAGAGGATATGCGCCACAGCCCAACCAGCCATGGTCTTCCCGCCGTCAAACTCCGTTGATTACCTATTTGTCCAAATCCTCCAAACACTCTACGGAGAGGTGCGCCATTACCTGTTGTTGATTTTGACAGAGACAAGGACACCGTGTGACATTGCAATGTTCATGATCTCACCAAGGACAGCAGACGATGGCTTGCTGATGGTAATCTGAGCCGTGTATGGAGCATCGAGGTCTTGGACACTGGGAGAGTCTGATGCGACAGTCTGCGCGGCGGGACTAGCTTGGTACAGACAAGCCGGATAGCCCTCGCCGGCGGACCAAGTCGACATGGAGTCCATCTCTACAGCCGATCCCAGGCTGTGAGGGGAATGGAGTGCCGCATCCAGACCGGAAAGGTCCTTGTGGCCGTTGGTGGTCATGGTGTTGGTGTTGATGAAGCTGTATTCATCCAAGTCCATGGCGGTGCCGGAGCCAAAGGTGGGGATGTACCTTGTGTTTTTGAGGCCTCGTAGGTCATGATCCGCGTCCATCGGATCGGTCTGTCCCGGATCCATATTCAAATATTCAGATGCCATGCCAGGCAAACACTCCGGGCTTTCGGGTATGACCTGTGGGAGGCCATGATTTAATTTCGAGTACGGGTCCCCCATACCTTGCTCGACTTGCTCCAGTGAGACTGTGGAGCAAGGTGAGGCGATTGAAGGAACCCTACTGCATGGCTGACTATGAGCGCTACCCAAGGAAGTAATCGAGCTGCGCGCTGAGAAAGCCGCTCGTGCTTCTTGATTTCTCAGGGGCGTCGACTGCCCGGAATCCGCAGCGGCAGATGGTGCCCTTGTGCTGTTGGAGGCCTCTGAGGTGGTGGTGCTTCTGGAAGATCGACGATCTTTGGTGAGCATCCAGTATTGGTTTTTGATGCTGTTTGTTGGCCTCCGGGGAAACATATCTTGCCTGATTTCAAGCCATTTCCTGCCTCGCTCGTGCACAGCTTCGACCAACATGCGGTTCTATCCGGGTCAGCGAATTGCAGCAACTTCGTCAGGCAATGTGTCAAGTTACCTCTTCGGCTGTCCATTGTCTTCGCTCTATCTCCGGATCGATGTTCTGTTGCCACCGTTTTGCGCATTCTAAAGGTATCAGCCTAGGCCACGCCCCTTAATGAGGGTTAATACTTACGATCGGCGCTGCGACTTTGTACCTTGCGGGAGACCAGCTGCCATCTGTCTCGTGTTAGCTGTGAATAACGATGAATGTGATGAAGACCCGCTTACGAGGTCCCAAACTGCTTCACCGCAGCCTGTAGCTTTTCGTCCTCGTCGCCGCTCCAAGCGCCCTTCTTCATGTAGCCGACAACCACATTGACCCATCGCTTGCGACAGTCCTTATTATTACGGTTTGCGAAACTTTTGGCAATGGTTGTCCAGTCACGGATGGTATCTTCGCCGGTTTCTGCGCCGGTCAGGATTGCGCATGCAGCAATGTGGGGCGCCCCCCGCGGTCTAATACTTACGGTCTAGCTGAGCCCGGCATTTCTCCAGCAGCAGCTTGTCTTCTTGTGGTGTCCACCGCATGTTGAGTTGCTTCTACAGTTGCATACTAGACGCCACGCCGCACGTTATTGTAGGGTCTCTTAAGGGCGAGAACAAGTATTATGCCATGCATCTGATCTCACTTCCAAGACTCGGCTTTTCTTTAAGCGATTAGACGAAATGCAATAAGCCTTACTGTAGCGTGGTTACGTAGGTTTGGCGAGAAGGCGCCGATCATGTGAAGATCATTCGCTCGGAGTTTCAAAAGGCCCAGCGCTGCCGGAGGAATCGGGACGGCCGCCAATTCGGCGAGATCACGCTGTCAGGGTCCTTCACCGCGGACTCCCGCGGGCACCGGCGGCTTTTGGCTCCACCCTGCGCTGCTGTCGGCCGACCATCTCTTCCTGTTCGGGACCAATGCTGCTGCTGTCGGCCCCCATGCGCGAACCCCAATGCATACGTGCAAGCGAGTGGTGTACGTCGCAGGTTGTTCGAAGAGCTGCAGACCCTCCGATCTCCGAGTCGCGTGAGGCTCTAGTGCCCGAACTGCGCATATCCCCCATTGGCCACGTTGGAACCTCGTGAAGCCAGGCAGGCCGCCCTGCGCTCAACAATTCTTATCATTGTCCAACGAGCCATCGCGCATTCGCTGCCCGCAGTCCGACTGCCTGTGCCCAGCTCACCTTCGAGCCCTCTGCCTCACTCGTCCCATTCACGCCGTCTCACCCTCCATTGGCCATGCCAATATGTATTGTTGTATCCCCCGTTGCATCATCAATCATCGCATCATCGTCGATGACGAGAGTGAGATCCAGATCTAACAATCCCATTTGCCTGTCGTCTCCCTGGGCCAATGGCAGCTCCGCAACGACATTGCTTACCACGGGATGACGCCAAGTAAGCTCGTCGTAATCAGTCTTGCGTGACTATGAGAATTAGATGGCAGTACGGTGCCCACTCGCAAAGCCCCTCTGTCGTGACGGGGAGTTCAGTGTCTGACCGTACGACCCGTGTCTTGGCTTATCCCATTTACAAGCAGCATAACATAACCAATGGCTCCGACTTGAACCTGCTTCACATTAGGTCCGCCAAGATGTTTGCAAACGATATTTAGCGTGGAAGCAATCCAGGCCATTGAGCGGCCTGACCTTTCTTTCTTGCAGTAAGCTAACCGGATGTAGCTGCACGTACTGAGGATCCCGTAGAGGAACGATGGGATAATCCGCGTAGATCCCGAGCCTCCCGGATTTTTCTTATATTTTCTTTAAGCTTGTGTGGGATATACTGTACATGGTACATAGTGCCCACTTGGATGAAGTGCATTTCTAGCAGTGACCTACAGGATGTCACACTCGTGACGATTAACCTGCATTATGTCGTCAACGATTCGGAAGGCCATGGACGGGGTCGACTCTTCATAAAGCTTAGGTTTACTCGGAGTAGCATGACTCTCCTGTCATTATCCAGTGGTTACACCGAGTCCATTGTCAGCAAGAGCTGGCATCAGGCCGTGTTTCCTCAAGTCGCTAGACAATATTCAATCACTACAAACTACAAATAGATCTTGGCGTGCAGACGGACCAGTTTAGAAGCTCTGCTGGCGTTCGATAGCGGTGTAGACATGCGTATTCATCGAACGCAAGCCAAGAATCAAGAATACACCACGGTTACCTTAGCTCAATAAATTCCTCAAGATTCTGGACTTAGTCTGAGGGGCTGACTTGGCATATGGAAGCAAAAGGGTAGTCTCTGCTGATGCCAAAATCAGCTTAGCCATGGCGCCAGTGTCAGCTTACTCGTAGCTCGTGGCAGATCATGCGAAAGAGCGCGTGCATCTATAGTGCTCATCTCCTGTAAAGGATGTGTGACGATATTTGTGCATGCTTGTGGATCGTGATGGGCTTTTCAATTCAAAGCTATTTTGTCCCGCTGTCAATCCTCTCAATATGCATTGTATGTCCACCATCTTTTAGCACATCTTCTTTGGCATCGTCGTCGTCGTCATCGTCATGAACGTTTGAATGCTCCTTGAGCGACTTCGCTCGCTGGTACATTGGAAATGTGTCCAATAGCGCACCCCTGATAATGTTCTTCTGGAATAGTAAATTGACACTCTCCAGTGGTACGCCCTTTGTTTCCGGTACAAATACAACTGCATAAACTGCCATAATGATGCAAGCCGCGCCAAAGACAAGATACGTGCCCCATTTGATGTTGGCCAGCATGATTGGAGTGAGCTTGGCAATAAGGCAATTGCATGCCCATTGCATCATAAGCGCCGCCGCGAGAACCAGGCTGCGCACATGATTCGGTGAACACTCTGATGTCAGAATGTAGGGTGTGTAGCCCCAGCTCAAGCTGTAAAACGCGACAAAGAGGTAGACGCAGACAATGGAGAAATACGCGCCGCCAGTAAGGGCAGCGTTAGGGTCGGTGACGGGATGCGTTCCAGAATAGATGCCAATGAAGAGCATGGCAAAGGCCTGTCCCAGGCCGCCGATGATGAGGGACCACTTACGACCGAGCTGCTCGATTGCGAGCATCAGGCAAAGGCCAGTCATGACAACTTTGACGACGCCATAGATTCCAGTGGCGAAGAGTCCTGCGTCTGTACCAGCCAGTCCAATAGATGCGAAGATCTGCGGCGCAAAGTAGTTGATAGAATTCGTGCCGCTCCATTGTTGAAACCACTGGAGCAGCAAAGCCATGCATACAGGATACCATACGGCCTTGGAGGCAGCAATGGCCTTGACTTGCTGCTTGACCGAGAGATCCTCCCTGCCTTGGAAATCTCTCACAATTTCTGCCAATTCGTGCTCAACATCAGGATCATGAAGAGACTTGCCACGAACATGTGCAAGAGCGACTCGAGCTTGGTCAACACGTTGCTTCTCCACCAACCAGCGCGGAGATTCATTCTGGAAGAGCATTCCAACAAGGAGGAGGACACCCGGCAGCATTTGAATAGCGGTGGGAATCCGCCACTTCTTGGAGCTATCGTCGGCAATTTGCCGATTGATGCCATAGTTGACGAAGAAGCTCAGCATGATTCCAGTGACGTTGAACAATTGCATCATGCCAATGCAGCGTCCGCGAATCTCCTTGTTTGCATTCTCGCCAATATATGTCGGCACGACCGCGGAAACGATGCCGACTCCAACGCCGCCGATGAATCTGCCAGCGTAGAGCAGGCCAAGATCAGACGAGTTGATCCCGGAGCAAGTCTGCATGACAGAGCCTACGAGGAAAACAGCGACGGCGACAAGGAGGGCCTTCTTGCGCCCCCACCAATCGCTGATGAAGAAAGAAAGGCCAGCGCCGAGGAAGCAGCCAGCTTGCAGGACGGAGACAATGTTGCCCTGCAGGTTGGCAAACTCAGGGCTCCTCTGATCCAGATTGAAGGAATTCTGGAAGGCCGGCATGGTGAGAACGCCGCCAATCAGACCAGTGTCCTAGTCGAAGAGTCAGCATGCTGCAGGCAGAGTGAAAGGCTAAGACCAACCCATCCAAAGAGCATGCCACCAAAGCTCGCCACCGCGGCCAACGTGTAAGCCCTCCTGTATGCGCGCACATCGCTCAGGGTGGACCGAATGTATGCTGAAGGACCCATGGTGGCAGCGTTGTCGGGTGAGGAGCTGCAGTCCGAGTCCAGCAACAGCGGCGTGGCATCAGACATCGCATTGACGACGTTACATGTAGTCTTTATGTCACTGGGAAGGTGAGGACACCCCCACACGGCCAAGCTTCCCCACGCGGGTCAATGAGAGCCGGGTCTCGTGTCAGAAGCAACGGCACGTGAGAAGAAGCCGTGGCAAGGTACGACGATACGTGGGGTGCGGCTCGTGTGGGGTCATAGTAGTGCGGCTCTCTCTCTCTCTCTCTTCAGCGGCAGAAATTCGGTTGCTGCAGCCACTTCTTCCCCTCCTCAGCGGCCGAATCTGCAACCTTGATCGCGACCCACTAACAACACCACACGCGTCAGACGCGTCAAACTCCAAGAGATGCTTCGTACAAGCTCCAGAACTCAGCCGCAAGTCTTTCGAAGACTGCGCACGCCCGCCACCCATCCTTGCGGGCCTCGCGCGACCGATCCCTGAAACGAACGACCATGCCAGCACGCAACAATCCGAGGGAGGTCGCGGATCCCGAAGTTGAAGCAGATGTCCATCTGCTGATACTGGACTACCTCGCCTATCGCGCTACTCAAGCTGTTCTGGACGACTTGGACAAGGACGAGTCTGAGTCTGGCCATGAACCCCAGGCCAGTACAGTTGAACAGCACATTGCACTTTTCAATGGTGAGCTGTTCTCTAACGCTACCTTGGTGTCATTAATCTAAACTCTCAGAATACTTCACGCTATGCATGCCTCTGTCTCGTCCAGGAGTCGATTCAAGAAACGCACGCCCACCTCATCCTCTCTGCCCTTCGGTGTCCCGCAGTGTTACCCTCAGGGTGAAGCTCTTACAATTCGTCATCACTTACAACGCATATCTTCATCCGGAATTTGCTGAGAATAAGTTTTCGGAAGAGTCCATGATTGCGTTGCGCATTGAGAGTGGCAAGCGTGCTGAGTTTTGGTGGAGGTACCATAAACTTGAACCAGAGGGTGCCAAAGAAGAAGCTGAGCTCGAGCGAAAAGCGTATCATTCAATGGATTCCATGAAGCATGTACATCCTGACCAAAGTCAATGGGCGTCGCGACCTGGCCTGTTGGATCTGGTTCCCGAATTCATTCAGCTAACGGCCACCCGCATGCACCTCCACGGCGAGGGGGATAATGCTGATGAGGAAGACGATCAAGCACAATGGGGTGTGAGTGAAGGCTGGCTCAGACTGGCCGCAGACATGATGCTCCAGTCCTGCCGAGACAGTCCCGCCAACATCGTTCGGACAATCCACCCTGCTCTTGAAGCTTTTTCCTGGGGTCCTCTACCGCTCCGTCTATCTGGTCAGACGAATCAGACAGATAGAATGGACATCGATGAGCATGTTTCATCTGACCTGTTTCGGTCACAGCTAGACGGGAATGGAGACGACTTCAGTCAAGACCGTTTGTGGCGCAAAGATGGCGAAGACCCTGCCAACCTCAACTCAATCTTCAATATCCCTAGTGGTCCAGAAGCGACTTCCTCGAGCCCTGAGACCTGGAATGCTTTGCGGGCCGATCACATAAATCGGATACCAGACGACATCAGAAATTCGGAACCTTCTCACGCTTTTCACCCTGCGCTCATGGGCTTTCTGAGGAGCCTGATGACAAGCATTGCACCACCTCTCTTGTCTCAACTCGAGCGCGACAACAGCGAGCACATCTGGCTCGAAGAGCTGGATCTTACTACCGAGGAATCAGCCAGACTCAGAGACGTCGCGAAAGGTCTGAAATATTGAGGATTCTCGGGACAATTTTACAGACACTGTCACGTTTATGAGTATCACGCTATGCATACACCTTTTTCAAAGAGAGTCATTCGATTGCTTGTCGTCTCCCTCCACGCACATCCCATTGAATTCATTACCTAGATTTCACATCTTTGCCCTTTCTGCAACGCCTTCCTCACTCCTCACCCCAGTTTCCTTCCTAAACTGCCCATCTACTTGCTAAACACCCTCAAACTAGTAAACACCTAACAAGCCCTACCTAACCCCCACCCACTCCTCACACGTCGCCACCCCGGTGCTCGCCGCACAGCTCTCCCCCCAAACCTCCCCCAAACATCCGCCCTCCCCGCCCCGTCGCCACACAACCCAGTATTCAGCACTGTACGCATCTCGTGAAACTGCGCGCCCCAATCGCGCCCGTCCCCCGCAAACACCGCAACCGGCATCCCGAACGCGCTCACATCCGGCGCGTCGCCCAGCAGCGTCGCCGGCCACGCTGCACCGCGCGCAAAGAACCACACCGCGAAGCCGTCGGTGCGTCACCCGGCTGCGAAGACGGCGCCGCCGTGCGCGTTGAAGGGCGCGCGGATGGCGAAGCCTGCGTTCGCGAGCTGCGCGGGGGCGGCGAAGGCGCAGTCTGGCGTGACGAGCGTGCTGGCGAAGGGTTGCGCCGGGCCCGCACCGACCGAGGAAGAGGCATATCAAGGAGAAGAGGAAGAGGAAGTGTTAGCGACGGCGCTGGGGGCCGCGGCGTGCAGGGTGACGGCGTTGCGCGCGGCGCCGCTGACTGCCTCGACAATGTCCCACTCGCCGCCGCGCGGCCAGGGCTGCGCGGTGTTGAGCAGCCACAGGGCGGGCCAGGTCTCGCAGCCGGTGGGGACGTGGGCGATGTCGGCGACGAGCAGGGTGCTGGGGCTGTAGGTCTTTGCGGAGAGGAGGCGGACGGAGGAGGCGGTGGCGGCGTCGACGCCGATGTAGACTGGGGTGTGCGGGGAGGAGGCGTTGAGGATGGCGGTGGGGGGGGGGGGGGGTGTTAGCCCAGGAGGCCTGCTTTGGTGGCGGTGGCGGTGTCGATGTAGGTTACTGTCCCGTGAGTTGGGTCGGGGATGGGTTGGAAGGTCCAGGTGGAAGGAGAGGAAAAGGGGTCCGGGGAGGCGGTGTAATCGTCGAGGAGGGTGTAGCCGTTAGCTGGTCGGTGGCGGTGGATACGGCTGGGCTGTGCAAGCGCCGTGGCGAGCGAGAGTGAGATGAAGATGGCCTGCATCTTCGTCGAAGGATCTGCGTGGTATCCAAAGTCATTGAACGGGAATCTTGTTAGTTCAGGCCGCAAAGAAGCAACAACTGCTGTGTGGAGTCCAGAAGAGAGTTCGCCTGGCCTGGAGGACAGAGAGCCAGTTCTGCGATGGCATGGAAGCTAAGAGGTTCATGGTTAGATATGGACAATGTGCAAAAGACAATTCATGAAAATAGCAACGAATTGCGCACCATGGCCATTGTGATGCAATGACAACCGTTTCGTGGGAGACTAGCCAAACAATGATTCGCATGAGCATTCGGGAGAGATGAAGGAGCTAGCGAGAGAGAAGGGTGAATGCAAAGCACATGATGATTGGGAAATTGGACGTGTTTGTTGCGTAGATATTTGACTATAGATTTTTCTCAATTCACACCCGCACATGCGCAGCCGTAGATCATGATATTCATGGATGTTATTACAGGATTGGCATGTCAGCAATAGTAAGAGCAGAGTCGTCATCGGATTAGCGTTCCTATGCAGGTGATCATATCGCTTGAGGAGCCCCAGCAACGGGGAGTGGCCAGGAGCAAGCGAGGGGAGTCCCAAATCGACCGACCAAGCGGGGGCCTGGAGGCAGAGTCTGGTTGGGAAAAATGACGAGAAAACTCCTTCCGATGCAAGTAGAAATAAAGACGAGGTAGGGGCAGGCCTAGTACTTGCCCTGCGCCTGCTTCTCCTTTACATCGGAAAAGACCTTCAAGAGCTTCCTCCGGGCGCCGAGAGCATTAACACCTCGCTTCTCCAACGTGGCATCGTCCATATCGACGAGCTCCTGCCACTTGTAATCTTTCAAGACGTCAGTGTACTTGTGAAGGCGCAGGCTGCGTAGCCAAGCAGGGACGTCAGTGAGAAGCTCAATGTCAGTAGGGTCCTCTGGAGGTCGCGAGTTCCCACGACGACCACGCGGCGAGCGGCCTCGATTGATCTCCGAAGCGTCCGAGAGGTAGCCTTCGCCCATGTGCATGGCGGGCATACCATTCGTGAGGATGGCGGGATTGCCGTCGAAAGCAGAGAGAAAGCCATTCTGCTGAGCGCCGGCATAGTTCATATTCGAAGGGCCAGTTCCCTGCAAAGTCAGGCCAGGCGAGTTGGGACGCGAACGGCTCTGCTGGAAAGCGTTCATCTGCTGAGCCTGCAGGGCAGCCATCTGCTGTGGTGTCAGGTTATGGCCATTGGGTGCGACGATGCCCGGTACGCCAGGAGACAAGGGTCCCTGCGGGTGACCCTCGCTAGACCTGGCGCGGCGGTACTTGCGGACGTCGTCAAGCTGGATGCGATTGTTGACGGTCGACATGGCGGCAAGCTTCATGGCAGTCGCGTTGGCGACCATGTTGGCCTGATTGGGGTCCTGCTGGAAGTTGGGCACCATCGGGGTGTTGACCATGGAGGCCCAGTTCCCGCTACCGTGATAAGGTGAAAGTACATCCATGCCCATGCCGCCGGCGTTGAGGCCCGTGGCATTGACGGAGGTGTTTTGGATGTTGTTATTGTTGTCGCCGGCAAGCGGCATTGGCCGCGGCGAGCGCAGGCCGCCAGTGCCAGGAGCCTGGGCAAATTGACCCATGGGCTGCTGGCCTGCAGAAGATTTGGGTCTATCTGAAGGGCGTCCCCAGGGGGAAGGCTGGGCAATCTTGCTGTCGTCCTGCGGAGCAGAGATGGTAGGCGCGACGAGAGAAGAGCGGTCGACGGTGGAATTGCGGTTGGAGGTGGGTATGGTGCCGGTGCGCGACTCGAACTCAGCCTTCTGCTTGGCGATTGCCGCGGCGGCATCGGGGAACATGGAGTTGATCTCGTGCTGATCGAGACCAGAGTTGCGCTTGGTGTTGGGCGAGGGGGGAGGACGGCCGAGGCTGGTGGAGTTGCGGTCGCCGCCGACACTGAGACGACTCATGGCGCTGCTGAGACGGTTGGCCATGGGGTCTTAGGTAGAGTCAGCAGGGACGATGAGTGGACAGGGAGAGCGAAAGTAGAAGACATACCTTTCTCGCCGAAGCTGGACGGGGACAAGATACCAGACATGGGGTGGTTCTTGGCCATCTCCTGCAGGACGCCGACGAAGAAACGCGTCTGGACCTGTGTGGCCTGCTGGAGCAGGGCGTAGAGGGCGGCGGTGCGCTCGGCCTCGCTGAGGACGCGGAACCACTGCTCGATGGCGCTCAGCTCGTCCTTGAAGTCCTGGTCGAGGGTGGCGGCGGCCATCTCCTCGAGGGTGTTCTCGTACTGGTCGATGTCGGCGATCCACTGCTGAGCGGCCCTGTCCATGGAGGATTCGGGGTCCGCGTGGCTCTGGCCGCGCTGATGCTGGTTGTAGTAGACCTCGGAGGCGGGACGGATGTCGCGGCCCAGGCCACCGGCATTGGCGAGGCTACTCACGTCGGCGGAGGCGCGCAGGTGATGGTTCGGCGGCATGGTGGTTCGGCTGGTCGGAGGACGCAGGGTGGAGGCACTCGAGATAGTCTCCGGGACGCTGTTGCGATTTGCCTGATTGGCGTGCATAGCGGCGGCGGACGGAGGAATAGGCGAGTGAGTGAGCGGGCGGGTGGGCGGACAATGGGGGGCTGGGCAGGACGGGGGGCCAGCGTGCTCGTGCGAAATTCCTGCAGACCGGCTGACCTCAAAGGAATTGGCGACGACGAGATGGCGGGCGGAGGGTGGGAGGCGGGTGATATGTGCGCGCTGATGCGTGTGGGTCGGGCGGCAAAGGGCAATAAAGGACAGCGAAGGTTAGACTCGGCCAGCCCAGTCGTCGCACGCTAACGAAAGGAAGAATAAGAAGGAGGGGTGGACACACGGACACAAAGGACTCGCGGGAGGAAGACACACAATGGGTGAAGGAGGAGGGGAGGGGTGGATGGATGATGTGAGAGACAGCAGGGCAAAGGGCGAGCGAAGGCTTTTGGGTTGGTGGGCCCGCATCCGGCTTGGTCTCGGCGGCTGCACCTGCAATATACCCTCGATGCCGCCAGACTCCACGGCCAGCAGCAGCCCAGACGCCGAGCAGACAGGCTGGACCGCTTGTGTAGGATTGCTACCGCCACTCCCTGGAAAAACAGGGACCAAAATGACCCAAGAAGCGCAGCTACAGTGGTGCTTCTGGCCGGAGACAGCAGGGGACGGGCAAGACCACAGCAAAACGGTCCGCCGTCGTTCCCGCGCCGCTCAGCCCTAGAGGATCATTTCTCGCTCTGCCACTCCTGCGCCTGAGACTGTTACTTGACAGCCCAATCCACCCCACAAACCCCGTCAGGAGATTTATATTCCTGATCCACCGGTCCCAGGCCCGGGTCAAGCGAACCCTTGCGCGGGCCGGTTGCTCCGAAATTAAGTTTCCGCCAGCTGCAGCCCTTTCCTCCTCTTTCTTTCCCTTGGCTCCCTCCTTTGCAGACACCACCAAGCCCAGACCACGTGACATGCCCATCACTCTCGCTCGCGATGGCGGGCACTCACTATCCCCCATTGGATGACCCCAATGATTCCTCGCAGTATCCACCTCTCGAGTCGGCCCCTGCTGCCACCCCGTCCCTGCCCTACTACGGCGCCGAGTTTGGCAACGATCCTGCTCTTGCCCAGCAGTCACCCGCCACTGCCAGGCCTTTCGCCAACTACTACGACACCCAGAGAAACGTCTTTGGAGATGCGTCCAACTCTGACGATGACGACGATGACGACGATGACGACGACGATGACCAGCTAGACGGACAGCCTTTCGATGACCCTGCCGCTCTCGCTGCTGCCTTCGACGACCCACTCAGAGACAAAGACTTTGAGGCTCCCGACTCTGATGCCGCCTCTGCCGACGAGCCACTGTCCGACGACGACGACGATGATGACCGCGACGGTCGCCCTGGTCCCGCCCGTGCGAGGGGTCGTGGCCGCGCGCGTGGACCTGGCCGTCCTCGCGGCCGTGCGCGTGGACGCCGCGTCCCTCGTGGTGAAGGTGCTCGCGGAGGTGGCAAAGGTATCAAACGTGGCGCCAGGAAAGTTGCCGAACCTACTGCAGAATTCGTCCAGCAGCAAAAGCTGGCAATCCAAGCCTACATGGCCCAGCACTACGAAGAGGCCGCCGCCCATTGTCGCGCCGCCATTCGCATCAATCCTGAGATTTTTGCTGCTCACAGTCTTTTGTCTCAGATCTTCATGGACTGGGGCAAGAGAGAAGAATCTCTGGCTGTCCTGTGGTCCGGCGCCCACACCATCCGCGAAACCGCCATCTGGTGGGAGGTCGCTGACCGCACTCTGGACCTGCCAGGCATGGACCAGGCGCAGACAAACAACAACATGCTCTACAACTACAGCCGCATCCTGCAGATTGACCGCCGCGACTTCAAAGCACGCAAAGGCAAATTCGAAATATACACAGAGCAAGGCCAGTTCGGTAGAGCCTTCAGGGAGGGTGAATGGATGCTGAAGATCAAACCGCACAATCTCGACGTTCTAGCAGACCTCGCTGAACTCGCCCATAAATCAAGCGAGGCTCCGAGAGCACTCAAGCACTACGACGAAGCCATCGAGATCTTGCAGGAGGAATTCCCGGATGGATCCGAAAGCGGCTTCAGTTTTTCTGACCTCAACATCTATATTGAGCTCTACTTTGCCAGTAAGGAGTATGAAGAGGGACTCAAAGTCCTCAAGAGACTGTCCCGTTGGCTGCTAGACCGTGGCGAGGAGTCCTGGTGGGACATGCATCAGGTCAACGACAGCGAATGGGACAACGAGAACGAGCCACGGCGAATCCAAGCCCCCAATTTCAAGCCTGGCCACTTCCCCTCTGACTCCTATGGACTTGGTCTTCCCTTTGAATTGAGAGCCAAGTTAGGTCTGTTTCGTCTGTTCCTTGGTCCCATGAATTATTCCGAAGCCTACAAGCACTTCGAAGAGTTCGACCCCGATGATCCATCCGACGCAGCCTATGTCCACGACTATGAGGATGTCTTCCTCGAGATCGCGGACGGCCTGTACCTCAAGGGGTTGTGGCAGCAGGCCATGCGATTCTACACACCGCTGTTAAGAATTCCAGAACTGAAGAGAGGCAATGTGCAGAGAACTGGCAATGTCTATCTCAAGCTCGCTCGCGCCGCTCAATTCACATCTCAACATCGTCTTGCTGCCTCTTACTTTGAACAAGCTCACAGCCTGAGGCCAAGGGATGTCGACCTTCTGTTGGATCTTGCCAAGGTCTACGAGCAACTAAAGTGGCCAGAAAAGGCTCACGCCATGACCCAAAAAATCATTGAACTGGGCAGGATCGACAAAGTGCGAGAGGCTCGCTTGACTTTGAGAAAGCCTACCGACTCACGACCTTTAGCCCCAGTGCCACCACCTCTCGCGGACTCGGACCAGGATAGCGAGGCAGACTCTCTCAGACCCGAAGACTCAGCTGCCGCATCTCTCACCGATGAAGATGATACAATAGAGTCTAACAAGAAGCGCAAAGACCCGAAAGCGCGCAAACCTCGAGCACCTCGAAAGCCCAAGGTACCGAAGGCGCCCAAAGAGCCAAAGGCGCCCAAAGAGCCAAAAGCACCCAAAACTCGTAAAGGTAAAAAACCAAAGGTCCCGCGTGGCGCCAAACCGACAAAATCACTCAGAGACTTGTTGCCCAAGCCAGGCCTCATGCCACAGGAGCCTACGGCCATACGCGTCGCCAACCGCGCACATGTCCAGAAGACAGCGGCGGATTCTCGAAGGAAGAATCGCGCTGCGCGAGAGCAGCGTCGGCACGAGACTGTCACCGAGTTGTGGTCTCAGATTCATGCCCTGCATTCCGCCATGCGTGCTGAGGATAAAGCTGCAATCGCCGACTACATTTCTGTTGCCGAGGAGTTGATCGCACAATTCAAATCTGTGACCGTCTTCTACCCCTCAGACCGCAACCAGCGATTCCTGGGCTATGATTCCAACGCCAAAGCTCGTGCAGCCAGACGCGATAAAACGCTTGTCGAGGCGGAGGGTATGGCAGACCGTCTTGCCAATGAGATGGGTCTCGAAGAGGAGCACGAAACCCCCAATATTCCCACCGAATGGCAAGGCCAACCCTTCACCGCCTGGGTTGACCTGTTCTGTGAGTTGGCATTACTCCACGCCAAAACTGGCGACAATGATGCCTGTTTCGAGATTGTTAGGCTGGGCACCGAAGCCGCGCCGTTTCGCCACAACGAGACGTTTGTCACTCGCATGCACGCAGTTGCCATGTCTTGCGCCCTGCTCCTACGCAACGAGAAGCGCTTATCGGATGAAGCACGCCACTTCATCAGCCAGTCACGCTACGCCTCTGATCCTTACCGTCTGTATGCCGGCCTCCATCGCTTGTGGGCGCATGACAATGACGCCAGCTGGTATCGCTCAGGACCCAGCCAGAAGTTTCTCCTTCGTGCGCTCAAAGCAATCGATTATGCCCTGCTTTCCGACGCCCAACGAAATGCATTTGACTTTCCAGCAACAGAAATCATATCGTTCCACGGGCCCCTGAACAACAAAACCCCCTCGGCACCACTGCCACCGGATCAGGCACCTCACGTTCGCCCGGCAAATCCACTTGGATTGACCAGCCTCGACCCAACAGTGTTGTTACTCTATGGCCACGTTCTAATCCTTGGGGGCTCGTGGACCAATGCGCTGAACTACTACTTTCGTGTGCTCGCACTCATACCTGGCGATGCTCTTACGCTACTCAGCATCTCGGTTGCCTATGTTACAGGAGCAATCAGGCGTCACACTGAAGACAGGCACTACCATATCCTGCAAGGGCTTGCATTCTTGCAGGACTACAAGAGGTCGCGGTTAGGCGGTACAACGGCGCAGATGCGGGAAATGGGCGTCGAGGCTGAAGGCAAGCTTCACCCGCGCATCATGAGGCAGCGTAAGATCGAAGTCGAGATGAACGAGGGGCGGTACTGGCACTTTCTCGGTCTGACTCACTTGGCTATTCCATGCTATGAACGTGCCCTGGCTGTGCCAGACCTAGCTCCAGACGTCTCCGCCAAAGATGCCAATGAGTACGAGCCAGACAGTGGAATGATACTCGACAACGAAAAGCAGGTCAAGTTTCTCGACGAGCCCGACTTCATGATGGAGGCAGCATTCGCCCTACAACAAATCCTCGCGCTTAATGGAGACATGAAGGGAGCGAGAGCGCTGGGGGAGAAATGGCTCGTCTTCTAGATAGACGATCCACCCGGTGCCCATCCTTGACACCCACGCACACATGTAACTATATGTACCAATACACAATCCAAAACCCACGATCCGCCGAACAGTCACTCCACCTCTTTCCACTCCCCCACCTCAACTCCCTCAATCCCATCCGCAAACGCCTCGACCGCGACCCTCTCCCCACTCCCACCACCATGCACGACCGCTCCACCCCCCAACCTCTCCAGCACCAACCAGCACCGCCCATTCTCCTCCGGCCGCACATCCACATCCGCAACCCGCACCCCCGTCGCCGCATCGCTAAACTCCCCACCACCCCCCACCCCCGCCCCCGCCACCGACGACGACGACGCCGCAACCTCGACTTCCGCCCCCGGCTCCGCCCCGACCGGCACCCGCTCGACCGTAACCCGCAGCGGACTGGGCGACGCCGCAACGCCCAGCCCCGGCAGCGCAACCGGCCGCGCGGCAAACCGCACGCGCGCGAGGCGCCGCACACGCAGCGCCGCGACGAGCTTGCGCGCGCCCGGCGCAAACACAGCCTCCGGCAGCGCGGCGCGCAGCAGGCCGGCGCCGTCGCGCGGCAGGGGGCGCAGCTCGACGGCGCAGTCGGCGTCGGCGTGCAGGACAAAGGCGCCGCAGCGGCCGGGGTCGAAGGCGCTGGCGACGACGGTGTAGGCGCCGGGGGGCAGGGGGGCGGCGGTGGCGGCGAGGGCGCAGCCGCGGCGGTAGTCGGGGCCGGAGGAGGCGGCGAGGGCGCGCGCGGGCAGGGCGTGCAGGCGGGTGCCGTGGGCGTGGGCGAGGGCGACGTGGACGGAGAGCGTGGAGCCGGGGTTCTCGAGCACGAGCGTGACGTGCGAGGGCGCGGGGAGGTGTAGTGCGTATTGCGGGTTGAGGCCGTAGGTTGGGGTGGAGGGGGTGCCGCCCGCGGTTTGGGCGGTCCAGGCGCCGGAGACGGTGACGCGGGAGGAGTGTTGCGGGGCGGCGGGGGCGATGGAGAGGGGGCTGCGGGAGAAGGCGAAGAGGGAGAAGGTGTGCTGGGTTGGGGGCAGGTGTTGTTCTGAGGCGGCGATGGTGTAGGGAACGTTTGGAGGTAGGTCTAGACGCAGCAGCGTCTGCGGGGCGTCCACGTAGAGGCTGTTTGTAGTGACTCCTTTTGAGAGATAGACTCGGCGGTCACGGCCTTCAAATGCGTAGAGACTGATGAAGGCTTCATCCGCACGGGCGGTTGAGTGTGGAGAGTCGGCAAGTGGAGGAGCATCCGGGGGTCTGTCTTGAAAGTGGCGGCTGAGTAGGAGCCAAACTGTGTCTCCTGTGGCGCTCACAAGGGTGTACTGTGGGTTGTTGATGATGGATCCAGGGGGACTGCGGGAAGGCGACGTCAAGTCCCAGGAAAAGTGAAAATCTTGCCGATGCTTGAACAGGCCTGGGTTCCAGTTGAGATACATTGTCAGAAAGTTTTGGGTCACTGCATGCATCGACATCCAATATGTTCCCGGGGCTAGATTCTCTGAATTGTTGCACTGCTCAGAGTCATCGGTAGGGTCTTTCCAGGCCGTCGCTTTTAGCCAAGGATTCTTCACGAGCAATAACCTGCGTCCATCTACTTCTTTGACATCCAGAACAGCATAGTCGTGGTCTCCAGCTAGACCCGACTCGGATTCTACCTCTGGAGTTATATGGCTGGTCCCCAAAGTTACGAGCACATCACCATATTCATACGAATTCTTGAGCCTGGTCCACAAATGCTCCTCGTCTGTATCTTCGTGTTGCAGAAATACCTGCTCGGGAATCCAGCCCAGCATGATCCAAATGTCGGTTCCAGAATTACTGCCCGGAAAGTCATAACCTCCTCTGACTTTTAGGTAAGCTTTCTCCAGCAGCGCAGGCCAGAGAAGATTTGGGAAATTCCGATCTGTTACATGAAGAAGCCTTTTGGTTTTGGACACTGGTAGACGGTCGTCTATTACCACCTTTCGCGCACAACCATTAAAGCTCAGACGCAGTACGTATTTGCCATTCGGCGACATCTTGGGAACTCCAATAGGATGATCGTAAGGATATATTACAGACGCAAGTATCTTTTATGGTCAACAATCACATCATCGGGGGAGAGGAGGAAACTTACTCTTGCATGGCCCTTTTCGCCACGCGAGATGCCAGCTGAGAAGCTTGCTACCACGGAGCAGTCCGGGGCAGCATCCTGCACCAAATCCACCTTGACATTTGGTTTTAGAGCCATGGAAGGGCCGCGGTCAAATTCGACTTGAGTCCCTGGGAAAGCCAAAGGCCAGTTGGGAGGCGGTACAGCCTCGGGAGGACGTTTCCAATCGTCAAGCATATGTTCTTGTTCATGAGACAACGGGATGACAGCAGGATCCCTGGTTCCGAATTAGCAATTCATCTCAACGCAGAGAGAGAACACATGAGCATACGTGAAAAGTTCTCCACCAGACCCGAGAGCAAACTCCTCTGGTTTTGGATCTTCATCCCAGGGAGGGAAGGCATGGCCGTTGAGCTTGGATCCTCGCCATAGCAGGATCAGCTCTGATTTGGGCAGCTTTCGCGTAGACACGGGTGCTTCAAGTCTCTTCACCGCCGACGGCAGGTCATTGGGAAACGCAATACTGATCAGTCGCTCGGCGCAGACTGGCTCGAAGTCTTGGGTCTTCTTTGCACGGTCAGCTTCATTGAGCAGCTTATTGCACCCTGTTCTTATTTGGTTCTTTTCCTCGGCATTCTCAGCTAACTTCAATGATTTCATGGACAGTTCAGCACATTCCAGCGCAAACGTAAGATAGTCATCCTTGTTGAGTTGTGTAGGGTATTTTTGTTGAGCAGCCTTGGATTGCATTCAGTGAAAGAAACAATATCACAACTTCAGGGCGATTACCAAAATTTGTTCCTTTAAATTTGAAGTGACGCTCTCCTTTGGCATTGCCTAATTGGCCGGGGGATGCAGATAAGTTGAGTAATATACACGTTCACTCCAGACAGAAAGCCAAAGCCAGGCTAGTATAGGCACCAAGAAACGATCCAGTTTTCACGATAGTTATCCGTCGCGTGTAATTAATATTAAGATCCTCGAGTAATATACCATAACAATATCCTACGGTGTGGGGCTCTAGGCTTCTCGAGCAGCAATGCCGTCAGAGCCGTCAACCATGCCGCCAAGGGGGGGGGGGGGCAGCACGTGATGGTTCATGTACGGGCGTATCCGGGGCGCATCCGGGGCGCCATGTCTGCCGAGGTATTCCATGCCGGCTTGTGGCATCATGCTTGCCTGCCCATGGCTATCCACTAGCACCTCTGCTGGTCATCCTTGACGTTCGTCCGGCTGCAGTTGATTTCCTGATACTCAAATTTCTACCGCGACCGCTCACCGGACGTCGCCCGCCCCCCACCCTCTCGTCGTGCTCTTGCGTCCTGCTGGTCTAGGTCGCCCGCCCACTTGCACCCTCCACATTTCACCTCTCCCCGCACGCCCGTCCCTGGGTGCTGCTCTCCTCAGACCAGACGCAATGGCCCGAAAGGAGGACGCTCTTCCGCCATGGGGTGCCGCCCTGGCCGGTTCAGCAGGCGCTGTTGCCGCCAATGCTCTCGTCTACCCATTGGACATGTACGATGCCCACCCGCCCCCACTGACAAAAAGATAAGACCCACTGACGTACCTTTTGCAGAATCAAGACCCGCCTACAAGTACAAGTCACAAAGCGAGACGGCTCCCGGCATGAATCAGACGACCCAGACCACCAGCACTACGAGGGCACGCTGCACGCCGTCAAGACCATCGTGGAGCGCGAGGGCATCGAGGGCCTGTACGCCGGCATCTTCGCCAACCTGCTGGGCGTTGCCTCGACCAACTTCGCCTACTTCTACTGGTACACGGTGGTGCGCACGCTGTACGTCAAGAGCCAAAAGGTGCCCGGCCCGGCGTCGACGGCCGTGGAGCTGTCGCTAGGCGCCGTCGCGGGCGCGCTCGCGCAGGTCTTCACCATCCCGATCGCCGTCATCACCACGCGGCAGCAGACGCAGAGCAAGCGCGACCGCAAGGGCTTCTTCGACACGGCGCGCGAGATTGTCGAGAGCGAGGACGGCTGGTCGGGCCTGTGGCGCGGCATGAAGGCGTCGCTCGTGCTCGTCGTCAACCCGTCCATCACCTACGGCGCCTACCAGCGCCTCAAGGACACCTTCTTCCCCGGCCGCGCCGCACTCAAGACCTGGGAGGCCTTCTTCCTGGGCGCCGCTTCCAAGGCCATGGCGACCATCGCCACGCAGCCGCTCATTGTCGCCAAGGTGCGCCTGCAGAGCAAGCCGCCGCCCGACCGCAACGGGAAGCCGTTCAAGACGTTTGGCGAGGTGCTTGCCTACACCGTCAAGAACGAGGGCACCCTCCAGCTCTACAAGGGCATCGGCCCGCAGCTCATGAAGGGCATCTTGGTGCAGGGCATCATGATGATGACAAAGGAGCGCGTTGAGCTGCTGTTCGTCTTGCTGTTCGCCTACGTGCGAAGGCTGCGTGCGCAGCAGATACAAAAGGTCGCCACGGCACTGGCGGAGAAGGCGGCGCTACCCAAGTAAGGTGCTCGCCTCCAAGGCGGAAGGAATGAAATCTTGGCTGGCTGTAGACGACCACGTTTATTGAATGTTTGGGGCATCAAGTTTCTTTGACGGGATCCGTTTTAGATGGTGGCAGTCCATGCCAGCGAGCTTTTGGTTTGAAGACTAGCATGTACTGCATGGCGTAATGAGGCATTGTATACACGTACTCGCGCGGTATGCGCAAGAAAAGAGACGCTACATATCAAATCACCTGTGTCTACTTGCAAGACAGTTGACTCAAGAATGTAAACTGTGTTTATTTCTCCTTTCTCTACAACCATCTGATCTAATACATGCAACAGATCACACCAGATGGCGCCGAGCCGAGGACTGTGCTGGACACACTAGCCGACAGCGCTATTCAGGCAAGCTTCCTCCTCTTTGATTCTTGTTCTGCAGATTCTGGTTCTTGAGATCTATCCGTGAAAAAAGAAAATGGTCAATCTATGAATGCATCGCTGCAGCATGAACCACAAAAAAACAAAAACAAAAAGGGGATCCATCGCTAAGTACACTCACGACTTGACTAGCAGGCTGTGCCCCGTCATCTCCTTGGGCTGCTCAATGCCCATGCACTCCAGGATCGTCGGGGCCACGTCGCCCAGCACGCCGTTCTGCTTCTTCAGCGACCAGCCGGCGGGCGCGTTGGCCATGACAAAGGGAACTTTGTTGGTAGTGTGCGACGTCTTGGGCTTACCCTCTTCGTTGAGCATCTCCTCGGCGTTTCTAGCTGGCGTGTTAGCATGACTGACTGACTCTCTCCCGATGAAGAAATTTCAACTCACCCGTGGTCGGCTGTCAGGAAGAAGACGTAGCCGTGCTTCTTGCAGGCCTCATACACAACGCCAATGGCCTTGTCGGTTGCTGTGCAGGCCTCAATGGCAGCCTCGTAGACACCCGTGTGGCCGACCATGTCTGGTGGGGCAAAGTTGTTCATGAGAAAGTCGAATTTACCCTCGGCGATGCGCTCGGCCAACTTGTCACCGACAGCAGCGGCGCTCATTTTCGGTTCCTTGTCGTACGTTGCGACTTTGGGGGACGGGATGAGCTCGCGCTCCTCGCCCTCAAACTGCTTCTCGACACCACCATTGAAGAAGAAGGTGACATGAGCATACTTCTCTGTTTCGGCAACGTGGCATTGCTTGGCTCCCTTCTTGCCCAACCACTCGGCGAGAACATTGTCCATGACCTGGGGAGGGAAGGCGATGGGGAAGGTAAAGTCGGTCTTGTAGCGGGTCATGGTGGTGATCTCAATGTCTTTGGGGTAAGGGAAGTCGGGACGCGGGGAACGGTCCTGGTCGCCCAAGAGCTGAGTGATCTCGCGCACACGGTCGGAGCGGTAGTTGAAAAAGTACAGCGTATCGCCATCCTGAACGCGTCCCTCCTTGCCATTGACGATGATGGGCTTCAAGAACTCATCAGTCTCACCAGCCTCATAGCGCTTCTCGACCAGTGCGACGGGGTCGTCGGTCTCCTCGCCCTCGCCAGTCACGACGGCTCCCATGCCAATCTCGACACGCTCCCACCTCTTATCGCGATCCATGATGTAGTACCTCCCGACGATGGTGGCAATCTTGCCAATGCCAATGTCCTTTGTCTTCTGCAAGAGGTCCTTCAGATGGCCCAAGCCGGACTTGGGATCAGTGTCGCGGCCGTCGCCGAAGAAGTGGATGAAGACTTCAGGCACCCCCATGGCCTTGGCCACCTTGAGCAGCTCGAACAGATGGTTGATGTGCGAGTGAACACCACCATCAGAGACCAGGCCCAGCAGGTGTAGTCTTCCATTGCCGTTCTTTGCGCGGGTGAAGGACTTGACAATGTTCTCGGTGTCTTTGAAGGTATTCTCCTCGATGGACTGGTCGATGCGCACAACGTCTTGCCAGACGACGCGGCCGGCGCCGATGTTGAGATGGCCGACTTCGCTGTTGCCCATCAGGCCCTTGGGAAGGCCGACAGCCAGAGAGGAAGCGTCAAGCTCGGTGTAGCCCTGGGTAGTTGTGGAGCCCTCCTTTGCGAATTCGTCCATGACTGGACTGTCTGAGGCGGCAATAGCATCGCCATTCTTGGGCGATGTCTCCGAAGCCACGCCCCATCCATCTATACACACTGTTGGGCGTTAGTATTGTGCGCAACTGGAGGCAAGAGGTCTCGTGAGGCTGAATTTCCAATGGCTGGTGGGGCAGGAGGGGTAATTCTGCGATTGGGGGCAACTCGTACCTAACACGGCTTTCTGGTCGACCATGGCTGATTGAAGTTAGAGGTTCGCGTCGGTAAACCCTGATAATGTCTGCGCATAAATGGTGGAGTAGCGAATGCAAAAAAAGTTGTAGATGTGAGTGATCGGTTGAATGAGCGCTGACGTCGGTCCGCTGTCGCCCGGCCGTCACTCTCCGGTTCGGCCCCACCTACTTTCTGCACTCTGCACTGACTCGTGGTCGTTGAACAAGCAGTCGCTGTCTCCCTGGCCACTGTGCTGTGGATTGTTATACTCTTCAACACCCTTTGTACCTTTGCTATCGCGTTAGCCACAATGGCTCAGCTCGGCTGCTTCGATCGCGTGCAACAGCCGGCTCCATGTCCACCATTGGCAATGAACACGGCCGACAGCACTGACGACAATGAATACCCTTCACGAAGCTGCTGTCTGGCAAAGTTGGTCAAGACATTTATTCCGTAACAAACTCGGTAATGCTCCGACCACGCTGTTAGAAATTTGAGTTTGGCAGTCACATCAGGTCGTTCAAGTGATTTGAGACGATCAGCCTCTCCGGCTGAAGTATTTGGAGGTGGTCGATTTTTCGAACCTCCTCTTTGTACCATCGTGCGCTCAGTAGACTTCTCATTGCTGGGGTGCGAAACTGTTTCGCTGCATGTGGCGACATGGTCTTTGAGCATCTCCGCAGTCCTTACCTGCCCTTGCCGATCAAGCTCGACAATTTGCTGGGTTGTGTTTGGTATGATGCTGTGGTACTGCCCTTGGACTAGCAATTCAACCAGTACAAACATTTTATGCCAGCACTCCATAGCTTGATCATAATTGTCCTTATGCGCAGCACGTCTATTACTGGTATGACCCAGAAAGTCATGTACCTTTCGCTTTTCGATTCTTTAATTTGGAGAACTTATGACTGTATCGATTGGCTTCGAACAATCCTCTCACCAGTATTTCAACATCGAAGAGAAGCTTTTCGGAGACTGTTCAATACCGGTAATTCAACGTTTGTAAGGTTGCTCTTTAATCTTCGATTTCCTCACGTTGTCTTACAAGGTCTCACAGACGGGGAAAGTTAGGTCGTGTTGTTCTATTTTGAGAAACCACATAGGAATTCCCCAGTCTGATTATTTCGCTACTGTTAGATACCCAAATGAAACCTTGTATATCAGAGCACTTGTTCAACAGATGTGATTCCCCGTAAAAGTTTGAGGCAAAAATTTGAGAATCATTGTGAAAGACAAAGAATCTTGCCTACTCGTCCTTCTCCAACTTATCCCCGATCACACGCTTCACTATCTCCCCACCAACGCCCTCACTCAGCCACCCATCCTGCCCCATCAACCCAAACTGCAACGCATGCCCCCAATGCCCCACCACCACCACCCGCCCACACCCCACCTTCCCCAGCGCCGCCCTGGCAAACGCCTCCGCACTCGGCACAAACGCCCGCGTAACCCAGGACGCAGCCGCCTCCCTCTGGCCCTGCGTCCCACTCACCACCCCAATAAGCAGCGCAATGACCTCGACGCCGCCCCGCGCCCCCTCCGCCGCCATACCCAGCTCGCGACTCAGCGCCTTGCTCCAGCTGACGATCCCCGCCTTGGCCGCGCTGTACACCCCAATGTACGGGATCCCCACCTCGCCCGCGGCGCTGCCAAAGTTGACCACCAGACTGCCGGCGCCCGTGCCCGCGGCGCCATTAGCCCGCAGCAGCGGCCCCAGCCGGCTCGTGAGGTGCAGCCCAAAGCGCAGGTTCAGGTCGAGGATGGCGTCGACGGTGGCAGCGTCCTGGTCGAGCAGCGCGGCGTACGGGGAGCCGGGCGCGGGCACGCCGCCGACGTTGTTGACCAGCACCGTCAGGCCAGGAGCCGGGAGGGATGACAGGGTGGCGACGATGGCGGCGGTGGAGTGTGCGACTTCGCGCGGCGGGGCGGTTGCGTCGGCGACGACCGTCTGGACCTGCACCGTGTGGCTGGGGCGGAGGGTCTGTAGGATGTGGTCGCGCGCCGCGGCGAGTCTCGTGGGGTTGCGGCCGTGCAGGACGACGTTGAAGCCGGTTGCTGCGAGCTGTGTTGCCATGGCGAGGCCGATGCCGTCCGACGCTCCGGTGACCAGAGCCCATGCTGCTGGCGAATCTCCATCAGAGCTTTTGTGCAAGTACTTCCTGATAGATGATGCCCGCAGAAAGTGCAAGTGTACGAATCGCGCAATGACAAATGTGGCACGCGCGATTGTTAGACTGCCCAGGCACAGGAGAAGTGGCGTTAGCCATGTGGGCATCCAAGATGCTGCCATGTCGACCAGATGTCAATGGTTACTGTAGTGAGAACATGCACTAACACATCATTGTAAAGGAGCTTAAATCTAGACAGACCAAATATGCAGCTGGCTTTTGTGCAAGTGTCATCTGCTAATACAGCCGCAATAACACCGTCAACTAAGGCGACCAAGAACGAAGCTGAACTTCAGTATATACGAGTGACGTAATGAGCATGTTAGCGAAGCGTAGCACGACAAGCAGGGCAACAGACGTGAAGGCAAATTCAATGCTCAATCAATTTTTTTTATTTACTTGTGAACGACAACTCAGTCTGCTGCCTGCCACATTCTGTAAATTCCTGAGCCCGCAGCCCAAAATGGACAAAAACGAAGATAACGCCTGCTGGTGAAGTCCTGTCAACTTCCCAGTTCTTAATGTGGAAATGCGTGGGCCCAGATTACAATCATTAGTTCCGTGCGATGATGTGTTGTACAAGACAGATCCTCGCCAGGATGCTTAAAAGAACGCCATTCGGCGTGGCGTAGATGCTGCTCCACTGCTATCAGTAGCGGTCGCTCCACCTCCGGCTGCACCAGTTCCCGTTTGGTCACCATTGGTATTGTTGTGTGAGAAACCGGTGGGCTGCGCGAGGATCAGGCCGCCGACATCCTTGTTGTAGAGGTTGTCGTAGATCGCCTTCTGGATACTCTTTTGGCGGCCAGCAACAATAGGGCCAGCAATCAGCACAACAAAGAGCACCAGCAGAGTGAAGTAGAGGATTGCGTAACGAATAACGCGCCTCTTCCTGAGCTTCGTTTGCTTCAATGAGTAAATTGGCGGGCGAATTTGGCGACTAATCTTGATGTTAGTAAAGTGTCAGGAGGATTTGCAGAGATACAAACATACCTTGGACGAAGCCAGAACAGCATCATCGAGTGAAGCTTGTCCACGTACGGGATCAAGAGCGGCACCAGCATGAAGAACAGGAGGATGTGGCCGAGGATGAAGTCGGCAGCGAACAAGCCAAGCTCCGTGATCTTGCAAAGGAACTCACGGCCTGGTTGAGACATTGAGTGCCAGCCCATGCCGTACCACTTACCACTCCACCAGGCAATATTAGCCTGATCAGCCTTGAATTCGCGAGTCAAAGCCAGAGAAATGATCAGTTTGTAGATGAACCGCTGGATGGCCACAACAGCGACCATTCCCAGCAGAGTTTTCGAGAAACTGAATTGTTCGAGAGCCATGAGAACGACGTAGAAGATGATGAGGGCAATAACGGCAATAGCATGAGCAATGGCCGCAAGGACGGAGCCAAACTTCTTGCAGCACATGCTGAGGACAGGGCCCATACAGCAGGCCATGCCGAAGAAGACCGCGAGTACTCCGAGGTTGACCACAATGGGTCCGAGAGCTATGATGAGAATTCGGACAAGAGCAGAGGTCTGTTTGGGCTTGCGCTGATCGTTGAGAGGATTGCCATCTACACCGGGTTGGGAGTTGACGTAGAGATATGGAACCAGCGTCACGCCAATGAGAACGATAGGACCGACAACCTCGCTCCACACGAGACTGCGGAAGTGAGCTCGTGGCGTGTCTCCACCGCCCTTGGCGGACGGCTCGCCCAATGCCTTTCGCTTGTAACCGGTAATACGAGTACGAGCAAGTCTGCAGAACCCAATCCATGAAGATGCATGCGTCCGGGAGTTACCGCGCGACAGCCATCTCAAATAGTCCCGGTAGTCGATGAAGAAGTCGTTCCAGGAAAATTGATGAGGATTGAAGAGGAAGGGGGCGACGCAGAGTGCAAGCAGAGAAACCCAGAAGTAGATCAACCAGTAACCCCAGGCGGTCATTGTACCAAACAATAGCATCATGAGCAAACGCATGCCAAAGTAGATGGACGGACCTGCGAAACGCGAGTACAAGACACCAAAGGGAATGCGCGCTGTGGCAAAACCACGGCCTGTACCAATGTAACGGGCACCACCAAACGACAGGTCCTGCTGCAGCGAATTTGCATAGATCTGACAGACAAAAACTTCGAAAAGGGGTGAGAAAGACGCAAACTGCTTTCCAAGACGGGTCGCGGCACGCCATGCGCCACGTTCAGTGAGTTCCTGGACGATAAGCGGGATGAAGGCGATGAAGAACACGATGAAGATGGACACTGTGCAACGCCTCAACCAGTCGAAGATGGGGTGCAGATTGGCGCAGTTCGTTGGCATCCAGGGGTCCGTGATGGGAACGCCGGGAAGGATCTCACACAATATGTTCTCGTGGCTAAGGGCTCCCATGTTGATCAGGCACCACATGAAGAGCTGCACCGACAGCATGATGAACATGTTGTTGACGTGGAATCCAGGATGAGCATAGTAGAAAGACAAGAAGCGATCGAGAGGCAGCTGGGTGCCGAAGTAGTAGTGCTCACGAGAAAGCATCTGCTCGCCCATACCAGTTCCAATCTTGGTTGTGAAGTTGAGAATAGAGCCAAAACCAAGATCACGACCTTTACCACACTGGTAGTATTCGCAATGCTTGATGCGACCACCGCGAAGCATGGCCGTCATACCAGCGTAGATGTCTTCGTTCAGGTGTAATCCCTTTTGCGCCTTGGACACACCGCCACGAGTCGTCATGAAAATACCATTGAGGAAATCAGGGTGACCGTAGTGCAGCTTGCCACCAATCTGAGCGAGTGTACGAGAGAAGAGAGTGCCGAACGTCTGTTCCTTGCCAGCAGCGACATCACCAAGAATACCAATGTTTTCAGAAAAGATGTACTCGCGAGCACCAAGAATAGCGACGGGGTTGGTGTTTGTGTTCGGGATGCCCGGAGTGTACGGAGAAACGTTGTCGGTTGTCATTTCCTCAAACTCAGCAAGGACGCTACGAATCTTGAGGCACTCTTCGAGGTAGTTGTCCTGATTGGCATCGATGAGCTGGATGTACTCGCCGCGGTAGAAAATGATGGCATGGTTCTGGTTGTCAGATTTACCATCACCAAGAATGGGATTGCCGGAAAGTTGGACGCGGAACTTTGGACGGCGCATGCCATTCTCCATGATTTCAGAATGACCATCAATCAGTGCAGAGTACAGGCGAGGGTCTTCGCCTTCGTTTAGCGGAGGCTCCTCATCAAGATAGGCAATCTGAAGATCGGGATATGCGCGAAGGAGAAACTCGGTATTCTCGCGTTCCTCGGTGGAGAATTTGGCGTATCGTTGCATAGAAACAACAATCTTGAACTTGCGACGGGCCATGCGTTCGAGCTCACGCTCTAACTTGTCCGAATTACCTCCAAACATTTGCACCACCTCTGGATTCTCCACGCGGTAGAGCAGCTTGATCGCGCGGCTGTAGTTCATGAAACCGGAGATGGTTCTGTAAAGGGTTTGCGAGCGAAGGGAAGCCCAGATACGCGTGCGCAGAGTGTACTCCGGAGCAGCAGACTTGAAGCCGATGCAGTAGAATGGAAGATCATCAATCTTGGCTTTGGCGGTGTCTTTCTCCCCTTTCTCGTTGTCTCCGTTGAATTGCGAGGTTTCATCAGCAAGAATCTTGGTGTCCTTGACGAAGCAATCCCACTCATGAGGGTGAAGCTGCTTCAGGTATTCAAGTAGAGTAACGCGGGAGTATGGCTCATCTTCACGAATAATCTCGCGAAGCGACAGGAGAATCTTCTCGCCGTAGTGGGGAATCATGACGGAGAAAGTCGGCATGTTGTCCACAGGCAACGGCTCAGGAATCGGAGTCGACAGGGATTGCGCGAAGAAGGAGATGCGGCGCTCAGCTTCACTCTGAGTCGGAAAGAACTCAGTCTTGAAAGAGTGATCTTCTTGTGACACGAAGAAAGTTGGCGCGCGCAATGTTCTCTTGCCCTCTTGCTCAGACGGAACCTGGTGGTAGAGTAGGCGCTGGACATGGTCAATCGCAAGCAGATGCTCACGATACATGGAGATGACAATGGCATTCCAGATTTGAGAGATGAGCACCTTGGGCTTGTACTTGATCTCCATGTCCGTTGTGGCCAGAATCTTGGAGTAGATACGCTTCGGCAGACGCGAGAAAATGTTTCTCCACGGGGACCAAATGGAGATACCCAGGTAGAAGGAGCGGGCCACCGAGAAAACCACATTGACAATAATGTACCACAAGAAAGTATCCAAGAAGAAGAGGATGAGATCAGTGAAGTACATCAGGCCAAGTAGAATCTGCGGCTGGGCATTGCAGAGACTGGTTCCGACAATGCTGTCACCCAAGCATTTGGGGATTTGAGACGGCATGATGGATAGGATACGGATGGGATCCTTGAGCGACAGAATGAGGAAGAAGTAAGATTCCACCAGCTTCGCTGTAAAGACAAGAACCCACAAGCCATAAGACATCCACATGTCGTTGCCCGTAAGACGAGGATAGCTTGCGGTGAAGGTCTGGCTGGCAACATACTGCCTCGAATTCTTCTTCATGTAGCTGCCAAAGAGGCCACCGAGCGGCATGATCGAGAAGAAGAAGTAAGTGACCAAGGCAATCAAGAATTGCACGATGCCAAGGGTCAGCAACGCTTTCTCAGGGATGCTCGATCCGAATCCGAAAATGATGACCGAGGGCGCCAGATTAAGGAGAAAGACTCCCAAGATGAAAAAGAAGCGCTTGGTCAGATGCTGAGCGCCGGCCCAATTCCTGGGCACGTACGACCATTCTGCAACGGTTGCCAGAAGCTGGATGAGAGATGCAACCACACCACCAAGCGCGACTGCGGACCACTGGTGAGAAGGAATCGGAGGTTCGTTGAGCTGCTGATGATAGTTTTTCGTATAAATTGTGGGGGAGTTGTACGCAGCGTAGAACCAGAAGGAGGCCAAATGGATAACCCAGATGCGGTTGAAGTTGACGAGCAAGTGGAACCAAGATCGAGTCTCCTTGTAAGTTTTGAAGAAGACCTTGTTCCACGCGACTTGGCCGAGGTGTTCATAACGTTCAGCGGCAGGAATATCCACCAATCGTGACTTGTCTTCGAGCACGATGCGCTCAATGCCTTCAGGATACCAGAAAAGCTGGTTCATATCATCATAACCAATGATCTTCTGGTGATCCTTTTCTCGACGAACATAGCGACCCTCAAAAATTTCATAGCCTTGATCTCTGCAATAGTTGTAGAGCGGCGTGACAATATTGTTGAGGTATGTGAACTCTGGGACAGGCTCGACCTTGTTCTGGCAAGCGGGAGAGTGCAGATAATCGTCGGCACACTTGAAGATGAAGCAGAGAGTCTCGGGTAGATAGCGGACCTGATTTGCTTCACCCCAGCAGAGCAGATACAGAGCAATCTGGCGCGTACGGTCGTGCTGAGACATCTTGTTCATGCGGCTTTTCCAGCGGTATTCGGCAGCCTCAAGACTGTTGTCACCTTCGAGCTGCTGCAGAGTCTGCTCCTCCGTCTGTGCGGCGGCGGCGGCCTTCTTTGCAGCTTTGCGAGCCTTGCGGGTGCGGCGATTGGCCTTGCCAAGCTGCATGTTTGCAAAGCCAATGGCATCGTCAAGATCGAGATGTGCGGCAAAGTACCATTTCCGATAGTTTGCATGCTCGCCACCAATGTAGTCCGCGTGCAGAGAGAGAAGGGCTTGGTTGGGAGTCATGCGAGAAGCGCGAGAATCGAGGAGAGTCATCAAGTGATCAAACATGTTGCGCATGCTGTCGCGCTGGAAACCGAATTTGGCGGTCAGATCGAGGAAGATGTCCTCGATTTCCTCCTTTGACAGAGGAATCTGAGCTTCGGTAGTCCATGCCGGATAGGGCTCGCGAGAGCGCTGGCCTGCGGGTAAAGCGCTGGTGTAGTCCATGCCGTAGACGGGTGTGGAGGCGCCAGACGAACGGTTGCCACCGTATGAGACTTGAGACGAAGGAGGTCGGCCATAGCCGCGTCCTTGACCGTCGCCGTAGCTGTTGTATCGCTCATCACCGCGGCCGTAGTAATCCATCTCGGCGGCACGTGCCATGTCTGACCTCATGGTGAAGTCGCTGAAAGTCTCAGATTCTTCGTCGGAGCCATCACGGCGCCTGCGAGGATATCCAGCTTGCTGACCTTGGGTATGGCCGCCTTGGTCGTAGTACTGGTTATCGTAGTACTCGTCCTGATAGCCTTGCTGGCCATGCTGGCCATCGTGCTGACCCTCGTAGTAACCGTCTTGAGCATAGGGGGTTTGCTGGTCGTGGCCGTAGTAGGCACTATGGTAAAATTAGTTGCTGCTTCAAAGGAATATCGAAAGTGCAAATACGACTTACGATTCATCGTAGTAGCCATCGCCATGCTGATCATAGCCCTGGGCATGCTGGCCCTGGCCCTGGGCCTGACCTTGCTCGTAATAGCCTTGCTGATCATCGTGGTAGTAGGCATCCTGGCCTTGGTGTTGGCCATGGCCGTAGCCATCATCATAATGGCCTTGATTATAACCAGACATGATGAGAAAAGGAAGAAATTCTGCAAGAGATCGAGGTCAGTGGCGGTAATTGACTGGGCCCCCAACAAAGCAGCCGATTGCGCGGAGGTGCGGTGTCAGAAGGGCTCAGAGAGCAGAATTGCACTCACATCAGACGAGACCCATTAGTTTGTAATACGTGCTTGTCGTTCGAATCCGGAAACCGCAGATATTGCCGCCAGCGGGATTGAGGTGGAAAAGATGGACTTTGCTGACGGGGCAGCAGCGGGAAGTCGCGCAAAAGAGACCTGCGAAGTGGGCAGGTCTGTGCAGCGGGCGACCGGGTGAACGAATGGACTTGTCTTGCGAAAGATCCGTCGCCCAGTTGCGAGGGGAATGGAGAGAACAAGACAGTTGGAAAAGAGTGGTGTTGGGGCGGGCAGGGAGGGAAGAGGGCGGGCGTTGCTGTGGAAGGGGCACTGGAGTAGACGCGCGCGCAGCAGCGGGCAGCCAATCACAGCGGCCGAGGGACTGAGAGGCGCTTGCCACAAAACAGACGAATGCTCAGCCACACGCCTCACACTCGAGACAATTGAAATCAAGGCTTGACAGAAACGAGGGATGGAGCCGCAGCCAGGAATGTGGACGGGAGGAAGGGTGAAGGAGACAGGGCACGGAGGAAAGACTTCGATGGTGGAGCGCGGGAAGGAGCATACAGGGAGGGCAGCCAGGCAGGCAAGCCCGGCAAGGGGCTCGCTGCCAACGACGGAGTGGGCGGGCCAAAAGCGGCGGCGATGCTGCGCGCTAGCAGTCATCGCGCACCCGGCCTGTTCAACGGTTGCCGCATGGATCATGGATGTCAGCGTGCTGCTTCCGGCCGCTCAGGGGGAGATCTGCTGCGCAGCGCGGCCCAACGTGGACCGAGTTTGCACTCGGCCTGGTCAGTGGCCAGTCAAGCAAGCGCACGGCATGGCATATGGAGGACGCTGGCTCTACTACACAGGCTCGGGGTCATGTTGTCACCATCGAACAGACACGAGCGGCGCGTTTGGCAACACACAAAGATAGATGGGGCAAAAAGCTCGAGCTGCTATATTCTACGATACGCGTTGCACGTAGCAACAAAACGCCCAGCTTGCAGCGCCCGTGCAGCTTGGTCTGTCGAATTGTGGCGAATCGCTCCTCACCACGGGTTTTCCATTTATGAAGACGATCGATCATTTTCGAAGTTTTAAAGTTGCTCAAATTTAGACCGTTGTTGCGCATCCACATGACATTCAACACACGCAGCTGTGGCTCTGCATGCGTGCCAGGTTTGACGCCACCCTCCCCCATCACGATCGTTTACCCCCTAAAAATATCGGCGCGCTAAGAAAGCCGGCCAGGCGACAATCGATAAATAAAAAAAGCTTAGAACGTTCACAAACCCTGATCATGACCTATTCCACTTGCCGAGACAAGGCCGGCAATGGCCACTGACGCACACCAGTCTCGCCGCTGCATCATGGTCCAGTTTGAAATTCTTTCCGCCGAAGGTTTCGTGCCTGACGACCCCTTGAGGCCGGACCAGCTTTGCACTGCAGCAATTGGCCAATGCGCGTGTCAGAGTGCCTGGCAGGCGGACCGAGCGTCCCGGTTCGTGGCACAGCCAACACAAGACGAGCTCACTCGCCGGGCTGCGGCCCGCCGCTGAAAACCATTGCTGCCAAAAATCAATTGCAAATTGCGAGCTGGACGGGGAAGTTCTGCAGACGATAGCCTTGACATTATCAAGTGAGGAATGGATGACAGGCGGAGTAGTTGATCGCTCGTCCCATCTTGCCTGGGTTGCAGCGTGATGGGGCAATGGAAGCGCCGACGAGTCCACGTTCACGACATTTTAAGCGCTCAGGTGGAGCTGCAGTACTCCCAATCTGGCCCTGTGGTGGTCCTTGCTGGACTTACAGCACATGTGCAGTCTGTGCTTGTGCGATTTGTTGTGACGGGCAGGACTCGTGCCGGAATGATTCCCCATGCGACACGCGTCCTCCGACAGTGGAAGCAGTCGAAACGTTCCACAGGCCATTGAAACGCTTCAGGCACGTTTCGAGAATAGACCAGTTGCCCCAAGCATAATGACCGTGGCAGCATAGTACCGCCCCGACCAATAATACACACGGGCTGTGCAGAGTTGGTGTACGCGTCGCCGACATCCGACCCCAACTGCGTGGCGGCCACCCCGGAAACAGCAAAGTGCGGCGCTGGGGGAGATTTGGGCTTGCGACGCCATAGGGCCGCCCCCCTCTAGACGCCGCGTCTCACCCTCTGCCCGGACAACGTCCAAAGATCGCTGCTTCTTGCCTCGCCACCACCCTACCTACGCGCCTGCCGCACGTCCCTTTCTTTACTCTTCACTCGCTCTCTTTCCCCAGTCTCGGCTCGACCGTCGTTCGCTCGTCGACTCCCAGACTGCTTCTGCGCAGCCCGCCGCAACCCAGCAGCTTTTTAATCATCTCCCACCCGTCTTCGTCTGGCCTGTCGCTTCACCAGATCATCACCCCACCTCCTCCTTTGGACGCTTGGCTCTCATCATGAAGGGTCTCGGCATCGTCTCCGGCGCCTTGGCTGGCACCTCGCTCCTGGCGTCTACCGTCTCTGCTCAGAGCTGGAAAACAATCCCGGCGCTTGAGATCAAGGGCCAGCACTTCTTTTATTCCAACAATGGCTCCGAATTGTTAGTTCTCTCCTCACCTGATTCCGGCGCGTATGAAAATATGGCACAGACCATGGCTAACACTTCTCGATTAGCCAAATCATGGGCGTTGCCTACCAACAAGGCTACGAGTCCAACGGCACCGATACCAGCGTCAAGTACATCGACCCTCTCGCTGACACAAGCTCCTGTCAGCGCGACATCCCCGAGCTGATCGCTCTGCGCACCAACGCAATCCGAGTCTACGCGTTGGACCCGACTGCCAACCACGATGACTGCATGAGCATGCTCGCAGATGCTGGCATCTACGTTATTGCCGATCTGGGGGAACCCAATCAGTCTATCAACCGTGACGATCCCCAGTGGAACGTCCCCCTGTACCAACGCTACACCCAGGTCGTTGACACCATGTCAAAGTACAACAATGTCATGGGATTCTTCGCCGGTAACGAGGTCTCCAACAGCTACAACACCACCGAAGCTAGTGCCTTCGTCAAGGCGGCCGTGCGTGACACCAAGGCTTACATCAAGAACAACAACTACCGCACCATCGGCGTCGGATATGCTACCTACGATGGCCCCATTCGCGACCAGCTTGCTCAGTACTTCAACTGCGGCGACTCAGAGGCCGCCATCGATTTCTGGGGCTACAACGTCTACTCGTGGTGCGGCGATTCGTCCTTCGAGCAGTCCGGCTATTCTGATCGTGTCGAGTTCTTCAAGGACTACTCTGTCCCTGTCTTCTTCGCCGAGTATGGCTGCAACGATGTTACACCCCGGCCCTTCACTGAGGTCGGCACCATCTTCGGCAAAGAGATGACTCCCACCTGGTCCGGCGGTATCGTGTACATGTACTTCCAGGAAACCAACAAGTACGGCCTCGTGTCTGTAACTGGCAACTCCGTCAGCAGGCTTCAAGATTTCGACAACCTGTCGTCGCAAATGGCTTCAGTCACCGCCACGTGGACCTCCACAAAAAGCGGTAGCTACAATCCCAACCTAAGCGCCACCTCATGCCCTACCGTGGGCTCAGGGGCCTCGGCTTGGTTGGCCACCGCCAGCCCGCTCCCTCCTGCGCCTAATCCAGCGCTCTGCGCATGTGAGAACAAGGGCCTGTCGTGCCATGCTACCTCGAACGATGCGACCGAGTACGGCGATCGTTTCAACTTCATCTGTGGCGACAAGCCCAAGGCTTGTGCTGGTATCGCGAGCAATGGCACGACCGGCGTCTATGGAGCCATCTCCATGTGCTCGCCTAAGGATCAGCTCTCCTGGGTGATGAATCAGTACTACCTGATGAGCAACAAGAATCCCAGCGCCTGTGCCTTCAACGGTATCGCTGCAACTCAGGCCGCGCAGTCGGCAACTGGCGCTTGCGTCAACCTTGTCCAAGCTGCTGGCACTGCCGGCACCGGCAGCGTCCCATCTCCCAGCGGCAACTCCGCCGACCAGGCTGCTGCTGCGGGCTCAAGCACCGCTGCCGCTTCAGCCCTCACCGTTCCGGGCGTTGACTTTGCCGTCATCGGCATGGCCGCATACGTGCTGGCTGCTGTCGGTGCTGGCGCGGGCATGCTGCTTCTGTAAGATCTTTGTGCGACTAGACGATTACTAGGGCGTGGTCGGTTCACTCACGCGCCCTGTGGGAGGATGCGGAACTATTGGATCTTAGTGTACGGAGTCCTCAAAAAGAAGGCATATTCCGTTGATTGCACTCGATAAGGCGTTGGTCTGGCGGCACTTCTTGGCCGCTAATTCTTGAGGCGGTCTTTCGAAGATAGTTCTATACAAAGAAAAAATGCGCAATTATTCTCCCCTGTCGTCCACGGTGTCTCGCCTTTCGAGTCATTGCTGCTGTAATTTCTCTATTCAGCAAAACCACGTCCTGCTGTACATGTTCCTCATTATTTTGTAGTTGGAAGAAGGCCATGGCCAAGCGGTGGACAAGCAACATACATCATCCTACCCCTCTTAATTAAATATGAAGAAAGAACAATTCAATGATGCCAGCAAAAGGGTACAGCATGTGGCAATTATGACGTGTCGATCGTAGCCTCATACTACTGAAGCACCGAGACAATCTGGACGAGCGGGATTGGAGTCCAGTTTTGAGTGAAACGCACACGCACAAGTACAGCAAGCGAAGAGGGAAACGCTTGCATTGGATTGTCTTCCTAGCTACGCGGAGTGCACCAACAGTCCGCAGGCCCTCGAAAAGCCAGCAACGCGCACAGGGTAACGCGAGAGTAGAGCATCGCATCTAATAGCCAACGTCCGCCTCACGGCTTTGGGATATGCAGCGTCTTGCTCACCATCATGCAGCCGTGCAGCACGAACAGCGCGGCAACGGGGTGCACCTCCCAGGGCGCGCCGGGCGCGAGCACGCCGCCAGGTAGCGCGTGCCCGATGGCGCCGCCGCGCACCCACCACGCCATGAGGCCGACGATGGCGAGGCTCGTGGGGATGGGTGTGCCCTCGAAGTACTTGCTCTTGCCGCTGGCATCCTTGGGCAGCGCGGCGACGGTGACGTTGAAGCGCGCGAGGCGAAGCAGGCCGCAGAGCACGAAGAAGGTGAGGAGGAGGTGGTCGAGGGGTGTGCGCAGGCCGATGGCGAAGGCGCAGGCGGCAGGCGCGGCGCCGAAGGAGATCTGTCACTGTGTTAGTGTCGTGCGTTTCGAGTAAACGGCTGGTCCTTCGTGTGGGAGGAGGCATCGGCGACGCACCAGGTCTGCGAGCGAGTCGAGCTCTTGACCCATCAAGCTGCTCTTCTTGCGCCAGCGGGCGACTTTACCGTCGAAGAAGTCGAAGAAGAGGCCGAAGGGCATGAAGGTCAGGGCTGCCCAAAGGTTGCCGTGGTCATCGGGGTTGCCGAGACAATAACGCATGGATGAGAATATGGACATGATGCCGCAGAAACCTAGAACCATCCTGTTAGTGTTGTCGTATGTAGAGTACTCAATCGGATCGAGCGCGAGACTGGATGACGAACCGTTCATTGTGGTGATCAAGTCTGCGAGGTGCAGCGCTCGAATCATGCTGAAATGGCCAACGTCGCTCGCCAGTAGCTGCGCCTGTTTCTGCTGGGCCTTGTCTGACCCAACGATAGTGTTGTTGCCCATGCCGTTGGCCTCTTTGCTGTTGCCGCGTCTTGACATTTTGGCCGACGTATGCACGTACCGCCCAGGGTTTCTGTTCGTGAGGGCTGTCGGAGACAAACGAGTAGGTCTTCTTCTTGCAATTGGTCAGAGCGAGTTGATTTGGGGGTAGTAAGCTTGAGACGCTGCGGAATGCAGAGGACAATGTGAGTGTAAAGTAAGCTGTGCGAGATGTGCGAGCTAATGTTGGCAGCAAGTCTACTCATGCAACAAGGACGTCACTTCCGCCAAGGATCCGCCCCGCAAATTGCAGCTGAAAGACACCGGCCTTTGAAGCTCACATGGAAAGAGCTATATTTATTAATTTATTTGAGATTGGCCATCTAAGAGTCGTAAATCAGAAGCTCATCCTCATCCTCATCATCCTCCTTCGTCATTCGTGTCCAAAACGCACAAAGCGAAACCCAAAACCCAATGCCTAGGACATAATGTGTCCATCAATGCCGCTGTAGCGCATTCAAGCGCCAGTGCTGAGAAGAGAATATTAATAAGTGGAAAGGCTCAAAAGCTTCCCTGCATGAGAGATGTGGTAGCACGAGACTCTCATGCGACCGGGGCCAGTGCAGATACCGCACTGATATTCTGCCCTCGCTTCACAGCCCAGCCTTTGAATGCGATCACGATGACCTCCCAGGCCATCAGCGCCGAGGTCAGACCCATGACAACCGTGTAGATGAACATGGCATCGAGGTTGTACGACTCGAGCGCAACCACGGTGTCTCCATTGCTGGCCATGAAGAGCATGCCACCGCTGACCAGACAGAAAGATGCAATCAACTCGCTTGGCGGTCGTGACGGGAGGTAGCCGGTCGGAGGCTTCAGCCACATGATGATGTACGTGGCTCCTCGAGCCAGTGAGCCCATCATGAAGAGATTGCCCCACTGCGAGTGGATCATGCCAGACGTGGCTGAGTGTTGCGTGTGACTCGACATCATCTTGCCGAGAAGCATGATGATCAATGCTGGGATCGGATTCATGGAATGCTTGTATGTGTCGGGTTGCTTCCACCCCTCGGTCTGGCGTTCTGGGGTGGAGAAGGACGCGGCCAGCAGCTTCCGCACGGTGGTGGATTCGATGAGCATACCCAGCTAATTCGAAATACGTCAGTACTCCTCTCCGCTAAAATGGTTCATGAGACCAAGATGTACTTACCATACCGCCACCCGCGAACATGATGGTGATGGAGACATGCTCCAAGTCTGTTGCTGACCACTCGCCGCCCCAAGCCCCCAAATGCTCGAGGAAGACGTTGGTGACACCGTACAACCAGATGAGGAAGCTCTCGCTGAACTCGGCGCTCGGCATGCGCGCTTTGCCCTTTCCAACAATTTCTGCGCCGGGTTTGCTGTTCCACGCCCAACCAAAGTCGGAGAAGCAGCCCATCCACCGGCCCAGGGCAAGCAGGCCATACCAAAAAAAGATGCCGCCCTTGATGAAGTGGGCGAGAACGGTGAATACATTGTTGTCACGCGCGATCCCTCCGTACGTCACCATGCCCGTCATGAGGGCAACGAAACCCATGATGACTTGGAATCTGGTCAGGGTCGCGTAGAGGATGTCGAAGGCCTTGAGAGTGACGCCAGAAGCATAGCGCGGGATATGCTTGGACAAGAAGCCATCGACTGCTGCGTAAGGAACAATTCGGCGCTTCTCCAAGGTGTCTTCAGGCTCATCGTCAACATCCGGATACGGCTCCTGGTTGTGGTGCGTTGGGAAGCTTCCTGTCTCAGAATTCCAGCTATTGGAGCGGGAGCTATGGCACAAGGAATTTGTGTTGCGCTCCGTGCCCTGGCCCGAGTCACCGGACCACCGCAGGTCTTCGGGCTTTTGTCCATTGAACTGGTCGTACTCTTCCATGGCCTGCTGAGTCACCGGCTGAAGCAGAGGTCGGTACTGGTGCGTCCTGTCGGACTTGCTGTCGCTGTACAAGGTGATCAGACCCATGACGGCCCAGCCAGTCGCGATGAGGCTGATGATCCAACCAGCCTTGTGGTGCGAGTTGTTCTCGTACAGATCCGGCGTGGAGGTATTGTAGAGGATGCCGGTGAAGACGCAGAGCGCATTGACTACAACAAAGGCGAACTGAGCGACCACCTTGAGCTTCGAGCGCGCAATGCTGAGCATGACGGCCAGAGGCATGACAATAACCCAGGCCAGTATGGACAGCGCAATGTGAGCATAGACCATGCTGACGCGCTCGGGATGCATCCAGTACGAGGGTGGAGCGTCCGGGGCTAGCTCAGCAGGCGACTCGGGAGCTGCATCCATGCCGCTCATACCGCTGTCGACGAGCTCCTCATTATGGCTGTGCTGGGCGAGAGCTAGCGCTGGCAGGAGCAAAGCCAGCAGGAGTGGTGCGCTCGACAGCACAGCTTTGCGCAGCGGTAGCATTGGGGCCGTAGCTATTCTGCTGGGTGAGTGAGGGCCAAAAAGTTTCCGAAGGATCCGAGGTGGTGAGTGAGCACTCTGAAGCTCAACGGGGCGCAGACGTGAGATGCAGAGGCAGGGCGACGAAGGTGAAGGTGAGGAGAAGCAGGAAGCAGAAGCTCGAGGTCTATGTCAACAGGCTGGACGAGGGACCGGATGACGAGAGCTTGCTTCCCTTTCTACCAGACGGGTGGTCCGACACGCGAAGGCAGCAGCTAATCCAGAATTATTATTCAGAAGCAGAACCGCATGACGCCACGGCAGATGCTCGCCAGCAGCGGACCGGATTGGCTGGAAGCTAGGTCCAGCTGCAGCCGCCCATCCACGGAGGCCGAGCTGGGGGCTGATCGTGCACTGCTTCTGGCTGCCTGTGCCCAGGAATGCTCTGTTTGGGCCTGTTGCTTTGCCTGCTGCGTGCCGCCACCCAGGATCAAAGCGCGCAAGAAGCGGCTCGTCGAGTGGGGGCTGCAGTGAGGAATGCTCGGTAGAGCGCTGAAATGAATCAATGGCGCTGGTGAGTCAGGCCCGGCGTGAAACAGCGTGGCTGTCAGCAGATTCCTGCTCAAGCCAGCGGTGATGACGCCGATCGCCCGCTGCGTCCGCAGAGCATAACGACCCTAAAATCCGCGCATCAGCCCTGCTGACCCACCGCGCCTGCTCTCTGCCATCATCGTTACAACCCCATGCCCCCCCATTATGCATATCGTCAGAGAAATGCATTGCCACATAGTAGACGCTTTGGGCCCCGCCGTCACCATGTATTTGCACTTGTTTTGTCGCTGTCAACATCATCTCTGGACTTCTGCCGCTGTCGTCCGATGCTTCCGCGCCAGTATCGATGGCGGCTGCCACCAGCCTGAAACTCACAGACTACCCTATCCACACCGCCGCACCACCGACCACCGTCGCCTCGCGCTTTCGGTCTTTTTTGGCGTGCGGCACCCTCATCACACGCCCTCCCTCTATCTCCGCCACAGCATCCCCGCCCCCCCGGCTGCCTCGGGAGGCCCTCCAGCCCATGCACAATTCGCAGCCTCCAATATCCCCGCCGTTGGGCCCACCATTTGCGTTAGATCGTGCACTCAACAATCGTGATGTTGCTGCGGTTCACTCGCTTCTCTCTAGAGGTCTGTACTATGTTCCAGGTACTGACCCCTCCTTTCCTAATCCCTGCTTGTTGGCGGATTTACTTTCTTTGCATGCAGGCGCTCTTGACCTCAGACGCAGTTACTCCGCGTTATGATATTCGCCGTGACTCCAACTTCTATGTCAGACCCTGCCTCCTACAGGAGCGGTGTTGTAACTTTCGCTTGCTGACTCGGCTGGCGTTCCGACGGAACCGGCGGCGTCACCAACCCGTGTCTAGTGTGCTCTCTCTCCCCTCATGGGTGTCTTTTTAAGGTTGCGCAAAGTCATCACATGGACGATGAATAAAGATTACATCACGATCCATTCCAAACGGCAACAACCATTCAATGCACGAGAATTCTTCACGGCCGCTGCGCGAAATACTCGCTTTGCTTTGCCCCATCCGAAGCGGCGCGGTCGTTGGCTCGTGACGGGGCTGACAAAGCGCGGGAAGTCTGCCAGTGCTCCATTTCCAGCGTATCGGCTCGTGTGGCGTCCACGGTTAGTCGCCAGGTTTCTGCTCTACATTACGTGCTGTGCACCCCTCGCTTAACTTCTGTCGTTCTAAATGATATGATGTGAGGGATGTTGCCGCCGCCGCTGCTGCTGCTGCTGCTGCTGCTGCTGCTCGACCTCCCCGGTGGCCTTGTTGCTGCGCTGTGCGAAAAAGATGTGTTCCGGCCATATTCTGCTGCTACCACTGCTGAAGTGAGCAACGACACTAAGAAACCAAGTTTGGGGCATGCAGATCACAGAAGTAGTGCAAGGTAAGTTTTGGAATCATGATGCAAATATCTGTTTGTACCCCTCCGGAGCCATTTACGTGCAATCTCACACTATCGGCGCCAACTTGGGCATTGTGCGCTCCTCGCGCAGTTTCTCCAGCTTCTCGACAGCCGCCTGCAACGGAATCTCCTCGGCCTTGGTCTGCGTGCCCTGATCGTCGCGGTCGCGGATGTTGACGCTGCGGTTCTCCTTTTCGCTCACGCCCAGCACAAAGGTGAAGTTGTACGCGCTCAGCTGACCCTGCCGGATCTTCTTCTGCATCGTGTTGCCGCTGAGGTCAACGTCAACGTGCATGCCCTTCGAGCGCAGTAGCTTCTGCACCTCTAGGCAGTAGTCGTGCACCGATGCTGTCACCGGCACGATGAGCACCTGCCGCGGCGACAGCCAGAAGGGCCACTTGCCTGCAAAGTGCTCGGTGAGGATGGCGATGAAGCGCTCAAAGGAGCCGTAGATGGCACGGTGCAGCATGACCGGTCGGGCGCACCCAGGTGTCAGCTCGCGCTCAATGTTCTTCTCGGTGATCTTTTTGTCGCCAGAGTCCTTGTCCTTTGAGTCTTTGCTACCCCCTACAGCCGCCTTGACAGTCTCCACGGCAGACTTTGCAGCATCGACGACCGGCTCTGCTACCTTCAGCACTGGCTTCGCCGCATCACCGCCTTGATTGCCTGTGCTGGCGGTCACGTACTCCAGGTTGAAGCGACGAGGTAGGTTGAAGTCAAGCTGAATGGTGGCGCACTGGTAGTCACGCTTCAGAGCATCAGAGATTGTAATGTCAATCTTGGGGCCGTAGAAGGCACCGTCACCGGGGTTGAGCTCCCACTTGGTGCCACCCTTCTGGCAGAAGTTGTCAAGAGCTTGTGAGAGCGCGGCCTCGGCCTTGTCCCATGTGGCCACATCACCGAGATAGTCGTCCGGGCGGGTGGATAGCTTCAACTTGAAGGTGAAACCAAAGTTGCCATACATGGACTGCAGGAAGTCGAAAATGTCAAGGATTTCTTGTTCGACCTGGGACTTGGTCAGTCCAAACGCAAAGGGGTATATAAAGAATATGAGCTTACCTGATCTTCTGTGCAGAAAATGTGAGCATCGTCTTGCACAAACTTGCGTACACGGGTAAGGCCTGTCAAGGCACCCGAAGCCTCGTTGCGGTGGAGAACACCAAACTCGGCGATTCTCATGGGCAGCTCCTGGTAGCTCCGGTTGCGGTGGGCAAAGACCAAGCAGTGGCCCGGGCAATTCATGGGTTTAAGAGCCCATTGGTCTTTTTCGACGTCGAATCTGAATACACCATCCTGATAATGCTGCCAATGACCGGATCGCTTCCACAGCTCGGAGTTGAACATGTTGGGGCTGTGGACTTCCTGGTAGCCGCGCTTCCAGTATTCCTCGCGCATGAAGGCCATGAGTGTGTTGTAGATGATGGCGCCATGAGGGAGGAAGAAGCAGGCACCAGGGGATAGCTCATGGAAGAAGAAAAGTTCTTGCTGGGTGCCAATCTTGCGGTGGTCGCGCTTCTGGGCCTCCTCGAGGTACTTGAGATGCTCGTCTAGCTGCTTCTTGTCGGGGAAGGACACACCGTAGATGCGTTGGAGTGAGTCATTGGTAGCGTCGCCGAGGAAGTAGGAGGCCGAGTTCTTCATGATCTTGAAGGCCTTGACGCGGCCGGTGTGAGGGACGTGAGGCCCTCTGCATAGATCGATGAGGGGACCGCATCTGTAGACGGTGGTGCTTGTGCCATCAGGGATCTTGTCCTTGATGATGTGCTGCTTGTACTTGTTCGACCGGAACATCTCGAGCAGCTCCTCCTTCTTGAGCGTGAGGCGTTCAAAGGGCTGCTTCTCCTTGACGGCCTTTGCGGCAATCTGCTCGAGAGGTTTCAGGTCCTCCTCCTTGACGCCAGCGCCGCCAGGCAGTGCCATCTCGTAGTAGAAGCCGTCGTCGACGGGCGGGCCGATGCAGAGGTCGCAGCCGTATTTCCGCTCGCAGGCCTCGCCGAGGATGTGTGCGCTGGAGTGCCAGAAGACCTTCTTGCCCTCAGGGTCTTCAAACTCGATCAGCTCGAGCGTGGCATCGCCTTCGAAGGGCCGCTCCAGATCCCACAGCTCGCCATTGACTCGTGCGACGACGACGCGCTCAAAAAGAGACTTGGAGATGCCGCGCGCAATCTCGGCGGGCGAGGTCTCCCACGACTTGCCGACCTTGACGCTACCGTCGGGCAGGGTGATGTTGATGTCGTTCCGCGGCTTCGCGGCAATCTCAGCGTCCTGCTTCGCCTTGAGCTCCTCGAAGATCTTGATGCGGTGATCGAAGTAGTCCGGCTGAGGACTCAATTCGAGCGAGGCAGCGGCGTCACCTCCCTTCTTCTTCTTGTCCGCCTTGGGGCGTTCGGGGAGCGCCTCCGCCATGTTGCAGTAGGGGCGCAATGAGGGGGTCGCGGTAACGAGGTGGGCAAGTATACGCGGACGCGTGCTATATTGGAAGATACGAGCGAGGAGGAACGCCGGGCGAGGGGGCATGTATGGTGGGAATGAACGACACACAACTTTTGACTCACAGCTCCATGCAGCAGCTTCCAATGTGCGGCGGCTGCTGCGGCAGGACATTTCCCAGAGACTCCGCCAAGCCCTCTGTGCTGCCTTTCCAGATGCGCGTCTGCCTCTACGCGTCTTTCTAGCAGGAAGCTTCTGCGTGCACAATGCTGCTTGAAATAGTCGTCCGCGATGGCGTCGGCCAAACGGCGAAAGCTTTACCCCAGTCATCACATTGATGCGCACGAGAATCCTGCCAATGATGGCCGCATCTTCATTGACTCCGACTCGGACTCTGTACCTCAAGCTGTTCGTGTTTCGTCAACGAGGAAGCTAATTGATGATCTTGCTACTAGTTCAGACGATGATGACGGTCAGGATAGCCGCAGACGTATTCCTGCCCTGCCTGCGAAAGTAAAGGTTGAGTGGTCAGATGATGAGGATGATGATCCTGACACGGCCTATGATCGCTTCAAGAAGCAGAAGAGAAAACGCGAATCCTTTGGGCCCCGTCGCAAGAAAGTTGATGGCGCAGCCATTGTAGGCAAGCGCGCACCCAAATCTAGATCCTCTAGATCCGGACCTGCTCCCGACGAGATTCAGACCGACGAGGAGCTCGAGGTGGATGGTTGGGAGCCCGAGGTACCCGACTATCTGAAGACTCGGAAAGACGACTTCAGCAGTGCTCGCGAGAAACTGGATCATGCTGGCCTCAGATTGCCGCCAAAGTATGATGATCTGGATTTCTCAGATGACGAGCGTATTGAAAACTTAAAGCAGAAGCCAGACTTGCTCAACACGAAGCCTAGCCGTGCAAACAAAGACGTCAGTCTACCCTACTCGCTCGGCGTCATCCCTGCGCCAATTGCGCAATGGCTTCGTGACTATCAAGTCGATGGTACAGCATTTCTACACGAGCTGTTTGTCTACCAGAAGGGCGGCATCCTAGGAGATGACATGGGGTTGGGCAAGACCATACAGGTCATTGCGTTCCTGACGGCTGCTTTCGGCAAGACAGGAGACGAGCGCGATGCAAAACGCATGAGGAAGATGCGTAGAACTGCGGAAAGGAAGTGGTATCCCCGTGTCCTCCTTATCTGCCCTGGCTCTCTCATCATCAACTGGAAGAACGAACTTGACCGGTGGGGTTGGTGGCACGTCGATGTCTATCACGGTGACAACCCTCACGGCAAGGACGCCGCCTTGCAGGCCGCCAAGTCCGGCCGCTGCGAGATTATGATAACCACCTACACCACATACAGATTGCAGAAGGATGCCATCAACATGGTTGAATGGGATTGCTGCATCGCAGATGAGTGCCACACCATAAAGGGTAGGCGTTCCGAAATCACGAAAGCTATGAACGATGTCAATGCACTTTGTCGTATTGGACTCACGGGCACGGCCATTCAAAACAACTACGAAGAATTGTGGACCCTGCTCAATTGGTCCAACTTGGGTGCATTTGGACCCCTGGCTTCTTGGAAGCAGGTGATCAGCGAGCCACTGAAAATTGGCCAGGCTCATGATGCAACTGTGCCACAGCTTGCACAGGCGCGAAAAGTGGCGAAGAAGCTAGTCAACAATCTTCTCCCGGAGTTCTTTCTCCGCCGCATGAAGACGCTAATCGCTCACCAGCTGCCGAAGAAGAGTGATCGAGTCGTCTTTTGTCCTCTCACTCCAACCCAGGCAGACGCTTATGAGAATTTCGCCGACAGCGATATTGTCAGGACCATTGTCACCTCGACTGAACCCTGTGATTGCGGGCTGAGAAAGAAGCGAGGCTGGTGTTGTCACACACATGTCTCTTACAACGGCCAAGATGTCACCTGGCAGAATGTCACCTTTCCAGCGATGGCAACTCTTCAAAAGCTGTCCAATCATCTGGCAAGCCTCATTCCCTCCAGCAGTGAAGACGCCAGGAAACAAGAAAAAGACCTTTTTCTCCTCGAGTTGATCCTTCCACACGACTGGAAGCGCCTGTACAACTCGCGCGACAACATCCTCAATTATGCCAATGCAGAATATTGCGGCAAGTGGAAGATTCTCAAGAAATTGCTCCGCTTTTGGCATGACTCTGGGGACAAAGTTCTGGTATTTAGCCATTCCGTCAGGCTTCTGAGGATGCTGCAGACGCTCTTCAACGCCACCACCTCGTACAATGTGTCGTATCTGGACGGCCAAATGTCGTTGCACGACCGCGCTGCTGCTGTGGACGCCTACAACGCTGACCCAAACCAATTCGTGTTTCTCATTTCCACTCGTGCCGGCGGTGTTGGCCTCAATATCACTTCTGCCAACAAGGTGGTTATCTTCGATCCTAATTGGAATCCAGCCTATGACTTGCAGGCGCAGGACCGTGCGTACCGCATCGGTCAGGTTCGCGACGTCGAGGTCTTCCGACTTATCAGCGCCGGTACAATCGAGGAAATTGTCTACGCACGGCAAATCTACAAACAGCAACAGGCCAACATTGGTTACAATGCCAGCATGGAACGACGCTACTTCAAGGGCGTGCAGAACGCCAAGGAGAAGAAGGGGGAAATCTTCGGCCTGGCCAATCTATTTGCCTTTCACGGCGAGAATGTCGTCCTGCGCGACATCGTCAACAAGACCAACGTCGCGGAGAGCAAGGCCGGCGTCGCCGTTGTCGGCCTCGACATGTCGCAGGGCGCAGACGGCGAAGACGACGCCGACGCCGACGACTTGATCCCGCTCCCCGGCTCCAGCGGCAGCGCCGACGACAGGGCCGACAGAGCCATGTCGCAGCTCGCAGCGCTGATCGCGGACGGTGACGACAATGAGGACGGCAAGGAAGACGCAACCCCACCGCAGCCGGAGAAGGCGAAGCCGGCGCGCAAGGCTAGGACCGACCCCGTCCAGGCGATCCTCTCCAAGGCGGGCGTCTCCTACACGCACGAGAACAGCGAGGTCATCGGCACCTCGAAGATCGAGTCGCGCCTGTCGCGCCGCGCCGAGGAGACGGGCGCCGCGGCTGAGCGTGCTGCCGAACACGTCTTTGCGTCGCAGGAACTGCCGTCTGCGCGTGGGCGCGACGGGCGCGGCGGCATCGCGGACCCGGAGTGGGACGACGACGCTGAGCGTGGCCGCAAGCGCTACGGGCCGCCTGAGGAGGTGCGGCGGCGGCAGTTCTGCAGCATGGCGGCGGCGTTTGGGTACGGGGCGACGAGGCAGGGAGTGGAGGTGTTTGCGGCGGAGGTCGAGGGGTGGAGCCAGGCGCGGCGGCGGGCGGCGCTGGAGCGCTTCTACGAGTTGCGGCGCCGGGATAGGGGCGTTGGGGTTGGTGGTCACGATGCAACGACTCACGCGTAGATGGAATGCACGATACCCTGTTTTGCTTCTGTGTTTCGCGGTGGCATATTGGGAATGTGTATTGTATTGTGACGCTACCCGGCTCTCGCGCTCACATCTTGCTCTTGATCTCCTCAGCAAGCTTCAAAAGCTCCTCCTTGTCGCCCTCCTTGGTCGGCCAGCTGATACCCAGCCCCTCGTAGCTGTCGGGCTTGGGGATGTAGTGGAAGTGCACGTGGTCGACCATCTGGTGCGCCGCACGCCCGTTGTTCTGCAGGATGTTGTAGTCGGGCGCGCCCCAAGCTGTGGCTATCTTCTTGAGTACGATGGGAAGCTCGGTGAGGGAGTCATCGGGGATGTCGGTGAGTTTTGCGCCGTGGTGCTTAGGGATGACGAGCTGTGCATTGTGTTAGTTTGAGGTCTGGATGCTGGGCTTTGTGGTGGTGTTTGGGCGGATGAGTGGAGGAGAGCTTACAGCGTGGCCTTTGCTGACAGGTCCAATGTCCAAGAATGCTAGCGTCTTTGCGGATTCGTAGATCTTCATGGAAGGGATCTCACCTGGGGGTATGTCAGTTACTCGGACTCGGGGTTGCGGGGATGAAGTGGAGACGCGAGGAGATGGATGGCGCACCCTTAATGATCTTGCAGAAGATACAGCCCGCAGCCATGGTTTTGACAGCGGTAAAAGAGGAGCTAGATTTGTTTGGGGCTTGATTTCGAGGACCTTGATGGTTCAATGGGTGGTTGTTTGGCAGGAATCTGTGGCTTTAAAGATCGGGAGAGCTTGCCCCGCGTCGGACTCGCCGCATGTAGATGACGTTGAATGGTCTGCCGGTATAATGGCTTCAGACGATTTGATGCGTTCTTGGCTAGATTCAATCTAATTGCTAACCGTACTGGGTCAATTCCGGTGGTCCAGCTCTCTCGTAGTTGCGACTGTCAGACGTCAGGACGAATTGACTGTATGAATGGCGCATGTTGTCCAATTACGCTGCTTGCCGTACTAGTATTAGATGCTCAGCATGACCAGTCTTCAACAAGCTAGAACAGCATCCGGGCTTCTCGAAATCTGTATACGTAGCAAGTTGAATGAGAAACACAACAGTGCATTGTGTACTCTTTACAAAGATGGATCTCGGAGTACCATGCTCACTTCACCCTGCCTGTACTCTGGACATCCAGTTGATGTGCCTTGGCCGATACTCTTCCACCAAAGCACCCTGATCGAACGCAAAAATCCATAAGTAGCCCAAAATCAAACAGACAGAGCCCAAATTAAGAATGGGAGCAAAAAACAACATGCAGAACATGTTAAAAACAAAAACTTAAGGTGCTCGAAAGCGGGTTCCAAAGAATAGTAAACGGGATATTTGTGCGCGAAACACGGATTGTTCTGGTAAAAGGCAAGCTGCGATTATAGGTTAGCGCGGAATCTGGAAAGTCGCGCGAGAGGTCAAACACTTACGACAATGTGAGATAATTCGACGCATCCCTAATTATTTGTGCCGCACTAGAATTATATATGGGTTAGGATACCTCCATATTCTTCTTTCGACGCTTCACGAGTGTGCGAGTAATACATGCCGGGTAAGTGCAGCGCACAAGAAGATGGTCATGATTTTTCATTCATGCAGATGGATGCATCGCTACCGACAACAAATATAAATCTAATGCTCAGCCCAAAAAGCCTACGCGCCCTGCCAGACGAGCGAGATGCTGACGCTACCGCTGCCGTTGTACACCTCGACCTGCGTGCTGCCGCTGGGCACGCTGTTGGCGCCCCAGTTGCCCGCGACGGCACCGTTGTTGTTGGTGAAGACGGTCGCGGCCGCCGAGCTGCTGCAGACGAGCCCCTTGTCGCTGCCGACGCCGCAGTTGCCCTTGCTGGTCTTGAGCGTGAAGCCGTTGCCACTCGGCGTCGCGGTGTAGGTCGCGCAGGTGCCGCTGGTGTACCAGGTGCCGCCGCTGATGAGGCAGCCCTTGGTGGCGCCGCCCTGGCTGACATTGACGTAGCCCTTGCCGTTGAAGGGCGTGCCAGGTGACGAGGTTGGGCCGCTGCCGCCGCCGGTCGTGGTGGTGGTGGGTCCGCCGCCGCTGCTGCCCTTGGGCAGGTACTTGACGGTGCTGGAGCAGGAGCCCTTGGTGCCGTCGGGGGCGGCGGGCACGAAGTCGCCGGTCTGGACGGAGCCGCGGACGTTGTAGTGGTACCAGATCTCGTCGATGGCGCCGTTCTTGCACTGCACGGTGGCTTCGACGCCGCGGGGGGCCTTGAGCGCGGCCTGGACGTCCGACAGGGCGTAGGACTTGGAGGACGAGGGCACGATGCCGGCGTCGCTGAGGAACTTGTAGGAATTAAGGGACTTGAACAGCTCGACCGTCTTGTCGAAGAAGTCGACAACCTCCTCCTGCGGCGTGTAGCCGGAGTAGCACTTGGGGTTCAGAGTGGAAATGCAGGTGCCGTGCTTGGCCCACTCGTGCTCCCAGAAGGTCTCGTCGTCGCCCTGGTAGTCCTTCCAGTAGGTCTGCATGTACGACAGCGTGTCGGTGGCGCCGGCGGCCTGCAGGATCTGGGTGATGTTGGTGTAGGCGCGGCTGGCGTCGCAGTTGGCATCAAAGGTGCCGTCGCAGTGGTCGGGCCAGAGGCCGTGCACCGTCCAGCTGTCAGAGGGGCCGGTGGGCGGGTTGGAGTCCCAGAATTGGGTCTGCAGCAGCTGGCCGCCGGGGGCGTTGAAGCAGCAGGTGTTGGCCACGGCGGTCGAGTTCTGGCAGGAAAGAGGCCCGTTGTTGGGGCATGACGGGGGAGATCCGGCGGACACCAGGGCGATCTGAGCGGCAGCCACGCCGAGGGAGGCCTTGAAGGAGTGCATGTTGTACTTTTCCTCGAGTCTGTCAGATGGGGAAGTGCAATCTGCAGCAGCGGTGTCCGGTCCCGGGGCAGCGAGGGCGACGTCAAGCAGAATATATACACCCACAACGATGGCCAGGAGCTGGCGGCTGCCCGCCCGAACGATGTTCCATGTGGGCGGCATCATTGGGTCAATGGCGCATTAGAGATGGGAGATCGACGTGACCCCAGTGCGCGCAGAGGCCAGTCAGGGCCAGCGAGACGGAGCTGAGATGCTGCTTGGGGGCTAGCACGGAACAGCCATGGAAGCGAGAGACACGCCCGCTGCAACGTCGCGATCAGACTGAAACGAACTGCGGCCGGCGGACGACGGTAGCCCAAGGTCACCTTCCTATCGCTCGTACACGTGTGCCTGGCGATGCGCATCGGCCAGACGCCTCTTCCGGCGAGCGCCCCGGCGGCCTCCGCGACCAGCATCGTCTGCTATCCATCAAATCACGTCTGGGCCGGCGATTAAAATTTGGTTCCCCATGGCATCGAGCTGCCTTTGTGGGGTTGGATCGGATGGTGCTACATTTCCTCTATACATTCGGCGGCATAGCGCCTAGAAGACAGCGCCGCCGACCACAAACAGCCGCTCCTCCTCTCGCCGCGCCCACTGCACCACCCCCATGGCCGCCTTAGCTAGGACGTGCTTGCCTGCCCTGGGTCCTGCGACAACATAGACCTCAAAGGTTGGTGTCGTCCATGCGAGTGCGCTCGCCCCGCCCGTGACCACGTGTACGACCTTCAGATGCGTTGTCTTGCCGTGCAGGGCTCCCTGAAGCCGTGCGTAGAGGCTGATCAGGCGTCGCCACGAGACCGTCGACGAGAAGAGCGGGCCCGCCGATGGCATCACGAACTGCACATTGGCCCGCGACTTGTACAGGAAGTGCGCGATCGGGGCAGGCGTGTCGGCGCCCTTGGTGTCGGCCTTGTTCGTGTTCAGGATGGACGTGCAAGAGGATCGTCCATTGGCAATGGCACGCCGGATGTGCGCCAGGCTGCCGTTGGCCTGCAGCTGGTCGACGACCTTGTCGCGCATCTCGCGCATTTCATCGAACGCCTCGCGGTTGGCCGAGATGAGCAAGACTGCAATCTCATTGTCTCGTTTCCTCCCATCCAGCGGCTGCTCAATATCCTCCCTGGGAGAGCCCGTCTCGGGGTCGATGAAACTTACATACATGTACAAATAACCCGTGTTGTTGAAGCCCGGCAGGCACAGTGGTATCCAGTTCTCTCCGCCGCCGGCACGCACGCTGTCGGCCTCGAAAAGCATATTGAAGATCAAATGCAGGTCTCCTGGGTGTAGTGAGTGTTTCTTCGGTCGAACGACTGCGGCTAAGCGGCCGTCCGCGACGACAAGTCCATACAGCAGTTGTGGTGACCGGCATTTGAGGAGCGTAGAATGAATGACTTGCCGGTGGGCTTTCCGAATGCGCAGACACTCGAGCGCCGAAAGCAGGGTGGCTGGTGATCCTCGTGTAAAGCCGTCCGCGAGCGACGATATCAGACTCTCAGTCCCCTGCAGTGGCCGTCTCAAATCCGTGGACGGGCGATTGATGAACATCTTCTCCATCGTCGGTAAAGTGAGGGTTGACAGTATCTGCATGTAGAGTGCCTCCAACTGTGCCCGCAGCTGTGCCTCGGACTCACCCAGGCGACTGATGGCCAGAAGGTGCAAGTGGCCCTTGGAGAGAATAACGAAACGAGCGTCGCCTGCTGTGAACCCCCTCAGCGTATCCTGTGCGCCCTGGTAGAAGGAGATGATAGTCTGCACGACGCCGATTGTGCCAGAAATAAGCTGATCGTCGCCATGCCGGCTGTAGATGGGCTTCCCAGCAGACGAAAGGATCAGGTAGTGCTTCAGCTTGGCCCTCCACTGTCGGTTGAGCAACTCCCCATTGGAACCGTCGGGCTCGAAGCTACCGACAGGCTCGAACTCCGAGGAAAAGCTTTCATCCAGGTCATCACGGATGTTCTGCAGAGGGCTGGTGTCGAGTGATGCTGCATCATCCCGCTCTTCGACTCCTTCATCCGTCTCGGTAGCGGCGGCACCAACAACGTCATCTAGCAGACTCTCAATGTCACCGCTCTGCCCTGGAGCAAGAGTCTGCACACTCCTCACGCTCGCGGTATCATCGTCACTTCCCGCCCGACTCTGTAGACGCCCACTGGGCTGGCGGGAGTGGCTGCGGCTACGCTGGTTGTTGCTGGGGCTGGCATCTTGCGAGAGGCCGAGGACGTCAACCTGCGAGACTGCGGTGGTGGCTTTGCTCTGGAGAGGCGGTCGCGGGGATCCCTTGAAGTTGCGAACAGATCCAGACGGTGTCAGAGGCGGCCGAAGCCCGTCTTCCTCTTCAATGGTAGTTGGGCGCCGAGGCAAGGGTGGAGGCTGAGGGGAGGACTCGCGCTGGGCTGCTACATGCTGCTGCTGGTCCTCATCTTCTGGCATCGCCAAAGACTCGAGACAAGCGTATGTTCGTGTCTCATTGCCCAGACTCTAGACCGAATGTGCAACGGTTTGGGGGGCACAGAGGAGGGAAGAGATGCTGGTGGTGGGGGAGGCTGTGACTTAACTCCGCTGCACTTTTGAGGTCCAGTGTCAACAGTGACAACCATCTCAACCACGCATTATGATGCCCCCGTCCTACAGGAATGTCCCATGAAAAGCCGCGCCGTCAGCGGTCGCTTTCGCCTCCCGGCTCGTCGGGGCGCGACTCTCCGCTGCCAGATGCTCGCCTGTCGCGCCGCGCCCAAGTAGATGGAGGTGCGTCGCAGACACTCTCTCCTATGACTATGGAATTGTATATTGACCACTCGTCTCAGATGACTCGAAACGACCCGACAAGAACTACCGCAGATATGCAGCCGGCATAGAGCGAACCCTGACCCTCTTTGACGCCACACGCCTCGAGTGGCCCGACTATATCTCGTTCCTAGGTCGCCTATTGAAAGCCATCCAGGCACATCCCCCGGGCACAGACACACTGCCCCACAAAAACTCTGTTGCGCTCCGTCTCTCACAGTGCCTGAAACCCTCGCTTCCCTCTGGCGTGCACCAAAAAACTCTCGAGGTCTATTCGGTTATCTTCGCCCTCCTAGGCACCGAGCGGCTCGGCAATGACCTGCCCACCTACCTCCCCGGCCTGTCCTCTGTCCTGTCTTTCGCCTCCCTGTCTTTACACCCAACCTTCCTCTCCGTCATAGAAACACACATACTCCCCCTCAGCAGCAGCTCGTTACGGCCCGCTCTCAAGGCCCTCATTCTTGCTCTATTGCCTGGTCTGGAGGACGAGAGCAGTGAGGAGTTTGAGCGTACCATCCACATCGTTGATGGACTTCGAAACGCATCCAGTGCTACCCCAAAGACCAATGGCAATCGTATCGAAGGCTTGGGGGACGAGTTTTTCTGGCAATGTCTCTTCCTGGCGACTATCAGCAGTCGCACTCGCCGACAGGGAGCCTTGGCCTACCTCAATCGCCGCCTTCCACGTCTGGTAGCCGACAAAGACAATGACTTGGCCATGGCTGCTGAATCTGTCATCTCGCCGGAGCCTGGACTGCTGGTACGCTGCTTTGTTGTCGGTCTCGAAGATGAGCAGGTCCTCATTCAGAGAGGGTTTCTTGATCTGCTCCTCACGCACTTGCCTTTGGACTCGCCCGTATTGACCGATCGAGTTGATGCCCAAGATTTGAAGAGACTGGTTGCCGCTGCCATCAGCGTTGTTGCAAGGCGGGAGATGAGTCTGAATAGACGGCTATGGCTTTGGTTTCTCGGACCGCAGACAAACGACGATGACGACGAATCAGCACAGCTTGCTTCACCAATAACCCAATTGTCAAAGGAACAGCAAAGTCCGAGTGCTCTATACTTTGGATCTTATGGCCTCGAGCCCCTATCTGATGCCGTCTTGTCCATGTTCACAAAAGACAAATCCTCCCCAACCAAAAATGCTCGCCCCTATAGGATCTGCCTTTCCCTGCTTGATAGGTCAGAGATTGGGAGCCCTCTGATTGCTCGTGCTTTTGTTCCTGCAATGCGTGCCGCTTTTCTCTATTCGAAAGCAGCATCGGAAGCAGATTCGCAAGAAGTCCTGAGAAGTGCCAATAGCTTCTTTGACGGCATTGAGAGCGGTGTCATCTGGGGCCAGATTCTCAATCTACTTTTGCAAGCATTTGAGACAAATCCTTCACACGCTGGCAAGGGGGTCGAAAATATGCAGCTCGTCAAGTTCATCTTGACATCCTTCAACGTAAAGGAAGAGGAGATGTTAATCTTTCACATTCCATTGGTGGCCGTGGTTCTCCTCAACCTTGTCAATAGTTGCACTAACCAAGAAGAATCATCACAGCAACAAACTAACATACTTATCCAAGAGGCGCTGTCCACCGTAGAAAAGATGGTATCATACCTGCCGGAACGAGCGAAGCTGAATGATTCATTTGCAATATCTGACAGTACTGTCGCTAAAGGAAAGAGTGCCCAAAGCAAAATCCGAGCATTCTACGTCGAACAATGTGGGAGCATCGCCGTGTCTCCGCCACCATTTTCGTCTTACCATACTGCAAGATTGCTGTTAGCAGAGTCCTCAGTCGTTTTCTGTAAAGGCTTAGAAAACCATGGAACATCAGTCGACGTTCGCGCTAGGATCCTCACTGGTCTTATCTCTAAGATCCCAAGCCAAGATGGCCTGGATTTCAAGACCCTCATCAAATCGAGTCGCGACGCTCTTGCATTCCGCGGCGAGCAATCTCGACTTCCCTTCACGACTCTGACCTCGATTGTGCAAGTTTTGAGTCAATTGAGCTCGGCCCAAGCGCTTGCGTCAGATGAAGTAGGATTAGCAGCCTTACTGCCAGAACTTGTACGAGAAGCTTGGGACTACTTGACTCCATCATATCCCAGGCATCATGTGGAAGCTGTAAGACTGCTCTGGCAGTTGGATGAGCTTGCGCGTGGAGCTCGGCTTGTGGAAGCAATTGTATCCGCATCCCTGGCTCGACCGAGTTCTTACTACGGCGAAAAAACTGAGATGGCTCGGCGTTTTGCAGTAATATGGGTACACACAGCTCAATCTTCCTCTGGAAGGAAGAACAGTGCTTGGTCAATGAGGTCTGGTATTACTCCCTCAGATGGCGATTGGCAGCAATTTTTGTTCCGCCCCTTGTGCCTGATCATGGACGGTCTTAATGAACATGACACCGAGCTGAAATTCTTCCTCTCGAGTTGGTTGACATCTATCTCGAACGTTGACATTATACTGGACATGATTTTGAAATCTGTGCTTCAACTTTCTTCAGAGCTCCAAGGCCAGCTGGCAGGAAGAACAAGTGATGCAGCAGGGTCATTGCAATCTCACCACCACGATACTACAAGCCAATGCCTTTACTTCTTACAACATCTCCTAAACGTCTTGAAATTATCTTCCAGTAACATTTGGGCTGCGTTGTCACGCTCCGCGAGCATTGCAATTGACGACCCCGAGGCATCTGAGAAGAATATCACTCTTGACGTACACATTGCTCGACACTGTCTTCGCCTCCTACGCACACGCCCGATTACACCTGACTCTCACCCATCCGCTGACGATGTCACTCTACAGTGCACATGCTTGTCAATCTTACAGCAGCTCATGCATTCAACATCCCCTCAAGCCCTCCAAAATCTTTCGCTTGAAATCTCGCTGATAGATACACTACGAGAATATCTCGCACGTGGAACGCATGAGTCTGCGCTTCAAATTGCTCTCCTAGATTCCATCTTGGCATCGTTGAGACTTCGAAGGCCAGAGCAACCAGTGCAGCAGTCGCCTCTGGCATCTCCTGTTGCCTCATCAGTTGATGTGTCAAGGGCTCCAAATCAGTTGAATGATCGAATAAACAGATCAAGTCTTTCGTTACAGATTGCAACACAACCACCGCGACAACTTGTGGACTGTCTCCAAGAAGGCATTAGTACCGCTTCTTCCTACTATGTTCTTGAACACCGGATCAAATTCCTCATTGATGTCTTGCCACTCTTTGCAGCCAGTATCTTCCAGAACTTGATACCTTTAGTGGAGTGTATATGCAAGCAGATCAATTCCAACTTTGACCAGCTTAAGACCGTTTTCATCGACGGAGCTACTGTTACGAGAGCACCACCTGAGCCATCACTGAATGCTCTGTTGACCGGACTGGAGCATGTCCTGGCGATCAGCCATGAACAGCTCGCAGTGGAGGAAAGCAGAGGTCATGTCATAAAGTCGCCTGAACCATCGCAAGGTTTCTTTGGGAACGTTGTTGCCGGTTTCTCCGCAGCTGGTACTCAAAGTGCCGGAAGAGCAGCTGCAAATACGAGATTGACTGTTGTCTTGTGCTTCCAAGATGCAGTAAGGATATGCCTCTCTATCTGGTCCTGGGGATCAGTCAAAGATGAAAGCCTACGCAAGGCTCCTCATTCCTCTGCGTCTTTTGCCTATAATTCGTTGAGGCTCCGCAACAAGGCTCGTCGCATTTTGGATCGTGTCTTTAGAGCTGAAGCTTTAGAGTGTCTCGAGACTGTCATCGCAACTTGGTCTAACCCAAAAGCAGACGCGAGCGAGTCTGCTCTCAAGTTTTTGCATGGCTTAGACTCGACTCAGCCAAAGGTGACAATGCCTACCATTTTCAATTCAATCTATAGCCGCACCAACCCAAGTGCTTTGGAGCCTGGAAAATTATCAACCTTGACCTCCGATCTGACTGTTCCACAATTGGGTCACTTCCTAGTTGAATACACTCAGTCACTCGACGACGATGCCATGGACGAGATCTGGACAGACTGCATGACTTTCCTGCGAGATTTGTTGAGCAATCCTCTGCCGCATAGTGCAATGCTCCCTTATCTTCTCTTGTTCCTAGTTACACTTGCTGAGAAGATTGATAATACCAATTTTGGCGAGCAGAGAAAGATTCGAAAAGAGCTTAGCGTACGTATACCAAACGCATTTCTGTCATTGTCGCTAACATTTTGTCAGGATCTCTTCCTCCGTGTACTGGCCGCAACACTTACGACACGTAATGCGCTTAACTTGTCTGCTGAACCAAAGTCCCCGGGCACTAATGGCTCTGCTTTGGGTAGATCGAGAGCACTTACCATCTCGGATCATCCCAATCTAAAGGCACTAGATTACATCGATCTCATCTCCCTAGTCATTCCTTCACTCCCCACTATCCTTACCGATCAGGACAAAATAGTCAGCTCCTGCGCCAATATTTCCGCTCATACCATCAATCCCATCATGACATCGAAATCTTTCCCAGACCCCATTCGGCTGACTCACTTTGCCCTCCTTTCTCGCATCTCCCGCCTTCCCACCAACCCTGCAGCAAAAGTCTGGAAGCGCGACATCTCCGAGATCTTCAACCATCCTAAGGTCTTCTCCATTCCATCTTCATTGGCGCAGTCGTCTCTTCTGCCCTTACTTACTTCATGGATCGCCGGCCCCGATGCCAAAGACCGCATTGTCGACCTGCTCTCTCGCATATCCGCCCCAACCGGCGCAGGCATCATGTTCGGAGTCGGCGCCTCGGCCGCGCGCCTCGAAGCCGACAAGAAGACACAAGCCAACCTGCGCCGCATTGCACTCCTCATCCTCGCAGCGCCCATCGACACCTTCGTTCCACAGCTCACCGAGCTCGAGGAGACAATCACATCGCTCCTCACTGCTACAGCAACGTCGTCGCCGTCGTCGACAACGCGCGCCGAAGTCTTCATACTCCTACGCGCGCTCCTGCTGCGCACGTCGCCGCTGCCGCTGGCGCCCCTCTGGCCGCTGCTCACTGCAGAGCTGCAGCGCGCCATCGCCAGCGCCGTCGCCCGCAGCCCCGACTACGAGACGTACACCGTGCCCGGCTTGCTGCAGGCCTGCCGCCTGCTGGACTTGCTGCTGCTGCTCGGCCACGACGACTTCCAGGCCTGCGCCTGGCTCTTCGTCGCCGACACCGTCGACGCGCTCTACCGCCCCTCTGACTTCGAGCCCGTTGGCCTCGTCGACGACCTCGCCGAGGAGATGGCCGGGACGGCGCCGCCGACGCCCGTCGCGAGCGATGCGGTGGCAGCGTCGGTGGGTGCGGCGGCTGCGGGCGCGGAGGGCGCGGATGAGGGGCGGCGCGTGGCGTTGCTGACGCTGCGGGATGGGCTGGCTGTCACGCAGCTCGACAAAGCGCAGTTTGTCAAGGCTGTGCTGCAGCCGTTCTTCGCGCGACTGAGCATCCATGCGTATGAGAGTGTTTATGGGCTGGGCACGGTGGACACGGGCATCGAAGAGGAGAAGGTGCTGCGCGATATCTTCGAGGAGAGCACGATTGTGGGGTGAAGCAGGGGTTTTGGTTACTGGGAGATGGCATCACTGACAGAGGAAACTGACGGGGCATGTCGACGGAGAGGAGCAGCATCACAGGAATATGTGTCGGAAGGACAGGACATTCGGCTGCATGAGCACGTGCCAGTGAAATGTGGAGTGTGTATGGATCGTAATTGCAACAGCCCAGCTGTTGCTCTGTTTCTCACCGTCCAAAAATAAATAGAGACAATGCGCTATGATCAGGCTAGCTATGCATATGTGAGACACGTATTGACAGGTCGTCGTCATCATCATCGTCATCGTCATCACCAGTTTGCAAACTGGATGCTGAATGCGGTTCATGAAGGATGCATTGTCCGAAACAGGTTGCAGAAAGACCTCGCGTGAATGGAATTGCTGATTGTTCCTTTTTCCTTCCCAAAAGACTTTCATTTGTTGTGGTATGGATGTCAATAGAAGAAGTTGGTGATGTATGCTTCGTCATCTCCGAAGCACAAGGGTAGAAGTTAAGAGTGACGAAGAAGGTGGAGCGGCCAATTAGGCCATGAGGGCTTCCAGATCGACATCAACGTTGCCAGCTAGATTTTCGCCGCCAGGCACGTTGGTCCATCGCCAGGGACCCCTTTCGTCTTCAGTCGCCTGGAAGAAGCCTTCGGCTCTGCGCAACGTCTCGACGTCGAGATCCGTGACGTAGGCATTGCTATCGTTGGGGTCTCCAGCGCCGGGCTGTCCGGGCTGTTGCGGCAGGTTGAGTTTCATGCGGACTTCAAAGTCCGACGACATCATCAGATCATCCTTGACAAGGCGGTTGCGACCATCAAAGACGGTGAGGACACGCTTCTTCATCTTCATCTTGTCGGCGCTGCAGCCCCACGAGTTGGGGTAGTTCTTGCGGCGCTTACGTGGCTGCTTGTGGAAAGGTATACCGGAGCTAGAGTAAGTAACTCCAGCGCCACGGCTCGATGTCTTGGAGTCAGATGCTGCTTGGGCGTTGGCAGATGTCGGTGTGCTTAGTGCAGACTTATGCTCGTGATCATCGGCCTCTTCTTCCGACTCGCCATCACCGTCTCGTACGCCGTTCGATTCGGTAGTTGCATGTCGCTTGATGGTATCGTTGGTGTCCTTGTCATCGTCCATGGAGGCAAGCAGAGCTTCGTTGATCGCCTCTCCCGGGTCAACCTTTTGGACAACATCAAGCACACAATCCTCGAGATGTTCGTAAAAGTCTTGCGGAGTCTGGAAGATCTGGCTACAGATTGAGCATTTGCCCGTCGTGCCAGAAGCGTTGCCGACGTCTTTCTTGCTGGATGCTCCACCCGCCTGCTTCTTGCGGCTGTTCGGCGGAGCCTGCTCCACGTGGTGCACCGTTGTCAAGTGTCTCTTGAACACATCTGCACGGTTAAAGCTCTTCTCGGCTGCGGAACCAGAGCCTGGGCAGAACCCGCAGATCATGGTCCCTTTGTAATGCGTCAGGGTGTGTCGGTTCTTGTCGTACTTGCGTGAAAAGCCCTTCTTGTTGTAGTCACAGCTAGGGATTGGGCACTTCTCCGGCCTTTCGTTCTGATGGGTGAGCATGTGAGCCTTGAGATCCTTGAAAACTTTGCCACATTCAGGGAATGGGCAGCGGCCTTTATCTCTATCTTCAGCTTCAGAGCTGCTGCCTCGTGTGCTGCCATTGCCGGCCCCGCCCCCGAACGAATTTGACGAAATTCGACGTGCTTCTGCGGATTGAGGATATGGCTGCCATGCAGACTGAGCGGGCTGAAGGTACGGAGAGTTGCTGCGAGAGATTTTGAATGGCTGAGATCCAGATCGGCTAGAGTCTGCCGAGTGGTTATGCTTGAGGGTGCTTGGGCGGTTCGAAGATGAGGCGGTAGATTGGTTGGATAGCGGCACGGAGATTTTGGGATTTGGGTTGGAAACAGGTAGGAGAAGAGCAGGATCTGTCGAGACATGCCGGTTAGCTTCAGGTGCAGACAAACAATTTGACGAGAAAGAAAGGAAAGAGAGAAGTGTGCTGAGCAAGAAGGAAAACGGACAAGAAGATTCTAGCGGCGCAACATAGCTGCCGCTGCTTTGACCAAAGAAAAGAGACTGGTAAGGAGGAGAATGATCGGAAGAAAGAGAAGAGACAGGCGCATGGGGAGCAGCCATCATAGTTGGAGATAAGGAAAGAGGAGAGTTAAAGAAAGAGCCATGGGGGGGTTCAACAAGCTGCCCATTCTCCGACCCCGAGCAGTACCACGCAGCGGCCTGCGGGTGCGCTTGAGACGACGTAGAGAAGGGTGTACAGGGACGCTGCACATGGGAAGCATCTCCAGCGTGCTCAAGACTGCTGTGGTGGGGGGTGGAGCCGAGCAGCGAGGTAGCGGACACGGGCGAAGCAAGTGCTTGAAAAGAAAAATGATGATTGCTCGAACTGGAGCTGGAGAGGGATGTGCCAGAAGGAAATCTTGCCAACGCATCGACAGACAGAGGAGATGTAGGAGAAAAAGTATGACACTCACCGACGAAGCTGGACAACCTGCCACCTTCATCCACAGACGAGAAGTCGGGCATTGATCCGTCGGGCATGGTCATGGCAAAGGTGTGGTCGAAGGCCATTGGCATCGCAAATGAGGAATTTGCCATGGGATCGAATGCTTGCGGGGAGCCTCTGACCGAGGAATTTGTGGAAGGGGCGGATGCAGACGCTACAGAGGCGGTGCAGGAGGCATTTGCGAGGGCGTGTGCAGGTTGGGGGTATGAAGAGTGCATCGGTTCTTCGAAGAGGTCGCGGTGGTGGGGGGGTGCGAGGGCGGGTTGGGTGCGTGGGTGGTTGAGAGGCCAGAGGCTGTCGAAGCTTGTCTCATCATGCGGTGTGCTGGCGGAGAGGGGCTCGTAGGAAGTGTGGTCTCGGGATTGCTGGTCGTAGGGGTTGCCAAAGGGAAATTGAGAGTCGAAGACAGCCTGGTTGGGAGGGACAAAGGCGGTCATTGTCGGAGAGCGAGGGTCTTGGGAGCAACCAAGGTTCGGGTCGGGACGCGGAGAGTTATGAGGAAGTCAGAAGAGAGGGGTTGGGAGAGGGCCAACACGAGCTCGCACACCAGTCAAAGATCGGATGAAGGCTGCCTCCTCATGGGCACGGCGGTCTGCAATGAATGCACGCCAGTCGATACAGCAGGCCCAGGAAGTCGGGAAGGGTGACAGGGAAGAGCAGCAGCTCGGGAGCCTCCCCGGGAGCACGGTGCGCGCGATTAGGTGCGGATCGGCGGGCAGCCGATGCACAGCTGCTGCAGCAGCAGTAGCAGCGAGAGAGACAAGAGATACCTGGGCCGGCCAGGGATGCTCGATGCTGGGAGCGCGCGGGCGGATTTGGATTCTGACGGGTGGCCAGGCGCGAAGCAGAGTCGCGTGGTTGTGAGAGATGGTCGTGCCACAGCAAGCGGTGCTGGGAGCGTGACAACTTCTATAAGCCAAAGACACGAAGCTCAGGACGTCCAGGCAGTGCAGCGCCCTTGCCAATCAGCGGCGGCGGCGCGGCGGTGGAGCACGGACAGCTGGCCGCCGCATCGCGCCACGACTTTCGCACAAGTATGACGCCAGACGCGAGCGCTCATGCGCATCACCCCCCTGCTGGGCCTGCGTTGGGCCAATGCGGGCGCACGCACCGGCGGCACTCGCGGCGGTCTTGCCCCAGCGAGCTTAGAGCACATCAGCCGATCATGCCCGCTCCCGTACCACGAGGACGGTGCCGGACCCAAACGCGCTAGCTGGGCGTTTGGGGGAGGCTATGCTACGGCTTCACCGCGTGGCTGTGCGCATCCCCCCAGGCACGCACGCCGGCCACTGGCCTCAGGATCTGCTCAGGATAGCAACGTCTAGCTGCATCGGGCAGCTTGAAGCCCTCCCTCAAGCCACCAGCCATACAGCGCACGAGCGTGCATCATGATTTTCCGCCTGCATGCGGGGCCCGTGTGCCAGCGCGGTTAACCGCCATGGATCTGCCACCGTTTCAAGCGCTAATTTGCCCTTCACTGATGCGTTAGGCAACGCGTGGCCTGTGCCAGTTCCCAGACAGTAACCATTGCCGATTGACTTTGTGACTTGCAACGGCCTGTTCGTGTCTGTTGTGCCACACGGACGAGCAATTGGGTCTTCCACCACAGCGGCCGCGGCTGCCAATCTCCTCCTCGCTACACCAATCGACCAATCCCGACGCCACGGCTCGACCTATCGACACGGCTAGGGGTCATCCTTGCAGCCACTCTGCACCCGAAAGCTACCATTGGACAATTGTAGATGAGACAATTCTGTTGGTGGCACACATTGATCGTATGGGACTGCACACGGGCCGCTCCCAGATCCGCTGAACCATCCTCCCGGCACGCGGGGCCCGGAGCTTTACGATCCACTGCTGCCAGAGTGGCCTGCGGGCGAGCGACAAGGATGCGGTCACGACTGATCTGGTCTGACGCAAGAGGCAAGCCTCGTCCCGGTGCTGCAGAAACGCAAGGCGCTTGCAGCTGAGTTTTGTGTGCTGCCCCGCCTTCTGGAAGATAGCCGGAGCAGCGATCAATCCGGCAAACCAACGATCTGCTCCTCGCTAGTTGCCGGTGGGTTTCCAGTGTCACATTCTGTTGTCGCTTCCAAAGTCGTGCCACAATCTGCACATGCGTGCCTCTTGGTGGCAAGCTTGGGATGCATGTGGACCGGCATGCATGCTTTCCCACGCTCGAAACGTACCAGACCGCTCTTCAGAATTGCGCGTCCGCGCATGCAACTCTTACTCTTAGTGCTCTATTCTGAAATTCAACGTTGCGTGCATAAGTAAGGCACCGCAAAAGCAAGATCGATGCGCTTTCATGGTCTATCTATACCATCGGTCTATGTGAACACCCTGTACCTGTATCTCGGTCTCATTCCGCCTCGCGAATCTTCTCACTCATTGCCCGATCATCGCCGGTGACTTCGCGCAGGAAAGTCTTGTCTGCATCAAACAGCATGACATGGAAATGCTCAATCGCATGCACGCTCTTCAATGCAGCCCAGTTCTTGAACCACATCACATTCTCCCTCCCGTTCTCGTCCCCTTTGCGAAACACCCGTGTCACAAAGTCGTCTATCTGCTTCCGTGCGGCCGGCGTTAGGTCGCCCGTCGCTGCATCTTCCTCAAAACCAAACTTGGTCCAGATGACGAGGTGCGTAATGCGCGTGTCAATACCGTACGGCCAGTCATTGTATAGAACTCTATAGTCCTCTGGCCCCACTTCAGCTACACTCCCCTTCGATGTGGATGGGCAGGCATCAGTCACTTACCCGCGAATTCAAAAGGGCCGCCTCGAGGACTGACGTCGCTCCATTGGACGCGCTGCTTCAGGATGAACTTCATAACGCTCCCCCACTCCACGGCAATGTCGCGCATGTATTCACGATACCTGCGCAGGTTCGATGGCCAGCGCGTGAATTCAGCCAAGCGGTTCTCCTGGATGGTAGTCTTCACTCTGGGCCAGCTGCAGCACCGTGCATACACAAGTCAGTCTTGGCATCTTGTCGAAATCATAATGTGTGTTTGCAAACTTGAGCTACTTCCACTGCGAGCATGGATGGCATGGAACATGAATGAGGAAACCGACTGACCTCCAGGCGGTGTAGTCTTCGTCCGCCAACGCCAGCTGAGCTTGATCGAAGCGATCGCATACAAGCAGGAAAGCGGGACACACGGCTGTACGCTGTGAGGCTGGGATATGAGTGTTCCAAAATGCTAGCCCGTCGCGCGAATGCGGAAGCGAGGGGTCGTCCTCGCGCAAGACTACAGTGGCATCGCGTTCGGCATTGAGACTCATGTTCAATAGGGGTGACGTCTAGGGGGGACGATCCCTCTCTTAGTTGGCGGAATTAATTATTCTCACGCCACAACCTGTAGCGCAGACGATGCCCTACCAGCTGAGACGACAGAGGCGGATGCAGGAGGTGAATGCACACGGGTAGTTCAGAGAGATGCGTGGCTTCTGAGTCAACTCCGGTGTTGCGGTGTGCAAGCCACTTTTCGTCTGTGGCGGGATGGCTGTGCACGGCACTAGCGCAACAGCCGCAAAAATCTTCCACAAAGTTCCCTCCTGTCTAGCATTGTTCTTTAAAGTAATTATAGAAACTGCATGTGGATCCTCGATGCTCGGACGCACGTCTGAAAAGAGTATTGGATCAGAAATTTGTGCTAGCCATCCGGGTAGTCTACATACGCTTCTCTCGCTAGCCATGCACTGGTACATGTTGCGCCACCATCACCATCACCTGAACAATTTGTTCTTTTTCACCTACACAGCTGCTCGCTTTCTTCCCATGCTGGCAACTAAGCTCCACACTTGCCTAAGTAGCTCCCTTGAATACACGCATGAAGGTATGATTTCCCAGGACCTGCTCGTCTGATATCTCCTTGAACCATGGCGGCAAGGGCTGCTTGGCGGCCGTCATGACCCATCCCAACTTCTTGAGCGCAGCTGGATCGGCAATCATTGTGTCCAACCAGCATTTGTGCATGTTCTGGCTCCAGACACAGCTCAAGCTTGTCAGAGGCAGGCGCGAGAGAATCCTTCCCTGCTGGTGCATCATGGTGCCAATGCCGGTATTGGCGTCCAGAAATGCTAGCGTCGCGTGCTTGGTACGTCGGAACTGCGCGCAGACATCCACGAGAACACGCGAAGGGCTTAGAGGCAAGAAATCCAGATTGTGCGGGCAGAAGGTCTCGCCATGAGCTTCAGTCACATAGACATGCTTGATGAGATTTGCAGTAGAATTTCGCATCACTAAGGCGAATTCAGCTGGGGTTGCCCAAGCCGTGAAGTCTTCAATACCTTCGAGCTCGCCATCATTGTCAAAGATACCGGGATGTCCATCACAGATCATGCGATATTCGTTGCCACCAGATCCATCGGCGTTGCTGTGGAAGCCAAAGACATTCTCTTCGTAAAGGATGCGGCGACCTTCGATGGCGTAGAACTTGCTAGCACGGAGGATTTCAGGGTAAACGTGGACATGAGACTTGAGAATGTGATTGAAGGAATCAAAGTTGTCGTCCACAGCCTCAGCAATCCAGCCCATGAGCAGCGGTGCATCATCGCGCACGAGGAGGTATTGCAAGATCTTTCGCTGGATCTCGATAGGCAACCTTTGTAGAGGGAAGCGGGTCAAGTCCTTGAGAATCTGGCGCATTGAACGAGTCTTAGTCTTCGTCTTTGGAGCAGGGTATTTAGACGCGTTGGTAGTGGGTTGGGTCGCGCCGTGATGGACATCTTTGAGGACGTTGGTCAGATCAGCTAAAGGTTGAGGAGAAGTATTCGACATGTTGACTAGTCTCAGAGATAACAGAACGGCCGTAAAGCTTCAAAGCTGATGAAAATCAGGTTGGTGGGTCAAGGCTTGCGAAAGGTGAAAAAAGGGAAGAGCACGGAAAGCGCAGGACAGGCAGGTGTTACTGCGTTGAGCATGCCAACGAGCAACAAAAACCACTTTTCAGCATAATAAATTCTATCACACATCACTGAAAGATGGAATCTTGACTTTACCACGTTATATTTGGATCATCGCACTGAATGTGCCGCCCGTATCTGTGCTGCAAATGAGGTACTTCGCCATTGCAGCTCTTGTGAAGGCGACTTTGCAAAGCATGATCTCCGGCTGCGCTATCCGTAAGCCTTCTCATCCATGCACAGACACAGGGGTTTGCAGACAAACCCACCGGGAATTGCGACGTGAAAAGGCAAAGGTGAGCCAGTATGTGCATGGAACAAGGTGGGATCAAAGCTCACATCACAATAAAACAGTGGGTTAGGCTTGGCAGGCTTGGATATTACCGCGTCGAAGCAAGAGACAACTGAGTCGCTGGACAATCCGATAAAGTCGCTGGCAATGATTGTACTTCGTGTGCTGAGATTTCATGCAGGCTACTTCTCGTAACATATACATGCATCAAGCTTCGCGAGCTTTGAAGCCCAAATCCTCGTCATGCTGCAGATTTTGTTAACCTGTGATGCTTTTGTAATATTCCAGCATTGTAATGCTATGTCCAGCAGTGCACATACCCTTTCTTTTCCCCCGTCCTCACTCCTGCACATGTCTATCGGCTGCCGGTCCACACATTCTTCAGGTATCCATCCCTCTGGGTCAGCCTGTTGAGCGCATCATCGCTCTCGCCCATAGCCCTCACGAAGCCGCACAGAGCATAAGTCTGGTTCTCGCCGGTGTAGCGACCGTTCTCGTCAACCTTGGCGACGGAGAGCTGGACGGAGGCGTGGTCCTTGGCCTTGATGATGCGGTTGGTGGCGCTGCACTTGCGGGGGACGTAACTATCAAGTTCCTGTCAGTATTGCTCTGTCTGAAGTACTTTTATGTGCATCTCGCGCCGGTCATGGCTTGTGTATCTCGCTCAAGAACAAAGCCGATCATTGCCTCCATCAGAGAGGCCGAGGATGCCAAAGTGGCATATCAACGACAAGGATATGGGGACAACATACAGGTCGACAAGCTCGCCGCGTTCGTTCTCCATATTGGCAGTGTGGATGATTTGGTAGAGTTTGATTGAAGTATTTGGTCGGATCTACTACCGCCCTTCGACCGACTTGACGAAATTCAAGATGGGTGGTGGGCTGCCAAGACCCCGCGGAACTCAGCCGCGTTGTGTCCTAAATCACGTGTCAAGATTGAGAATGCATTGCTCTGATAATTGGCACATGCCGGTACCATGGGGAAAAACGCCGCGCTATGTATGCTATGCACTGATGGATCCATTTTCCATACATTCAAATCATGGTGCCAGTGTCAGCTCCTCCACGTCCCCGATTTGATCTTGTAGCGATACCGCTACCCTGACCTTCACCCATCGACGCCTTGCCAGCCTTGACCTCGAATCCGGCCGCCATCATGTTGACTCTATAGAGTTTCAGTCTTAGAGCGCGCTCGGTCTCGCTCGCAACCTTCAGGGCCTTTTCATGGGTCAATCTCCGGTCATCCTTGGCCAATGCCACTAGTTCGCCATGGACAGCGTCGATGCGAAACCCAGAAAGCTGCCCGCTGGAGATTAAGGATACGAGTTCGGTTTGAATGGATCCATCTGTCAAAGTGTCTGTCGCAGGGATCGTCTTTGTCGTTGGCGGGATTCTTGATTCCGAAGGTGAGAAGACGGGGAACGCAGTCGCCATGCTCGAAAGGCTCAGCCTTGAGAATGGTGCGACATACGCACATATGGCCTTCCTCCTGATCGTAGCGTACAGTGGGTCCACATGTTTTTGCAAAAACACATCGAACAAGTAGTCTGCACGGTAGCCCTCAAGTATCTCCAGGGCTTGTGTGTACTTTCCGCCAATGAAGTAGGCCACCACTCTGCGGAGATGAGGCTCAAGCTCCAAAAAAGTACGAAAGTCCGCATTGTCCAGGATACGTCGTTGCAGTTCCTCTCGATTTAGGGTTGCTAGCGCACAGAGGGCACCATAGACTGCGACATCGTTCGGAGTTATAAGCTGCCGCTGAAAAGAGATTCCAAGGCCACTCCCCACGCCTGCGCTGGGTTTTTGCGTTGTATCGAGAGCAATATAGGCGGGATCGGCGTTGAGAAAGCGGTCTGCAGCTGTAGGGTAATTACCTGAAGCCATATTCGCAAGGCCAGCAATTGGGTTGATGACGGGGTCTATTTTGGCTTTGTCCTCTGGCTTTAACTGCAACGCTTGTATTTTGTAAAGAGAAGTCTGTACCGCCATCCAGTTCTCTTGCGCAGCCCCTACAAGCACCAAGCGCAGTGACATGTCGACAAGATGCTTAGGCGTGGTGCAAAACTCCCGCATACGCATGTAGGCCTTGTAAGCATTATTGTTGTCACCGATGCTGTAGTAGTGGTGACCGAGGTCTTCATTTCCCATTCGTATACTTTCTTTGATCAGATTGTTCTTATATCCCTTGAGCTCATGCTCAAGCTTCTGTGTTTCACGGTTGACAAGCTCGCGTGTCTTGGTTGCCCACTCGACGTCAGTGGAGGCATCTTTGTCGTTGTCGACGGCGTATTGAGAAATTTCGAGGTAGCGATCTACATCTTTGCCTTTCTTGGCCTCTGCAAGCGCTAATCGGAGCGCCTCTTTCGAGACGGGTAGTTGGGAAGAGGTGGCGATGCAGACGAGGCGGTCTAGACGACTTTGGCCGTCGTAATTGGCGATGTAGCTGTCCAGATCCAACTTGGGAAGCTCTGAGAGTGCATGTCAATACAACAAACAATATAAATGGCGGGGGTTGAAGTAGCGAATATACCTGTAACTTGAATTGCTGAGGCCTGGAGGGGTCTCTGGAGCTCTAACTTGTCACTCATAGTGGGCTAACCCCTGATCTTCTGCCTCAATCGCCGGGCGAAAGTCCTGCTTCTCTTTTGTCAATGCAAGATACGGCTCAGGAGATATTGATGAGCACAGGTAAGTCAGGTCGTGAGGACCAGCTGTGTGGAGCTACTAGGATGAAACACACCATGTCATCCAAGGGTCTTCGAAGCAGTTATCGATAGCACAACCGCAGTAAAGCAGCCACTGGTGGTCGATCAACCACTTGCATCGAAGCGTGAAGAAATAAAGTGGCAACAGGACAGCGATGACTTTAAACTAGAAAGCCAGATTTGGAAGACTTTGCATTGCACAGTATTTGATGACCAAAAAATGCTTTCCTATCAGCAAGGGCGCGAGAGTGCATGCAAAGAAAAGGGTATAAACATCATTGTCATCGCCCAACCTTCCACCTCTCCAACGAGGCAGAAAGTTGGAAGAGAGAGGAATTAGAAAGCTAAACTAAGGACAAAAAAACCTGTCAAACGATAGTTTTGGGCTTTTCACTCTGCCGGCGTAGCGCTCCTCGCGTCTCGCCCTCTCACACTGCCCAAAAACTTATTCCGCCTGCTCCCAGGGCTATTAACGCTGCTGATGAGGCTACCAGCGTCGCCACTCGGCTGGAAGGTGCTGGAGATGACGACAGTGCCCTGGCCAGCGTTGACCGTCGTGGGCGCGTTTCCAGATTCAGAGACGACAAGCATGCCGTCTCCAAGATCCTTGTCCGCACCAAAGGTGTGGGCATCCTTGACGTGTACGGTGAACTGCGTGTCTGCGGTGCATTGCACGCGGAAGGTCTCTGAGTGCTCGTCAAACGCATGCGCCGCGCCCTCGCCTGCCATCTTTGCCTTTTTGCTCTCGTGGACTCTCTTGGAGCCCTTCGGGCCGGTCTGCTTGATGGAGATCTGAACGTGTTCGCCCTCATAGCCGGTTGCCGAGACGATGGTGAAGCTTGCGGTTCCGAACTCGCCCACACCGTGACCAACTCCGCCGGCAATACTCGGAGAAATCGACGCGGCTCCCATGCTCGCCTGCCGTCTATGCGAAGGAGTGATGGAGCCTGCATCAAGTGCTCTCCCAGCTGCAGACGGCGGATTTGTGCCATTGGAAACCGGCTCCTCGATTGATGGAATTGGGTTGTCCGCTTCCTTCTTCGTGCCTGAACGACGGAGACCCTTTGTCAAAAACGACGCGCCTTTACCGACCTTGCCAATCACCTTGACCGGAGCACCAATGACCTTACCAGGCTCTGCAAAAGTACCAATCCTGGTGGTGGTGCCTTGGCGGATCTTGGCCACATAGTCCGGCTTGAAGAGGAACTTCAGACGAACTGTGCCGGACTTGCCATCCAGAGGTAAGTGCACCTCTTCGGACTGGAATGGCGTGAGTTTCGAGATATCAATGACTGATGTACCGAGGAGATCATCGCTATCGGTGCGGTCCCAGTCAAAACATTCCACGGAAAATTTGGCTGCTGTTCGCGAGTTGACGGCAATTTCAAAAGTTTCGTTCCAAACGGGATGGAGAGTTTTCTTCTGTGTTTCGGTCTTGTGTACCTGCTTCCCATTGAGGTGAAATTTGAGGTATGGGTCGCTGTAGCCATTGCGATCGGCAGCCGGTAGGTCTGCAGCATCGTGAACCTCCACACGAAGTGTGCCCGAATTGTTGATGCTCTCTGAGGGATGCAACTGCATCTTAATGGGCAGATATCTAAGATTTACGTGCACAACGTTCGTGGACCCATCCTCACCCTTGATGGTGAGGGGAACCGTTTGGTACTGCAAGAATCATTAGAATAGCACGATGCAGTGTGAAGGAGCTAACTTACTAAGCCTTGTTTAAGCACGTCAAGAGTTTGACCCGTGAGCTTCGCGAAAACGTGCTTTTCGTCACCATCGCCCGATTCGCCCTTAGTGTCCACTTTTTGGACAAGTCTAAGAGTGATCCTGGAGACATCAAGCTCACGAATAATTGCATCTCCCGTTTCATTGAAGTTTGTCGTCTTGGATCGAGCTCTGGATGATGAGTAGGCTGGTTGGATGAAGTCATCAATGAGAACCTCGACGTGGCAATTGGCTGCGGCGAGCTGGGATTCTTCTAGTCGGAAGATAATCAAGCCGGACTCGTACTGATCAAGAGATTCTGCAGTCAGTTTGATCTTGGGGACTTTGCTGACCTGCACATCATTGACATCTCCCTGCGTCTGTTCTTGTGCATCCAGCTTTTTCATGACATCAGCAGCCTTTTCATCGGCAGTTCCATTGACGGCTTTTTTGTCAAGCGACGCCCTTGACTCAACCGACTTGCGAACATCAGAAGACTTTCGAATGTCCGTGGACCCGCGCGCATCATCAAGTTCAGCAGTCTCATCCTTTGGCTCTTCTACGCCCACAATCGGGTAGAAAGCGCATGTGAAATTGAGAACACCTTTAGGAACATCCTTGCCTTGAAGCTTGAGTGGAGCTGCGATAGGACTCTTCTCGTCGTGGGTCAGATACTCGCCATCGGGCCCCTTATGCATATACTCCGTCATCTTGACCTCGGTGGAGCCCAAGTGCCGATCGCTGCCACGACTCTGGCGGTCCATGACCTCAATAGAGATTACTTCACGCTCCGCGTGCACAGGAACGTAGAGGACCTCGTCGTAGTCGGGATCGAGGTTGTTCTCATACGTGGTAGTACGTCCCTTGGACACACCACTCAAGACTGCACGCACATATGGATCTGATTTCCCTACGGTCTCCACATTACGAAGATCACGGGCACTCTGGATGTGGATGCGGGCCACGCCAACAGGAGTGACATAGCCACCGCCGACAGCGGATGGCCCGGCGAGAGCGACAGGCCTCCACTCGAGACGCATTTTCGCACGCCCGCTCGACGTACCGGCAAGATTGTACCATTCTTGTCCCTTGGCCATGAGGTCTAGCATGTCGTCGATCTTGATTTGGTAGGAGCCCAGTATCGGATCCGCAGCAATATCACGATCATCCTTGATGACCAAGCCAAGCTTAGCGGTTTTGCGGTTCGTGATGAGAAGTTCCTTGGTCGCGTCGGGAAAGATGGGGTTGTTGGTTCGCTTCAGCTTCTGCGATATTTGCACCTCCTTGCCGTTGAGCAGTAGGACGGCGTAGGGGTTGAGCTGCCCGATCAGACTCTTGGAACCATCAAGCTCCTTGGCCTGATCGACAATAAACTTGGCAATACCAGTGTTGGACTCTGGAGGGGGTCCAGGTTGGCCGCTCTCGTCCTTCTCACCTTCTAGCACGGGGTAGAAGCGTACGTCAGCGTGGATTATGCCGCGGGCACGACCACCTTCCATGACCTCCAAAGCAAGATTTTCGTGGACATGCTCGTCGTTAAGACGCTCGAGGGCGAAAAGAGCAGTTCCAAGGTCCTTGTCTTTACGGTACTCGTTCCAATCATATGACGCGATGTGGATGTTATCTCTAAGGGATGAGACAATGAGATTGAAAGTCTGGTTCCAGCGGGGCGTGGAAGTGCGCTGAATAGTTTCGGTCTTGCCGAGCACATCGCGACCGTTGATGGAGACTTGAGCGTAAGGATCGGGGATGCCAGGATGCTTGTCGGGGTTTTTGAGGCCCTCTGCAGAATGAAGGGTGATTTGAACCACGCCAATTGCTTTGTCAATGTTGCCCGAGAGCATCTGAGCAATCTCAATGGGGAAGACGTTGGGCTCGTACATCATCGGGGCAAGATTTGAGTGAATCATCTCTTGGATGAAGCCTTCCAGACCCGGGATCACGTTGATGTCGAAGCCAAACATGTCACCACCGAGAGGTTTGCAGACATAGTCAATCTCAGGACGACCGATGAAGCTTATCTCAACCCTTTCGCAATGTGGGAAGGGAATTTGAAGCTTCACCTTAACCTTCATGGTGCCGGAAAAGGCAAAGTCTTCGACAATGACATCGAGACCCTTGCTGACAAGACCTTTGCCCACACGAACCTCGAGGACAACCTTGGGGTTGATCTTGTTCTTGAGCTGGCGCGCAGTGAGGTCAGCGGTGTCGTTGGGGTTAAAGCTGAATTTCCAGTCCATCATGACAATATCGTCTTCAGATTTAGGATAGGTCTTGACGTGCTCAAGACGGGGAGGCTTGGTGCCTAAGATGAATGTCTTCATGCGCAGGCTATCAAGGAAGGCAGGAGTAGACGTGGAAAGGACCTGGTCGACGGAAGCGATGATGGTGTCGCAGAGCACTGGCGCATAGATGGGCCAGAATTTGACGAGGAAGCTGTTAATCCACTCAAGAGACTCATGGTCGGTCTCGAGACCCTTCAAGGCCATCTCTCTACGAATATCGTCACGTGCGTTGCGACGCACGCGGCGCAGTGAGGTGCGATAGTAGGTCGCGCAGAAAGCGCCGATGACAAAAAGCATGGCCAGTCCGCCACCAAGAATGGTGGAAACATAGGTGGCAAGGCAGGCGAAAATGATAATTCCAGCATTGTAATACCAGTCGCCGAACCACTTGTCATCGAGCTTGCCCTCGAGCCAGCTCTGGTGTTCGAGGAGGGTCGGACCCTCATCGTCCTCGGGATTGCCCTGGCCGAAGCGGGGGCCCCAGCCGGTGCGGTCGCGAGCCCAACGGGCGTCTTCATCGGTTGCGACGGTACCGTTGAGTTTGGCGGAGCCGTCTGCGGCCTTTTGGGTGGAGGGTGCGGCGATAGCACCGGCTTTGGTAGGGGCGGGAAGGTCGTACTTTGATTTCTCATCTGAAGCATCCTTCCATGGGGTTAGTCTTGAGGCACGTGGACGAATCAGAGAAGGGACATACGGCATCCGACACTACCCCAACACCATGGGACCTGCCAGAATGAAAGCCTTGTGGGACGTGCTGAGAGAAAACAAGTCAGCTTCTAGCGTAAGCAAACGGTGAAGAAGAAGTGCGCACAGATCGCGCCTGAGCAGCCTTCTGCTCGGGCGTGGCATTTGGATCGAATTCAAAGGCAGCCCCACCAGCCTTCTTGGTCTGCTCAACGATGGCGCGTTGTGCCTGCGCTGCGGAGATGGGCTGCTTGGGGTCCTGGGCGGCCTCGACAATGCCTTGTTGCTTGAGCTCATTGGCGCGGGAGTCGAGCGACATGATGGCTAACGGCGAAGCTGCAGCTCAGGCAACTCGAAAGGAGTTCTGGGAGAGTGGACTGGCAGAGGAGGGTAGTTGTCGCGGTGAGGGTCTAGAGCATTGGGTGGTTGGCTGGGGTGCCAAACAAAGCTACCCGTAGATGCTTCTGCGGGGAGGGAGGAAAAAAGAGCTACGCAAACGGGCCAGCAAATGTGAAGTGGGAAGCTTGCAACAGTAACGCAAGGTTGGGACGAATAAGAGAAGAGAAACGGAGGTCTGTGGTGAGTGGTACGAAGCAGGCGGCGGAGGCTGGCCAAGCGAGCTGACAATGGCTTCCGTCTCAGCTGCAACAAGGTTCCAGCAGCCGCCGAAGCGCCGCTTGCCGCAGATGATTGGGGAGACACAAGCAAGTTGCACGTTCCCGCGCGCGCGCAGCTCGGACCAGCTCGATCGAGCTGCCCCACTTGGCCAAGGACTCGTTAAACAAATTACTGCCTTGGACTGGCCGCTTCGATTGGTCGTCCCTTGCCGTGCTGCGCTTCCCTATTTCTGGGCAGATGAGCATTAGGCGAAAAGCAACATTATTGATTAACGACCCGATACGCTGTCCTGACAACGGCCAATACCGGTGCTAGCTTGTTGGCAACCCTGACCTGCAAGTCATGCCTTGGTCGCATGGGTGTGCCGCAGGACTCGGGATGCTCAACATGCCAGATTGCTCGTCCACAACAACCCGCTCCATGTTCCATCTCCATCCACGCAGTGCTATCACCACGTCTCCTTTGTACTCTAGGCAGCACTGTGTATGTGCAATATAGCTGTTGTCTGACCTGTATTCCCATGATGTCTGTGACTATCGGCCATCTTCATCAGCAGCGTCCATGGCGGTGCGCAGGCGTCGAGCACTTGCTCGCGAAGCACGTATAGCTCGCGACAAGGCAAAGAATGCCATCACATCGCCCTCGTCATTGCCCATGAAGCTGTTGTGTGCTGCGGTCCCCTTTGCTTTCCTTCCTCAGTGTTACTGCATTGTATCCCATTCAACCCCCCCCTGTCCCTTCCATGCTCTTTCTGTCGACACTCGCAGCCACTCAGCTCCTGACAAATACCATCTTGTCGCTTCGCCGCTGTGCTTCCACTCCACAGGCAGGCCAGGTTCCGTTTACACTTGTCGTCACCTACTGGGTCTGCAATTCCGTGACACTTCTTCTTGCCCTGATGTTCTCAGGCCCAGCCTCGACCTCTTCCAGCAACAAATTCGATGACCTCCGCATTCTTTGTGCTCTGGCGTCAGTCCACGCCATCGCCATTGTGGCAGCAAGCATTCATACTGTCAGCATCTCAAATGCAAGTGGCTCCAATAGCCCAGTCGCCATTGTCTTCTTTGCCTTCAATGCTGTCTTCTTGACGCCGTTTTCTACTTTCTGTAATCTGGTCCAGGCTCTGCCTCAACTTGACCGCCTCTTTGGCCCGCATTGCGACGAGTGGAACCCATGGACAGCATTCCTACTAGTGCCAGTATCGACGGTCATTGCGTTGGTAATGTCTTGTGGTAGGGACTTGGTTGGTGGGGGTAGTCCTTGGTACTGGCGCAGAGGATGGGCAGTGCTGCATTTCGCCCTGTCGGCGGCTGGGCAAGGGCTGCTGGTACTTGTTTGGCTCTGTTGCCATGGATCATCGCCTCCAGATTCCTCGATTTCACCCTGACTGGATCTCGTAATAGACCGCGCCATCTCTACGGCCTCATAAGCAAACTGAGGATGGATTTTACCCGCGATCCTCTCTTGTACCCTGACAGGTAGCAGTTCCTCATACACATGGTCTACCCACTGGCACACCACTGGCCTCGTCACGGCCGGATCGATGATTTCTTCGACGCCGAACGCATTTGCTGTCCTGACTGGATTCATCAGCCGGGTGTAGTCCTTCCGCAGCTTCTCGTACAACTCCTTCCTGGCGTTTTCACCCGCTTCCTTGGCCCGCTCGTCAATATTCTTCCCATCGGCAAAAGCATCCGCGCCCGCCTCCTCTGCAGCCTCGGCTTCTGTCCGCGCCTGCTTCGCCGCCCTGGTTGCGGCCTCCTGCAGTTCTGCTGAGTGTCCGACCTCAATACCGCCATCGAGCGGCAGCGAGCCCCAGTCGCCCGATGGCCACGCAACGCGCATCCGTGGCTCGCGGCAGTCGAGCATCACCCCGCCCGCCACTCCGTACACCCGCCGCACCACGACGCTGAACACTGGCATCGTGCTCGTGTAATAAGCCATGGCCAGCGCGACACCGTGCCGCATCGTTGCGCTGCGCTCCGCCACCGTGCCCACTGCATATCCTGGCACGTCGACAAATTGCAGTAGTGGCAGGTTAAACACGTCGCAGAACTTGATGTGCCGCGAGAGCTTCTGCGAGCCAGCTGCATCGAGAGCGCCCGAGTTCGCGTTCGGGCTGTTGGCTGCGATGCCTATGGGCTTGCCCGCAAGGCGGGCAAGGCCAACGATGACCGTGTTACCCCAGAGTGCGCCGATCTCGAAGAAGCTTCCCTTGTCGGCGACGGCTGCTATTATGGCATGCGGTGAGTAGGTGCGGGCTTTGCGGCGGGGAATGATGCTGCGCAGCTTGGTTTCTTGCCGCGATGCTGGATCTGTGACGGGGAAGATAGGTGGGACAGCGGTGCTGCCGCAGTTCGGGAGGTAGGAGAGAACAGTCCTCAACTGCTCAAAGGCTCCTTTTTCGTCAGCAGCCAGATTGTCTATCGTGCCATTTCGTGCATGCATGTCCGGGCCGCCGAGTTCTTTTAGCGTCAGCCCTTCCTCGAAAGTTGCGCCTGCCACAACTGCTGGACCAGCGTTGAACAATGAGGACACGGTGGCAGTCATGACCGAGAAGTGACACATGGTGACGCGAGCAGCTCCCAAGCCAATGGCCGGTCCAAGCACGGCACCGAGGTTTGGAATGCCGGCATTGATAGCCTTGACAGCAACATCAATGCTAGGAAGTGGAGGGATGTAAGAGAAGCCTTGAGTGGCAATGGTTGTGACAGAGCCGCCACCAGATGAACCGTCCACTAGTTTTATCATGGGAATCCTGAGACTCAGAGACAAGTTCTCCATGTAGATCTGGTAAAGTCAGCTTTGAGATGGGATTGGAAAAGGAGAAATTATACCGTCTTGCTCATCATAGCTCCATCCGCGTGACCCGCACGAATACTGTAGTCATCCGCCGTAAATACAATCCTTCTTCCTCGCAGTTTCCCAAAACCCTGAACGCTATTACTCGGTACAAACCCCGCAATTTCCTCGCTGATGCCGTCCCACTCCTCCTTACTGGGTTCGCCGTCCTCGTTAGAACTAGCCAAAGGAAGCTTGGACCGCCAATCGACGTTGCCTGTCACACTACCAACCTCTTGGAAAGATCCTGTATCAAGAAGCTGGTGCACGCGTTCTCGCACCCAAAGCTTACCGGCCTTCTTCTGACGCTGGTAGCCGCGAGTCTGGGTTGGTGGTGTGGCGGCGATGGTGCGCAGGCGAGAAAGTTGTGCGAGAATGTCTGAGTAGTCTGCCGGTAGCGTGTCGTCGGGGCCCTTGCGTCGAGACTTCCGGCGTGAGCCTGAAGCATTCGATTCTCCGGAGCCGTCTTTCAGGTGCGAGGAGATCTGGTCCAGGCGCACCTGTGCCTTGTTGGAAGGATCATCGTCGTTCGCCATTGCGACAAGCCTATGCACTGCGATCAATTTCCCTCTCACAAGTCTCCTACTTTCTTCTAGTCGCCTTGTGTAAGAAGCTGTCTCCAAGCAGACTCACGTATTGCTTATACTTGATGATGTAGTGTGATCATCCACTTTCCCCAGACAAATGTCGGGCCTCGGTCCAAAGAGCCCCGCATCCCCATACTAAACGAAACTCATTGGCCATGAAGGCCAAATGCATGTCTTTGATTTTGGAGAATCCCGTTCTCCGTATTCTACAAACCTCAAAGTCTTCTTTGTTAGAGGTATGGCGCATCCGCGAAGCCAGTCTCCTATCAGGAAACTCCTAGTTGCAAATAGGTAAGTTGCTGTAGTTTGTAACTTCCAAGTATTCTCCTCCGTTAGCACAAGTAACATGGACTGACAACCAATACAAAGAGGTGAAATCGCGACTCGAATCCTCAATACGGCTCGTGAGCTCTCTATAGAAACATACGCCCTCGCTACGCCTTCAGATTATACACACACCCTTCATGCAACCCACATTCTTTCCCTCGAGTCTCCCGCCGCCTACCTCCAAATTGACACACTTCTTTCCCTCGTCAAGAAGCACTCGATAACACATATTCACCCCGGTTATGGTTTCCTTTCCGAATCGCCCACCTTCGCTCAGCATGCACAAGAAGAGTGCAATGCTACCGTTATCGGCCCCGGTCCTGACATCCTGGAGCGCACAGGCGACAAGCTGGCCGCGCGCCTCCTCGCTGATGAGTGCACTGTCCCCGTCCTACCCGCCATGACGACTCCGACTGCATCTGTCGACGACATTGCTGCATTCGCCGACAAGGCAGGCTACCCAGTCATGCTCAAGGCCGTTGACGGCGGCGGCGGTCGTGGCATACGGCTCGTGCGCAGCGTCGCAGACCTGCATACGCAGGCGCGCGTCGCTATTGCTGAGAGCCCGTCACGCCGTATATTTGCAGAGCGTGCGGCCGTCGACGGCTTCCGTCACATCGAGGTACAAATTATTGGCGATGGGATGGGCGCTGTGCGGCATTTGTGGGAGCGCGAGTGTTCGGTACAGCGGCGGTATCAGAAGATTGTCGAATTTGCGCCAGCGCTACCAGCTGCAGGAACGGCGAGCGAGACGGGGCGCAGGCTGGTGAAGGAGGTAATCGATGCGGCGGTGCGCATGGCCGAGCGGATTCGATATAAGAGCTTGGGGACGTTTGAGTTCCTAGCGAATCCGGCAACGGGCGAGTTTTTCTTCCTAGAGGTCAATCCACGGCTGCAGGTGGAGCATACTGTGACTGAGCAGGTCTGTAGGGGGCTGGATTTGGTCAGCCTACAACTTCGGATCGCTGCTGGCGCACGGTTGGACGATCTGGTGGAATTGAGTCTGCTTGAGAGAAATCCGCTACAGCCACCACAAGGCTGTAGCATTCAGCTGCGTGTGACAGCGGAAAATACCAGTACGAATTGGAGTCTGAGTGTGGGCACAATCTCAGCCTTTACTATGCCCAGTGGAAACGGCATACGAGTAGACACGGCATTACACGGGCTGGCGCACACCACGATCTCAGCGGATTTCGACAGTCTTGTGGCAAAGATTATTGTCACGGCACCTACGTGGAAGGCAAGTGTCGCAAAGGTTCGCCGGGCTCTAGAAGACACTAGGATAGATGGGGTCAAGACCAATCTGGAGGTACTTCGAGCAATTGTTGCGCACGACGATTTCAAGAACGGTAGGTGCGACACGTCATGGTTAGAGACAAGGCTGGGCGACTTGGAAGAAGCATTGACAGACGAGCCACAACGACTACAGCAGGTTGAACAGAGGTTGCAAGAATCTTCGGCCTCAGAAAAGTCCACCAGCACACTCTCCGGTTCGTCCAGCAGTACAGTGGTGTTGCGGAAGGGCGATGGGTGGTCCATCAAGCTAGGCTCGCCGGCTACTGCAAATTCGGCTAACGGTGCTACTGATGGAGAGACGCACCATCTCAAGCTGCTGCATCTTGCGAGAAATGAATTCCCCAATCTCCTGTCGGCCACCATTGCGTATGCCACCTCATCAAATCCGGAGCCAAAACCAGTTAATGTAACGATCTCTTCGACTCGAGCATCGGCATCAGCAGTCGCCGGCACATCTGACCAACGACGGGGCGATCCATCAGATCCACATCATGTGGTCATACCATTTGCAGGTAAACTTGTGGAAGTTTGCGTCGACGAGGGTGATTATGTCAAAGCAGGCGATGTGATCTGTGTTGTGTCACAGATGAAGATGGAACTCACAATCTGCGCCGGACAAGCCGGGCGGGTGACCTGGATCTTAGAGACTGCAGATGGCGAAGATGTCGGCGAGGGCACCCTCGCAGCCGAACTAGACCTCAACGACGGACGCAAAGCAAGACTCTAAGAATCAATGGCCAATGGCAAACCCAGCACTTTGCAACTACGCATCTCCACTTCATGCAGGCGAACTTGCGGATGCAGGAGATACGCATGCAATTAGTGCCATGCGCGGTCTCGGTTGGCACGAGCCCGGCGAGAGTCGGTGCGACAAGCTCGCATAACGCACAAGATTGCAGACCGTGTTATGCTGATCTGTCAAACTTATCAGGCGCCACCCCAGATCAGTATGCGGCTGGACGTAGCAGCATGCATTTGAGAGGCTATTAGTTTATGATCTGTGAAAACTGTAAAATTTGTGTGAAACTGAATGGACATGAGGCTCCGAGATCGAAAGATGGAGTGAGATCGGCGGATTTGCGCGATGGGTCCACGGATCTGGTACTTGGACAAGTCTCGGCAAGGCCAGGATATTAGCATATGTCGTGCATATGTCAGCCGCTATACGAGCACATGGCTAGAGGCGTGCTAGATGCAATGTCTTCGAGCAAGCATGGCAAGATCTTAGTGATTGCAGAGACGAGCATCTCGGGTGGTGCAGAGCTGGGGTACATCCATGCGTTGTAGCACCGTCGGAATTCAAGCATCGACAGTAGCACTTTCCCGGTGCTTCAGCCTGTCGGATGGATCTCACAGTGCTTACGGCGAACATGCGCACACCAGGGAGCATTAAAATCTCAGCAAGGTATGCTGACCCCTTGTTTGACGCCTGTGGGATGGTATCAGGGACCTCAACATAGCTGAACGATGGACTTGACAGGGATGAACCAGGCAATTTCCCACCCCGAAGCAAACGCACCGCATCTCTCGCGGAGTCAACAATCTGGAGGTCCACCAAGGGCAGCTCTTGGCGTGGGGAGCGATTGGCTGCGCTCGATTCCCATCGTACGAACGGCATTGAACTCTTGAGTCGTCCCAGGTTCATGGTAACGAGGGCAGCCGGCGCTTGTCGTCAATGGAGCCGCTGCTTACGTTGCGGCAAAATCTAACGAAGCCTCTTCCAACTTCATGTCTACCCTTAGCATGGTCTGCCGTTCACCTGTTGGTGGGGACCTGAACTAGTGGAGTATCGGGATGCAGCTACTCCTTCTCTGCACTCCCACCGGCCCGAGTCATCCTCCCGCGGCCGCTGCATGCAGCGAGAGAACTGCACAGCCAACCATTCTTCAAGGCCTAAATCCGCTTCTGTTATCCCTGTCCAATCTTCTGTAAGCACTTCTGCTTTAGCCCCGTTCATTTGCGATAGCAAGCAGAGCTGGCATGATCGACACTGGTTCTTGTGCTGATATTCCTATACTTCAGCGGCCGTCACTGGCGTCGGGTGTTGCCCAAGCAGGTAGGCAAGGCGTCATAGGACTTTATCAAACACAGTGATCTTCTGGCTGCCCACTGAGCCGGTAGGGCCAAGTACGTACAGACCTTGTGCTACCTTTGAGTCGAAGATCTCCTGCTAGCGCCGCTGCCTCGTCTTGCCTGTTGCCTTGCATTAACGCTCGTCCCGCTTGACGCCGATCACTAGCGACATTCCCCCCTCCTCCCATCGCCCCTTTTCCCTTGCTTTTCTTCAGTCTCTGATGATAGTGGCGACTTTCATCAGCTCCAGCATCAGTGACATGTCTTCCTCAGGTAGGAGGGTAGTGTGAAGCTCAATGATTTGTTATGATCCAACTGGCCCATGCAGCTGTCCGTATTGTTAATTTACGCTTTCATTGAGCCAACCTCCGTGCTAAATTAAGCTACAGATTCTTCTGGCCCTGGTTCCTCGCCTTACATTGGTAACGCTTGAGGGACGGAAATGTCATGAGATAGACATTACCATTGGCTCAAGCTTGTGCCCGCATGTTCCTATCATGGTCCTGTATGCGGCCTTCTCGCTTCGCTTATGGCCAATTGGCCAAAATGAAGCCTCGGGTAGCTGCATGAAGCGCGCCTCTCTTGTATCTCTGATGCCCCTTTCTGTTTGGTCCCTGCTTGCCCCGCTCGCCTAAGTGCGCCCTTGTCCATATGGTCATTGCAGATTGCCAGTTTGCCACATGCAAGGCCCCAACGGAGTCAACGATGGTGCTCTGCAGCTACCTGGTTTGCGACGCAAACATCGCTCAGTTGTTCCGACGCGGTACAGAAAATGACCTCATGCTAATGTAAGGCCAACTTAGGACTCACACTCCGAGAACGGCATGTGCCACTCTGCGCCTGTCCTACTCTTGTTTCCGAATGAGTGCACCATTGTTGGTCTCGAGCGACGTGAGCCATTCATACTCTTTGTCATGCTGCACTGATTATCGTCGTCAAGACCGGCCTGGTCCCTGTCCCTGCCTCCAGCACATACCAATGCAGCTCGCCAACGCCAGATTTGTTCAGGGTTTTATGCTCACTTGAAGCCATATTGACAGCTTGTCCAACATCTGCTGCATTGTCATTGGCATTGGCACAGGCCCATCTTCCTTGTGCTTGACAATACTGGGTTTTGCAATTTGTTCTCGCTGGTGCTTCTCTGCAGCCAATTCGCGGTTCTCACCGACCAAGTCCGACCCCTCCGGCGTTTCTCACTTCCATAACATGAAATAGCAAGCGGTACTTGAACGTCAAGATACTTCATGTGGCCATCGTTGTTTTCTTAAACTCCATGCAGAATATTCTCACTACTTCCTGCTCACCCATCTGCACAGGATACTGATCCACAGACACGTCTTCTTTCTTTCCAGTCTTTTGCATCTTCTTATCCCATAACGTCAAATCACTTGCCAAGATGCCTTGGTGTACGTACTGTGGTCAATCTTTCACTCGAGATGAACATCTTGAGCGACACATACTCACCCGTATGCTGAGTCCCATCTCTTCGTTCGGGCTTTAGATGTGGTAGCTCTGCTTACCGTCGATCGCAGATACCAATGTCAAACCTTACAAGTGCCCAAACTGTTTCATGTCTTTTGCTCGACGGTAAGTCTCCTGATCATCAAGGCCTATATTGTTACTGACAGGAAGCTCAGTGACCTTTTGCAGCGACACTACCTCGTTCACGGTCGAGACCCAGATCAACAGGATGGAGAAGCTGGTGGTCACAATGGAATGCTACCGAAGTCAGCCGGTCGTACTCCCATTGCATGTCACAACTGTGCAAAAACCAAAACGAAGTGTGACAAAAAGTTTCCATGTAGCCGTTGCGCTAGTCGCAACTTGACGTGCACAGTACGGCCCACTAGAAGGGCCACAAAGAGTACACGTTCAGCAGAGCAGACGAACAACCCTAGTTCCATAGCTGCCCCAGTTTCCAAGGTCGACATCACACCTCCCTCGTCGGGGTCTTCTAGCGATGACCGTACAACTCCCGATCGGCAACCAAAATCGGTCCCCACTGATTCTTCTATATTGTCCAGCAATGAGTCTCATCCGCTGTCACATTATGAATTACAATCAGCGACGGATTTGGACTCCCAAGTATCACTCAACCACGACCCCGTCGCATCTCCAATGTTGGCCTCTAGAAAATGCTCATATCAATCCGATTCCCCACAACTAAGCTACAGGGAAACCGAACAGGTTGGATCACAGCATATAGAACTCCCACTCAACATTTCTAACTCGCCGGACTATCTGTTGGACTGGTCTCAAATGCAGACTTCTACAGATCCAGTTGATTGCTTTGATCAACTTCATCTCTCGAGACAGGACCTTGTGTTTGGCGCCCCGATGGACCTAGATCCGAATGTTTTTTCACATGTGCACCAGGAAGATTACCAAAACATCTTCCCACATCAATCCAGTGCGACTGCAGCTGGGTACAACATCCTCTCCGCGCCGTCTTCGAACCCCACAACCGCGGTTCCTACCTATTGCTTCTCTCAGGCTACCGAAACGAATGTCGCTCCTTGCTCCAACGAGTTAAATCCTTCAAGGTTTTTGGACGAAAAATCTTGTTCCTTCGATCGATCCCTTTTTTCAGAATGGCCTCAGAACCTTAGACCTTCAGCTTCAGTTTCGTCGGCGGCTATTCACATGGATGCAGTCACAGCGGGCCAAGATGCTTGGTCGGTCTTTCGATGCATGCCATACGTACCCCTGCGCTTTTGTCCCAAAACGGCTCATTTCAATCTCCAACAACTTGAGCATATTTTAAAAAGTGAGGACACGTGGACGAGTTTTCATGCCATTTCAATTGGTTCAATGTTTGAAGGTCGCAGTAGTTCCAAAGCTTTTCATATCCAGCCACTACAAGAGGTGACACGTGATAAGATGCTGGCTATCACGCAAAACTTTCTGCACAAAGCACTTGAACTTTACAGTGAAGAAATCTGTATTAATAACGACGACTTGTACAACCTTGGAACACCCATTCAAGGAAGGACCATCAACACGGGCGCCTACAATAAAGTTCAATCGCATGTTGCAGTACCCCCTTCGCGCAGATCGAATTTCCTGATTCTACCTCCGACAACGGTCCTAGAACATTTTCTACATTCGTTCACATGCACTTTTGAAGAGGTTTATCCTCTAATCTCACGCGGTGTTTTAGATGCTAACGATCTGATGCGGTGCAAGAATGCAGACCTGAAAGCCTCTTGTCTATTGATCCTACTCATGATCGCTCAAGGGGCGCTAGTCAACCCGTGTGTGGGCAGCCGTTGGCTAACTTGTGGACTCACTGAAGTTTGTCGGATTAGTCTATTCGATCTTGTTGAAAAGAGTACTCTTGTAGTAACGGACACGAATTTGCTCCATTCTGCTCTTTTGTTCACCAGCCTGTCAGCTTGGAGTGGAGACAAATGGCAAATGGACATTGCCATAAGTCAAGGGAAAATGTACTTTGCAATGCTGAAACATTCTGATCTTATTGAAGGTTCACAGAAGAGACGCATGACACCTCTGAACCTTCGAGAAGATACCGAATTGCTTTGGGAAGAATGGATTCAACAAGAAAGCCGAAGCAGGTAAGGGTATTTTTCTGCATTACCCACTCATACTCATTTGTTCTTGACAGGCTTTTCTACGCTTGGGTAATGGTTGACCAAGATATTGCGCTGTTTCACGACTCGACTTCACTTCTCTCAGTCCACGAATTCGATGTGCCACTACCATACCCAGACAGTCTTTGGCGCGCCAAATCATCTGGTGATTGGCTTCCCCTCTACAAACAGATGCAAAATAGTGTAAAGAACTATTCTATCACAGACAACCATCCTTTATCGTTACGTGGACTCTTCTCACAATTCATCGATCCCGCAGACACCACCACTGGCCGAAATCTTACCGCACTTCAGCTACGGCTCCTTCTGTACCCGCTTCAAGCCCTTGTCTTCCAATACCGTCAGCTTGTGTCATGCTTTTCTAGTATTACGCCTTCCAATAAGGATGGCTCGTTCTCGGCAGGATCTGACAATTCCAGGACAAGGTCTTCCACAGCAAAGACTAAATTGCCAAATTTAGCGTCAAGCACTCATAATCGTCTTGCCGAAGTTCGTACCTTGCTACAGCGCTGGTTCATTCTTGCTGAGCAGTATCTTCGCGTAACACCTCTGTGTCCGCTCATGCAATCCGCACTTGTTGTTTTTCACCTCAACTCGTTAAACACTGTCACAAATTTCGCTGAAATCGAGACACTCGCGCGTCGCGAGTCTAAACTTCCCAATTTCAATGACGATGGAACCAGCCAAGGGTGGACATACGCGCATATCATGCGCGTTCACGCGACGTGCATCGAAAATGTCCCATTGGCGGTCTTTCACGCAGGTCAGGTGCTGCGCATCGTTCGCAGCATGTCGTGTCATGTACGTCCACCGTGGTGGGCCGGCGCGGTGTATCGGTCAGCTCTTGTGCTGTGGTGCGACTCGTTAAGACACAATGACGCGATGACCACGACCAGTGCGAATCGGGCCACTTTTGCTGTCGACAATCTTGCTCCAGATCATCCACTCATAGTCAAATACCTAGCAACCGGAGAGGGAGTTCCTGTTCTGACTCAGCGTGATGGGAGCCAGATGGGAATCGACAATGCGTTTGCGATTCTTTATCATTGTATCGATGTGCTTGCCGAGGGTGTGGAGAGTCGCTTCGTGGAGGGAATTGCTGGAAAGCTAGACCGCTTGGCCAAAAGCTAATGAGCCGTACCCTATCGCATCAAAAGCATGGACTAAGAGTGCCTTCGAAGCCTCATAACTCTACAACAATCAAGAACCTCCGAAGTGAAAGGTGCTAGAATGCATGAAGGCGACTAACAAAAAACTTTATACTGGCTTGGCTGGCAAACAACAAACACGGTCTTCTTTTTTGGTTTTCTTATTTCCTCGAATTTCTTCTTTCGTTCCTGAAACCAGCTTGGAATAGGGAATCAAATGGCTTGGACAGAAATGTTGAAGGCAATGATGCATCTTGCTGAGCTTCGCCAATGGAAAGACTTGAGGCGCAGATGATTTGGCAACGCAAGGCTATCGCATGAGCATGGACAGAGAATTTTCAATGGGCTAACGAAGCAGCCCAATCAAAAGATTTTCCCTTAGTTCAAACCGCCATACAATCCATGATCTTAAGAGGGACTCTTGCCACGCCCAGCAGACTTCCAGAGAGTGAGATGTAAGAGTATATATGCCCTAGCTGTGAGATTAACAGATGAAGCCAAGGAAGCGCACATCCAATGAAACTAAGGGTTAGCGAACTTCATCGGCATCTACAACCTCCGCGACCGCCTTTCCCTGCTTCTTGCCTGCCATAAACCAGCCCGGCGCAGAATTGCAAGCCAGCAATGCCGCTCAAGATCCTCGTTCTCGGCATGCCATGGAGTATTACCATCGGGAACCAACGCTCCGTGTGACGCCCACAGCCCAGCTGCGTTACTTTGTTGAGCGTCGTATAGCCGTTGTTTGTGTGACCGCGTACTTCGTTTCGAGATCTTGGCGGATTAGCGGCGTAGGATGTGGTAGTACGGTCAACTAGGATTGCGAAAGCCATACTGACATAGCGCGACAAAAGTAACGGTGAACCAGGATTTTGAAGGGGAGCCGAACGGGTTCCAGGGGGTGGGTTACTCTTGCGTCCTCGCGATGTCTGGGGTGGGGGTCAGATTAGCTGGCACCCACAACGGGAAATTCTAGCGGTGGTACACTGAAACTTCTTGTTCATCAATTGTGACAGAGAGAGACTTGCAGGTGGGCTGCAAGAACATGTCAGTAGGAATGAAGTCCTCATGCAAGCCGGTAGCTTGGGTGCTTCCATATCTCAAGCAGTACCTGTTTGTAAACACGTAGATGGGCAAGGCAAATATCTTCTATTCCGTGTTGAACCATATATTTTTCCTCAAACATTGTCGACAGCATCCCATACGTCTACAAGGACTCCCAGTGCTACCTCGTGATCATACTCTCCCTACCCGGGCCTGTACCGATGTGGCTGACCTTGACCCCCGTATACTTCTCAATATACTCCACGTACTTTCGTGCATTCTCCGGCAGATCAAGCCACGTTTTTGCGCCCGTCGTCTCGGCCTTCCAGCCGGGCAGGATCTCAAACCTGCACTTGACCTTCTCCAGCACGGCAATGCTTGCGGGGAAGCTCACCACGACCTGCCCGTCGACCTCGTAGGCGGTGACAACCTTGATCTCGTCAAAGGTGTCCAGCACGTCCAATTTGGTTAGGTTCAGCGAGGTGTAGTCGTTCACCTCGTGGCTGTACTTGACGACCACGAGATCCAGCCAGCCGCAGCGCCGGCGGCGGCCCGTCGTCACGCCGAACTCCTTGCCGATTGACTGCAGTCGGTCGCCGTCGGCGTCGTGCAGCTCGCTTGGGAAGGGCCCGGCGCCGACGCGCGAGGTGTAGGCCTTGACGACGCCGATTACGGACTGCAGGCTGCGCCAGCCGAGGGTTAGGCCGGTGAGGACGCCGCCGACGCCGGTGTTGGAGGAGGTGCAGAAGGGGTAAGTGCCGTGGTCGATGTCAAGCATGATGGCGTTGGCGCCCTCGACGAGCATGCGAGCGTTCTTCCTCTTGGCGTCGCTGATCGTGGGGATCTGGTCGATGACAAAGGGAGCCAGCTTCTGGGCGAGCGACTTGAGGGTCGCGAGCTCCGTGTCGACGGAGTAGTCACCGAGCAGGTCGCCGAAGCGCTTCTGAAAGCCGGAGGCGAGATGGCGGACCTTGGTGTCGAGCGTGGCGGCGTCGTAGAGGTCGCATATGCGGATGCCGGAGCGGGACATCTTGGTGGAGTAGGTTGGGCCAATGCCTTTCTTGGTGGTGCCGACGGCCTTTGAGCCAAGCTCAACCTCCTCGAGGCCATCGATGCGAAGGTGCAGGTCGAGGATGACGTGGGCGCGGTCGCTGACGAAGATGCGGTCTTTCGTGCTGATGCCTCCATCCTCGAGAGTCTTGAGCTCGTGGAAGAATTGTGCCGGGTAGAAGACGCAGCCGCTGCCGATCAGGTTGATGCAGCTGGGATTGACCAAGCCGCTGGGCAGGATGTGAAAGTCATACATAACACCATTGGCCTTGATGGTGTGGCCGGCATTATGACCACCTTGGGCACGCATGCAGATGTCTGCATTGGAAGCAAGAATGTCGACCTACAAATACCACTTGCCGTTAGCATCTGAGGATCTGAGTTGTGGCGCAGGTCGGTCACTGCAGCGAGGCCTCGGAGACGCGCAATGCAGGGACGAGCAGGAATGGCTATTATTCGGAGAAGCGGAGTTCGTGTAGAGGCACGCTACTCACCAGTTTTCCTTTGCCCTCTTGTTGCAATTGTCAGCAACTGGATCTTCAATGCTGCCAACGTGCCCCCACGTGATGCTTAGATCAGGTGGGGTGGGGGGAGTCAATGCACTTACCATCGCCCCATTGGGCGCCTACCACGACGGTCGCCATGATCGATCTTCTGCTGAGCTTGATCAACACCTGCAGCTGGATGCGCGGTGAATATGACAGGTGCTTCCCAGCGGACTGGAATGCTTGTGATGCCGCAAGAGTCAATGCAAAAGTCTGTCGAGTGACGTGTGGCTGAACGTGGGGCGCTCCGTCTTCGCTGGGCAGCGGCCTTGGCAGGGGCATTGGCATCAATCATGGTCGCCAGAGAGGTCACTTATTCGATACTCGGAATCCATTCAAGTGTAGGGCCCACTATTCATAGAGAGTTGGGCCAGGACCGTTACCTGGCCCCCATTACATACTAGCGCAAGCGGGGGAGGGGGAGAGGGAGAGAGGAGGACGACGACGAGGAGAGCAGACAGGAGCCCTGTAGACCACCAAAAGCACACCTTTTCCCACTCTTTAACCATATCAGCCGCAGTGCCGTGCGCCAAAATATCATAGACGCCCTTGTGCTAATTCAGACATTGCGCAGGAAAATTCTTGGTGCTTGATCTGTCGCGGAAGATTCGAGGTAACAAGGTGGGGTTTACAGGAGCGAATCTAAGCGCGTGAAGACGCTCAGGCATGCTGCAACGACCTGTTGTTTCGGGGTTAGCACGCGCACATCGGGTGTCAGTTGGCAGTGGTCATCGCGTACCTCCATCTGGAGCTCTCGGTCGCCGACTGAGTTGGTCTCGTCCGTCACGGCCTGGCCCAGGTTGGACCCGATTCCCTGCGATGCGCCCGTGCGCTTGCCGAACGGGAATTGCGAGTACTCTGCCAGAAGCTCGTCAACTTGCGCGAACGACCGCTCGCGCGCTTCGTGGCTCATCGAGGAGAGCGCATTCTCCAGCACGTTGGCCGCATACGCCGCGCAGACCATTGTGATGGTGCGCAGATATCTAAATTCTACCTCGGCCGGTAGGAACTGGCTCGGAGGGATGACGACAGTCCTATTGGTAAGGACATTGCGGACACGCTTGCGTAGCTCGTCCTTTGCGCCGCCGTCCGCGACCGGGTGGGTGGCCATGTCGAAGAGAAGAAAGTTACGCTTCTCGGTGCGCAGGATGCCTTTGTCCACAAGACCCTTCTGTAGTCGCTCGCGCACCTGCTTGAGCTGATATCCGATCTTCATCAGGTTCCATGTTTCACCTAGAGCCTTGTAGTTAGCATCCTGTAGTCTCCCAGCTTCCGATGCATCACTCACCGCTCATGAGATCAATCCATGAGCTGACGCTCATCTTCTCGCTGCTCTTCATCATCTTCAGAGCCTCGTCCAGGAGCACCTCGCCCGTAAGTGTGTCGTCAACAACCTCGATGATGCGGTCGGCCAGAGGAAATCTGCGGCGGGAGGGGTCTTTGGTCATGCTCACGCGACCTCGGAAGGCCAGCTCCAAGACTATACAACCGCGTAGCGCGTAAGAGATGTTATCATTCCAGAATGACAGCAGGCCCTGAAGTGGCAGTAAATGTCAGCGTATCTGTCACACAGGTTTTTTGTGGGGAGGGGGAAGCGGTCCGCGTACCTGCTTGTCCTTGAGACCCAGCAGTAGCACCTCCTCCATCAGCGTCAACTTGGGCTGTTTGACACGCTCGGCACTTTCACTGATGTCTCGCGGGTCATATGCTATCTTGTGGCCGTTTGCACCGCTCTCGTACGAGGTTTCGGGGGCTCGAGTTTCGTTTTGGCGTGAGGGAATAGGGGAACTGACGCGCCCTTCGTCGGTCGAGGCTCCTCCGCCAGCGCCCCTGCGGCGGGTGAGGCCAGAGGGTGCTCCAGACATGGCTTGCTGCAAATGTCGCGGTTTGCGGGTGTGGAAGTCGGGGTTAGGTTCTGGCAGGGAGGCGGATTAAAGATCGTCCTGGCGTGTTGAGCAGGCGGCCGCGCTTGTGCAGTGTCCGCTCAATTGCAGTGCATGTCTCGGAGGCAATGCCAAAGTCTGCGAGAAGTTACAGGGGAACTGTTCAGTGTGCAGCGCAAGGCCACGCCGCGAAAGATGATGTGTTTATTAAAGCGTGTGCCTCATCTCCGCGCAGCGCAGATACCGCTCACTGTGCCTCGAGCAGCGCCGCCAAAATCATGCAGGCTTGGCGGCTTGGAGCCAGATCCAATTTCCATCAGGCTGGGAGTACTGCGCAAATACCGCAGCAGCCACATCCCAAGAGCGCGCACATTGATCAATTAGCAAAATTGGAATGCTTTTGAGTGGTTGAAAAGAGGTCCCAGGCGAGATCCTCGTGAATTGTCCGCAAGCGCAGCTATATCTACAGTCGAGCTTACTGCTCGTATATCCGGCCAGTACAGCCATTTCCTTTCCTCGCCCTGCTCCGAAGACTTGAAATGGATCTAATGAGCTATACGGTATTGTCAGCATCCCCATGACGTAGGCGTATGAAGGAAATGGTTGGTGCTTACCATCAGGTTGGTTCAGGATGTAGTCAACAGCTTTGTCCACTATGCGCAATGTTTCAGTAAAGTCTCGTGTCAATGCGTTGTGGATGTGAACAAACCGCTGTGGATGTTGTCGGCGTCCTTGTCAGGGATCTCAATGCTGAACTCCTGTAGGGGCATCAGCGGGAAAATGGTACAGTGTGGGTATGGGCTGAACCGACCTCCTCAATGGCCATAACAACTTCAACGGTATCGAGCGAGTCCAGTCCCAGGTCATTCGAGAAGTGAGAAGTAGAGGCGAGCTGGATCTTGATGAGTACACTGGCAGTAATGATTCTGCATGTTGCGAGTAGGTTTTAAATACCTTGGAAGCGTCCTTAACCTGTTGGCAATGAGTTAGCAAATACGACCACCCATAGAGCCATGCAGTCAACGTGCCTTGTCGAACCCCTTCAGTAGATCCAATATACGGCCCTCAACTTCTTGCTTCGACATCCCACCAGCGGCGGCATACCACCTCACCGAGGAGACGGCCGGGAATTGTGATCGAGCAATGCTCTTGATGGTAACAGGGCGCGCGATGACAGGGCGAGAGAACGCAACAGCACGTGCTGCACAGCGAGCGCCTTGCACAAGAGGGCGGAACATTGCAACGGTGAGTTAGAGGAGGTGTGGGAAGGGGAGGAGTGGGTGATGAATGTGATGAATTGGTCGAGCCGAGAGAAGCTTGAGAGACGTCAGGGAGCTCCAGCCGTTCCGCGTCTGAAAAGTGTTAAGTCACGTGGCACTGCCTTCAATGCCCCATTCAAGTCTCTAGAACGTTCAAATCTTGTGCTCGAGTGCCGCTACGTCCAATTGAGTCCGTCCTTATTCGTAGCCATCCTGTATCTCGCTTTGTGGCACAAGTGGTGCAGTATTGCTGCTGTAGTAAGCGCTCCAACCTGATTGGGTAGGAGGGAAGGACCTCATCATCGTTTGGGACCTCGAAGCTGTCTTTGCCGTCCGACCGCCACACACACTATCTCTTCACCGCCCACCTTTAAACCAGCGAGCGCAGGTCGCACAATGGCCTCTCTAGCTCGAGCGCGCCCTCAAGCGACGGCGTCAGCAATTTTGCGCGCCGCAACCAGCCCGCAGCACAGTCGGGCCCTGGTCGCCTCCTTCAGCAACAGCGCCCGTGTCGCTGCCCTCCCCGCCGGTCCTCCCCCCGCCGGATACCGAATCCCCAAGACTCAAAGATGGGACACCGCTGGAGAGGCTGCTTTGGACAAGATGGCCAATCGGTTCTTGTTGACCGAGATGATGCGCGGCATGTATGTCGTGCTGGAACAATTCTTCAGAGCACCGTATGAGTTCCCTTTCCCCGGTCAGTCGACGTTCACGCTCACGATAATTTTAGATACACAATTTTTTATCCGTTTGAAAAGGGCCCAATCTCACCCCGCTTCCGTGGCGAGCACGCCCTTCGACGTTACCCCACTGGCGAGGAGCGGTGCATCGCTTGCAAGCTTTGCGAGGCCATTTGCCCCGCTCAAGCCATTACCATCGAGGCAGAGGAGCGCGAGGATGGATCACGCCGTACGACGCGTTACGATATTGACATGACCAAGTGCATTTACTGCGGCTTCTGCCAAGAGTCATGCCCCGTGGACGCCATCGTCGAGTCGCCCAATGCTGAATATGCCACCGAGGTAAAGTCATTCTTGTCGGCCCTCAAGGTCCAGATACTAATGATGTTTTAGACAAGAGAAGAGCTGCTCTACAACAAGGAGAAGCTTCTTTCGAATGGTGATAAGTGGGAGCCCGAGTTGGCTGCCGTGGCAAGGGCAGACGCACCCTACAGATAAAAAGCATATTCTGGCCACTTGCGATTGGCCACTAGCGGGATGTTTTAGAACGGCGTTGGAAGGTGCATCACATACAACTATGTACAGTTGTAATTTATCTCATTTGTCTAATGATGATACTATCAGTTGTTCTGTGATCCCCTTCGACGTATCGCAACGCAGCCAGCAAAGCCAGCAAGACAGCCAGCCAGCTTCTTTAATCAGACATGATCTTTCTGTATTACGATCGTACATCGGATTTGTAATCTAGCAATTCACCTCATTGGGCCCACGGCTCGCCTCGACAAGAGAATGCCAAGTCCCGACTTTGATTCCGCCTCTGCCCGCCCCGACTCATACTCAGTGTATATCTTACATAATATAAAGCGTTAACCATTATCCTAACATGTATACTGAGTATATGCTGAGCATACGCATTTACTAGTCGGGGTTTGGCAAAGTGGCTGTAGTCAGGGCGAGCTGTGACCCTCAACTCATTCCGAATCCTGCGCATTCCACAGTGTATGCAAGTGTGCACGTGTCTGACCGAAGAGGACCACATTACAAGTTAACATTGTCTGCAAGGCATTGGGTCATGATCAGATCAGTGAAACCCAATTCAATGCTTGAGTGATGAAGGAGCGAGCCCCAAGATACCACATGCAGGTGCTATGCTGCTTGAACATCTACTGACTTCCACACAGGCTTTTCTACTCCTTCGCCGCTTTGATCCCTGGTTGGTTACTCGTCTCGTACTTGGTCCTGATAAAGTTTTCCACCTCCTGCTGCTTCATGTCATCCACACGAGAGTCTTCCTTCGTTTCTACCTGGGTATCATCGCCATCCTTTTTCTTTGTCTCCGTGCTGCCTCCAAGTCCCGCCGCCGCGAGCACGCTTGCGCCCACTCCAGTAGCCGCACCGGCTGCCGCACCAACTGCGGCCTTGGCCTGACCCAGATAGCTTGTATCGGTTTCCTCGGTGGGAGGTTGTGCGAGTGGTACGTCGACATCCTTTGCTGCCTGGCCGACGGTGCTCGGTTCCATGGTTGTGGTCTTGTCACCTTGGCCATTGTCGCGCGACTCGGGTGTATGCTGTGCTAGCTGACCATCCGCCAGAGTGTGACTCTGCTGTGTGAAACGTGTCTCAGACGTGCCGGCACGCGTGTCCGAGTTAGAGGCGGGGCCATCGGCCAGCGACACGGCAGCCACCCCTGTCGCGAGTTCTGCATCTGACGCCGAAGTGGGCTTTGCAATCGGAGGCACCACGGCGTCAATGGATGCGCGGGCGCTGAGTGTGACGCCGCTGGGTACTTCAAAGGCAGGCACGCTGGCAATGACCTTTTCACGAGGCTTGCCGTCCTGGCTACCAACCGCAACGGCCTCGAGAAGCTTTCCATCGGCAGAGAGGCGCCACTTGATGGGACCAGTGGGAAAGGAGTGCGGCTCGCCCTCCGGCCAGGTCAGAGCGCGCTCTATAGTTGGTTCGAGTGCGGGCAAGGAACCCCACTCCCAATCCAGCTCACCACCGTACTTCTTGGGGATGTCGGCGGGTTCCATGTAGCGTGCTAGGGTTGACTGGACCTCGCTCTGGCCAAGGATGAAGATTTTGGAGACGGTGATGGGGTCGAACCAGCGCTTAATCCAGCTCCAAACGGTGGGAAAGAAGCTAGGAGCACCAATGATGAAAATGCGGTCGAGTGTTTCGGGATAGTGTGCCGTGGCAAGCTGGCTTGCATCTTGCATATGCCCCTTGAGGTTCCAGAACTGCTTGAGGCCAACACGAGAGATGTCGACAATATTGTTTGACTGTGAGATTGGGGTTTCGGGGTGAGGGCGGCTTGGGATTGCGGAGCAGAGGGGCATAACGAAGCGCGTGAGATTTTCGTAGAGAGCGAAAAGGCGCAGAAGCTTCGGGGGCAGACGTCCAGGCTCTTTCGCTTTACCGGCGGAGGCTTCGTATGCAGACATGCGCTTGGAGTCGAGACCAGCGACTTCAAAGACGTAGACAGGAATGCCACGCTTGTCGCGTCGGCCGGTCCATTGGGGATACTGTTTCGTCACGTCAGAAGATGTGAGACAGAGAGAACGTCATTGGGGGGGTTTCGGACCAGTCGTCGAGTCTCGTCATACTCGTCTACATCTATGGTGCCGTACAGCTCTTCAATCTTCTGCTTCCGGCGCCAATCTTCGGTGTCCTTGAATTGGCCCCACGCATCCTTGGGCACAAACTTTCTTGCGCGCAAATACCGGCTGAAAGGAACTGTAAGCACGAGAGCGCGCGAGGACGTGGAGGGGTCTGCCGATGCTTACAGCAGAGTCTCGTCATCGTGGCTAGCCTGCGCCTTGCCCGAGGGTGGGGTGTAGTATCCCTCATCTTGACATAATTTCTTGAAGTCGGCAAGGGCCGAGGACTGGCTCTCGTTCAGGTGGCCAATATGAGCGGCGGGATACTGAAACGAGTCGACGCGCTGGAGCTGAGCCATGATTGTAGACAGGAGCGTCGGCTGGGCGAGGAACAGCAGAACGGAGGGCCCACAGAGGAGGGACTTTGTGTGGGCTGACTGAGGCGCTCGGGTCGTATGCATTACTTTGCGGTCCGCGCCAGCTCCCACGATTCCGTCACAATTCGATGGCAATGCCGTCATTCCATCGGATCTCTCTTTGACATTTCGTGCGCAGTCTAGCTGTCTATTGATTTACCTGTGCAGTAATACGCTATCGCTGGTATGCCTACTCCAGAGCCAACCTCAACGCTGCCCCTCCAGGCTTCTTCGCATCCCGATTCCAGCACACTATCAGCTCTACCCGACGAGATCGTAGACCACATCCTAACCTTCCTCCCGCCCGAGTCTCTCGCCGTTGTCAGTGGCGTTTCTAAGAACCTCGCCGCCCTCTCAGGTACGAACCTTGCCTGGCGCCTCTATTGCCGGACCGAGTGGCAGCATTGGCATCCTCGCCACAACATCCGGGGTCTTTTGCGTGGTGCAGCTGCCGACACAGACTGGAAGGCTCTGTTCATCTTGCGAAAGCGCATTGACCGCCAGACATCAAACGACTTTGAGCATGTGCTTGCAAAACAGCTAGACCGCATACCACACATTGAGAGTATCGTAAGCCGTGCCTATGACGCCAAGGATGTGCTCTTAGGTCACTTACGTTGCCGTGATGATGCGGAAGACGTGCTTGCCAGGCGTTACTGGGCTGGGGAGATACTGGCCTCGATTGAACGTGTGATTGCTATAGACATATGGGAGAAGCTTCGCGATGGAGAGAATGTGCCGCTGGAGCACGCTCTTGGAAGCCTTGATCTCTGGATCGCCCAGCAGCCGGCATATGATCTAGACGACATCTCTGCCCGCTTGGATACCATTGCAGCCGACTTCATAAGTCAAGCCGGCGATGATATGGAAAATGTGACCGAATGGTCAACGCGAAAAAAGGCTGTGGGGTTGGGCGCTTTCCTTAGCGGATTGGAATTTTTGAGAAGCCCGGATTCCGGCGCGGGATACAGATCTTTGCGCAATTGTCTGATCGGTGTTGTCTTAGCTGATTCAAGTCACAACGCCCTACAACTTGTGAGCGCCGCTATTTATTGCTGCGTGGCAGGTCGCATTGGCCTAGAAGCTCACCTTACAAATTACCCTCTGCATGTCTACATCAATGTCCCAGCTCTCACTGGTCTGGATCATGATGGACGTCCATCGAGTACGTTGGTGGAGCCTATCTTTATTGAGCCATGGGGCGGACACGAAGCTTCAGCTGCTGTCTTGAAGTCACAGCTGACAAGCATGGGGCAACCCGAAACTCTTTTCCCCGCATACTCCAAACCCGCGACCGCGCTTGAGATGGTAAATCGCATGGGAAACAACATTCTTGCGTCCATTCAGGAACTTGGTCTGACCTTTGAGACTGTACTCAGTGATCCTTCGCCTAATCTGATTCCCCGGCTGAGCGCAACGGATACCGGACGGCAGAATAGATACTACGTCTCGCAGCCTGTCCAGCTGAATCCTTTCAGAGCAAGTTATTGCGTGTGCTGGTTGCAGACAGTCATGCGTTCCCCAAGCCAGATCCTCGAGTTGGAAGGCTCTAGGGGATCCATCCAGATTTTGAATCTCCTGGTCCAGCAGCTTGAAGCACATCAGCATGACATTGGCCTTGTTGAGAAATATGTTATACCAAGGTACTCGGCGGACAGTGTGGAGCACAGGCATTTGACCCTTACGGTATCGCAGAAGCTTCGAGACGACGATGCCGCACCGCAGGCCGTGAAGCGAAGGCCGTCGTCTGACACTGGAGTCCGAGGATCTCACAATAATTATTCGGACACGGTCAAGCACCGTGTTGGAGACATGTTCCGACATAGACGGTACAACTATTCCGCGGTCATCATAGGCTGGGATCCTGCCTGCATGGCCAGCCAAAGCTGGATCGATCATATGGGCGTTGACACCCTTCCTGGTGGGCGAGAGCAGAGTTTCTACAATGTGTTCGTCGAAGATCAAAGCACACGATACGTGGCCGAAGAAAATATTGGCAAGGTTGGCGGCGACGTCGAGCCCCGCATCGTTCCAGGCCCAAATCTCATGCGAGAAGCTGGCAAATGGTTCAAGCGGTTTGATTCGCGTGAGCAGCGCTTTGTGAGCAACATGCAGGACGAGTACCCTGATGATTGAGCTCCGGGTCACCACCGCGCAAGGGGAATATGACCCTAACTATTTACGACGAATGATCTTGTATATCACGTGACCGTGTGTCTGGTCCCTCAAGCACGCCTAGGGGCAAAATCTAGATAGAGTTTCAATAAATCAAAGCGGCGAACAGCGTCAAAGAAAACCCTGACCCCATTGAAGTAGCTTAGCTCGTACGATGCTCCGATGGGCAAACCCCTATTCGTGCATTGGCTTGCTGGTGTGCGGGGATATATGCGTGGAACGCCGCCTGTCGTGGAGTATCGGAGACTCGGGTGAGGAGCATTTCTCATCCCGACTACGATGCGACGCAACGCGACCGTGTAAATTCTGCGATCCTCTAGACGTGCTCAACGTGTCACGGCCAAGGGTGTTTTCTACATAGTCATGGCTCCCCTTCCTTGCCTCCTGCGTTGCGTGGTCAATGGCTTCGCACACGATGAGAAACCTATCAAACCTAGATGACATCCAAGCCTCCTCCCTGTACGCGCGACAGGGTGGGCTACCAATGCATTCTGACCAGCCACCATGCCAGCCCCAGGGCGGTCGACGCCAACGGCGCTCGTTGAAGCTTTTCCCTTACATACCTGACAATCCGATCACGGGTTCGTCGAGCACCAAGTTTCATGCATCTATGCCACTCGCAGCACCAGCCAAGCCCTTGAAAAGTGAATCCAGTTATACTTCGGACTCCGCAAAGCCTCGCAATGGTGGTCTTTCCTTTGTTCCTCCGCCTCTACGAATCAAATCACGATTCTACAACGCGCACTCGGCACTTCCTCCTGCAGTATCCGAAGTAAATGGTACTGCAACCTTTGTGAGGAATCCTGCAGATTTACCTAAGCAGCTTGATGAGCCTGCGCATGATACGCCAGCTCAGCAGAACGGTTCCCAGCAATTCGAGCGCCAGTCCAAACCCAGAATCTCACTACAACATCCCAGGCGGAGCATACCTAATCTTTTGGATCTGATCGAGGAGCGGAAAAGAGTCGCCCAGGAGCAGGCTGTCTCCCAAAGCTCAGCGAGACCGGTGACTCCCGTAACGCCAGTACGCAAAACAGAGTCAAGACCGGTGTCTCGGCCGTCTCCATCAAAGCAAGTCGAGGAGCGCGACCCCAAGACACCTCCGAACCGCCAGCCCGCCCAGGTCCAAGCACCTTCTCCGCACAGCACGATTTCCGACGACCTCGGGCCAGTGTCTCCGTCCTCGAGCCATCGAGCGGGCGAGGACCTCGTCACTGCCCTGCGCACCTTGAAGCGCGACTTTCGCAACTCACGTGTCTTCCCGGGCAACAAGCCTCAGCAGCCGTCGACGCGCCCACCGCCCGCCAGACCAGGCCTGCTGACGTACGACGAGACGGCACTGCTGCGCTCGCAGCTCTCTCCCGACGACTATTTCGACGCGGCGGAGGAGCCCGTCATCGGCTACACCAGCTGCAAGGCCTGCCGTGGCTGCGGCATCTGCCAGATCTACGCGACCGCGATGGGCATCCCGGCCGCGAGCACCGCCCACCCGGCGGAAGAAGCCATCATGCACGTCTTCCGGGCGGTGGCGTCGACGTTCACGCCGTCGCTCCCGTCGTCGCCGTCGCTGACGCGCACCGACTCGCGCGGGTTCGTGGGTCTAGACGACGCGTCGTTCGCGCAGGCGCGGGCGATGGAGCTGGAGAGCGGGGGCAAGGTCACGGCGGCCGAGGTGATCGAGGTGGCGCTGCACGGGACGGTGTGGGAGGCGGAGCTGCGCAAGGTCAAGGCGGCGAGCTGGCGCGACTGGGAGGCGCGGGTGCGGGATGCACGCGAGAGGGCGGCGGCGAGGGAGCATTCGCTGTGGCGGCGGAGCAGCAGCATTGGCCTCGAGGGCTTGAAGAGGGCGGGGAGGGAGGTCCGTGCGGCTTTCAGGGGCTCGTGAGCTCTATACTTCTCAGGGAACTATGTTGCTATTGTCTTCCTTAATCTGGTTCTGCAGATGGGTTGCCCATCGACGAGATAGAAGTTGACTACCCTGGTTACAGTGACGCTTGGTTTTGTGATATGATTTACAGCAGTATAGTGGTAGGTCGCTGTCAAAAGGTCCATACGTTCGTATTATCTGACTGCCTACTCGCGGTGAGCGACGGGAAAGAGTTCAGTCACCACGCCTTATGCGGTAGAGGCGCGGAGAGTATAAGTGTCATTTTTGGATGATGATGATGATGATGATGATGATGATGATGATGATGATGATGATGATGATCAGCGAATAGCTCAAATGTAGCATTTTGGTACCCTTTACGCTTTACAGACATGCTTACGAGTAGAATGTTGTAGTATTTGACATGGTGTTTCATACATCGTTCCGAAACACATATGTTTTTATTTACATGTCATATAGCTGAGTTGGGTATCACTATTTTCCAGATCTAAAGGCCTTTTCGATTACCACGTTCCTTTATTTACCGGCCCAGTCCCCCCCTATAAATGGCGCACTTGCACCTCCCTCACCTGGTTGTCCCATGAAAGCGTCGTAGTCGTCCGTCTGCAGCTGTTCAAAGATCAGCGCGTCCCACTGGCCCCAGTCCATTGGGCTGAAATCGAGTGACGCCAGGGAGTCTCCTGGACTGGAGTTGATCAAAGGGTTCGTCATGTCGACAGCCTGATTCATACTGGGGAAGTCATCTGTAGTTCCAGATACATCCATGAGCTCGAATCCAGTGGCTGCATCACAGGGATTCTGCTGCCTGGAGTTGTTCACACCGGCCAATTCTTGCTGCCGGATGCGAGTGACATTTGGATGGGGATCAGGTCGGTTGCGATGGGCTTCATCATCGGCGGCCTGCTGAACTCTCAGTGCCTTCACGAATTCGGGCTCTTGGCTGGTGAGTTGGAGCGAATGCGTAGACAGTCGGGCTTGCCAGGCTTTGATGGCCAGTTTGCCCACCGCAACATGTAGCGTCTTCCTTCTGTCGGTTATGTAGTGAGGATGCACGCCGTACACATCCTCGAGAAGACTCCACAGAGCTCTCGCATCATGCCGGCCTGGTTCACGGCGCAATTCGACAAGGAGCAAGATGAGGCCATTCCAAGAGAAGTAGCTGTCCACGTGCCAAGTGAGCGGACGTAAAATCCTGGTGGTGAAGCACATGACGTCCAGCTCCATGCTGCGTCTGGCCATGGTCACAAGAGATTCACGTTCTGAGGGAGACATGTCTGTGAGCGGCACACCGCAGGTCTGTGGGTGGTGCGATATCAGGCGAATACCGTTCGTGGCAGCGCGAATGATAATGTTCGCGAGAAGATGAAAGGGATTCAATAGATCGCAGAATTGGGCATATTTCCGTTGTAGTATCTTTTCAAGTTCGTCCAACGCGGCATCTTTATCTGCAAGGGTAATATCCTTTCCGAAGAAAAAGGTGAAGCCCGCTTTGGACCCGTCAGCGCGGGGAAGCTGGCTGAAGTAGGTGAATATCTCATAGCGCACGAGGGAGATCATGTTGTCTGACGGACCTACACGTCCTTCTGGGATTTCCTTCAGATCCAGTTGGAGCTCATCGTCTGTCAGATTGGAAGGCATCTTAACGTCGTGATCGAGGAAGGCGGCCGATCTTGCCGCAGAGAGCTCTGCCGCGCGGGCATCGAGGAAGACAATCTGCCACCATACTCGTCGCCGTATCTCGATCTCATAGGGGGTTAAATTTAAGGTCGCACCGTCTTTGTGCAGACCAATGCGTTGGGCAAGACGAAGAGCGACGCCGGTAAGCATCCAGAGAGTAGAGGCGTCGCAGCGCTGTCGTATGCAAAGCTGAAAAGGACGTGTAAGCGGCTGCGTAGAAGTTGCGCGTATACCATGACAAAAGATAGGTGTGTTCTAGCCTTACCAGGTACATTATATAGGACTGGAGCACCGTGATGTCGGTTGTCCTGAGGAAGCCAACGTTCAGCAGACTTTGCTCTAAGGCAACTTGATAGCGATCGAGAAGATTCACTCTAGATTCTCCGAGGAGTTGCTTGCATTCATCATCAGTCATACTCAAAATAGCAAACATGTACATGGCGAAGAGGAATGTTTCGGTGGAGGCGCTTAGCTGTCGCTTGTCGTTCATGACATGGACTGTTGAATGAGAAAGTCAGCGGCAACGACATGCAGCGCGCGCAACCTTCAAGAACGAAACCCGGGAAAATTGACATACTTATGATTTTCTTCTTGCGCCAAGCAGTAAATATGTTCAGCAGCGGATGAACGTTGCTAACAAAGGTTTCCCAGAGGCCGAGGATCTGGGTAGGGCCAGGATGAATGCTGTTAAGATCAGTCCGCGGTCGTGGACCACCGAGCAGTAGACTTGTGGGGCCATCGCTGTGGGGAGGTTGAGAATGAAAGCGGTAATAAGAACGATTTGACTCGAAGTCGTCCTCTTCCTGAAATAGCCCGCTGTTATCCTTGGCCTCGGCATTCAAGCTCTCCCACAAGGTACCATCGATGTAGCGGGTTTTGGCCGCGGACTCGATGACAAGCTGGCCGGGATCCTTCGGCCCTGTGCTTTCGAGAGACATGGGCACGAAGAAGTCGTCGGAAGTACGCTGTGCGGGAGGGACGTCGCCAGCAGCGCGACGGGATGGAGGCACCGGTGAAGGTTTGGGCAGGGCAATCTGAGGATCGCCTCCCATGTCTCGGACCATGTCTTCGAGCTTGCTCAGACGATCAAGGGTCGCAGCCTCAGCAGCACCTCTTGGCCCGCGCCTCCGAGGGAGTGGGGCGAGGTAGGTGCATTGGTCTCCAGAACGTTTCCTGCAGTTCGTGCATGGCTCCAGACGGTCACAACGAACTTTGCGTTTAGCGCAAGGCACACAGGCGTAGCCGCGCATCCCCCTGTGAGAGTCCGGGGAGGAGCGAGAGGACGACATCATGACGCGCAGCACTGCATGCACTTAGGCGCGCGGCTTCTTTCTGGTTAGACACCAGGCCTCAGGACGTCTGGGAATACAGTAGATTCACGGCCGCGAGAAGATATGACATTGGAAGTGCAAGATGGATCAGACGAAGCTATTCAAGGCCTGGCGAACATGCCAGATTGGGCAAATGCTGCTCCGCCGAAAGTCTAAACATGATGACTCCAAATCAAGCACTTCTTGGCTCTGGCCCCCGTGCTCTGCGGCTGAACACTAGCCCATGTCTGCCTGGTTCCGGGGATTCGCCCACCAACCTCCGACCACGATGTTTCGGAGGTGTACCACCTCCGGAGACCAGTGCGCGGTCTACCAGAGTGTAATCATCACCATAATTTTGGTGGCATTAAGCTTGCTTTGTGGCTCCTGGTTCCCACATCACAGTCCTTCTTGGTGCAGCTGAGGCAATAATCGCTCTGCTAGAGGCTCACAAGACCGTAAAAGTGATGTCACCAACACTATACAAGTTTCATTGTAGATGTAGGAAGAAGACCCACGCTCATGTGCTGCTTTGAATTGCCAGTGTCAGCCCCTTGTTTGGCCCAATAACCGGCCTCCCACCTCCGAGGGCGCGGCGCGCTCTAACGTCTGTTGTCCGGCTGGTCCTGCCGCCCTGGTCCAACCAGAAGTGCTGAAATGCCTGCGCAATCATGAGTCAAGCGCTGACGCCGCCATTCCTGCCCGGGGCTTGCTGAATGATTTGTGCACCGGTGACTACACACATCCGACGTCTTAATGCCGTGCGCGTTCATGCTGCATGCTTTGACCCATCTACACGCAGATATATAAGAAGCGCGGCCTGCGCTGTCATTCCATCCAGACCGGCCGAGATCAGCACTTCTGCCCAGGTTTGTGTATGGCCTTGTAGCATGACCAGCAATCCCTGAATGCAATCTTTTGTCAACATCGTACGACACAATACCCGGAAGAGTCTGGACACAATGTCAGACCAAGGCTCCCGCGAATCGGAAAAGCGTGATGTCGAGAACCATGCCGCCAATGCCTCGGACGCCTCGTCTCGCGCGAGCACAGACAAACCTCCTGTCGCGCCGCCCGCAGATGATGAGAAGGAGTACCCGTCTCAGAAAGTTGCTACCACAATCATGATTGCCCTGTACCTTACCGTCTTTCTCATTGCCATCGTGAGTTCCTCTTCCACCCCCCCTGAATGCTCGACGATAGACCTCCTTCGCTAACCTCAAATCTCTCAGGACCGCACAATCATTGGCACAGCCCTCCCCTCGATCTCTGACGAATTCCATTCCTTTGATGATATAGGCTGGTATGGCTCCGGGTACCTGCTGACGCTCTGTTCCTTCCAGCTCTTGATGGGCCGCATCTACACTTACTATCCACCAAAGTGGATCTTCATCGCCTGCGTAGTCATCTTTGAGGTCGGCTCCATCGTCTCCGCCGCCGCCCCGTCTTCGACTGCTTTCATCGTGGGTCGCGCCATCGCAGGTGTTGGTGGAGCCGGCATCATGTCTGGCGCCATGATCTTGATGATCGGAGCTATCCCTCTGCGCAAACGTCCGACCTGGCAAGGAATTTTCGGTGCTGTCTTCGGTGTCGCCTCTGTTGCCGGCCCGCTGGTTGGTGGTGCCTTTACCACTAATGTTACATGGCGCTGGTGCTTCTGGATCAACGTGCCGATCGGCGCCGTCACCGTTGCCGTTCTGCTGCTCATCTTGCCGCAGCAGCCTCCACCTGCGGGTACAGCCTTCACCTCCAAAGAGAAACTTGTCAAGCTCGACCCCATAGGCACTCTCATCCTCCTGCCAGGCATCATTTGCATCCTTTTGGCGCTGCAGTGGGGAGGTTCCACCTACTCTTGGAGCAGTGGCCGCATCATCGCCCTCCTCACCCTCGGCATCTTTCTCCTCTGTGTCTTTGTTGGCGTCCAGATCTGGCAGCAGGACAGTGCAACGATACCACCCCGAGTCCTCGCAAACCGATCCATTGCCGCTGGTTTCCTTAGCCAGATGTGCAACGGCTCCGCCATGATGATGTACGTCTACTACCTACCCATCTGGTTTCAGGCAATCAAGGGTGATTCGGCCGTCAAGTCAGGCATCGCCACGCTGCCTCTTCTCCTCGGTCTTGTCGTCCTGTCCGTCATCACCGGCGTTGCCGTCACCAAGATCGGCTACTATACCCCACCCATGATGCTCGGCACTGCGATCATGGTCATCGGCGCAGGCCTCGTCACTACCTTCACCACCACGACTGGTCACTCCAAGTGGATCGGCTACCAGGTCATCATAGGGGCCGGTATGGGCCTGGCGATGCAGCAGGCCAACCTGGCCGCGCAGACCGTCCTGCCGCGCAAGGATGTGCCCGTCGGTGTCTCGCTCATGTGGTTTGGCCAGTCCTTCGGCGGCGCCATCTTCATCTCCGTCGCGCAGAGCGTCCTGCAAAACAGGCTCATCGCCAGCCTCGTCGGCAAGATCCCCAACTTCGACCGTTCCACCATCATCAACACGGGTGCTACCCAGCTGCGCGGGCTCGTTTCTGGGGACGACCTGAACACCGTGCTACTAGCCTACAATGGAGCTATAGTGCATGTCTTCTACGCCGCGCTGGCTCTGGCAAGCGGCGCATTCCTGTTCTCATTGTTGATGGAGTTCAAGAGCGTCAAGGGCAAGGAGTTGAAGTGACGGCGCTTTGTACAGATAATGCTGAAACTTGGTAGAGGCGGAAAGGAGTTTTGGTATGCATATGTGGCGTTGGCCGGTTAAACAAGCGAGGCACGCTGTTCAAAGTAGAATCTTAATCATCCCATGAACTACTCTCACTATCTGAGTCACTGTCTTCTACCACTTTGCGTGACGTGCTTCTTTCAACCGGCATCTAGGTCAGGAGGGATATGGAGGATGTCGACAACCAGAGAGTGACCGGCGATCTTCGCGTCGCTGCGAGTAGGAAGGTTCGTGTCATGACTCTTCATTTGTATCATGTTTCTATTTTCGTACATGTCTCGGTCGATACATTGCTCCTAGAGAGGGATGGCGGCTAGGGCATGCTTCAGTTTGTTAACCAGATCCCCAGTTTCCTCCAACCCAATGCTGAACCTCACTAGATTCCTATCCACTCCAAAGCTCTCCGCCCACTCGAGTTCGGTGAAGTGGGCAAGAATAACAAATGGGCTGGCCAGCGTAAAGTTTGTTCCCAGGCTTGGCCCCTTGTCAAAATTCAGATCATCAAAAAAGGCTGCAGCATCCGCCTCATTGTGGAACGTTGCGGACAGCAGGCCACCATATCCTCCAGTGGGAGTCTTTCGTGCGTCATAGTACTTCTTGGACGGGTTCACGCGAGGATAGTATAAGTCTTTGATTTTGGGATGGCCGAGCAGGGCGTTGCAGGCAGCTTCGGCATTGGAGTTGATGCGCGCAATCCGCTGGACGAAGTCGCGGCTGTTACGCTCAAGGAAGATCACATCCTCTGGCCACATCACGTCTTCGTAGTGCTCTGACCACGTCTGCTTGAAGAGGCTGTAATACTGACTTTGTGGATTGAGGACAGCACTGCCGCCCATGACGTTGCTGTCGCCGGAGAAGATCTTGGTGAGGCTACTCACCACGACATCTGCAAATGGTAGAACGTGGATGTTTAGGAAGTTGCCGACGGTCTCGTCCACGACGACTGCGAAATCATGCTTGCGAGATAGGGCGTAGATGCGGTCGAGGTTGGGACATTTGAGCAGCGGGTTGCTTGGAAATTCACAGTAGAGCGCATTGTAGCGTTCACCCGAAGCCAGACGCTTCTCCAGATCATCGAGATCATCATCGCTGCCATTACCGTAGAAGAGAGCCCCAGGACCGAATTTCTCGAGGACTTTGAGGGTATCGATGTATGGGAAGCCGAAGCAGATGGACTTTCTGCAGTCTGCTCCTCGTGCCAGCATAATCATCCGATGAGTGCTGAAAATGGAGTTCATGCCGCCAGGGTAAAGATAGACATCGCTCACGGAGAAGTTGGCGACATCCCGCATCTCTCTGTTATCCTTGGATGTCTCCAGCGCTTCGTCGATGTCTGTGTCAGCAGTCAGTGAGCCAGAAATACGCCGCCGCACCGCTATCTTTGCTCTTTCAGACATTTCGATGCCCAGATTCCGGCCGAAACGCTCTTCTAGGAAGCGAGCGCGATCGCCATTCTCTAGGCCGCCAGCCGTGCTGCCATTCTGGACAGCATCCGGGGGCGGCTCATCATCGTAGGAAAGATCCTTTTTGTATCTTCTGGGGCCCTTGGATAGTTTCAGAGGGAGCGAGGCATGGCCGCTCTCAACCAGAAGTCCCTCATCGAAAAGACGCCTGCAATATTCCGCCCTCCGGCTTGTGACGCCTTCACCAGTGTGCTGCCAGAAAGATTTGGCGAGCTTGGCGCAGTCTAGAGGATGTATGACGGCAAAGATGATAGGTTTCGGGCGGTCTTTGGAGTCGGGGTCGCTACCTCCTGGCGCAAAGTCGAGGATGCGGACGTCGGACTGCGCACAAGGTTTGCAGGACTGAAGGAATTCGGCACAGCGTAGGGCGGCGCCGTGGGAGTGTAGGAGGAGGCATCCATCGTCAGGTGTCGCATACTTTCTGACTATGAGGGTGGCAAGAGCCTGAATTATCTTGTGGATGTAAAACCTAGTGTCGCGTCAGTAGGTCCGATAAGCGGAGGGACGAAGACCAACCTTGGATAGCCTGTGACCATGCGCGAGACAACCCAAGACTTGCCTTCTTCGTAGCCGACATTGCTCTTCCAGGTTGGAAGAGAGACACTGACAGCCTGGAATTCGTGAGTATGGTAGTCTGAAACATCAGCGAATTGCTGAGCGGAGACTCACATGTGGGGTGTCTGGGGGTATGGACTGTCCCAGCGTTGCTGGGATCGCAGGTTCCGTCGTGCTCATTTGCGAGCCAACGAGAATGTTGAGAGTCTAGTGACGTTCACCTTCCGGCTCTGATCTTTTATGCGCACAGGCACGCGGGCATGGGAACACGCGCAAGAGACAAGGCTCATGGTGAGTCGCATGGAAAAGACGCAATTGGGCCGCAGCGGGGCGCGTCCGATTCGCCCGTGCCCTGGACCCTGCCAAGATTTCGTGGTCTGGAAGAAAAGTTGCGGAGTGAGCTGCATTTAGTCCTACATACCCATTTTCTCTTAGCGGTAACACCGCTTGATACCAAGATTGTGGCATGATGGCAGACCGAGCATCGAAGCGCAGGAAACTTTCACCGCCCTCAGAAGTGTCGAATCGCCCCACAGGTTCCGCTGTCTCCTCCTCATCCTTCTCAGACATGGCTTCACCAGACAACAACGACGTTGAACTAAGGGAGAATGAAGAGGGAGACAGCCACAGTATTGACGATGGAGAGGAAAGCGATGAGCAAGATTTCAACGACGGCGAAGGAAATTCCGATAGCCAAGACGATGGCGAAGAAGGCAGCGAAGCGTCAGAGCTGCTCGATGCGGACGTTGAACATACCAGGCATGTGAAGGAGCAACAAAAGACCACACATACTCCAACAACGACCAGGGCGAAACCAAGTGCAACCAAGATATATTCAAAGTCTTTCAAGACACGGGTTGAAGAGCTCTTGACTCGAATACCTGTCAAGACCTCCAAGGATGCCTCCATTGAAGCCCTGTTGCGCAACATGAAAGACATCATTGAAAAGATCCGCGAGCAAGAGCCAATGTCGATCGACAAGGCAGAGAAGACCCTTTTGAAATCTCGGAAGATAATCATTCCTTTTCCTCATCCCAAACCTGCCTCTAATGCTCAGTATAAGCTGGGATTCGCAAAACCCGCTGCCATCAACGTTGTTGGCAGTTATGCTCTGAAAACCGCAACACATGTTTCGGATAGAATTACAACTATCGACATGGTGGTCACCATGCCGAGCTCTCTGTTTACCGACAAAGATTACCTCAATCATCGGTACTTTCACAAGCGGGCATACTACCTGGCCTGCATCGCTGCTGAGATTAGGGATATTCAGAAGAGCCCCCGGGTAAGCGTCAAGTATACGACATTACATGGTAACCCCCTGCTACCGGTTCTCCTTGTCGAGCCCTTGGTTACCGATGCAGGGTCAGACTTTGCTCAGTCGACTTGTGATATCCGTATCATACCAGCTGTTCAAGAAGCCGTCTTTCCGTTGGAAAAAACCATGCCAGGCCGCAACTCCGTCAGATCGGAGGGCGAACAAACACCAACACCATTCTACAACGCCTCTATTCGCGTCGATTCTTCTGTTACATCTTATCTGAAAGTGCTGCATGGTACAGCTGCTACGTCTCCAGCATTCAAACAGGCCTGCATGCTTGGCAGAGTATGGCTTTCGCAGAGAGGCCTGGATAGCACCCTCCGAGGCGGCGGCTTTGGAAATTTTGAATGGTCGGCACTCCTGGCAATTCTCCTCCACAGTGGAGGGCCTGGCGGAAAACCTGTCTTCTTACCGACCTACGACTGCAGCCAACTCTTCAGAGCTGCAATACAATTTCTTGCCCGCAGAGACCTTTCCAAGCAACCACTATGTGCCTTTACGGAAAACGAGCTCCCTTCATCTGGCATACCTATGCTATTTGATGGGAGAAGAGGGTTGAATGTGCTCTACAAAATGACGCTGGCATCTTATCGAGCTTTGTCTCATGAATCTCAAACGTCGTTGAGGCTTTTGACAAATAACTCACAGGATCAGTACGAGCCAACTTTTGGCACGCATGTTTGTGAACCTTTTATGCATTTTGACCTCGTAGCGCAACTCCCCCTACCATCTCTCGGGCTAGCAACATCTACCGACAACACAGAGACTCTTGTGCAACACAAAGCCCTTGATATTCATTCAGTTTTGACACGGGGTCTTGGGAATCGTATCACAGCCATCGATGTCGCAACCCCATCTTGTGCTGTATGGTCGGTTGGCGCTGCGAAACCTTACATATCGCAAGAGGATGTTCTTACTATCCGCCTCTCACTTGACGCGCATAACGCAGCGCGTGTGGTCGACCGAGGTCCGGCTGTCGAAGAATCGGCTGAAGCTGCCTCGTTCAAGGAATTCTGGGGCGAGAAAGCTGAGTTGAGACGATTCAAGGACGGCTCCATCATCCACAGTGTGATTTGGAAATCAGAGGAGCCTGCAGGTTTGCTACAAGACATCTGCATCTACCTCATTGATCGCCATTTTGGCCAGCAAGCTGCCAAATTTTCTTCGTTTGCGTACCTTCCTACATTAAGTCTTCTCAAGACGAATGATGCAACCTACCGTGCGTCTTTTGATCAAGTCCAAACGGCGTACAAAGACCTAGAGAACACAATTCGTGCCACCAAAGGACTTCCCCTGGATATTCGTTCTATTCACCCCTCATCACCTCAATTAAGCTCCACTTCGCTTCAATGTCCACTAGAGTCACCTGGTCAACCGCCGGCGGATGTAGTGATACAGTTCGAGGGCAACAGTCGCTGGCCCGATGATCTTCGCGCCGTTCAGATGACCAAGATTGCGTTCCTTCTCAAGCTTTCGGACTTGCTTACATCTTCTGATGGTTCCGGTCGAAATGGTCTGTTGGCTCGTATTGGAATGGAGAATACACAATCCGAAATCCTGAATCGGTCTTTCCTGGACCTCACCTACCCGTCGGGTGCCTCGTTTCGAGTTCGCATCCATCACGAACGTGAGCAAGTCCTCTTGGAGAAGCGGATTGCCGACAAGACTGCGCCTCCTCCGGCTCGCGAAGCCGCAGTAGCTGCTCTAGCAGACTACAAACGCACCTTCATCAAGCGCCCTCTTCACACGCAAGCGCTCACCAGAGCATCTACCCGCCACCCGGCGCTTCCAGGCGCCGTGCGTCTCCTGAAGACGTGGTTCGCTTCTCATCTCCTCGCGCCCCACATCCTCTCCGAGGTCATTGAACTTCTCGCCGCACATACATTTGCCCACCCCCAACCCTGGTCGACTCCAGCAACACCTGTCGCAGGCTTCTTGCGCACCCTTCACTTCATCGCTGCCTGGGACTGGGCCAACACACCCCTCATCGTCGATTTCTCTGCCGCCGCTGGCGCCGGCGGCATGAAGAGTGCCGACTACGTGCAGCTGCGAACTCACTTCGCCGCCTGGCGTGCTGTCGACCCTGCGCTGCATCGCGTTGTCCTCGTCGTGGCGACGGACTCGGACGCCGACGGCGCAACGTGGACCGACGGAGCGCGGCCGAGCCGTGTTGTCGCGGCTCGCATGACGGCGCTGGCAAGGTCGGCGTGTGCGGTCGTGCGCAGCAAAGGACTGGACCTGGACCTTGAGGCGCTGTTCAAGACGGGTTTGCGTGAGTACGACTTTCTGCTGCATCTTGCGGCCAAGTTTGCGGTGGGCGGGGCAAATGGCGGCGCCAATGGAATGGGCAAGACTAGGTACAAGAACCTGGAGATTGCAAGAGTTGAGGCTGGCGAAGATGCGACGCCTGCGGCTATTGTGAGTGCGTTCGTGAAGGAGATGCAAGGGCTGTATAGTGACACTGCTGTCCTGTTCTGGGATGGGAACAATGGGGGTGACAAAGGTGTTATTGCGGGAATCTGGAGCCCTGGGGCTGCGAGAAGGAGGTGGAAAGTCAATCTTGGGTATCCGTCTGCACCGTTGGAAGACGAAAGTGGCAAGGAGCAAGGCTCAGCTCGGCTGGACCGCATGGCTGTGCTGAATGAGATCGCACGTGTAGGAGGCGATATCATCGAGCGCATCGAGGTGCGCTCGAAGGAACATTGAAGCATGCAAATGGTGTGTAATATGAAACAACGAAGTCCATTTCAAGAATGCGGTCTGAATCTAGGAGTTCTACTTTGTATCCAGGAATTCTTACCGCGTCTGTCAAGTCATACATGGCCCGTACTTACATAACCAATCAACACCATCACCAACCAAGACTCCTGGGGGAACACCCACGCTCTACAATGGCCGTGTACTCCAGTTGAAACCCAACACCTCGCAATGCACATGTGAAAGAAACAGTATACAAGGCCGCCCTCAGGTGGTGAATGTAGGACATCTACTGGCAGTCGGTAATGGCCTCTTCTTGTTGTCCGCTGCGCAAACATTCTCATTGGCGTACGCTCGGTAGCGATCCAACACATCAGTCATCTGCATCTTCTCGTTCTGCGGGTAGAAGTGGAAGTGAGAAACGATGGCCTTGCTGTCGATGAGAAGTGGGCGGCTCGTGTCCATTGGCAGTTGAACGGTGAAGGCATGCTCGTCATCCTTGTAGATGGGTAAATGAGCTGCTACATCGCGGCCCCAAACGGCGAGGAAGTTCAAGTTGTAGCGCGAGAACTGCGTATTCCAGAAGCCGCCGGCAGAGCCGAGCCAATAACGGTGCATGGCGTCCTCTTCAAGGTTCTGGAAAAGTGAGTAGTGTTGCTGCGCGGCAACGGACCACTCCCGCCACAGGTCACCGAATTCGAGGGTGCCGGGTGAGTCAACAAAGCCGAACGGCGTCGAGAGGACATCAACAGCGCCGCGCTCTTTCACAGGCAGCCAACGGTGACCCATGAAAGGAGGTTCCATGGCCGTGGCGTTGATTTCCGGGTCAAGCTGGCCAACGTAGGTGGGCAGATCGGATGGCTTCCAGGTCGGTCTGGACAAGGCTCGGTGGGGTAAGGCTTCCAAAGCAGGATCATCAACATCTGGAGTTTCTGGCAGGTAAGCATGAATGGCACCTAGATGGTAGTGGACCCAGCCAGTCAGAGGCGAATTGATGAGGTTTGCAGAGATAGCGAAAGGTTCTGGGTTCTCGATTCGAGACTTGATCAACTGAGGAATGGCGTCGTCGTGGATATAGGTGATGTCGTCGTCAATTTTAATGTACAGGGTGTCAGGGTCGGCGGTGGCGGACCAAATGCACCCATAATCGCTTCCTTCGCAGAGCTCCGGAGGGTTGATCAGTCTATAGTTTGGCTCAGATTGCAAAAGCGTGTGGACATAAGCCAGATCATCGGCGTTGGAGGTGTGGTTCATGAAGACAAATTCGTCAACGACACCCCCGTTGACCTTAAGGTTGCGCCTGAGATAGCAGTCAAGAACGTCGACATACTGCGACCGACCGACTGTACACTGTTAGCTAGAGTCATGCAAAGGCGTTCTTCTGGAAGACTTACAAAACACGATGCCGACGACTTTGGTGCCCTCGGGGAGGCCGGTCACATGCGCAGTGGAGTTGATGACGGGAGGGCTGCTATGCATGTGCGGCCACCGCGACTCATCTTCGGTCCATGTCGTGCAGTAAGTTGGCTTGGACTCTACTTCCTCTTCCACCACCACGGGTGGGGGCTTCTTGGTGCGCATGACGGAGACCGCAAACAGACATGCGACAATGATGAGAAGAACAGCGGCGATGGCCAACCACACGGCCCGGCGAGCGTTGAATCGTGTGGGGCTGACGGCTTTCCGGAATCGTGCGAAGCGCGCGGAGCTGGATTGCCTGCGATGGCGCCGCTTAGTGAGGTCGTCGTGGTAGACAACCAGGTCTTCTTCATCGGTGGGGTCATCTGCCTGGCCAGAGGAGCGGCCGCTGTCGTCCGAGTACTTTGAAGGGGCCATAAGGCTCGCTTCTGCTAGCTTCTCACCCGCCATGCTCGGCTACAGTTGCTCGGATCGAAAGATGCGTGGCAGACGGTCAAGCAGCATGCGCGAGGGTGGGGGAAAGAGAGGGAACGGGGCGCGAGGGACGAAAGGTTTAGCTGACGCCCAGCGTTGAAGAGAGAGACACCGCCCCCGCGACGAGGGCGCTTATGCACCGAAGAAAGGAAGCGGCGCAGTCCGCAGCACTGTACGAGGCAACCAGGGCGGCTAAGCAACCGCTCGTTGCAAGCTAGTGAGTGATGAGGCTGCTCGGGTACTGGTGCCGGGCGGTCAGCATGGATCTGCTTGACACGCACGGGCGGGCGAATGACAACGCAACGTGCGATGTGGATTACTGGGGCAGGTCGAAGCCCAACACACACCTGAACGCTACTCGTAGTGGCCGATTGGAGATTTGCAGCTAATTATGGGGTCTGCCAAGGCTTCATCTCTCGAAAATTCGCGCCGTCCGATTTTGCGGTGCACATCTCGCAAGGCAAGTGTGCACTAGACCGTGCTCGAACGGCAAATCAACGCAAAGGGGGTCTTGGCGTAAGAGCGAGTCTGTTGGATCACATCGCCATTTGGCGAATTGCCCCGCTCCTGCAGGTTTCATATGCACGGCTCAGACGGGCCCTTCAGCGTGTCCCCTTGTCCGTGCGCGAGCGTTTACATCCTGCCCTCCTCGAAAGCCCTAGCGGGCCCCGAAAGGGGTGCGCAGGTGGTGGAATTCGAAACGCAGGGAGAGCGGCTAACGCGGCACGTGCACGCCGCCGTTACACAGTTCCGCATTAAAATTGCCGCCATTTTCACTTGCCCCGGCCGCTCCGCGGCTGCCAGTCCAACATAGCCGGGGCCAGAATTGTCCACGGCCCCTGCTTATTTCGAATGCTGGCGAACTTATTGCGTTTTTGGAGTTTCTGGGCGGCTTTCCGGGTGATGGTGAGGGCAGCTCAGAGCGACTGCAGCATGTCACGCTGTCCGACTCTCGCATGGGCGCCTGAGGGTGCTCGTTCCTAGACAGAGCGTGCTCAACTAGCCTCTTGAACATCTCCCGCCGCGCCGCGGCCGCGGCCGCCGCCACCCCATACCTCGAACCCTGTCCATGACGTACCTTGATTTTCGCATGGGCGTAAAGGTGCCATTGTGTAGAATGCGTATGTCGTCCTCGCTCTGCCTTAAGAAATACTGCCACCGACAGGATGGTTGCACCTGAGCCTCAACATAATGTCAGACAGCAGGGGCAAGCTTGTTACGGCCTTTCCATGGCAGATTCCTGCGCAGGATCAAGTTGGCGCTGCGAAGCAGAGACATGACTCCCTTATAAGCGGGAAAATGGACGATCTGACCATATCCTAGATCGAATGACATAAAACTTAGGTTTCCGTGATGTGTCAAGGGTCTTCCAACTGCGCATGGAAAGACACTCGCGGATGTTGGAGCGTAACATCCTAGGAAGCTCGGCTGTCCTCGGCAAGATCTACACTTGTCTAAACAGCTCAACTTTTGTCTTTGCTTTTAAACTGGAGAGGCATGGATTATGCTGCTGCAAAGACTCCTAAATTTTATGGATCGACCTTTTGCAGAGGAAAGCTGATCACATAGAAGAATGGGTTTAAGCATCCTGAACTGGACCACACCACCATATAGCTTGTCTGAACAGTCTGACCAGCTTCCACCGTTGAAGTATTGTAGCATCCTATTCATGTGAGCCCTTTCCTTGAGAATACCCGAGCAGCGCAACCAGTCATTCATAGCGCCAGCGGATGAGCCGATCGTTGCGTCTAGGATGAAGTATTGCCCCGGCTCCGGTTCCGTCGCCGGCGTCCACCATCGGAGTGATAGACTGATACCAACCGAATCATATTATGCCTCTTCTATGCCGGAGGTTCCTGACGCATCAATCCTGAGCTCCTGAGGAATATCGTTCCTTGAGCTGCAGTGGGCGCTTACTGCCTCATGGCGCCACAGCGGTGAACGTGGTCCTCTCGGCTATCCCGTCCAATCCCTGGGCGCGAAAGAGACCGAGTTCTGATTTTTCAAGCAGGGTATTACAAAGCAACTCGAGTGCACGCTGTTGGTATATAGTTTCATGGACACCATTATCGAGACTGCTGCCTGAGACAAGAAGATACCCAGATCCAATACCGCTGACGCTTACAATCCCTTTTGCCACTTCAGTTATCTGGCGGTTCGCTGTGGCGGAACATATAGACTTTTCTGTGACTGAAAGTTACGACTCACTCGTTCGTGTGCCGTCATTGGAATTACCACGTTCTAAGAATGGCAAGCCCAATCAGATCCCGACTGTCGCGAGCTAGATCTCAGTTCAGTCAAGGTATCGAAAGCTCGGCAACAGAATCAACCCATCTCCTGGCACAGGAGGTTTTATATGATGAATCAAATAACAAAGCGGGCAATAGCTCTCAAGGTCCCGGACGACATGATACGGAAGTGTAAGTTCAGACATGCTAGGTGGGTTCACTGTATGGTTTGAGCGGGTTCAATGTATTAAAGCTGACTTGATGAGTTCGTTCAGTTCTAAAATCAGAGCTTGGGACTATGCCCTCTGCGTGCTGAACATCCTAGCATCTAAAGGGGTGAATGAGCATCTGAATCCCGATTCGCGCCAGGCACATTGAAGTCTTGAAGCGCGCTCGTTGCATGTTGCCAGACTTTTGAAAGGAAGCTTGAAGCATCACGCCCAAGAATTGACAGCGCGACATGTATCACTTCTCGGGGATATCTGCGATCAACAGACGCTGGCATTCCAGGCCGAGGTCCAGTCCTTAGTCTTCGCCGTCTCATTGTTGGCCTGTAATAGCCTGTACGACACTGAACCTTGGTCCGTTTTGGACACTTTGACTTCTCATGTAATTTATGCAGTACGATCACATCTCAGTTCAAATCATGGCGTTGGTTGTGAGTGTATTGAGATGCAGAACCTGTGTCTTGCTACGACAGTTCGAAAGCTCGTTCCTTTCAGTTGAAGAAACTGCCAAGACCTCAGCAAGCATGGAACAGTGTCATGTGGTGTGCATCATTCATTACAAGTCTTCATCCATTTTTGATATAGACTAAGGACATAGAACAAACTACTATTTTCGCTTGGTTTGGTGATCCAGATTATGTCGATGATGGTAGTAAAATGCCTCTGTTGCAGCCCAATGATGCTATGGAAATAGCCATGTCTGTATGGTGTTATTGCTTGACCAGGGTGGACATCACAAAAGCAGATAATTGGAGCCATGTTTTCCACGGGAACAAGAAGCTTCGGCGGCTTTTCCGACTTCAGCTGTCCAGGCCGGAAAGTCTTACCAAAAACAGAGCCCCTCAAGTAAGGGTCCGCACTTCCTGTAACAGGACCTTCTGTGGGGTAGTGGCTAGCAGCTCCACCACTCGGGATCTTCTACCTCTTCTGTTCAGTTTTGACTGGTGGTCGGTTAAAAGGTACGGGCATATATTCGCCATCCGCCTAATCATCAGCGATGTAGACTATTACCACCCCACTCTCCACGCTCATTTCGAACCATTGAGCACATCGAAAGGAAACATGGCCGCAGTCTCGACATCTCTGCCCGGACCTGCGCATCTGCTCTCCGTCAACCCGAGCACAAACGATTTGCCAAAGCTGCGCTCCAACAAAGGCGCATATGTAGATCCTGGGTCGATCGGCTGGATGCAGTCAACGGACAAGTTTACGCCCGTGGAGGAGATCCGCCAGCGCTTCGAACAAGACGGTTATGTCTGGATCAAGCACTTGATTCCCCGAGAGGATGTACTCGACATGCGTCAGCACTACTTTGAGCTTTTACAGCCTACTGGTATCCTCAAGCCTGGCTCTTCATCACGCGACGGCATCTTTGATAGAGACCAAGACCCCCTTGCCCATCACGGTGTGGGGGGTGAGAGCTTGCCTAACGACGAGGACAAAGTTAGAAGGCTCACTGAGGCACATGTGACGCCTATATACCAAGCTTTCCTGGCCCATCCCCAGTTCAGAGCTTTCATTCGTGAGTTCATGGGTTGGGAGAAGGAGACGATGGTAGTGCGGAACATGCTTCGACACAATTGTCCGCATGGCATGAGCACCGGTATACATTACGACCGCATCTTCCTGCGCGCTGGCGAAGCTGAATTCTTGACCGCCTGGGTCCCCATCGGTGACTGTGTTGCAAATGGCGGGGGACTGACCTATCTCGCTAATTCCACTCACTTGGGAAAAGACATGGAAAGAGACTTTATGGAGGCGGCAAAGGAGATGACGCTAGAGGAACGTATTAGCGGCTTCAACCAGAACATGGCCAAGGACGGTCAACTGAGCCATGATATAGATACCTTCGGAAGGGCAGCCGCGAGGACGCCGAAATGGCTGATCGCCAACTATGAGGCCGGAGACGGTGAGTCGCATAGATCGTGCTGCTGCCTTGCATCATACTGACATGTCGAAGTTGTTTTCCACAATCCCTACATGATACATGGCGCTGGGAAGAACGAGGACCCCAGCGGTCGCATTCGACTCAGCAGCGACATCCGCTTCTACGAAGATGGCGCAGACATCGACGAGCGCTGGATGGAACCCTGGAGGCCTGACGATGGTCTGTGAGCACAACGGGAGGCGCTTCAACCGTGATTGCCATGGCCGACGCCATTAAACTGGAGCAAATCTGAGCTCGGAATCCTGTATCACGATATTGCTGCAAGTGCGGAGACCATTAGTATGGGCATGCTGTTTATTGATATAGTGTCGTTCATCGTTCATGAGGTCCGACCAGTAGTGTCGCCGAGGATGCATCGGTCAGACCCTCCGTAGCGTGTACCAGCCTCATCAAGAATATGGACGGAAGACAAGTCTTCAATGCAGCAATCTCGTGCTGAATGCCGATTTGGGCATGTTGTTCGTATGTGTGCCGTTTTGCGAACCGGACCCCTGGCGCGGAGTTGGAAAAGCGATGCTTATTTGGCTGATGCCAGCCCGGCTTAACCGTGTTCGTCGACAGGCATTCGTATTCGGGCCACGCCATCCGCATTGTGCTCATTTGATTGCGCCAATGACGCTGATGGCGCTCATGTACGAGTGGTCCAATGTGGACCCATAGCAAGAAGGGCTGTTTCTTTACCTACAAAGCTCTTCTACACTCTCTCAGCCTAGCCAGACACCCTGTCAGTCTATCCTTGAGTTCCAAGATTCGCAGCAATGCTGTCCTTCCTCGTGGTCGCGTTTCTCGCCACAACGGCTGTCTCAGCAAGCCCATCGCAAGCCCATCATGGACATCCATCGGCTGGCTGCGGTAAAACGCACCAACCGGGCTACAACTCCAATGGTGGTGACGGCTTCACGCTCGTCTCGGGCGGCTTCAACCGCACATACACCGTCTTCGTGCCCGACAACTACCAGCCGAAACGCGCCTATCCTCTAGTCATCGACTACCACGGTCGCGGTGGCGACAGTGACACACAATTCAATCTGTCGCGCTTCAACGAGTTTAACTCCAAAGACTTCGTCTACATTTATCCCCAGGGCTACCGCAAGTCCTGGGAGGGCGCTAGCTACCACCAAGCCAATGTCTCAGACCTCCTCTTCACAACTGACCTCGTCACGCACTTCCAACAGAACTACTGCATCGACAGCCAGCGCCTCTACGCCAGTGGCAAGTCCAACGGCGCGGGCTTCGTCGATACGCTCGCCTGCTCCAAACAGGGCGACCTCTTCGCCGCCTTCTCCATGTGCTCACCCGCTCTGTACACGGACAACCTCCTACCTTCGGCGCCCGCCTGCTACGCCGCGAAGCGCCAGCGCCCGATCCTCGAGTTCCACGGCTCGATTGACACCACGGTGCCGTACGATGGCGGCGAGGGTGCCGGCGGTACGACACCCTTCATCCCACCATGGTTGAACCTCTGGGGCCAGCGCGATGGCTGCCGGTCTGGCGCTGGTAAGAGCGACTATGGCCACGACCGATATGGCAGTCGCGTTAACCACACGACGTACGAGTGCAGGGGTACTTGTGACATTGTACAGGCCTACTGGATCAAGGGTATGGGGCACAGCTGGCCAGCGACGACGCCAAACTCGGACAACGAGAAGCATGACGATGGCGTGGCACCGCTGAACGCGAGCCCGATTATCTTAAAGTACTTTTCGAGCTGGACGCTCAAGGGCAAAATAGGTTACTGAAGTGCGCCCATGTTTCGATCGTCTAGTTGGGAACATGGCGTGTAATAGGTTCGCGGAATTCACCTTATCTTGCGTTTCTATACTATCCTGTGTGTGTATGGCCCTGCTGGTAGTCTAACGTGAGCACATGGCAAGGAAAAGCCCGCATATGTAACCACCACACGATTAACAAGTTTCGTGCCGTTAGTGGTGGAGAAGCAGCATGTCGTTGACTCCCATCAGAATCAGGATATGTGTTTCTTGTGGAAAGTCGTCAACAGACAGGGTGTATTCTAGTAGAACAGCACGGAATGGAGCCAAACCGGGTCATGTCATTATGAACAGCGGTTGACGCCTTGAGAGTACGCCGAAAACAGTGCTCCTATGAGTTCACGATTTCGTTTGCTGTGTCAATGGCAAGAGTTGCCGTGTACATGCCCCGGGCACCCGTGTTGTTCGGCCCAACGTCACCGGCATGAAAAGCCAAATGTACAGCATCTGCCGCGATGTCTGCACCGCCAGGAGCATAGAGTCCATCATCTCCAGTCACAGCAAAGGGCCCTCGCTTGACATAAGGTCCGGTGATAGAGTCCGCAAATGCATAACTCAGATCATACCACTTCGTGCTGAAGCAGTTGCTGCTAAAGAAAAGGATATATTTCCCGTCAGTCGTTCGAGCCAGGGCAGGTGCTTCGATGAGAGGCCCGTCGCTCTCGTCACGGTTCAAGATCTCATACGAAGACTCAATAGGTGTTACACCATCGCTGGTCACTTTCTGTAAAATGATCGGTGTGGGCTTGCGAGAGGCAGGGTCGTTGTTACCACACGCACCACCGGGGGTGATAGAGTTGCCATCAATCTTATAGACCACCCACCGTGAGCCATCCGTATCCTGAAACCCCGATATATCAATGGCTCCGCCTTGGTCAACAGGACAGGCTAGAGGTTTGGCAGAGGGAGTGTAAGGACCTTGTGGATTGCGTGCAGTCGCAGCACCAACACAATGCTTTCCATTTCCATTTTTGGCCACAGCACTGTAGTACATCACGTAGTGGTCATTGTCCTGTTGAGTGATCAGCCCTGACTGAATATGCGATTTTTCGTGTGAAAACTAACAATGGGAATGGCCTTGGGAGCCCAGACACTATTCTCGACTGAAATGTCGGTCCACGTTCCTGGGTCCGGAAGAGCGTCCGTCTTGAGGACAGACCAAGAAGAGAAGTCCGCGGACTGAGCAACTTGTGCGTTAATGAGATGATTATCATTCACGGCACCCCGAGTCGGAGCTCCTAGAGTCTTATGGTTGTTGGTGGCGAAAGCATACCAGCCATTACCATCCTGGAGAAGACTGGGATCAGCAAAGTCCTGGTCGATAACCTTGGAAGAACTGATGCTACGCTTGGGAATCGTCTGGGTAGAGCGGCCCATAGGGTCTGTGGGCAATGCAGATAGCGCTGTTGCCAAAAGTAGCAAATTGATGCGGGTTGGAAGAGAGAGGCCCATCACGTGAGTATTGACTACGAGGAAGCAATAGTTGAGATGAGCTCTATTATTTGAACCTACCTTCACTTTGAAGCCGGCGCTATGATATATGTATGCTTGGTTGGTTTATTCCAGCCCACTTGCTCGTCAGGGTATCAGTGACTGGTAGGCAAAGATGGGCAGCTCGCAAGGACGAGTCTGTCACTAGTAATGCGGATCATTGTAGATATGGGACGGGATTTCCGCCACATGTCGTGGATGTGCACAATCTGCCCTGTACTGGATCAGCCCTTGGGCTTGCCGAGCGGGCTATGCTTGTCCTGGATGGAGGTGGACAAAAAGGTGCGGTAATGACAAGGCCTTTTGCCGATCCATTAGGGCCAATGGATGTAATGCCTATGATGTGCGATGAGAACAATTTTGCTCATATTGCGTGAAATTCGGAATGTAAGATAATTCACGAGCAGAGGTCAAGATGATGTAATGATCGAAGTTCGGCATGGGCAGAGTTTCACAAGATTGTGTGTCGCTGAAACCAAGTATCATACGCGACACTGGTGGCGTGCTCGAGGAGAAGGGTCTTTAGGAGCCTCCATGATAGGCCCAAATTTTAGGGCCAGAGCCGTGAGGATCAATGCCCCTGGTCGCCCGCCTGCTATCCGTCGCGCCATTTACGGAGCTTATCGTGCCACAGCTTTTCAACTTCATGCTGTCGCCAGATCAGCAGATCAACAAGACACATTGCCTGTGGCCGATCTTTTTCTCTCAGACCTGTCGAACATTCGTGGCACACGTCCTTTGGTATTATCGTGTCCTAGCACGCCATTATGTCGTGCTCATGTCTTGGCTGACATGATTGCAACTGCAAGATAACATGGAACACGTAGGAAAGATTCGTCCCTCGCTTGGTTGGCAACAAGGTGTGCGATTGAAATCGCGTCTTCAGCAATTGATTTGGACAAGCTACGACTAAATTCCACACTAAGCAGGACGTCCTCTGATAACAGGTACATCCTGGCTACCGGGCCAAGCAAGTACCGTATATCAACTCCTGTTTTGCTAGTCAGGGCGGATCAACGCAACCATCGTTGCATCATTAGTCGACAAAGATGAGTCTTTTCTTACAAGTTCAGTCTCCTATGACAGTCGTGTTCACAGCCTTTCCCATGTCTCATACGTCATGTTCGTCGATTATAGCATTGACACTCTCATTCGACGTGTTGAATGTTCATGAGCTCACAAAACTTGGTTGCGGCCCCTTAAAGTTCTTCCTTCCATCCAGCAACCACTGGACGACCGATATGAGGAGGATGATGGCAAAGGCTACTACGCAGTAGTTCATGCTACTTCCACTGACTGGAATGGCTGGTGGAAATAGGAACAGCACCGTAGTAATGACTTGGAGGGGTCGAGTATTAGCTTGCGAAATCTTTGGACGAGCCACACGTAGCTCACTCCGATGGCACTTACCAGTGTAAACCAGACCGATGATATTTGCTGTCCACCCAAGCCAGGATGGCAGCGTGAATGATCGATCAGGCAAACCTTTCCTTCCTTGGAAAACAAAGATGGCGATAGGAATGCCATAACTTACTCCTAGTGCCACCACCGAAGCTGCTGTGATAGCATTGAATGCGACAGATGAGCCAAGAAAGATGCAGCCAAACACAAAAACCACGACAGCGTTGAGACATAGGGCGTTCAATGGAACTCCTAGTGAGGAATTCACCCTCCACAGAAAACGTGAGGCAGGTAACGCTCCATCACGAGCAAAGGCAAACGTCATCCTGGACGACGTCGTCATGACTGCTCCTGCGGCAAATAGGAGACATACCAAGGGAAACATAAGAAGACATATTGCTCCTATCTTGCTGCTGGTAGCCTGATAGAAGATCTGTAGAAGAGGTCCTGCAGTAGATCTGATGACTTCATCCGCATTTGTGGCGCCACCAGAGACAAACAAAAGAGTGACCAGGAATAAGAATCCAGTGAAGATGCCGATACAAACGCAATATACCATGATTCTGGGGCCCTCTACAGAGGCGTTGGGAATCTCTTCGATCTGAAAACTAGATATTAGAAAGAGGACAGGGTTATACTGAAATTTGAACTGTCAGAGGTTGGAGAACATGCCATGTGCGCAACAGCATCAAAACCGGTAAGTCCCAATCCTCCCTGTAAAAGACCCAGCAACCATGCCACACCATCCGGCCAGTTCGTGTTGTTGAAGAAGGTCTCGAAAACATATTTAGGGGTCGCATAATCTGGCGCGGCGCAAGCCAGGACTGTGACAGAGATCACAAAGAATCCAAGGATGCTCCAGATGAACGCCATCTTGTTAACATATGGGAGTAAATGGTTGGCAAAAGCGTTCAAACAGAATGCGATTAGCGTGAATCCGATATAAATCAGGAACTGGTGCCACCGCTGGGGCGTATAATCGTGGACTTCCAATGAAATGATACCGACAATGAGCTGGCTGCCCAGGAGTCCATTCGTCGCTAGTTACGAGTCAATTATCCAACAGCTGAAGCTCGCTGCCTGACACCATGTACTCACCAACGAGCGCTATCCAACCCGCAAGATTAACCCACCCTGTAACCCACGCGAGTCCCCTCCGCCAACGCGGCGGCGCCACCATGGCCACCCAATGATATTGCCCACCAGCCGTAGGCCAGGCCGACAGAAATTCAGCGAGGCTGACCGCGAGCGACAGATTGCAGATACCGGCGGTTACAAGGCCCCACAATACAGCAACGGGCCCGCCAGATGGCAGCGCGAGCGACAGAGACGCTGCCAGCGCGGTCCACGAGTTGAGTATGGCAAAAGCCAGGCCAAGCATTGACCAGCGCGAGAAGTGGCGCTCGAAGGACTGCGCGTGGCCGAGCTCGGCGAGCCGCTCGTCGTCGGAGGTCAGACGCTTCTCCATGATGGGCGGGGGTAGGACCTGTCAATGCGAAGCGCCTTTAGGAGCACCTGGGGAAAGTTTGACTTTATTGTAGACGTAGTTGCTGCTGCTACTTATTCAGACTCAGTGACTGTGTCTGGGATTTGCTGAGAGCGCACACGACATCGTGCGGGGTTGACGATGCCCGCAATCGAATGTGAAACGGGTGGGCTGCTTTATCTCTCCCCAGCGACACGGTGAGGTCCGTGGGGTAGCGGCTCGGCACGACCTCCTTCTAGGAGCTTAGTCCACGTGTCGGCATGCACAGGGCAGAGACCATGCCAGCCGACATGAGCGTAAGGGGATTCATGTTGGGTATCTTGAAATATTGAATGCTATTGGCCTCGCCAATCTAAATGCCAATTCTGGTATGCTTCCTGTAACGCTTCCTGTGCGGTAGAGGAGGCGCAATTGTAAATTATCCAATTTGATCTGAAGGATTTGTATCATCGGCCTTAACGTCAGTTGCGTTACCTTCAACAGCTGCTGCGAGCTTGGATTCCATCTCATGGTCTCCCAATTGAACTTCCTCCAAGATTCGCTTCACCTTCTCGACCTCGCGCTCCATGGCCTCAACGCTGGCTGCCGCAACGGCATGCTTGTTCGCAATGTCTGTCAAATTGGCCCGAGCCTCGTGCACTGCTGGGGTATTGGTTACAGCGCTGGTGGCTGAGCGAGTCGTCATTGCAGATACAGATGCAGATGCAGAACTGAGATTGAAAGCTTCATGTGCACTGTGCGCTTTGTAGAAAACGGCCCCATCTGCGAAGCTAATTCCCGCCGAAAGCGACGCCTCGATGCATTCCTTTATTTTCTTGATGCCATCAGTATGCTCTGCGTCCCTGTTCCACACCTGGATCAATCCGCCGTTAAGGCGCTTTCTTATGCTTATACCGCAAATGTCATCTTTGAACTTCATGCGTTCTTTCTCAAACACGGCTTCCTGGAGCTGCTCACCAATAGCCAGGAGGCATATGGCCTGAAAAACGTCACCGAGGTGTGCCTTAGGAACACGAAATGTCCAGCAGCCACCGCGGGCGTTGCGCGGGTCTTCCCATAGTGGTTTTACGTGGGCATGAAAGAGATGGATGGAGTGGCGGAGGGGCAGTGATTCGAACGAGATGTTGTTAAAGATGGACCAGAACGTGCGGACGTCGCTGACAGAGTGAAGATGTGTGAGTTGGGTGGTATAGTCTGTCCGAGGAACCTGCGCCAGGCTCATTGGTGACACAAGCGCAGGGGCTGCAGGGGCTGCAGGCTTCTCGTGCCAAAAGTCCCAGGCATGGACTAGAGGTGGGGCGCGCAGCCTGTTAAGAAGTAGATTGCGTGTTTCGCGGCCACGAGCGGGAGAACTTGTACCAACAGGATCCTCGTCGAGAACGGGCAGGGAGCCTGTCTGGAGGCGGGGGACTGGTGAAGCCATGGAGGTGTGGGTATGTTGGAAAAGCACCGTCTTCTTCAAGAAGTGGGACTAAGCAGAGGTGTTTGCAAACTTGGTCTGGACGTGGGCATACTAAAGGGTGACAAGAGATCGCTGGCGGGTACGCGTTTATGTGCCCACGCTACACGAGGTTGGGCGTAAGGCAATCGTCCTGGACAGGCGACCAACGTGTAGCTCCAGACACAAGTTATATGGTTCTGCGCATACACAGCGCTTGGACCTTCGCGGCAAGTCTCAAGCGGCACTCATGAGTATTATTGCGCACCGACTTCTCTGAATCTTGGGGAAGAAGCTGTGCGTTTTTTGCAAGTCATCATGCTTCGCGTTGGTTTGTCGCCCAACAGCGTTGTGGACCCCAGAACGCCAAGCGAACCTTGAGCCTCCCGTCTTGCAGCAAACATTTTCTTCGTCTTCCCTTCCACAAACATTTCACACGCCACGCGCCCCTGCATTCAGGCTGACTCTCGGTTTTCATCCCAAGTATAGACTCAGTTTGGTCAAGGGCGAGGTCAGGAATTCTCGTCAATACGGCTACCGAACGTGCAAGTCCTCGATGCTCGACCTCTACACACCCGGTCAACATTGAACGGCCCCTGATGATGATGCTTGCGACGCCGCTGAAATGCTGCGTTGCGAAGAAACACGGATATGAAGGAATGGTTCCATACATACTGCTCTCAATTTTGCTAGAGCTTGCCATCTACACGCTCAAGGATGATGCAAGTGTGGACAGGAGAGCAAGAGCAAGACTATACGTCCTCCGAGTATTTCGTTATGGTTTGTCACGCGTTCATTCAATGGCGTCGTGTCCAGATACTCGGAAGTCATTTTCTCGTAATTGTTAGTTGCTTTTTGCATGACATTGCATATCTATTATCGTCCTAGAGCACCATTCAAGGCACCTGTCATGACTGCAGCCTCACGCTCCCAATTGCGCACTGTCAACCCCTTGCCCCTACTCAGAGAACTTGCTGGCAGCTGTGAGCCGCGATTGACGCAATCTCGAAGCGCATCGCGCACACGATCCCGATTGCTTCGCAGCGTGCGGGCTGATACTCCTCCGTCGCGAACGATCTTCTGCACTCGGGACGCCAGCTGCGACGCCATTGTCCGCCAGAAATATGACGGCAGAGAAGAGGTGTCCAGAGATGTCAGCAATGGTTGTAGGAGATCCTTTGGTGCATTTGCTTGCTTTCCTTGTCTGCCTTCGTCATTGGTATTTATCATTTCGTCAAGGTTCGGTTTGGGTAGCAGAGGATGAACCGGCGGCTTGATTGACTCGAGCAGCACTTCCAGTGCGGCGATGTTCTGGCATCGTGCTGATACCTCAACAAGTGTCTTCTCAAGCTTTGGCAGTGCTGCGAGAGCGTTGGACAGACCTGCCAAGGATGATGTGATAGCTCGTTTTAAGTACTCCTGCAGAACATTTGTGAGTCTAGACGGCTCAAATAGTTGTCGTGGTGGCACCGTCACAACTGGCGAAAGAAGGTACAAGGTGATCAACGCCGACATTGTGCGCGACTTGGTATCTTCGCTCTGAGCATAGGTAGGCGATGCGATTGCATCAGTTTCGGTGCCAGTAATTGACAAGGCTGACATTGAGAATTGACCAATAATCTGCTCGGCTCTAGAGGTGAAGTGCTTTTCGGAAAAGTCGACGAGATCGCTCCTCAATGTGCGTAACACTGTGATTTTCATGATGTTCAGGTCATCGGATAACATCGTTTCGCGTATCGCCAGAACGGTATTGGCGCCGCGTAGCAAAGCTTTGTGGTCCTCCCTCCTCCCTTGACCATTACCCTGCTTAGACTCGTTTACCTGTGATTCCAGCTGTCGTCCAAGAGCTAAGCATCTACTCACTAGTCGGCCTATTCGCACCGTGTGCCATAGCCGATCTGTGATCCGACGAACTTCCTCCGCAGCGTCATGTCGATCGATGACTTCACGACTCAATCGCTCGTAGCCTTCTGCTAGGGTTGTAGCTTGAGCCTCGACCTCATCAAGGATGCGCCCACCAGCTTCGACGCTGCCTTGAGTGCGAGAAAGCAAAGGTAAAGCAGCCTGGCTAGTAAGGGTGTCAATGTGTGTATCGACCTCTTGGACGTCGAAAAGTACTCGAGATAAGGGAGTCTTGAGGTCCAAAGACGTGTCTGAGGGATCGTTCGTTGCAAGGACTAGAGTGTTGGCAAACGAGGCCGCTGAGAAGGACGGGTCGAGGAAGGTCTCGTAGTCGATGTACGATGAAGCGTCGTCGTCGTCAGCCATGATCAGATCGTGAGAGAGCCAGCGCACATGCAGATAACATCACGCCAGCTCCATCAAAGAAGATCGTGCGCTGGTACCCTACCACATGCGCCGCGACGGCTGTCACCTGTGTCGTGGGCCGATTGCCAAGACCACATGGAACCTTTTCAACTGCCCTTAGTCGTGCTGTTTAGATCACATGTTTAAGCATTCCATCTACCACCCAACAAGACCTTCGTTGGAAGCAGTGGGCTAGAGGCTCCTCGATATGAGAAGATGGCACGCGACTCGATTTATAGTCGTTGGGCGTAATCGTATTCACCATCGACGTTTCCACGACCCAGCAACGCCAAGATCGGTGGCCGACGTGCTCCGCCTTGATCAGCCCCAGAAGCTCACCGTCAATGCATGGATCCGTACCATCAGGAAACAGAGGAAGTTTGCCTTCGTTGAACTGGATGATGGGTCAAGCTGGACATCACTACAGGCTGTGCTCGATGCGTCCCAAGCACAGCATCTATCCACAGGTGCGGCTGTGAAAGTCACAGGCCACTTAGTCCCATCGCCAACCGATAAGGAGCAAGAGTGGGAGCTTCGGGTAGCTGATATTCAAGCTGTCGGTCAGAGCGACGCTGCGGAGAATCCCATCCAGAAGAAGTATCAATCACCAGAGTTTCTGCGATCGCTGCCCCATCTGCGGACACGCACACCTCACAATGCACTCTTACTCCGGTTGCGATCAGAAGCCATTGCGGCGGCTACCGCATTCTTCGGTGACCAAGGCTTTGTACAAGCTCACCCGCCTGTCATTACTTCGTCAGATTGCGAGGGCGCGGGAGAAGTCTTCACACTAACACCGCGGGCCACAGCGGATGGTGCGAGCCCTTTCTTCCGTGAACAGAAATACTTGACTGTGTCCTCCCAACTGCATCTCGAAGCCCTTGCTCAATCAGTTGGACGAGTCTGGGCACTTGCCCCAGCATTTCGCGCTGAGCAGAGCGACACACCTCGCCACTTGAGCGAGTTCTACATGTTGGAAGCTGAGATGGCTTTTACCAATGATCTTGCCGACATCATGAAGGTCGTAGAAGACCTGATCCGAGCCATCGCGCAAAGGGTGCGGTGCTCTAGCGCTGGCAATGAAATGCTGGCCCACAACGCCAGACACGACAACCGCGCATCTGCACAAGAATTGCGGAAGCGGCTGGATGGTCTGCTCGGCAAACCCTGGCCACGCATCACATACAAGGAAGCCATCACAATGTTGCATGACGCAATCGGGCGTGGCGACGTGCACTTCCAGGCGGCACCTGCTGCACAGGATGGCCTCCAAACGGAACACGAAAAATATATTGCTGATGCTGTCGGTCGGGGAAGCCCGGTGTTTGTGACGGACTATCCACAATCTATGAAACCTTTCTATATGGCAGCAAGCAAGACCCAGGAGGTAAGTGAGTTAGGCACCACAGCTGCATGCTTCGATCTGCTCCTCCCCGAAGTCTGCGAAGTTGTTGGAGGCTCTCTGCGCGAGCATTCACTGGATGCCATACAAAGAGCCATGCGCGACAAGGGCCTCGGCGACGCAGCAGGGCTGGAATGGTATATCGACCTGAGGCGGTATGGAAGCGTACCGCACGGCGGCTTTGGACTAGGCTTCGATCGGTTGCTGTGCTACCTGGCAGGTGTGAGCAATATTCGCGACGTTGTCGCCTTCCCCAGATGGTACGGAAGGTGTTTGTGCTGAGCAGAGCTCAGACGAGGACGATGACGATCACGGCGATCCAAGGAGGAGCCATTCTCCGGCCTTTTACGGCACACCTCACCCGGCCGAAGCGGCGACAAGGTCAGCGCTGAGCAGCGACCAAGAGCCGCTACATAGGCATAAAAGCAGAGCACAAGCTGTATATTAATGTAAAGTACGCAAAGTAAGATATGTGCACCTGTTGATGGGTACAAAGTGCGAGCCATGAAATGTTGTATGCGATCTACGCTGTCCAGCGCTACTCAGTCTTCGCCGCATCGAGAATTGACATTTCAATTGCAGACGACCCAGCCCGCCCTTATCCTGTGCACCATCTCTGCCTTCCACCCCCGCGCCCCACGACCCATCCGCACTAGCCGCTGGCACTCGATCTGTACGCAGCGACCCGGACAAGGATCCTCCTATACCGGAGCGGCCTGCCAGTTTTGCGTCCATCAACGGGTCCGTCGCCGCTCCGCCGCTCGTGCTTGACGACGTCGCTTGGAGCTTCGCTGCATCCGAGCCAGCGATCTCTATGGCCGCTCAAAATGTCGTACAGCCTATCGAGGCGGCCGAAGATTACGAGTAAGTCGGCTTGGGAACCTGCAGCCTTTGGAGAATCTAATTGCGTCGACATAGCTATGAGGGTCTACCGCCCAATTTCTCCCTGGCCGCCAACATGGCAGCCGGCGCCTTCGCTGGCATCGCTGTACGGGTCTCCTCCTACCTTGCAATCTGGACGTCTATTCTGATACTATAGCTACAGGAACATGCCGTCATGTACCCCATCGACCTCCTCAAGGTACGGAATGGACAATACTGCTACGCAAAGCTCTAGCTAACCGGTAACTCCAGACGCGGATGCAAGTCGTCAGCCCCACACCTGCCGCGGTCTACACTGGCGTATCGAATGCCATCGCCACAATATCGAGAGTGGAAGGCTACCGGTCATTATGGAAGGGCGTTTCCAGCGTCATCGTAGGCGCAGGACCGGCCCATGCTGTTTATTTTGCGACCTACGAGGCTGTCAAGGACGGCATGGGAGGTAATGAGACCGACGGACATCACCCCTTTGCGGCGGCTGTCAGTGGTGCTTGTGCAACTATTGCTAGCGATGCCCTGATGAATCCTTTCGACGGTGAGTCTAAAGGACGTCTACAGTATAACGAATATTTTCTCACAAGCACAGTCATCAAGCAACGCATGCAAGTGCATGGATCACAATACCATTCGATGGTCAACTGCGCAACATTAGTGTTCCGAACAGAAGGCTTGCGCGCTTTCTATATCTCCTACCCAACCACACTGGCCATGACCGTTCCGTTCACAGCAGCGCAGTTTACGGCCTACGAATCGCTGTCTAAATGGATGAATCCTTCAAAGAAATACGACCCGACCACGCACTGTGTGGCCGGTGGCCTGGCAGGCGGAGTGGCCGCGGCAGTAACAACGCCATTGGATGTAATTAAGACGCTTTTGCAGACCGGAGGCACTTCGACAGACGCGCAGATCCGGAACGCCAACGGTCTGATGGAAGCTGCACGGATCATTAAGCAACGAAATGGGTGGGCAGGCTTCTTTCGGGGCCTACGGCCGCGGATAATCACGACAATGCCTAGCACGGCGATTTGCTGGTGAGTTGATAGAAGAGGAATAGAGGGTCGAGCATATGCACTAACAACAATCGACAGGTCGGCTTACGAGATGGCCAAGGCATACTTCATCACTCGAGCTGGAAAAGAGGCTGAAACACAAAACTAGAGGTAGAGATTAGGGCGACCATGTTGGAATTTTCTGCAGCGCAAAAATGATACCACGTGGAGAGGTTGGGAGAAGCATCATCTGTACATTTATGTGGCGGCGAAGGGCTGCAAGAGGGCATCTATACAATCTGCAGTGGAGCGTATTAATCTAAATACCACGGCCAATGTGGGAGAGGTGAAGAAAACTATTCCGAGGCGCGCTTTCTTGGTCAAGGTCTTGCGCCATCCATGATGACCACTTGTGCCCTACACGTCCTTCATCTCACCTATGATACCCCGACTCCAAAAACAACCGTCAGTACGTCCGAGCCTCACCTGGCTTTCTGCTGTCTTAGTCTCAAGTGTGGTTGGCAAGTATCGCCTCCAATCATCTCGAAAGTCCTAATCTTGAGTCAATAGGTCTGGCGGAGATCATCAAGGCAACTCATCGTACGCCCTTGACAGTTATTCTACAAGTTCTTATGCCACCTGAATGCTGCTTTCGCAAGCTTTCTACCTCAATTAAACTACCCGTTAGATGTTAATTCAAGCTGCATGGCATTAACCCCTAACCTGAGTAAGGGCTTCTGGGCAGATACTTATACCTGGTACACAATTTTTCAAAAGCCAATAGCCAGGTCTTGTGCACAATATTACTTACTTTGCCTGTTACAGCAGGTTTGAACCTTCATTGATACAATCAACCACCTCATTGTGGGGCGCGTAGTAGCAGTCCAGCCAGAAGAAAAGAGTGAGGATATTATCTTAGGTCATTGCCTCTCGTACTCAAACCACGTCAGTACTAAGCTGCGTTGCTACGATGATTGTGGAGAGCAAGATTTTGAATAACTCCTGCACCGAGCCTGTGGGCACATCATGCTTTAGGCGAGTTCGATCGACTCCTGGAGATCTGTTCCGGGCATTCGAAATGTCGAAATAAGGAACCAGAGGTTTGTAGTATCCCACATGCTTGAAAGTCTCTGATTCCGCTTGGATGACACAAAATTTATCGCGTTTATTAGTATTGCATCATGCCTGGAAACGCATTATTGAGGGCAAGGATTGGGGTTTTCTTCGTCTAAAGTTTCACCAAGGTTGACTGAACAGCTCGGCGAAAGTCCTCTGATCGTATCTTGAGTGGTCAATCTCTTGGGATCTAGTTATTACCTTTTTCCGCTCCGGAATACCCCTTGCAAATCTTGGTAGTCGACGATCATCAAGTATCTGGCATCGTAGATTCGAAGCTGGCTCAAGCTCTCCCCTTTAACAATGGCCATCATGTTTTATCGTTCTGCACCGATCTTGGCCATAGCCTCTGGTGAAGGCTGGTTGATAAGCTTCGCTCTGGCGAGAAGCTGCACATTGGGTCGTGATCTGAAACCCAACTTTCTAAGCGAGTTCACCATACTCGCGAAACCCAGCTAGAAGCCTTCGATGCTAGGTGAATTGAAGTTTCACTAATCCTAATTTTGCCTACATATGCAGGATTTATATCGAAACATTACATGCTCGCCTTCGGTAGAGGAAACTCGGGGATATCACGAAAACGAGCATATCGTTCTCCTGTGACATAGTCGAAAAGGGAGAAAGCCTACTGTTTATTCCTCTGTCTTGGCTGATACATGGAAGATCTGCGAAATATAGCAGAGGTTAAGCATATCAACAGAGATGTGAAGGGAGGTTGCAGATGCATGCCAAGCTTGAGTGGCGAGATATGGTAGGCGATTGTGGATTAGTATAAGATGAAGGAAGATGCGAACGTATGCTGGAATTTACCAGCGCGCCTCCAGAAACTCATTAGGATGACCTAGGGGAGTATTAGCGACAAGGAAAGCTGGCCTCCGATGAGCAGATCATTGAAGGCCAACGGCCAGATGCATGAATATTGTGCACAACTGTAATACAGAAACAGAGTGTGATTTGGCGTAGTAAGACTACAGGTACAGCATATTCTATTCATCATATGGCTTTTTTGACCGCTCGGTGACGGCGCAAAGGTCCCGTGCAGTAGTGGAGTTGGTCGAATGCGCCTTGCGATCGTCATGGCGTGGCGCCACCCCGCCGGCCTTTTTTAAGGGCTTGTCCTGTGATGTCGTTCGTATGCATCAATCCACTAACGTCACTCACCGGCCTACGCTTTACAAACCTCCGTCGTTTATCTCTCACGCTCTGTCTCACGGAGTATTGCTGGTCCATCGTGCTCAGAGTACCTCGCGGTGTCTATCACGTAGATTCATCGTCCGCCACCAGTGCTTCTCCACCGATCGCATGCCGCGCCTAGGCTTGCTGTCCGCTCACTATGCTGCGCTCGTCGCCTGCTTCGGCCATGCAGAAGACCTATGATGACTGTTACCTTATCTGTTCCACCGCTGTATATTTTGAGAAACAGGTATGCTCCCCTCGCACGCTGCGAGCGTTGTTCCTGCCAATGGCTAATGCATCGTTTCAACCCACAATAGAACAACGAAGACGAGGCTCTCCGATCATGGCGCAGTGCGCTGGACAACATTTACTACTTCAATGCTTATAAGATGAGTCCTAATTACCGGCCCAAGAATGAAACCGAAAGGGCTTTGCAGGACAGCTTGGTCACAATGGAGCGCCAATGCAAAGAGCGTGTCGACCTGCTTGAAACATTGAAGGAGAGCCGCGAAGAACCCGAAGACGACTCGGCCCATAGCACCTCTTCTTCCAGCAAATTTCGCACCCCGTCGAGTTCTTCCATACCTACTGCACATACCAACGGCTCCAGGCATGACTTGCCGCCTCCGTATCCTAGCTCGCATCGCCCTCAGATGCCGATGCGTCCACAGAGTCGAACCGCTCCTTCCCCTCCTCCTCGTAGCAGTGGAGACTCTTCGGCAACCACACCAGCCCTCTCTGTGCCTTCAACAAAGACATCACGCACACCCAGCCCAGACAAGAAGGGAGGCATGCTGAAGAGTACGTTACGCCCTGGAGTGCGAGACAACTCTCGCCAGAATGGCTCTAGACTCAACAAAACAATGCGCACGCCGAAGCCTAATGCCGCAGGAAAAGCTGCTACCCTCGCTTGGCCTGCTGCGCCGGCCCCAGCTCTTTCGACTGATGGCTTGCCCGCATCCCTTGCAACATCTTCTGCTCAACTTCCACCTCCTCCAAATCTGCGCCCTACACCTCCTGCACATACGTCATCCTCTCATCGACCACAGGCCCAGTCTACATCTCCTTATATGTCTCGTTCTGCACGGGCACCACGATCCGACCCTTTCGCCGGTTTCGAAAGTAGCAATGAATACGCATCCTCAAGGTCTCCACCAACAAAATCAAGGCAGTCGCGTCCACTGCCGACGCCACTTAGTGCCAATGGGGTTGGCGGTGGAGCACGACCTGCTCCATTAGGGCCCCCCACTCCACCAATTCGTCTACCGTCCGACACCGCGCAGGACCAGCACCCACAGCCCAACGGCTTGCCAACTTCGGTGCCGCAGAATCTTGAACCTTTGACTGATTTTCCTTCGTATCGCAAGGAGTTCCTGCAGCCTCAGAGAATGGAAACCAAGAAAGCACAAAGCCTTGCTGCTCAAATGAGTGCAAATTATACCAACGGCACTGATTCATCGGCGATGCGACGTGGATTACCGACAACACCTTCGGCTAAAAGGGTACCACCTCCCATTCCTCGCAAGGCTGTTCCCGAAGCATCGGCAACAAGCAGCGGTAGTGAAGCCGAACGTGCAAAGCCTCGGCGCAGGAGAGAGGAACCACCGGAAGCTCTCACCGAAGATCTGTCCACGCCCACCGAGCAACAAACGAGCCGTGCCAGCAACTGGGAAGTTAGGGTACAACACTTGATGAAAAATCTTCCAGGCGGTGTGGACGAACAAGCAGCCAAAGCAATATTCAATGAAATTGTTATCAAAGGGGATGAGGTGCATTGGGACGATGTCGCAGGACTAGAAATCGCAAAGACAGCTCTCAAAGAAGCGGTTGTCTATCCCTTCTTGCGCCCAGATCTATTCATGGGGTTGAGAGAACCTGCTCGAGGCATGCTATTGTTCGGTCCCCCTGGAACTGGCAAAACAATGCTTGCCCGTGCAGTCGCCACCGAATCTCGATCTACGTTTTTCGCCATTTCTGCGAGCAGTCTGACTAGTAAATTCCTGGGCGAGTCAGAGAAGCTTGTCAGAGCTCTGTTCTCCATCGCCAAAGCCCTAGCTCCATCGATCATCTTCGTTGATGAAATCGACTCGCTCCTGTCTGCCAGGGGCGGAAGCAGCGAGCACGAAGCTACTCGGAGAATCAAGACAGAGTTCCTCATACAGTGGAGCGACCTTGCGAAAGCTGCTGCTGGCCGCGAGTCAGCCGACAAGACTGAGGGCGACGCTACCCGAGTGTTAGTACTAGCAGCTACTAATTTGCCGTGGGCTATTGATGAAGCTGCGCGACGTCGATTTGTCCGCCGACAGTATATACCACTACCGGAGGACTATGTGCGCGAGTCTCAGCTGAGAAGGTTGATGAGTGCCCAGAATTATCGGATGAGCGACAAGGACTTCGCAAGACTGGTCAAGCTCACAGACGGTAAGCCCCACTCGTCTTTCCTTCTCTCTTGCTCGAGAATACATACTGAATTTGCATGCAGGCTTTTCTGGCTCCGACGTTACAGCTCTCGCGAAAGATGCGGCTATGGGCCCTCTGCGCAGTCTGGGAGAGAAGCTGCTCCACATGGCGCCCGAAGACATCCGACCCATCTCGGTGGAGGATTTTGAGACTAGTCTGACGAACATCAGACCAAGTGTCAGCAAACAGGGCCTGAAAGAGTTTGAAGACTGGGCAAAGGAGTTTGGCGAGCGAGGTGGCTGAGTCAATGAGTCAAGAGACACTTCTGCCGCGCATACGATGATATATACCCCTTTTGAATGGCAAGGAATTGGACCCTGTCACTTTATGTACTTTCTTCCACGCCTAGTCACTGGCTCGTGGATACGGCGCGTCTTGGTATCTTTCCGCAACACCCACTTCTGCCTGTGGTTCGCGCACACATCCCCTTATCTCGCTTGCCCACAATGTACTCCAAATCCGCAAATTGACCTTCAGCACTGAAGCTTGTAATGAGTACCACTCCACCCCTAGCGGTAGCTCGTACGCAGAGTGACACAAGTAATAGGCCTTACCATAATCTGAACTGCCAGCGTGCAGTCCCGGCATCATGAACGTGCCTCTCTACACGTCGAACAAGTAGTTGTGCCGGCGGCGACGCTTCTCGGGTACAAACGTATCCGTGAACTTTCGACGTGATCATGTACTCAATACCCATGAGATATGCATCAGGCGAGGCGGGATCATAAGGCAAGTACTGGTGCACTAAAGGAATGTGATATACGCATTAGCGAGCGGAAATGGACACGCCGGGTTGGGCGAAGGGAGTATAATAGCCCGTAGAGGTCGGCACATATGTCTTTATGGAACCTTTAGTCCTATTGTGTGTGTCAGAAATTTCAAGGCCTGGTAGTCTATTGTTTTCAAAAAAAGCTTTACAGAAGGGATCGTGGGAAGTCGAGGTTGAACTGTAGATGCCCGTGTCCAAGGAGGTTCACTATATCCACTGAGATAGAGGAGTTTTTATTTGCGTCTCGGGGGAGACTGGTCAGGCCATGATGCCACTTTGACGCTATTTTGATGCTACTATAAATATTGTCATCCAGGTACAAAGATCAATTTGGCGAGAAATGATCCATTTGCAATTGGACTTTATCAAAGCAATGGGGTTTTGCTGATTTTCCTCTTTTTCATGCTGTGCACTATGGATTACCAGCCGATAGACAGAAATGGAGAAAAATACCTGCATGATCATTTAACGAATCAGGTATCTTAGCAAAGCCTCCCATGTAAATCATAAAATGTTTCAGATCATCATGTCATTTAGGTCTCGTTATGAAGCGGCCAAATGCCATCACAATCTCTTCGCTCTTAGCGGTTTTCATATCTGAGCATATTAAACCGCAGTATGGCTCGAAGCCATCCAGTGTCCAATCCTATGACTGAAGAATGCATCATATGATGTTCTTAGTGGGTCTTGCTGCTATCGCCGGAGAAGGTTCCTTTAACCTTGTCCATAAGGCCTTCGGTGTAAAACAGGTTAGCAATGCTGAGACAACACACATGCAAAGCTAATGAGTGCATACCTCCGCCACTTTGGGCCGTGTTGTTTCCGCTGTTGCCACTACCTGTGAGGCTGTCGGTAACCTTCTGAGTACTGCACATTGATCGTTAGCAGGTTGAGCTTGACTTAACCGAATAGCTTGCAGAACACCTACCCAGATTTCTGACTGTCAGGCTGGGCACCGCTTCCAACATTGTCGGCCTTTCCAGTCACTCCCTCCTACTCATGCATCAGAGGGTAAATGGCTTTCGCAGGAAAATGTACGCACCTTAAACTTTTCTCCAGTAGATTTCTGGGATTCAGGAGTGACAGTCTCCTTGATCTGCTGAGAGATGTCTTTGCGTCTGTGGAGGGTGTCAGCTAGACGTCATATATGACATGGTAGAGATGCTAGCAGACCCAGTATCAGACATGATGGCGGTCGTTCAATGTTCTGTCGCTTGTTGGTTCTCGGGAAAGGTGTGACGGTATTGTGGTAAGTTGCTGGAACTTATCGGATCGTGACGAAGGGTGCAGCAGGACAGTTCAGGGTGGGGATATGAGTGTGTTATATAGAGACGAAGTCGATATGGGTCTCATCTGACAATCATGCACCAGCAGCCCGCACTTCAGCCGTGAATGTGGGCAGTGAAAGCAAACATTCTGACGTAGCTTCAGACTACTTCATTCGCCAGACCAACATCTTAGCAGGTCTCAACCAATTGGAACAACACGCGGCACAAATTGGGCTTAGTGCAAATTCCGCGGTGATCCATGCGAAGGTCTCACATCCTACTTTCACTGCCTCTCACTGGAGAAGCTTGCGCATCTCAGAGCTGGTGCATGTGGTACGGCGCTTGAGTTGCTTCTTGAAACCTCACAGATCATTTTCCCCGGAGCAATCTAGCAGCAAACTGGTCTTGCAAGACGCAGGCATTCCTGCACGCATGAACTCAAGAAGAATTGTGGTTAGCGTATGGTATCAGAGTTGGCATCCCTACAGCGCATTTCCAAGGATTTGCCATTACGCCTTCTGTGGACCCCGAGTTCCTAGCCACTCATTACCACTTTCAGACGCAAGAACCAATCATACGTCTCTTCAGGGACCACAAGTCCGTCATCGATAGTACGACCCTGCACCTATCGAGAGACATGCGACTTCGTTATCGTGGATGAGATCATAATCGTGTTCTACGTATGTCATGTATTGCAGCATTTAACCACAGTCGTCCTAGACAATTCGCAGCACTACGTACCCTGGCCAAAGTTGAGTGATGTTTGCCCCCTCTCTGGGTCTCCAAGTCTGATCACCTTGACATCGGGCCCCATAATGACATTGCCCATGGCCTGCGGCGTGATCAGAATGTACTGTCTGCCTACGCTGCGACGAGCTGCCATAATCATCATGCGCATGCTGATGTCACGGTTCACTGAGTCCATAAAGACATCAAACTCGTCGAGGCACCGAATTGGGCTTCCCATTGCATCCCAGAGGGAGAGCAGCAAGCAAATCGTTGTGAATGACTTCTCTCCTCCAGACAATGTCTTCGTTTGTCGTTCTTGCGTCTCCTTGAATCCACGTTCCTCCGTCGGCTGGATCATGAGGTTCAGTGTTTTGCTTTTGTGATCAAGGCCCATGTGTCCCTTGAAGCCGCGCTCTGACAAAAGATACACGAAGTGCGCCCGTGCCCGAGCTGAGATTGTCGCTCGAAATAGTTTCCAGCGCCTACGGCGGTGGTCAAGTGACAGCGTCATCTGATCCATCAGATCGAGTACATCTTTCAAGTTTCTCTTTGATGCCCGTAGCATATCATGCGCTTCACGTGCCTTCCGTGTGATTTCCTCTTCACTACCCCCAATCTCTTGCTCGTATTGCTTCACAACCCTGGCAGCCTCATCTTTCTTTTTACTGAGTATCTCAAGTGTCATACCTCTATCAATGGGGACGCGGGCCCCAGCAGCCTGAGTTGCCAGTTCAGTAAACTCCGCTACTTGCTCTCGAAGAGCACTTCGTTTATTAAGCTCATGGTCGAAATCTTTTTGCGCCTCATGCACTTCGTGCAGGGCTTGCTCGTGTTGACGTCGAGTGCGATGCTTTCGATCAATGGCCTTATCTGCTTTCTTCCTGAAATCGTTGATCTTGCTGTTCAAACCTTCGAGCTGTAGCTCAAGCTCAGGTAAGCTGGTTTTGGCTCGCTCCCACGCCGCCTGCTTCTCTTGTCTTGTCGCCTCGGAGCCGTTGAATTGATCTTGGTATGATTGACAATTGGCTTGAGCTTCTTCGAGCATACTCTTCAATCCGTCCAGTCTGCCATCTTGCGGCAGAAGCTCTTCCAGCTCAGCACGTAGGTCTTGCAACTTTGCATCAAGCCTTTGACATTTGATGGCGTATTCTTTAACGTCTTTACTGTGCCGATGAAGCAATTGTTGACACTTTTGCTGGCTTTCTTGGAGGGTCCTTCGCGTTCGAAGAGCAGTCTCATAAACTTGCTTTTGCTGAGCAATCATTTCATGCGCCATACTGCAAACATATGGTCAGTCAGTAAATCATGATGAATATACCTATTCCACTCACCGAATTTGATCCTGAACGTTCGTTTCAATTCTAACACTACCTGTCCATCTTGGTACCGGGTCTGATTTTTCAGCGCCTCCCGCTCCGTACGAGAAACGTATACCTGCAGATCTATCGCTAGTGAGGCATACTCCAGCTTTGACATTGCGAACCCTCTGACCACTGAACATGTAGTTGGACAAGACTTGACGCTCTGGAACCAAAATCTGCTGGTCAATGTGTTGATTAATAATGAGACTGTTCCGCGCAAGATCACTGTCTATCTCCAGTACTCGGAGGATGGTGTCCAGGTGAGCTTCTGGCTCGTGACCTCTCGTATCAATCCTATCTTTCGTAACGATGAAAACCTGGCCGCGATAGCCACTGCTGTGCATGATGGCAGTTAATCGCTTCTGGTCCTCCTGGTTAGAAACGGCGAAGGAGTTGAGAGAGTTGCCCAGAGTCCTTTCAATCACAGACGACCATTCGCTCTTGTTCAGCTTAATATGCCGGCCGAGAGGACCGACGGGCTGTTGGCGCCAACGTGTCTCTTGATCGATAGCTCGGCGCACCCTGGAGAGGCTTGGGTGGTACGCTCTATCCCCCGGTGCTCCTTCTTGGATATTCCGCAGCCTCTTCTCGGATTCTTCAAGGTCACGTTTGGCCTTCTCAACAGGAGATAAAGACTTCTCGGCCAGCTCGGTTGCCTCTTTCAGTTGCCTTTCAAGTGCAGGCTTCTGATCTCGGTGCTCATCACGACGTATCTTTGCCTGTGCCAGTCCATCCTCCACTGCCTGAATCTCAGCAAGCTTTTCGGCCTCACTACCGCCATTAACGGTCTGGAGACGATCGAATTCAATTTGTACTTCCTCCTGGCGTTTTGTGACTTCTGCCTTGGTCGCTTTGAGCGCGTTATGAACATCACGCTGTTCTGCAAGGAAGGCCTCAAGGTTATGGTAGGCATCTCGCTCAAAAGCATCTGCTTCGGCCTTTCGAACACGAAGAGGGCCGCATGAGTCTTCAACTTCCTTTATGGCATCTTGAATATCTTCTTCTACTTTGTCGGCTGCGATGTAAGCCTCTTGAAACGAATGCGCAGCCTGTTCTTTTCGTCCGATCACTTCTTCGGCATTGGCAATTGATCGCTCGGCTTTTTCAAGCTTTCTCTCCTCATGCTCCACTTGAATCCAGCAGTACTGCTTATCGATCTGTTTCGCCTTTTCCGTGAGCTTCGAAATGTTTTCCGTCAAGGCCAGTTTGGCCTGGGCTGCTTTGTGGGCTTGGAGAACATGTTTATGGTCATCATGCATAGTGTCCACTTTGCTTTCAATGTTGGTCAGATTTTCCGCCAGCACCGTGTAATCCGTGTCAAGCTGTTCCAATTGCACGCCCTTAATAAAGAAGCGATACTTATCAGAAGGGGTTGAGCTATTAAGAAATTGGCGTGCCATATCTTGAGTGAGGACATTGACTGGATTTTCGAGTTGAAGTGCATAGAAATCCGAAATGTCGTCGAGATAGGAGCGCTTCGTACTGATAATCCTCCCGGTCTCATTCTTGATCTTGAAGCCACTCGCACCGGTTATGCTGAATGCACGCTCCACGATAATAGTATTGCCGAAGATGTCGTGCTTGTAATTTCCTTCACCCGCATTCTTGATCTTGACGATGAGCGTTGCAGTTTCCTGCCCTTCTTTCACGAAACTCTTTAGGCTCTGTCCCCGATTGGTCGACGATGCTTTGCCACCAAGACACAGCGTGATGGCTGTCAAAACAGCACTCTTTCCGCTCCCGTTGTGGCCGATGATGAAGTTTATATTGGGTCCTAGATCCACTTGTAGCTTGGTGTGGCACATGAAGTTGATGCAGGTGATTGATTGCAGAACTCCACATTCCAGTGCTTGGTTCTCTGCTGACTGTTGCGTAGAGGAAATAACTTGCGTCATGAATTCATCATCGTCATCTTCGTTATTTGGTGCATCCAGCGTTTCGGTGGCATCGCGTCTCTTTTCATAATACTCCCTGATAGTCAAACCCTGGCGGTCGATCTTCGCGGTTGCTAATAGCTCGGGACTACTCTCGCGTATGTCCGATAGATCTGTAGACAAACGAGCGCGCTTGTGCTAGAAAAGCAGTTAGCTCGGGCGATTTGTGTTTGGAAAAGCGATGCTAAAGCGCCTACTATGTTTCTGCGCAGGCTTGATGAAGCGGCTTCCGACTCTTCAACATTCACTCCATCGTCTTCTACATCTTCATACTCTTGTCTCGAACGTCTGATTGGAGCCATGGTTGAGGGCGCCAATGTGGGGCGCTCCACGTTTAGTGTTTGATGATGATGGCAACGCTTCCACTGGAGGACGCGTATAAGCTGCGCGTCTCGGCATACCTTCTCCATTGCGCGCAGGCATACTTCGTCATCGTTCGACTCATAAGATTTTCTTTCTATTACACTGTCCTTCAACCATGAATGTACAGTCTTCATCTACTGTGAATTACCGTGAGGCGGGTTGTGCAAAATTGGAAGAAGAAAGCTCAAGAATAAGCATAGCATGGGCGCAGGGCAATCAACAAGTGCCCCGAACGGGGCACGAGCGCAGACTGCTCAGGTGAAGATAAGCTACTACGAGTTGCTTGGGGTTGACAAGTCTGCTTCGGAAGACGAGTAAGCTCTATCAATTGCATTACTTGCAATCGCATAACTCTAATTACTGTCCCAGGATCAAAAGGGCGTATCGTCGCAAAGCTCTCGAGCTCCATCCAGATCGCAATTTTGGGAACGCAGAGCGGACTACGACACTCTTTGCCGAAATACAAGTCGCGCATGAGGTCCTCTCGGATCCGCAGGAGCGCGCATGGTATGACTCACACGAAGATGCTATCCTGCACGACATAGACCCTACGATCAGTGGGGAGGGCGGCAAAACCTATGAGCAAAACATGGGCCTCACTAGCGCAGACGATATTACACGCATGTTCCGGAAATTCAACAGTAAGATTGAGTTCTCAGACGCGCCGTCAGGCTTCTTCGGTTTCCTGCGAGACACGTTCGAACAGCTAGCCAGGGAAGAGGAAGGCGCTGCGTTTGGGGAAGGCGGAACAGTCCCAGAGTATCCACGTTTCGGACACAAGGATGATGATCACAGTACAGCTAAGACCTTCTATGGTATATGGAATGCCTTCTCCACGCGAAAATCGTTCGCATGGCGCGACAGGTATCGCGTGACAGATGCAGAAGACAGATGGATGCGTAGGCAGATGGAGAAGGAGAACAAACAATTCAGAGCACAAGGCAAGCAGGAATTCAACGAGGCTGTGCGATCTCTGGTGGCATTTGTCAAGAAGCGTGACCCTCGTTATGTCCCGAATACGCTGTCTGAGGCTGAGCGGCAAAATGCGCTGCGGGAAGCAGCGCATGCCCAAGCCTCCCGCATGCGCGCCGCCAATGCGGCACATCTAAATGACGAGGTTCCAGAATGGACAAAAAGCCGCGAACCAGATGACGCGGAGGAGGAGACGGAAGAAGAGAGTGAAGAGGAACGACATGAATGCGTTGCCTGCCGGAAAACTTTCAAGAGCAAAAACCAGTTTGATGCTCATGAACGGAGTAAGAAACATCAGAAGGCTGTAAGTACTCTGCGGAAGAAACTCAAAAAGGAAGGATTGGACCTGGACCTTGGCGACGACAGTAATGAGGATAGCGAACCCGCGAGTCCGACGCTTGCTGGAGCATCTAACGCGCACCTCAGACATGAAGGCACTGTTGGAGACAACCTTGCACGCGCCGCAGACACTGAACTTAACGACGACGAGACAGGCCGCGCTTCCCTTCGCACAAACATTGATGACACTCCATTACATTTTATTCCTCCTGCAGAAGGTGGGGGTCCTCCATACCCTCAGGCTACCTCGCAAAATTGCGATCTTTACGAAGAGGAATTGGACAACCATGAGAATTACAAAGATGATGATGATGATGATGATGATGATGATGATGATGATGATGATGACGACGACGATCATGATCATGATCATGATGTTTGTGGTGATGGTGGTGGCGGCGGTGATGACCGAAGCGCCTCTCCACCTTTGAAATCAGCCAACACACCTACGGAAGTATTCACCAAGAAATTAGGCAAGGCCGCTCAGAAGAGAGCAAAACGAGCCGCACAACAGGAGATGCAGAAAACCGGTGCGAATAGCGCGATCACATGCGCCTCGTGCGGCAACAAGTTCCCCTCCAAATCAAAACTGTTTCAGCATATCAAGGCTGAAAGGCATGCTGCGGTCAAACAGGCAAGTGGTGTGGGTTGGAAGAAAAGCGAAGAACCATAGCATGAGATCATGCCGATATGAGCAGATAGACCAATGTAGTATGCCAAACACAACCTTTCCAGGACGAGTATCAACATGGATTTTTTCGTGAATCATGACAATGAATGCGATCGACTCCGTCCTTAGCTAAGAAGTAATACACCATCCAACTCCACTCAAATCTGCAACACATGCGTGGGGCATCCTGCTGAACCTTGTCCACCACTGGTTCTGCTATTTGCATTGGTGACATCCTTTGCACGCCACCATCCAACAATACACTTCCTGTGGAACTTGCACAGGCATTCCAATCGGCCCATATTATCTCCAACCTCAAATTCCTCAAAGCAGATGACACACTCTTGCTGTTCACCACGATCGTCGACGCAGTCCTTCTCACTAGCCTTGTAATCTAACATTCGCGGAGCTCTTCGTTGAAGTGATGTGGCTGGTACCGCATAAGTCAAGGCTATTTGAGCAGATGATGAGGTAAGGGATGGCGTTAATGATCGTGCCGATGCAATCACGGCGTCTAGCGTCCCTTGCGCGTTGGGATCTGTAGTCAGGCGTGTGAACGACGGCACGTCGGGTGTTGAGCGCGGAGCTGCCGGCAAATTTGATCTTGCAGGTAATGAGCCATAAGAGCGAATACATTCATCAATGTGTCGGGCACGTGCAGCATCATCGTCCGAGGCCGTGTGCGTAGGGAGTTCATGGCCGCAAACAGGGCATTCGTCTTCCTCAGCTAGCTGGACGCGAGAAAGGTACGGTTGTTCTGGCGATTCCGATGTTGGTAACTCGCCATATAGAGCGTTCGTGTGCGACAAGACTCTAGCAGATGGATCTATCATGTGATGCTGAGGTGGTCCCAATCCACTAGACACTGTTGATCGACGTTGACTATAGCTAGCTTGCAAAAAGTCCGCAGGTGTATGGGGGATAGTTGCAGTGGATGGGATGACAGATGATGAAAACGCAGATCGATGGGTACGGGAATGATAGTGTTGATTGCCATGGCCAGAGTTTAGACGCAGGCTTTGACTAGGCGAGGATCGGTAGCGAGATGCTACCTGTGCCGCCGATACAAGCTGTGAAGTGTCACCCCTCGGCAGCCGACCTCGCACATTACCGTCATACGAATTACGCCGTAGCAACAAATCGTGGTCTTGAGGGGGGAGGCTACAATTCGGGTCCGGGACACATGGATTGCAGACTCGTACAGTCTCGCCGCTCACAGCGTTTGATGATCTTCCGTCCAGTAGAGTCGCAGCAGTTTGCTCATGCGGTGGAGCCTGCACGATATATTGTTGCGGCATAGTTATTCTGTGTTGGGAACAGTTGGCACAAACGACTTTTCCGCACTTCCTACAGTGGTGTTTGCGGAAGTACCAGCTGAACTGGTCCTTGCATACAGGACACGCGTCGACATCGGAATCTGCTTGCCAGGGGGGAAGCACGATACTGCTATTTCCACGCTCACTCTGTGCAGTACTCAGGCATTGGGCAGAATCGTTATAACTCAAGGAAGACTGATGTGGCGAAGATGTGAGGTCAATGGGATAGCCTCGCGTACCCGGTATCCCGGAAAACTGGCTAAATGCACCTGACGAGCGCTTTCTCTCAGCACTGTGTGTAATTGAAGCTACTCTTTTACGCTGCGAAGGCGCAGCATGTGCATCGCTTGTAGCTGTGGATAGTTCATCTGTATGCGTTGGCCTGTCCATGTTGGCACGTGGCTGAGTGCTCGATGTATTCCGAAGAAAATCAGTCCAGGTCTCATGATCAGATGGTTCGTCACTATAAGCATTGCGGACTTGTAAAAGTGATTTTGATACGCTAGTGTCATGAAGATCCATACGTTACAGTATATGGCAGTATACCGGCCAGGAAACGATGGAGAGCCAGCTATTAGTCCGTCATTTAGAAGACCATGAGGTGCCCTCGAGGGGCTCGCGGTGTGTAATCAAATCGGGCTTGAAAGTGCTCGGGGTAATATTGGAAGAGCGAGAAACCATCGAGGATCGAGTTGTGTGACGGTATGCAAAGCTGATCGTTAATCTGCTGGTGGACGGAAAGCGTTGTGAGTCGCGTGCCTTCGCGATTGCGGGGGTCAGAGTGAAGATAACAATATGACTGCGACGACTAGCAACAAGTAGAATGTCGTCAAGAAGGTCCACAAGGTCCTGCTAGCTCGAAATGTGAGCTAGAGTTGGTGCACAAAGGTAGATAGAGCGAGAGAGACAGAGGGGTGATACGGTGCCAGCGTCCAAGTCACAGAGACGCCGCAATCGATAAAGTGGATATCACGTGCTCATCACATGCTCGGTCTGCTCCTTCCCGCTGCTACTGTCACGATCGAGGGCGGGCTTTGAACAGGATATACATTTGGAAGTATCTAAGCATGTAAAGCTTTTTTATGTGAATACATACCGTCTTTTGATACTTTCCTAATGCACCTTAAAGTCATCTGGCGTGACTTGAGGGCAATGTAGTCTATTGCAACTTCCCACAAATCGTTTGTCTCAATGGGGTTACCATCCTCGCCTACATCTTTGTCTCTAACTTCTCCCAAAATTGAAAGCTCCTGGATTAGAGCGTATCGCCTAGTCCCAGTATCCTCGCCGACCTGGGCAACCAAACGCTTGGGAAGTTGGCCCTCTTCAAGATAGAACATTCGAGCAAGCATTTGAAATGACCAGTGCTTCGCATTGCCGAGCCGCAACTTTCTCAATTTTGCTAGCCTTGAATCCGCAGCTAGCATGAGTCGGTTCATCTGCTCTTGAGTAAATGGAAGGTATTCTTGACAGTCTTTTGCGGAGGCGGTCTGCCCATGTTCGAACTCTTTCCGGACTTCCGCGTCTAGCTGCCAATTGGCGACCAGGTCGTAGTAACGTCTCAGTGGACTTGTTATTTTCGTATACGGCTCGTCAGCAAAGCTGCGGTGAGGAATCGGATGGCTTGACACTGTCTTGACGCCATATACTTGCGTGAAGTAGTGCCAGAGCTGTTCGGTGGCTAATTGGTAATTGCTGTTCGGGCTCTTCATCATGTGTTCTAATTCGTTACGATATCTCTGACGCGAATCTATAGCGCCGTCATTTGCGATGCCAGTACCATAGTAGGGAAGTGGTAAGTGTCTTGCTCTTGCCCACTTTGCAGCCTGAAGGTTTGCTGCCAACATGGAAACTCGTACAATATTGTCAGCACCGCCCTCGTAGATGCTACCGAAGACTGATTGGTACGTTTGACGCAAAATGCTGGGATTCAATGTTGAGAATTTTGCATGCGTATGCCTCTCATCAAGTTTGTCATATGCATCACTGCTATCAGCTATTCCATATACCTTTGTCGTATGGCCGAAACGATTCTGCATAAGTGCTTCGGCTCCTTCGGACACACTGGGTCGAATATGCTTGGCCATGGACTTCGTTAGGGACTCCAGTACATTAACGGCTCCTTTGATATCTGAAGACACAATTGCTGCATCTTCCAATCTAGGATGGCGAGGCATCTCTCCCACTGAGAACGAGGTTACCTCTAACTGTTTCGCGTCATCTTTGAACCCCAGGTACTTGTCGACAGACTTGAAGTCAACCCTCACCACTTTGTGAACAATTCCTGGTTGCATTTTGAAATCGAGAATTTCGCCACTGGTCATGTCGACCTTCATCGAACTTGTCATCACTGTACCGCCTGGGCGAATCCCGTACTCAGCTGACAGCCAATCGGGGAGCATAGGAATGACCCTCTCGCTGTAGTACTGCGTTTCGGCTCGGCTAGCTGCCATCCTAGCGAGCACACTGTCGGGCGGTACCCATGCCGACAAATGAGACACGTGTACGTGAAGCCAGCATACACCCGGCTCCTCTGGTAACATTTCAACAGACAGGCCATCGTCAACCACCTTTGTTTTGCTATCATCGATTGCAAGGACGAGTTGGTTGCCCCAATCTTTGCGCAATTCCTTCATCGAATCGTGTAGGCCAGCCGCAAGATAGGGTGGAGCGCCAGCGTCGATAGTGGTTTGCATATGCTCCAAACTCTTTGTAAGGGCAGAGTCGGCGCTATGTACTTCACGATCCCACGCCTTGACCATGGTGTATGGCTGCCAAACACCAATCTCAATAAGAAAGGTACGCATAGCCTCGCTGGAAAGTCCAAGAGTATCATTTACGTCGTCGTACACTCTCACCGCTCGAAGTAGAACAGCTGCAGCGCTTTCATACGCGGTGTGATGATAGAAGCTTCGATGGGCATTGTGTTTTAGGAATGTGATGAATTCACGATCTCGGTCATTGAATTGCAATGAGTGTATCACACCATACGCGTCGGGCTTCGCAATGTCTCCAACAGTCGGCTTGGTAGACAATACCTGTCGATGCTCATTGCTGACCCGTAATGCCCGGCTCTCTGCTACTAGCAGCCGACATTTGGCGATGAAGTCTTTCACATGTTGTGCTCGTGTTATGATACTTCTCTGTTTCCCGTCCTGCAATGTCCCTCCAGCTGATTTTGCTTCCATATATTGGTATGCGCGTATGTTTTGTAGTGCATTTTGAAAAGACTTGACGGTGTAACGTGACTCCACTCCAAACTCTGCAAAACGAAAGAGGTCGAACTGTGAAGCAGTAAAGCCCAAGTTTTGGCGGGTACAAGATACTACCACTGCATGCTTCAGAGCCAATCGGTCCACCTCTTTGAGGTGTTTTTCCCCTGCTAAGGCTAGAACAGTATCAGCAAGGTCATCCACGGTCGCAATCTTGTAGTCTGTGGCATGGGCTGCGTGATAATGCAAATGATCCAAGATATTCGAGAAGTTCCGAAAACACGCTTCGCTGCTTAATTGAAAATTTGCAAGCCTTCGCGTTACTTTGGCTCCCACTTCAACAGGGACGGATAGCGACAAACTCGCAAGATCTGCATAGTCTCTGGGACGCCAAGCTCTCTCAGGAATGCAATTTATGATCGGTTGCACGTCCTCCACTGTGAAGAACCCCTTCACGCTGAACAAACCCTGTTTGACTGAGGAAAAGTGCAGACCGCCTGATTGAGTATAGTAAATGCTATACTGGCCATGTGAGGTCAAATACACAGCAAACTCGGCCGAGCCGCCTCTTTTCAACTCTATGATGTCACCGCGGCTGAACTGGGGCTCGACAGTATCTATGCCCTCGTATGGCGCTGATATTCGGTCAAATTCGTCAAGGAGGAGGTTCAGGTTAAGCTGTGGTTGTTCTTCCCCAGTCGCGCCTTGGTCGTCAAGCTTGTTACCTCTAGAATCGCTGTCATCAACACCAACTTTAGATATTGGAAATTCCATGCCTGACATTGGTGGCTCGATATCGAGGTACGAGTTGTCGGCGTGCCATTTTCGTAAGATGCCTCTGATATTGGTTGTAGGCTCGGGTATATCCAAGAACCTGGAATCGGAAACACGATCACTCGTTGCTACAACGGCGGTGACGGTGGTGGCATTGGCGTGTTGTTGTCTTCTGGAATACCTCAGCACCTTGTCGGGAGGGATGAGAATGGCCAGCCGTGACGGTGGTGATGTTGGTAAGGTAGAGGATGACCGCTTGGCTAAAGCTGAGACGTTGTATAGCCTTCTTAATGAACGAAGCTGACATAGCCAGCATATGCTAGATGTCGCTTTGACCGAGGCCGCACGTCCGATGGACATCTTTGACTTGAACTGTGGTGGCGCGAATCACCACAGGAGCCAAGTTTCGCGTCTATGATTGTCGCGGACTTTTTAAGCCGCATGCTTGGCGGACTGTCCATTCCCGCCTTCACGCTCTAACTCCCCAACCTTCCCTCGGGCACTGCAATTCTGAAAGCCCACGGGATATTCAGAATCTTCAAGATATACAGGTATTGCTCACTCTAAGTATTCCACAGCTGCAAGCACAGACAAACCACGCACTCTAGATCTTGGCAACCTTCCATGGTGAAGGCAGATAAAGCCCAGAGAACCTGAGCAAACCAGCGCTTTTGTTATTCACGACCTTGATCTGCAGACAAGGGTGTTCAGACTTCGAGACTTACTAATTCGCAAGTAACAGATTTCTTGCACCACAATGCCAACCTCACAAGCACCATCGGGCAAATTCACACTGCTCTACTTCGCGACAGCCGCGACGTTCACCTCCCTCTCTACGGAGCATTTTGATGCCCCCACGACTCCTAACAACCTTCTTCGCCTTCTGGAAGAGAGATATCCCGGCATCAAGCGCCAGGTCTTGGATAGTGCAATGTTCACTTTGAACACAGAGTACATTGCAGACATGGAAGGAACTATCATTAGTGAGGGTAACGAATGTGCCATTATTCCGCCTGTGAGCTCAGGATGATCCCTACCATGGCCAGGCAGGATTCGGTCCATGTTGAATTCCTTGATTTACATTACGCGAGGGACCACTCGTCTCAATGCATCACCAGGCTGGTGTAGCCCCAGCGGTCCCGAATAGACCGGTCATATCGACTCCACCCTGCAACCAATCCGCATCACCCATGAAGAGCGAGTTCAAATCGGTCCCATCGCCACCTCCGAGCGCAATATCGAAAGCTTGCTCGAACCCTGTGCCAAGTTCCATCATCAAGTTACCGTTTGTATCATATGGCCCACCGATCCCTACTGCGCTTCCATTGGCATTCCAGGGCTGCTGCTGGTACTGGGATTGTGTTATGCCAGAAGTCTGGGCTAAATTCGCTTGGGAATCAGGCGTTGAACTGGTGGCAACGTCGCTGAGGAAATGAAGTGGTGTACGAGAGTTGAACTCGTGTGTCTGCTGCGCCTGGGCAATCTGCTGCTGCGAAGCTATAGAACCATTTCGGCTGCTTTGGCGCTGCTTGTCAAGAGACTGCTTCGGCGATTCTTGGAGAGCGTCGTCAGCTGCTGTGTTGGAGGCCCAAGGATTGAATGTGCTCTTCTGATTGGTGGTAGACTTGATGTCTCTGTTCTTCCAGAACCATTCACGAAGCTTGCTCAGAATGACTAGGAATTTGTTCGCGGGTCGAAAAGAATCCTCACCACCCATCTTCTTGAATGAGCCAAGCAGTCGATCTAAATGGCCTTCAACGTCCAAGTCGTCTTTGCTTATAATTTTACCCACCTGCGAGTCAGGCGCTGTGACAGCAAAGTACAGTTTGATCATGACAACGACTGCGTATGCGGTCCGGACAAAGAATAGAATAGGCAGAGAGCGGACAGTGGTCAGGTCGAAAGATAAAAATGTATGGAAGATGCCATGTGCCGCTTCAACACACGAGGCAAGCGCTGCGGAATGTGCCTGTGAGAGAACATCCGAGTTGCCTGAGCCCGCACGAAGTGACTCTTCCGTAAATGGAGCCCGGAAATCATCAATGTTATGATCAATGTGCATAGCGACTTCGTGCATAAATAGGTTGCAAGTGTGCTTGGAAAATTCTAGCACAGCTGCGACATGGTATTCATCAGTACACGCTTCGATGTGCCGGAAGCTAGGGGCAACTTACCAGTCATAGTCTGTTTTAGCATTTGGCCTTCCCAGTCGGCAAGCTCTTTCTCGAATTGTTTGATACCGAATTGTATGCCAGGGTCCGTGATAGCAATTTTGGCAGTGGGATCATCCATGCAGAACCTCGTACCGACATCCTCGTTGATGTGTTGAAGCTTGACATGTTGACAAAGCACACGATCCGATGGTAAAGCTGCAGGCGATGTCTCCAGTAATTGTATGCACTCATCCATGTAGCCAGTCCAGCGGATGAGGTTCGGACGACGGAGAGACATGGCCGTATTGGAACAGACAAAATAGCACCCCAACCAAGTGCGGCGAGCGTCCAGCATGTCAGCGTTGATTATGTGCTTTTGCTTCAGCTGATCGCCTGTAACATTCATGCGCCATACCTTGCTTTGGTGCAATTTCTTGCCCATACCAACGTCGATGGCCATAACTGCAGCAATATGATTAAGCTGATAGAAGTTCATGCATTCAAAACGCTTAGGAGGCCTGTACCAGATGGTAGCAACAACAAGTGCCTGCACGAGTTCCATGCTCTTCTCACCATTGCGTATGATGCAATCAGCAAGAATGCCTAGTAACATGGTGTGCAACTTGTTCTGACGGTCAATGTCAAGCATACCGACGCTGGCTGCTGTGATAATAGAGAGGAACAATATAGGTTTCGAGTTGCGGACAGACTCAGCTAAAGTGCCGGGGGTAAAAGCAACAACAGGCATATGACGGACCATGTCCTCAATATAGTGGTCAAAAATGCGGCGAGCATGATCAGCGTCCAATATAGCATCTATGCGCTGACCCAGATCAGTGCTGCCGAGGCAGGGGATATCAGCACCCATGTCACGTCTGTGGTCGCTGTCGACAGGGTTGTCAGCCTTCCTCTTCAGGCTCACAGCGGCCTGGCTCGGTGAATATCCAGGCTGTGAAGGCGGTTCGCGAGCATCAAGTGGCCTTTCGCTATCCAAGGTGAAGAATCGAGAATCATAACGATTCTCATAAGGAATCTCGCTGTGACGCGCACGAGGAGAGCTTGCGCGTCGGGCCTCGGGACTCTGCCGAATCCTAGAGCCATGGTTCGAGCTTGTACTACCTTGAGCATGCAGTGATGCTGTGAGAGCATCAATCTTCTTCTCCAGCTCAGCAACTCGGCTGTCGGTCTTCTTCTGACGCTTCCGACTAGGAGCAGTCGTGACGCATTGACGCTTGGCCTTGGCGCAACGCTTGCACGGTAGAGAGGGATCATTCAACGGGTCAGGATCGCATCGAACCTTAAGGGTGCGACAGGCCTCGCAGGCTCTGGGACGTTTCGGATCATTTGGATCATTTGGGCTTCTAGAACGAGAGAGTTAACAAAGCTCAGCTTGTTGGGTAGGACGCGGATAAAACGAACTCATTCGCCGGTGATGTTTGGTCGGCGTAGTAGGCATCCCTACCAGCCGGGGACGTTCCCGGCCGTGGTGTGGCGCCCCAATGGTCGTTCGTGTGCGAGCCAGCTTGTATTGGAGGATAGTATGGCTGCGATGTGTGTTGTTGTTGATGTTGCTGAGAGGTGGTCAGGTAGGGCAGTTCGTTTGCTGGGCGAATGCGCGGCAAAGGAGCACTGTAAGCAGCCGGCTGCTGAGACTTATGAGGGTTGTGCTGAACTTGAGGGCCAGCGCCTAAGCGAGGGTCAATCTGCGACATATCGAGCGCGGCTTCAGCAGCATACGCAATTGATGCGGGCACGGACGCGGGTGTTGTCTCGCCGATGCAGACGGCGCCTGAAGAGCACCGATCGCCGACGATGGGGTTTGTGGCTGCCAGATATAAGTCAAAGCGCCTCGTAAGGAACAACAGATCAGAGGTCGCTGATTGTACTCTTGAGGCAGATGCGGAAGCCCAGAGCGGCCCGTCTTAAGGTCAACAGAGAGCACAGTGCGATGATCGTGCTACCACTGCACAGGCGTGCGGGATCTGTCTGGGACGGTTCGGTTTTGCACGTGATGTCACCGATGCCGCCCAAACTCTACGCGAAGGGATAATCTAATTACTCACTTCTTAGACGTACTAAATGTGATCGATGGACATCAGAATATGATACTACGCTGTTCTACCTGAAATACCAAGCTCAGAACTCAGGCCACGCTCCCATGACAAAGTAAAAGAAAAACACATGCTTTCCAAATGCGCCATTATGCCATGCTATGCTAAGGTATCTTAAGATTAGATCGAAATAAGACAACATACTAATATGCGATAAAAAATCTGGAGATGAGAATGCTCTGCGTTTGATAGAGACAAGACTGAAGCAGTGCGCAATTGAATATGAGTCAGGGTCCCGATCAAATGTCGCGAGCCCGAGCGTGATTTTGCATGCGCTCGACCGGGTTGGGAGTGGCAGTTGCAAGAGCCGCATTGAAGTCGGGGTTCACGAACGTCACAATGTGTTGACCTTGAATGACCACTCCTGCCTGACCAGGCTGCAACGTAGCCACAACCGTGACCAGAGCTGTTAGTACCTGCGCTGTATTTCCAGGTTGTCCTGTGACAACGGCTGAGCGCGCAGGAGTTAAAGAGAGCGCCGTAGATGCGCTTGGAGGTATTCCTGCTGACACAACAGGGCGAAGAAAGCCCGTCAGGCCAGGTGTACTTGGGATTACTGGCGAAGCGTTGTTCGAAGGTGAGCCAACAATAGGACCAAGGGCCTGCGGGACTTTGACATTGGCAGTACGGCTTTTGTAGCCAGCCACGGCATTGGGTTGCGGGTCCTGCTGGACAAGTTTGTTGGATATGGGAGCACTCGCAGCTTGTGCCTGGACATTTACATCCGCACAGGTGGTGTAGTACTCGTCTTTGCCAGTTGGATACGTCGGGTCCTGTCCCGGCGCGGTCGGCCAGTCCCAGACCCAGTACAGCGTTAAGGTGCCTGTGTTGAGTGATGATGGCAAGACAATGTCGGTCTCGCACCACTGTTCGTTACGGCTCCCCGGTTGCCCAGGGTTGGGGTCCGGGAATTGCTCCTGGCGCTGAGTTGAAATAGTGCCGCCGTTAATCTGGTAGCACCGATCATCGTCAAAATTATTTGTGGCGATGAGTGCACCTCGACCATCGCCGCCAGTACCGTCGGCAGTCCACTGTAGAACTTCTATGAGTTTTTCGTCGTTCCTTGGTTTTGTCGTGCCGTAAACAAAGACAGTGCCCCCCTTCTCTGGTTTCCCTTTCTGATTTAGTGGAAGGCTTACATGGCCGTTTTCGAGATATTTGAGGGCGATGACCGAGCCAGGCGCAGCTTTGAGAACAGGATAATTGACAGATTGATTGACAGTGCGCTGGGCAGGGTGGCAGAGATAGTCAGACGAGTCCGCGCGGGTCCTCCCAGTTGGAGCGTCGGGAATGAGCCAAAGATTGGAGAAACCGTTGAAGCCAGGATCGGTACGAGCGACGTAGCCGCGGGGGTAACCATATGCGCCTGTAAAGCTCCCGTTGTCACCGACGAGAGACATTTGCTCAATCCAGCTGTGTGCATTGCAGCTCCCGGCCAGCAGGGCAATGAAGATCGAAGAAAATGTCTTCATCTTAAGCATATTATGATGATGTTGTAACTGACAGCGAGCCGGCACTGACAGAGATTGTTGCGAGTGGGAAACTGTGAATTAGGAAGGAGAGGCGGGCGACAGGGTCTTGTGGGTAGTTGATTGCGCGGAAGTGATGCAATGGTCGTGGTTTGGGATGGCAAGACTTAGAGACCGTCCGGGACTTGATGAACAGACTCTTAAATGAATGCGAGGCAGAACAGCAGCACAGGACACTGTCGAAATGACAGAAGATGCTGCACAATAGAAGTGAAGATCAACAATGCGCTTGTTGGCAGAATAGCAGTGCGGACAGGCGCCCTTGTTATTACCACCAAGGTGGGGCGCCATTGTGCTGTAGCGCGCCAGGTGAAATTCTGAAACAGCACACACGATATTGCGCGACCTGTTTGTTCAAGGGGTAAGTAGCAGATAGCGGTCAAACAAGCGTTACAATCAGGGAGACGATCAACCACGCGCAAACAAGCATCGACAATAAAAGGACCAGACACAGGACGGAGTCGTGGCGGTGGATGACCGCTGTGAGCCAATCATTAGCCTGAACCACGCGTCTCCGACGCGACCTTTGTAAGCGCTCGCTACGCCTCAGCAAGTCATCTGCACACCCACCCTTGCAATGGAGAACTGGACTAGATCGCCACGCGAGCGTGTCAGCCTGTCGTTGCTTCCAGACCAACAATTTTTCGGGTCACAATAATAGATCTTGGACTCGCGTTGCCTTGAATCGCATCCAATCAAGTCTTCCTGGTTGTATAGGATTGCATACCGCATAGAGACGAGATGAACATCAACCACAGGTGATTTAAATGGTGAATAAACGTTCAATTTCCGCCTGACATTAGCCGCTATCGCCCTGCACTCCCCAGGAACTCGCAAAGCTGAAAATCATGAGATTTCACGCAGTGATGTATGTCACAGCTTAGAGCCTATATATCCGTCTAGGCTGAACACGATTTCACGATCCAGCCTTGCTTGTTCCTTCCAGGGCTGTTTACTCATAGACTGCGCTAGCACATCGTCCTTCTTCGCAAGCCATCGCTCGGCAACTTCGAGCGCGATCGGGTTCTTATCCCTCCCCGAATCAGCCACCAGCAATGCCGTCACCACAGTCCAGCTCAAGCGTTCTAGCAGCTCCCTGCCGCGGTAAAGAAGTTCGGGTGCGCTCCTGCCTCGGATCAGCGTTTTGATTGCGTCAAGCTCCTTAGTGACAGCCCCAACTTCGAGTCCGGATTGTTGCTCCGCTTGGCTGCTGATTATCGACATGACCCAGGATTCCAGAGCTTCCAATGCATCTTGGCCACCACGACCTACTAGCACCCGGACCGTATCGGCAGCCATGACATCGGTTGTGCCTTCCCAGATGGCCAGCACGTTGGTATCACGAAAGATTTTGGCCACATTGAGCTCGACGTCTTCGTTCTCGAGGTAGCCCAGGCCGCCCAGACTCTCCATGCAAAATCTGAGCCCATCAATCGAGTTCAGCGCAGTCATTGCCTTGGTCACAGGTGTTATCAGTCGAAGAAGCTGCACAGCCTGCTCTTTTGACGCCAGTAGCGGTAGCTCTTCTTTGATCTCATCGTCCTCTTCCCCGATTCCGAGCAAATACACGACAAAGTAGGTGAGCATCATGTTTCCCCTGTACTCGACATGCTGCGTCGCCATGCCCCTCACATGCGCCGGCACATCCATCAGCAGCGCTCCGCTACCCGCGCGTCGTACCCGAGCAAAAGCCCTTGATATTGCAAGGCCCCTGCCCAGAGCTCCAACGGAGCTCACGGCATTGTAGACCCTTGTAATATTAAGCACTGTGCTGATTTCTTTCGTTCCTTGACCTTCTTTGCCTAGCATATACGCCCGCATGCCTTCCAATTCAAGCTCGGCTGTAGGTAACGCTTTTGTGCCCATCTTACTTTTCAGTCGCTGTGGCCTAATACCATTGAACTCAGGCACTTGCTCCGTCTGTCCGGTGCTTGCATCTGTCGTGGTACGCAAACGTCTTGTCGGCGCAAAGAATAGGCTGACGCGGTCTGATGCGTCGGTTTTGGCTAGCAAGACAGTCATATCCGCATCTGTCGCGCTCGAGAACCACTTGAAACCATCGACAGACCAATAGCCAAGGTCACTGCCATCGCCAGCAACTATGTCATCCACAGCCAACTCGGCGTCTGACATCTTCCGAGCCCTAGTTTCAGTGCCACGCACATCGGAGCCGCCAGTACGTTCGGTCATCCACTGGCCGCTAGTCCACGCAAAGTGAGGCTCTCTACTGATCAATCTGTTATATGCAGCCTGCAAGACCTTTCTTTTCCCAGCTTCAAGAAAGTACGGGTCCTTCAAATATCGAGCAAGCAGAGCAGCCGCCCCATCCTGCATTGCACTGGGGCACGTAACAGTGCTTGAGCTTCCACACCACAGGAACATTTTTAAGAATTGTGCCATGCGGCTATGAATACCATGATGTTTCTCGTAGGCAATTGCTACAATTCCCTCCCGTAATCCAAGATTTTGCAACGCGCGCCATCCTTCGCTGGTGGTCAGCTCGTACCGAGGTGAACCAAATGAGTCCCTCAGGCCCAGCGTAGGAGGTTGTGCCTCAGCGTTGGCTAGCCATCGCAGGACTTGCGCAGAGAGGACGAGAGTCCCCCAGCGTGGGAATTCCTGTGTGATAGCTTCCTTCTTGCTGTTCGGAACGAAAAAGTCAATTACTCGTCGGTAGGTTGTATCTTCAAAATATTGATTCTGAAGTCTCGGCTTCGGCTGAAAGAAACCATCTGTGGCACTGGAAGGCTTCGTGGCGGCCATAGAAATAGGTATCGTTTTGGCGTCCCGTCTCCAGCACTGGCTCGACAGGAGACAGTCCTGTTTTTGAATAGTCAAGAAGGATTGTGATGAAATAGTCTAATGAGGGTTGAGTAGATGCATACGAGGGATATGCTCGCATTAATGTGGCTAGTTGCTGTCGGATGGGCCGAAAATAGCCGCTGCCCCGAGGCCCACCAAAGTTACCATCCGCCTTACTTCGTGTGCTGCCGCTTATCCTTCGCAAAGTTCCTCCGTGACTAACAAGATTGATTGAGAAGCACAAGCGCCGCGAGCCGCTAAGCCAGGCTTCTGCAAATAACTAGGAAAGACGCTACTAAGCACGCAACCAGGCGCCGGGTTTTTGGAGTCACGATACTTGCTCCCTGATACGAGATAGCATGCCCCACGCCGCCATTCTCTTGCTTGTAACGGTATGCGCCCGTGCATACATCTTGTGAACACTACAACCGCAGGTAACGCTACTCTTCGCCCGCAATGTCGACCTTTGAAAGCAAGACCTACGGTTTGCGCTTTCCCTACGAGAACTGAGCGAATGAGCGATTGGAGCATGCCGAAACCACTTTGCTCAAGATACAAACCCGACTGTGAATGCCTGCTTACTCCGCAAACTTGATCTTCACATCCTTCCATGGCTCTTTGCGCTCTAGCTTCTAGCATCCAAAGGCGCTCTCAGGGGCAGCGAGACGATCGCTTGCTCGACGGCGAGAACATGATTAGATGTCCATATCCGCGGTTCAAGTAAACCATGTAGCAGAATTTAGAAGAATACACAACGTGCCTTACATCTTAGACCATGGCTCACCGAGTTCCGACTCCGTCTCATGCCATCATGACTTCCATGAGGTCACGTTTCTCCATATTGTAGCATGATACTCCGCTTGCCATTCCAAGTGACCGGTGATTGCTGAGCATACATTATTGTTAGGTCTCCTTCCGTCTCAGCGCCTCCTATGGCTGCTGCCAGTTTTGCTACCAGTCCTCTCCAACCGATTCGATATGCCCACGCTGCTGATACTGTCATCCGGCAGTACTGTCTCGAGGTCATCTACGTAACCCCTGCCGCCAACACTCGAATTGGGCAGCGGCACTTCAAATGCTGCCAGTGTCTTTGTCGTGAGTTTCGAGACAACGCTGCCAGGTGTTGAGGCTGACGACAGCCGCCGTGGTGTAGTCTGCTCCGCTTTCACGGCCGTCTTGGCCATCTCCGCAGTCGTCGGTGGCGACATCCTGGGAAAGACGGTCCGGTTGCTTGTGCTGCTTGGTATCCCGCGCTCGCTGGCTGTTGACCGAGGATCTTGCGAGCGTGAACGATGTCGAATCTCGTTCGATGACTGCGCCCAGCCATCTCGGACCATGCTTCTGGAGCGCATAGTTGGGTGTGGCAGGTTCGGAATGGATGGCGGAGCAGGTGGTCGGAACATATCCTTCCAGCGTGTGGTGGAGGAAGGCGGCGGCATTGCAGTCACGGGTAATGAGGGGCGACGGAGGGTTTCTCGTCGTGGACCCCACTGCTCGCTTGAGTTGGAGCAGCGGCGGGTGCGATCTTGAAGGCTAACGGGCACTGTGTCTGGCGAGTTCTCAATGAGTCTTCCATCACGGGTACTAGTGTCCTTTCCGCGACGCATACCAGTTCGATTGCTCGGATATTTTGGCCCATGTGCACTTCTAGGGTCGTCGCCTGAGTCTTGGTGACGGTCCTTGACGCTCCAGTATCCTGAATCTCTCTGCGGTTCCGACTGGCGGTATTTCGGAGTGATGTCCCAAGACTGGCCGTCGGAGCGGGAGGACAAGTCCCATGCTTCTGTTTTGACACGGTCGCGGGCGGCCATACGGGAGGAGAAGGCGCGTTCGCGCTGCTTGCTGTCACGTTGGCTAGCGGCAAAGGTGTATGCCAGGGCAGCACCAGCAGCAGCACCAATGAGCGCGCCGACAACGTTGTTGGCCTTGGGTATTTCAAACCCCATAGGACCTGAATCTGCGTCCTTTTTACTCTTTGGATACGTGGAAGCGCCAGTCTTCTTCGTGCTCTTCAAGACAGGGTCCTTGTTAGGGAGCCACGAAGTTCGCTGTGGACCAGGAGAGGTACTCAGCGCACGAGAGTTGCCAGCAACGCTTTGGGAGACGCTTTGAGCGACATCATCCGCCCATTTAGAGACGATGTTTGAATCATGAGGCTGAATGGCGTCAGGGAATTGCTCTTGGGCGGCATCTTGGTCGAATTCCAGACGCAACTTGTTCCCGTCCAAGTCTTTGACGACGGCAGCAAAAGTTGAGGGCATATGTTCGTCTTTCTCCGGCCGAGAAACAGGGCGGCCGCCGGCGTTCAAAGCTGCAGCATAGGCATCCCGAACAGTGGAGCGAGAAGAGGCAGGGAAAACGACATGGGTGGGCCTCGCGGCGGGAGTTTGTCGAGCAGCTTGATCTGATTGCGATAGAAATATATCAACGCGAGATGTCCCTGCGGGACCCAGACCAACCGTCTGCGTGGACCCCCAGGTGGTCTGATGCGAGACGGTGCTGATATGACAGTAGTTTAGCGGGCGGAGGGCCGCGAGGTAAAAGGTAGTCGAGGCGTGGAGGTCAGCGACCGGCAAGGTGAGGGGCTCTTCAGAGATGGCAGAGGCCATGACTGAGGCGAGGCAGCGTGAGACGAGGCAGGAAGGAGGCGCGTGAGATTACGGCGACAAATATAGATGGAGCAGCAAAGAGCTACGTGCTGAAGTACGAGATGCATCACACACACTCAAGCAAACGCAGCGAGCAAGGCGAGAGGCAGCCTGGGTCTGATCCAATCACAGACACGGTGAGGAAAACTTTGGGGGTGCTTGTCGCTGTTTGGGAAGAGCTACAGGTCGAGGCAGCGAAACGGAAGCTTGCGATGCGCTGGCTGGCCCGCTCACTCGCTTGCACAGCGCTTGGACGTCGATGCCGGGAATGCATCGAGTGGCGGCGACAGGTGCACGTCGTAGAGCAGCAGGCGGTGTGCGGCTGGCAACCCCAGTATCACATCGAGCCTCCGTTCTCAGATCTTCGGCGGCCACATTGCAAGGCATGCCACGGGGTAGGATAGCAACAACGCATGACGCGATGTTGCTGTCGTTGAGGTCTATGGGTTTCGGCTCGGGCAGCAGCGCAGCGGACCTGTGGCCTGTCACACGCTGCCACGCTTCCATCAACAATCCCTGGATATGAAGCTATTGCCTGTCACTTGCGCCGGCCCGAAAGCCAGGTGTTCTACTCCGCTCTCGCAGCTCGGCGCTTCTGACTTATTCGGAGTTTACAGTCCGCTCGAGTTTCAGGATGACTATATTGAAAACTGTTGCCCATATAACCCTCTTAGGCCACTACTATCTTAAGAGCAACAGGAGAAATGTATGTTGATTCAATCCGCCCAAGTTTCTCAACGGATTGGTCGTAAGTACGATTCACGCCATCTTCTGACCATGATAGAGCCTCTGTGCAGATTGTCCACTCTTCATGCGGCGACGATTCTTACATGCTCTCTCTGGAAACCTATATTCTCACGGACGAAATGGCTTTCCCAATTCCTGACAAACGCGACAGCCTTAACCCCGATGGCTCATGGAAGCCATTCTTGAATCAAGCAAAGGAGCGCCTTCATCATTCCCGCTGGCCTACCTTTGCTTTGATATAGCTCACCACTCAATAAACAAACTCGCACTGTGTTACTGCAATCTGTCTCACGGACGGACTCACAGCACCCACCAGCACGCATGATTTCTTCCTTTCGCCAGTTCATCATTGTATTGACACTACTCTGCATTTTCTCCAATCAAAATCCACTATCACCAAAATTATGACTTGGACGCAAGGAAGTCGGCGGCCTTTCCGCACATTAGCAAACCAGAACCAGAGCAAAAGAACTTGACGGAATGTACACACCTTGTCTAAATTATAATCGTACTTTTCTAGTGCCTTCAGCGCAGAATCGCGCGAGTATCCCATGTTGGTGAGCATCTTCAAGATTGGATCATCGTGCTCAGTGCCTTGGCTGATTGCGCGGCCTAATTGGGGCCGTGAGCCATCCTCGACAGCACGAGACTCTGCTGTTGGAGGCTGCAATGATGAACCACTGTCGTTGACATCAAATGCCGCATTTGCTCCAGAAAGTTCACTGATAGGTGGAGGCTTATCCAAACCTGCGAAGATTGCATCCCAATCTGAATTGTCGTTCGGGACACCAGTACTTGCAGACCCAAATGCACTTGGTCCGTTGCCATTAGAATGTGCGGAAGAGCTGGAGCCTGGATCGAAGTTGGTAAAGCGACTCGTGATCGCCGCAGAAGTGCTGGCCGCGTTTCCATCTTTAGGTGGAGAAGCCCTACGCTCATCATTCGTGCTGATGCGTGAGTGTGTGGGGGATGCAAAGTTTGGGTTGAACTGGGTCTCATCTCCAACGACAGTAGACGTAGGCAAACCAGCCTCTGTCTCTTCCTTCGCCTCCGATAGGTCATCAAACGCACTGTCAAAATCATTCGCTGCTACCACAGCAGGCGTTGCGACAGGGGTGTGTCGAGTCTCTGGAGTCTCATCTGGCGTAGGAAGTGACCCATTCACCAGAGTAGTGTTGCGGGGCTCAATGTGATTCACGTTTGTGGGGGAAGCAATCGTTTGAGGAGTATTTTGAACGACTTCTTCGGGTGGTGAGTTGGTGATCTCTCGAGAAGGCAACAGTCCGTGGTACTGTTGAGGGAATTGATTCGAGTCGCGCTCATTTGTACTGGCGCTGCCACGCCTTTCAGCGCTTTCATACGCCGGAGGTGGTTGCTGAGACGCTGCAGATGGCGGGATCTCTGGCTGAATGGACGGGTCCGTCACGCCTGCGCGATTCACCAGTGGCGGCGTTTGAGATAGTATGTCAGCTGTGTTCATCTCACCAGGGTGCGAGGGCCGGGGGTCAAAATCATCGTCAAATCCACCCTCGGCTTCGCTGTCGCTCTCCTCAGGCTCGATATCGCGGATTGGAGGAAATTCCGACGCGGCAGGCCCAGTTCCGTTGGCTGGGCTTTGCTTCAATTCTGTTGAATCAAATGCTGAGTAAAGATCAGACTTCGTGTCTTGTGCTTCCTCCCCGTCGCCTGTCGTGCTGCCTCCAGCTGGTGTTAAGGATTTAAACTCATCGCCTGGAAATGCGCCAGGAATAGTCGTGTTACCTGCTAGCCCCAATTGCTGTGATTGAGTACTTTGAATCTGACCAACGGCAGGATCTATTTCCTCCTTGACAGAACTAGCATTTGTTTCAGGTTGTCCGTTTACCGAAACTGTAGGCGAATCTCCGGCCATAGCGTCCGAAAGTCCTGACCGGCTTGCGGGTGCGTTTGCCCTCACAGACGAATCAAAAGACTCATTTCGGTTGACTTGACTTCGGAGGGGAAGTACACTTGGGGTAATCTGTCGGGAACGTGGTGGAGCAGGGGGTTCCTTGATTATATTATCGGTATGTGGCGAAGACATGCTTGCTTGCGATTCTGGCGTAGCATCTGCTTCTTTGGGCTGAACGTAAGTTGTTGTAGGAGATGTCGCAATCTCTGGTGAGGTCTTGTCAGGTTCAAAAAAATTGTCAAACGGGCTCGGTTTCGAAGTTGAGAATGCTGCGGGAGACATGGCAATGTCGAAAGACTGCTGAGGCGATGATCTGAAAAAGGGATTATTATTGCCAGGAGACACGGCCGGAGGGCTTCCTGCAAATGAGGGATTGGCTCGCTCTGATTGCGCGCTCAAAGGTCGCTCATCAGACATTTGGCCCGCCGATTTGTTCAGGTTGCCATGGAGCCTTTCTATTTCAGCCTCGTTGGTGGCAACCTGTTTCTTATTTATTGCGACCAGACCCTTCTGCTGACGCGCCTCTGACTTAAGTTTTTCGACTTGTGCCTTAAGCTGAGTCACCTCAGTATTCAATAGCTGCATGCGTTGCTTGAGAGCCACATTCTCCTTGTGATCGGCCTCCAACGAGGCCGAGAGTTGTTGGTGTTGTGTTAGAAGGTCTTGGTGGGCGCCTTCGACCATCGCCAATTCCTGTTGAACTTTGCGTGTATCATTACGGGAGATGCTCAAGCGCTCTTCTAGGTTCTTTACTTCACGGATCTCCTGCTCATACTGCGCTCTGAATTGAGACAACCTTGTCTCCAGGTCTCGCTTCTGATTGCTGGTGTTCGCAAGGCTCTGATCGGCCGTAGCTTTCTTGTTCTGAACTTCCTGCATCTGCGTGCGCAATTGGCCAATCTGATTTGACATGTTTGCTAACTCCGATGTGTCGCTCGTAAGCTTGCTGCTTACTTCTGGGTCATTGTCGCCGAGTAAATCAGTCGGGGCAATGGGTGATGCATGTGACTGTGACTGGTTCGACTGAACCGAAGTGCCTGTGTCTTGCGATGCAAGACCTTGACCAAATGACGATGTTGGTATAAATGGCTTGAATCCAGCGCCGGGGGTGCGAGAGGTCGGCGCGGACGTGAAAGCTATAGGAGATTTTGGCGATGCTGGTTGATTGGCCAAAGATTCAGGAGCTCTAGATGCTAATGGCGATGTTTCTCCCGAGAGCGCGTCGAGTCCGAATAGATCGTCAGCCGCAGACTTTGATTGCTGAGATGCAAATGCCGCATTATCAAATGCGGGTGCTGTGGGTTGAGATGGAGGCATGGCGCGTTGGCGCATGTTTGGAGGAATGAGCCTAGGCGGCAAAGTAGTTGGCAGGGCACCTCTATTGTCGCCCTTTTTCGCCCGTTCTTGGCGGATCAGAAACATTGCTACGGCAAACTCGTCTCGCGTAAGTTGGCCTTCCGAGTTGATGTCTGATAAGTCCCAAATCTGTGCCAGAGTCTCCTCAGGAAGACGAGAGTCGCTAAAGAAAGACACTGCCTGGTCACCAGTCACAAATTCTTGTCCAGCCGTATCAATACTGGTAAATATCTCGTCAAATCTGGTCTTGTCGGCAGGAGTCACAAGCCAATCACTGCCTGTGGTCTGCTGAGAAATGGGACTTCCAAATGGTCGAGCGACAGGGCTTTGAGTCCGTGCCAGAACACCGCCACTAAATTGACGAGGAAGGTTTTGTATAGCGCCAGATAATGGCCGTCGAGCTGCAGCCTCGTAAAGGCCAGGAGGGAGGCTATTGGGCAGCGCCCGCATGGCGCCGCTCCTCATAGAGGTCAGGAAGTGCATAGCGACAACGAAATCTGTCACATTAAGGGCACCTTTTTGATCAGTATCAGCAAGATTCCATATCTGGCCCAAAACCTCGTTTGGTAGTCGTGCACGCTCGAAAACTTGTCGAGCGGCATCTCCTAGGTCGAATGTAAGTAGTCGCACTTCTTTATGCTTTACGGTGCGTGGTCTTACCTCCGAGGACTCCTCCCTGGGCACCAGCTTTCTCAAAGAGCGATGAGTACTCCGCAACCTTCTCAGGTGCTAAAGAAGGAACTCGGATTGGACCTGGTCCGCCCGTGCTCTGCTGGGCAATCGGCGCAGATGCTCCCGCGTTCGTGTTATCGAATTTTGGCAATGGGCCAGCTGATGGTAAATGTTAGTCTATCTGCTATCGCCATAATGGTACGAGTGTTCTTTTACGCTGCTTTGACAACTCGAGATTGGGCTCTCGGCCGCCTTGAGCATGGCCGATTAAACGGAGAACAACACTGAAACCAGCTGGAGTAAGTAGTCCCCTATTTTCGGTATCTCCAATTTGCCATATCTGTTCGCAAACATTGTGTCAGTGAAGACAACAACAACAACAACATAGAAACAGTAGAGGAACATACGGCGCCAAGGACAGTTGGATTGAGCTTGGTGCGCTCGAAGAATTTGACAGCAACCTCTCCCGTAACAACGCCGAGACCGTCGGGGTCTGCATCTTGGAAAAGCTGACCATATGCGCGCTTCTCTTCTGGAGTGAGGTTCAAGCTCGACTGGGCTAAAGGTGATGGAAGGTTAGTAGGGAGTCGGACGATGGCAAAGAGGCAGGCTGGGCACTCACTGATGTCGCTAGCCATGCTGAAGCTAGTATGAAATCAACTTTTCAAAAGCTGCTGGGCGCATCGGCCCTGGGAAGCAGAGTGTAGTGTGTGCAGGTACCTTGGAGGTTGCTCGCCGGAAGCTGCGCGTCAGCTGTCGTGGGATGTGGGCGGCCTGTAAAGCCTCAATGATGTGTAGAAGCAAGATAGAAGTAAGCTCAGTTCTCTTTCAAAGATCTGAAAACCGACAAGCGCGATGAGAAACAATGAGGCAATGGTCGCTTGCGCAGTTTACCAATGCTAAGGGTGCGGTTTGGAGAGCTTCAAAGGCCGCGCCTTTCGTTCCGCCGCGCGGGTGGCAGGGCCGCAAGGCTGACGTAGCCGAATCTCCACTCCGTACCTCCCAACGAAAGGCGGCAATTGTGAATAAACATTCCACGCTTTGATTCGCATAAAAGAAGTATCAAAACTATCGAGCTGCCAGAAACAAAGCCCCCAAGTGCACAGCGGTCATGAGCCGCGCCGAGACTGCCTTTGTCATCTCATGAAAGCGGGCTCTGCGGGTATGGCCCTTTCCATCGCTAGTACTCGGCTTCCTCGCCGCCCTCGCCCTCGAGGGAGTCAGCTGCAACTTCCTCGTAGTCGCGTTCCAGGGCAGCAAGGTCCTCACGAGCCTCAGAAAACTCGCCTTCCTCCATACCCTCCCCAACATACCAGTGGACAAAGGCACGCTTAGAGTACATGAGGTCAAATTTGTGAGACAAGGCAGACCACGCCTCAGCAATAGCTGTCGTGTTGGACAGCATACACCTGCAAGCACCGACGTCAGTAAACGTGTGTCAAGTCAAATGCATGAGTTGACTTACACAGCGCGCGAAACTGGGGCAAGATCGCCGTTGGGCACCTTTTGGGGCGGCTGGTAGCAGATACCAATTTTGAAACCAGTTGGGCACCAGTCAACAAATTGAATGGTACGCTTGGTCTTGAGAGCAGCCACTGCCGCGTGCGCATCTTTGGGCACAACATCGCCACGGTACAGGAGACAAGTTGCCATATACTTGCCGTTGCGGGGGTCGCACTTGACCATCTGGTTATTAGGCTCGAAGCAGTTTATAGACATTTCCATAACCGAGTTGCTCTCGTGCGCAGCCTTGACAGCCGAGACGATAGGCGAGTAAGCGACCAGGGGAAAGTGAATGCGAGGGTAGGGCACCAGGTTGGTCTGGAATTCATTCAGATCAACATTGAGAGAGCCATCGAAGCGCAGGGATGCGGTGATAGAGGAGACAACTGTAATAGTTAGGTCAGTTGAGGCTTGTTTTCCTTCGACATGGCGAATAAGCTACTAACCTTGAGCGATCAAGCGATTCAAGTTCTCGTAGTTGGGGCGCTCAATTCCCAAGTTGCGGCGACAGATATCGTAGATGGCCTCGTTGTCAACCATGAAGCTGCAGTCAGAATGCTCCAAAGTCGTGTGTGTTGTCAGGATGGAATTGTAAGGTTCCACAACTGAGGTGGCCACTTGAGGGGCCGGGTAGACACAGAATTCAAGCTTGCACTTCTTGCCGTAGTCCACAGACAGGCGCTCCATCAACAGAGCACCGAAACCAGAGCCAGTGCCGCCACCAAAGGAGTGGAAGACGAGGAACCCCTGTAGACCAGAGCAGTTATCGGCGACACGACGGACCTTGTCAAGAACTTGGTCAATCAGCTCCTTGCCAACGGTATAGTGACCGCGGGCATAGTTGTTGGAAGCGTCCTCTTTGCCTGTAATCATCTGTTCGGGGTGGAAGAGGCTGCGGTAGGTGCCAGTGCGGACCTCATCCACAACATTGGGCTCGAGATCACAGTAGATCGTACGAGGAACATATTTGCCTTGGCCTATTCGGGAGAAAGATTAATGGAGAGGTCCGAGGTAGAGGAGGGATGCGTAGAATCATTGCGTACCTGTCTCGGAAAAGAAGGTGCTAAAGCCGTGGTCATCTTCTGCGGCCTTGCGTTCATCGGTGAGGAAACCATCAGGCTACAAGGGAGGAAACGTCAGTTGGGTATTCTGAGGCTCAGGTGCATGTATTGTTAAATATACCTGAATGCCATGCTCAAGGCAGTAGAGCTATTCCGCGTGTTAGCAGGTAATCATGTGGGCAGCGAGAATATTGCTCTGCGAGGCAGGGCTGAAGAATATTCGCGGTACGGAGTGTAGTTGACAGACCTCCCAGCAGGAATTCGCAATCTGGCAACCGGCCTGGCCGACTAGGAACGCGCAAAAAGTCAGCATGCTGGGTTGAAAGGGGACAGGACAACGCCCCGCATCCACAGGAGGAGTCAGGGGTGCAGACGAACCGTTCAAACTGATAACCTCACGCATCTTGCACGGAAAGGCAGCTGTAATAGAAGTTGAGGTTGGCGAGGTTCGGGCGGCCGGCAGACAGTCGCTGATAGAGTGGAGGCGCGAGGTGAAGCTTAGGGGGTAAAGGGACTGCTAGGCGGAGGAGGGCGTGGATTTGTTGTGGGACTGTCGAAGTCGCGCGCGACTGCACCAACGGCACGCGGGGGAACAATTTTTCCGGCCTCCTACCCGCCAACCACTGGGTGTAAACAGTAATGGCGCATTGTTCTCGATTGCCCACACTGCCGGCAATTCGCCGCTTACATGACCCACCCACATAGGTGGGAAACAGATATTACCAACAGTTTTTCTGAGGGTGGCATGCCAGTAGAATGTCCTCACAGCTGCTGAAAACTTTGGTCCTGCTTCTCCTCCTGTTTATTGCTGTAACCTCTGCCAATGTCGACAAAACAATCTTCCTAGGACCTGCTCCCAAAAGTACCACGCACTTGAAGCGTAGCATCGGCTTGTCCGCGCTACCTGTTCTTGGTCCTCCGCAACTGCCTGTGGCGGTTCAAATTGCGCGTTCTTTCCCTTTAGAAACCTCATCCAATGGGACAGAGACCTGGTTACTCCTGAGCGACCTGGAACCTGCGAGAAGATATGAGCTGCGAGTGGGCTTTCCAGCAACAGTGAGTCTCCAAGCTTTTCGTGTGTCTGAGGCTGGATGGGCTCGCAGCTAAATCGCAAGAACTAGCAACCCACAAGATTTGGGCTCGAAACTTTTACACTTGAAGATGTCGTCAATTCGCCACTATTATTATCCAGTTGCATTGCCTTCGCTGGGAGCGCGGCTAAACGCTCGCTGGATGCTACCCTGGGTGCTAAAAGGGATGTGAAGCAAACCACGTCGCTTCTCTTTGTGCGCATCACTGCAGCCGCTAATTACTTCACTACTGACAAGACCCTGATGCAAAACCCTCCTCCGGTTGATGTCGATTTGGGTAAGCTACAATTTCTTGACGAAATAGTCCATTCTAAAATCTCTGCAGCCCTCGATCCGTTCATCTTGAATATTTTGCCGGGCTCCCTACTCCTCACAATTGGCTACATCGTTGCACTGGCCATATCTGCCTGGTTCTTATCAGACCATATCTGGATTTCACTAGGTGGTATCAAGAAAGAGTGCGACACCAAGTCTCACAAGGAATAAGAAACTGCAACGACATCGCACGGGGGGTTACCAATGCGATTTGCATCACATCTTCGCGAGACAGTCTACAAGATAGTGGCCTTTCCACTTCCTCTGCAACAAGCTCTCGTGGCAATCATCTTGCAAATGAATCTGGGTCACTACGCAACTCACCGCTTAGTGTGCTTCTATGCATTACCAATCGACCAGATGCCAATACGCTCATCGCGTTTGTGTTCGCAAATCATCGCCTGCTCCGACAGCATGTTCTTCTTCCCACGTCTTCACCACGGCTGCTAACATGGCTGCTTGCAAGGTTGCGATTGCAATTTCGTGTGGATGTCTCAGCGCAAATAGCAAAAGTTTAACTACTGTTATACATTTTTCAACCCTGTTGATCTCACAAGCTTAGCGATGGCAAGCTACGAACAGACTGCACAAGGTTGTACTACAGAGGGTCTTACAGGGACTCGATTGCTCATTCACGTCGCTATTGTGCGTGTACATCACAGCTCGGCCCAAGGACCCTGTTTGTGTTTATCAACAAACACACAAATACAACAATAAAGTGCGAGCCCCACCAGTATATGGTACCGGATATAAATGAATGCATCAATCCTTAGTATAATGTCTGCTCCGTTCATAGAAAGGATCAGGCTTTGAGGGATTTAGACTTCGACTTTAAAGCTTGCTCCTAACCTATCTGGGCTAGAAAGGTGAGTACCCCGGTCTTGGTTTGATGTGCTGTGTACTTTTGTCTCGTGGTTCAAACTACGACAAGGTGCCTCGACAAGGTTTGGGTCAATGTGCTCACTGATAGCTTTGCGGCCTTGTGATGGCATGTCGTTTCATTATTCGATGGCTTGTCGCAGCATTCCTGGTCCTTGCAATCACTTGCTTCATCAGCTTTGGGAGGACGGGTTTTGCCCCAGTCGCCCTCCTGAGACCAGCTGACTCACGACTAAAAAGCCTCACTGTAGCCGAGCAAGAAGAGCCGAACAAGGAAGAAGTTGCTAACAATGCAAATGCTCATAACGCCATCCCGGTACCCGTTGCCGCATCCAATCCGCCGCATTCCAACTGACGGCATCTCAGCCATTCCCGACCTATAATCCACGACGTCCCCCTAATGCAGCTCAAAGTTTACCATTTCCCAAGACCAATCACACACGGGCACTGATTGTCGCACATACCAAAGATGAGGATGTCGGATGGGTATACAATCTCCTAATAGATGATGACAAGCTGGACCGTATACATTACACGGTTGACGACCCCCACGCCCCATACAAGGTGCCTATGAACAAGGGGCACGAAGCGATGCCTTATCTCACTTATATCATAAGTAGATATGACACCTTGCCCGACGTATCCATCTTCATGCACGCGCATCAATTCGCGTGGCACAATAACGACTTGCTCGACAGTGATGCGTTTCGCATGGTGAGCCGACTCAGTTCTCCGAAAGTACTTCGGGAGGGCTACTTCAATCTGCGTTGTCACTTGGATCCGGGATGTCCAGCGCATCTACACCCTTCAGAGGTCCTCGAGCCGGATGAAAATACACCTGAGCAGCAGTATATTCGGGGAGCCTGGGAGCAGCTCTTTCCTACTGAACCCATTCCTGCCACGCTGAGTGCTCCATGTTGCGGTCAATTTGCAGTGTCTCGAGATAAGCTATTGAGCATCTCCCGGACGCGATATGAGGAGATTCGCCAGTGGCTTATCAATACCGATATACCTGATCACATCAGTGGACGTATATTTGAGTACGTGTGGCATTTCCTCTGGACTGGAAGGCATGAGGTGTGTCCAGATGAGCTCATATGCTACTGCGATGCGTATGGTGTCTGTATCGACGATCGGAAATATTTTCAAGACTGGCAGCTCATGCGCCTGGAGCTACGTGAGAATTTTGAAAAACTGGTTGTTCTACTCGGGACGAGTAAACCTAATTCACGAGACCGAGAACAGGCAAGGCCGATGCTCGACAGCCTTTCACAACGAAATCACTGGCTGCGTGAAGAGCTGCAGTATCGCCAGCAGCAGAGCTGGGACCTGGGCAATGATCCCCAGATTCGTGCGAAGGTAGCGGGCAGGACATGGAAAGCAGGAGATGGTATTTAAATTCTGCGGGTGGGTTGACTTGGTGGCCCAGCAGGATGTGCAGTTTCTAACATTCCCCAAGGTTCAAGATCACGCAGTACACTGCATCACAAGGCAAGGATGAAGCCGTCTCTTGAGTTTGTCGAAATGTTGGGTGAGACTTATATTCCTATCAGAAAATCTTAACCGTGGCAGCACATATAAAGAAGGATTGCCATCAGACATTCGAAAGACCATCTGTCCTAGAGAGTCTTGCAGGATGAGGCTAGGGTGTTGACGCACCCGGCTTCTGCTACTGGTCAGGACTATCGAGAGCACCTGATTCCATCTCATGGTTTGGGCGATGTGAAAGGCAGCATCATGCTGAGCTACCTACCCCTATCATTAGACAGCTTCATACGAAGCAAAGGCCGAATGGGACGGCAGGTAGTAGAAGGACTTAGCCTAACGTCTTTGGCCGACTAACTCACTTCGCGGCTGGTTTTTCTCCAGCAACAGAAAGTCATGCACGGCGACTTCAAGCTTGCAAATATTCCACTAGAGGAAAGTGGCTCCCGAGCTCTCTTCTGTGGTTTCTTAGCAGCTCATCTAAGCAGAACACTAATGCGGCCAAACGAAGCTGCAGGCAACTACGATGGCATGGCCCCAGAGCTCTTCTCACTCTCCGAGTCGAGCAACTATAGCACATTTGCCAGTGACATTGATGCGCTTGGTATAACCAGGGTGTTTGATGACCTCCGTGTCAGTTCTTTGAGCGATGCACGCAATCCGTACGTGTAACGTGCAATGGCCATAGATGATGACGTTCATGCATTGACCAAAGGGACGTGGTGGGAAGAAGTCGTATCTGGAGCGTTATGTCAAAAGATTCAAGACTAATGAAACGCAGCAGAATTGCACGCCACATTGCAGGTCATGGATTGGTTTAAGAGAGAGTGATCAACTGGTGTTGAACCACAGCACCATCAGGAGGACAACGGAAATATCATAAAGCACGTAACCCTTACAGGTTGGCGCTCCTCATGTCGATCACCTGGGGCCATCAGTTGGCAGGATTAGTTTCATCCTGGCGAAGCATGATACCATCCCTCGGTGCAGGTCATCTCATGGTGTGCACTGTGCGAGGTTACGGCCGTTTCGGACATGTCACATTGAAGGTAACAAAGGACGCGGAAGCTGTAAATGTCCGTATAGGTCAGGATGATACTCATATACAGTCAGGATTGTTAAGACTCAGAAAGGCTGTAATACTGCAAAGGGAGCGACTTCGGCGAGGTAAGCTTGCGGTGTCGGTGTGTGTGTGTCGCTGTATCACGTGGAGATTGCATTCTGGCGCATCTGGACATGACTGTTTGGCAGCATCTAGCCCCGGATGCGAGTTATTGCCGAGGCCCACAACACACATGCATTCACGTGATGCCACTCCCAGCGCCCCTTGCCCGTCTAGGGCGGCTTTCTGCGAAGGGCCAGGCTAGCAAAGTTTGAATTGAGCTTGTGAGAAGGTCCTCACACTGGGTAGAATTACCGACAACGCAGTATCTTGGGCATGTCACACCGTAGACAAGCACATGCATGGTTGCTCGCCAAGCGGACGTCATTGACGGCTCTGTGGGGAAATCGTCAGGCCAGCTGGGTTCAACCTCGGTCTCAACAGCCCACCATTGGTACGCCTCCTCCAACCGTACGACCGGCATCGCCCGATGCGTCATGCCTCGTCCGGCCGAGGATGGTAGACCTAGCTTCAATTTCTCCTTCACTCAGTAAAACTTGAACTTCTGCACGCACTTCGAGTATCTCTTGAAGATCATATTCCGCAACACGTTTTGGTGGTCTGCTTCATTGACAGACTCCGCCAACTTTGTGTACCTCGCCCACTACAAACTCTCACATGCCCATCAACTCGCCCTTTGACCTCCTCAAGAATCTCATTCCCGCACCCATCATGTCGAACACCCTGGACGTTGAGGAGCAGAAGTTCCAAGACGAAGTCAAGGCTGTCAAGCAGTGGTGGGCCGACTCTCGCTGGCGCTTCACCAAGCGTCCATTCACTGCGGAGCAGATCGTGTCAAAGCGCGGCACCATCCAACCAACATATGCCAACAACGAGATCAGTAAGAAGCTGTGGAACATCCTCGAGGCCCGCTTTGCCAACAAAGATGCGTCCTTTACGTACGGGTGCCTTGACCCCGTCATGGTCACCCAAATGGCCAAATACCTTGATACTGTCTACGTTTCTGGCTGGCAGTCTTCATCTACCGCCTCTTCCACCAATGAGCCCGGCCCCGATCTAGCTGATTATCCCTACGTAAGCCACTTCCTTATTACTGCGTATGCTCTGCTGATCCTCAACCGTAGACCACTGTCCCGGGCAAGGTTAATCACCTCTGGATGGCTCAACTGTTCCACGATCGCAAGCAGCGTGAGCAGCGCCTCGCGCAACCAAAATCCGCACGTGCAAAGGAGGCAAATGTCGACTACCTCCGTCCCATCATAGCCGATGCTGACACGGGTCATGGTGGTCTGACCGCCGTCATGAAGCTGACCAAGCTCTTCGTCGAATCTGGTGCTGCCGGTATTCACATCGAGGATCAGATGCCAGGCACAAAAAAGTGTGGTCATATGGCTGGCAAGGTCTTAGTCCCCATCTCTGAGCACTGCAATCGCCTCGTCGCCATTCGCGCACAAGCTGACATTATGGGTGTCGATCTGCTTGCGGTGGCCCGCACCGACGCGGAGGCTGCCACGCTAATCACCTCGACCATTGATCCCCGTGACCATGCGTTCATCCTAGGTGCCACCAATCCCGCTCTTCAACCTCTTAACGATCTGATGTACGCGGCGGAACAGGCGGGCAAGAGCGGCCCGGAGCTCATCGCTATAGAGGAGCAGTGGACCAAACAGGCAGGCCTCAAGACTTTCGGCGACGCCGTTCGTGACACCATCCGTGCTGGTGTGCATGTGAACAAGGAACAGATTGTGCAGGAATTCCTTAGCAACTCTAAGGGCAAGTCCCTGTCTGAGATGCGCTCTTTGGCAAAGGGTCTCACCGGTGTTGATGTCTACTTCGACTGGGATGCCCCACGTGTGCGTGAGGGTCACTACCGCATCCAGGGTGGCGCCGAGTATGGCGTAGCGCGTGCCATCGCATACGCACCCTTTGCCGATCTCATCTGGATGGAAAGCAAACTTCCTGATTTCGAGCAGGCTCGTTACTTTGCCGAGGGAGTGCATGCGGTCTGGCCTGAACAGAAGCTTGCTTACAATCTATCGCCCTCCTTCAACTGGAAAGCTGCCATGCCACGCGATGAGCAAGAGACGTACATCAAGCGCCTGGCTCAGCTTGGATACTGTTGGCAGGTACGTCGATTTCCCCATGATCACAATTGTCTATTGCTAATTTTGCTACTTCAGTTTATCACGTTGGCTGGCCTGCACCAGACCGCTTTGATTTCAGATCGCTTTTCAAAGGCGTATGCCAAGCAGGGCATGCGCGCCTACGGGGAAATCATCCAGGAGCCGGAGGCAGAGGAGGGAGTGGACGTCCTCACCCACCAGAAGTGGAGTGGTGCAAACTATGTGGATAATCTATTGGTGATGGTGCAGGGCGGTATGAGCAGTACGGCCGCAATGGGTGCTGGTGTGACGGAAGATCAGTTTAAGAAACACTAGACCCTCTTATATGATGCATTCAACCTACATATGAGTATTTATTCTTACTGCTTGCGAAAACAAGCCATTGAGACCTTCTGGTGACAAATGTGTCGAACAACTAGTGGCAGACGCTGTGGACCCAATTGTTGTAACAGAGAAAATAATCGTCGTGGATTGATGCACAATCCTAATTACGAAGCAAGGCGCTTGTAAATACGGATACGCAATGCAAATATGCGCGAAGTAATTCCATGCGCAAGCAACCTACCAAACATCTATTTATCTTTTAAGTATGCACACTTCATATTATACATCAGTTGCAAGCATCTCGAAGTTACAAGCTGCGCCAATAGTGCAGTGCAGCCAGGGCCTTGCTGGTGCGGCTCTATTTGCACATGATGAGTTAAAATGGGAAAGAGATTTATAAACTCGCAAATTAATCGTCGTCCACATTTGTAGTACCGGTCACTGAATATTGTCTACGCAGGTACCATGACGCTGTGAGTGATTATGTCCCGCTGATGGAGCAGTAGGAAAGAAATCACAGGGTTGTACAGCCTCAAGATCTGAGGCCGGTTGCTATGTACAGCAAAAATTGAAAAGGTATTTTTTATTGTGTATTCAGAACTCAGCAAAGCACCTCCACTCCACATGTGCACCACGGAGCCTTGTAGGTCAATCCACTCGTCTCATTGTTAAAGTCAAGTGCTGGGGTGTCAAATTGTTAAGATAAGAACAGAATAATTCTATGGTAGCAGAATATATATAGCCACCTAGCTAAACATCTCACATAGCCAAGTCCGTATCACACTGGCTACCCTAGCTAGCCACTTAATTACCCCCTTCTGATAATAGGTTTATTTGCCCACCCACCTGGTTCCTCACGCCTGTCACTGTTAGAAGGGGGTGATCAGGTGGCTAGCCAGGGTAGCTACTGTGATGCGAATTTGGCCATGTGAGATGTTCAGAGTATATATTCTGCTACCACCCACAACATAGACTAGTGAATTAATCCATTCTTACCTTTACAATTTAACAGTCACTTGTTAGTCCCAAGTCATACTATCTTGGTCACCCTGTCCAATATCAGGCCCGGCACTCATGACGTGATGCACAACAGGATACCCCTCAGTCACAAACGTAGTGCTGTCAGAAGGGGATGATCAAGTGGTTAGCCAAAATAGCCAGTGTGATGCTACTACCACCCACGACATAGACTTGTGAATTAGTCCATTCTTAACAGCTTCTCACGAAGGAAAATAACGACATTCCCGACTAGGTATACCATGGGGGATTTATGTGGATTGGCAAACGATATTGAAGCCTCGCTTCTATTTTCAATAAAACACCTCGAAACACCTTTCACTTTAGGCCTCGACGAGGCTTTATCTACTAGTGGATTAGTAAAGGCGAAGAATAGAATCTTTACAGGTTGGAATACTCAATCGTGTATCGCTCAGCTGCTTTCAAGACGAATGCAGGACTAGTTACTGGAATACAATGTATTTCGGTGGTTGTCTCCAGTATAGTTCTGAGCGTGTACAATATTTTCCTAGTCACCTAATTACTTTCCTTACTCCTTAATTCTAAGTCCGGTCAAATTGGTCACCCTGTCCCAACGTTGAGTTTCCCCCCTCCCGTGTGCTGTAATAATCTTTCGCCCATCCTATAGGGCTCTGAATACAAAGGATCTGTCTTGGGTTGTTTAGCGTGGATATAAATTGAAATCATCTCGACTAGATCTAGGCCCACCGACCCAACCTGCACGGATGGCCCCAGCAGGCATAAGTGGGAGTCAATATTGGTCCAAATAGCAATGCTTGTCGTGGCAGGCGTGCACTCAATACAGCAGAATGGCGATTTAAATCGCCAAACATAAAGTGGCGCCATTTCAAGAGGGCTGTACACCAGAAATCATATTTCTGGTAGATAAGCAGCTATTTTTTCTTCCTCGTTCTACAACTATTCGACGTTGGTGTCTTCTCACTAAAGAAGGATTAGATCGTAGCCCTTGCCTCATTCGCATCTGTCCAGAAAGCACGTTTCATTGAATGCTACTAAGAAGCCCGTAATACAAAGCACCAGATCCTTTAAGCTTAGCTAGGTACAGGGATCTCCCTATATAATTCCCGTAAGGCAGGCCTCGTCCAAGTCACACCTCCAAAGAATAACGCTATTTTAACGGTAATTAATCGTCGGGAGCTTCAAGGCCAGCAGTCACAAAGCATATTAAGAGAAATACGTATACTATTCCGGAAGACGTTTGATCGGCTAGCTAATTAGTAGGAACACTCTCTTACTCTATAACCTAATATACTTCGACGCCAGAGGGAGCCCAAGGAAGCAAACCAACGCTTTGCCGACGTAGGAGGTATTTATAAGCAATAGACGAGGCTTCTCGTCGACGGGAACGTCAAGTAGTAAGGGCGACGACAAGGGTCCCCCTCCTCTAGTACTACCTTTATTTGAATATCATTTGAATACGTGGCAATTAGACGAGTAGAATTAGCTAATTAGAAGGCTAGAAACAGCCGAAATAATAACTTTTGGGGGGGACGGAAAGTAGTGTATTAAGTGACCGGTGATCTTCCGACGTATGCAGACGCATGGCAATGTCAAACTGAGGTCATGTGTAGCCCGTGGTACGATGGGGTTGGAAACCTCGGTAGTTACGGGTCTCTCTAAAACTGCCGTATTTAGGCGATTTCCACATTATTGTGGCGTTTGCAACACAGCCGCTTTTGCTAAAGAAGTCGCCGCAAAAGGGACATCAATAAGGGTTTCTTGTTCTTCAATAACAGCCTAATCACTACCGTCAAGTCTAGATCCTGCGTATGGCTTGGAGGCGCCGTGTGCCACGCGAGCAAATCATTGAATGTGGAGCCCCGCAAATTGTCCCGCGATGGGTATAAATCTTGCTCATCGTCTCATATTTTTCTTCGGGCAAGACATTAAAGACAAGAAAGACTGGCGAGATGACTCTAAACCCCAAATGGCACCAGGTCAGTGATCCGTGGCACAATCTTCCATCGCAGATGCTAATACATCATAGTTCCTAGTTGGAGTGTTTGCATCCCTTGGTTCTTTCCTCTTTGGGTGAGCTCTAGGACATCAGACTTGCAAGGCATTCTGGCTAATGACTGTAGATATGACCTGGGTGTTATAGGCGGCGTCGTTGCTGCGGCGTCGTTTGTGTCCACTTTGAACAATCCAAATCCCCATCAAATGTAAGTCCGAAAATGAAAAGATACAAATGGTTGCAACTGATATTGCTCTAGCGGAGCCGTTGTTTCGCTATTCACCGGCGGAGCCTTCTTTGGAGCCTTTTTTGCTGGTCCAACTGGAGACTGGCTGGGACGCAGACTTACTATATTGATTGGGGCCGCGATTTTTGTTGTTGGAGGAGCACTACAAGCCGCAGCTCGAGACATCAACTACTTCTACACTGGCCGCGCCATCGGTGGTTTGGGGGTGGGCTTCTTGGTTATGATTGTTCCGCTCTATCAAGCCGAGATTGCTCATCCATCTATCCGCGGGCGGATTACTGGTCTTCAGCAATTCATGCTGGGTATTGGCGCAGCGGCAGCGGGTGAGTTGTATTTGTTGTTCAGTCGTAGCGAGTCGCTGACATTTTAGTCTGGATCACCTATGGCACAAACAAACTTCCGGCAACGGACAACAATCAATGGCGCATCCCACTTGGCCTTCAGGTCATCCCTGCTGGCATACTAGCCCTTCTCATCCTTCTCTTCCCAGAGTCTCCACGATGGCTCATTGCCCACAACCGACCAGACCAGGGATTGAAAACACTTGCAAAATTACATGCACATGGAAACGAGGCCGACACTTGGGTCAGAGCAGAATTCGAACAGATTCAAGAGAGTATTGCTCGTGAACAGGAACAACAAGCAAAAGGTTATCGAGAGCTCTTCACGGACCGGTCTTGCTTTCGTCGTCTTCTCCTTGTCACCGCCCTACAAGCATCAGTGCAAATGACCGGCGTTTCAGCTATCCAGTATTTCTCGCCTGCAATCTACAAAACCATTGGCATTGGCACATCGGACGCTCTGAAATACCAGGGGATAAGCAACATTCTCTCAATCCTGGCTCAACTCTGCACAATCCTCTTCATCGATCGTCTTGGCCGCCGCTGGCCCCTCATCATCGGCAACTTGGTCAATTGCGTATGTTTTATTCTTGTGACCGCTGCTATCGCAACTTTCCAGAAGACCACTTCGCCATCAATGCAGCACTCTCTTGGATGGGTTTTCATAGTCATGAACTGGTGCTACCAAGTATCCTTTTCCTTTACCTGCGGCTCATTGTCATGGATCATTCCTGCCGAGGTATTTGACACTAAGACCCGCTCGAAAGGCGTATCCATCGGAGTCATGGTGTCTTTCGCATTCAACACGTTGATTGGTCAGGTCACGGATCCAGCCATTCTGTCGATCAACTGGCGCTACTTTCTGGTCTTCGTTGTTTGCAACTTTACCAATGCTGTCTTCTTCTGGGCGTTCATGCCTGAGACGGCTAAACGTCCGCTCGAAGAGATGAATGCTCTCTTCAGCAGCAGATCGTGGTTCGTGCCCACCATGAAGAAGGAAAGTTTTGCGTCGAGCGACTTGGAACATCGGGTCAACGAGCTTGAGGTAAAGCAAGCTACAACGTATGTCGAGTCAGTCAAGTAAAGTACGGCATCGCGCGTTTGTGAAGGTAAAGTCGAGGATTCCGTATCTATGTAAGCGTAGATATAGTCAAACAAGTTACAGGGATTGGTGCGTACCGCAATCTAAACATGTATTTCTCCGTGGAGAAAATAAAGGCACTAAGGCTAATTTGAGGAGGCTGAAAGGACTATTACTGGGACTTAGAACCAGTCTACCACGCTGCACGAGATGCATTTAGCCGAATTACAAAATTTCAATTAAATGGAACTTCTTGGCCCCTTAATTTTTGGCTTCCATCGATATGGCTTCCATCAATATGGCTGCTCCACGAAGACTGCCAGAGTTGAGGGCAACTGCAACTGGACCACAGCTTTTTGTGCACGGGAGACCATTTCTGTGCCTACCCGGTGAATTGCACAATTCAAGTTTCAGCAGTGCTGCTTACATGAAAGAACAATGGACAAATTTGAAGAGAATGAATATCAACACCATACTTGGCGCGGTGTCCTGGGAAATGATAGAGCCTTTCGAAGGATGTTTTGATTTCTCCGAGCTTGATCAAATCATCTTTGACGCTCGCGAGCAGTCCATACACGTGATTCTCCTCTGGTTTGGCAGCTACAAGAATGGACTGAGTACCTACGTCCCAAGCTGGGTTAAGAAAGACTCTCAACGTTTTACTCGCGTGCATATCCGATGCGAGGAAAGCAACACTAGACTGAAAACAATCGAGATGCTGTCACCATTCAATCACAATAATTGTGAAGCAGATACACGAGCCTTCGTTGAGTTGATGAAACACCTAAAAGAAGTCGACGGAAGTGAGAATACTGTCATCATGGTGCAGGTCGAAAATGAGCCTGGGCTCCTTGGAGACTCAAGGGACCGATCATCAAATGCGGAGAAAGCCTTTCGCGACCCAATTCCACTGGATTTTCTTTCCAAGCTTCGCGAGCGAGATGTTCATGACCAGTTCAAGCAAAGGTTTCCTAATGCATTCAGTGCAGCATCATCCTCGTCTTGGGACACATTGTTCGGACAACACGCGGACGAGATGCTTATGGCTTACGCAATTTCAAAATATGTGGGTCGCATCGCAGAGGCAGGCAAGGCAGCGTATGGATTGCCATTGTTCACAAACGCATGGCTCAATTGTGACGATCCAAAATCTCTGGATTTGGAAGGGGTGCCCCTGAAGCACAATATGTCGACAGTTGCAGGTGGCGGCGCCAAAGCTGGCGATTACCCTTCTGGTGGTGCATGTCCCCATGCTCTCGATTTTTGGAAAATTAATGCCTCAGCTTTGGACTTTCTGGCACCAGACATTTATTTACACAACTATGAGTGGGTGTGTCAGCAATATCGAGCTACGGATAATGCGCTTTTTATCCCGGAGCAAAGGCGAGAAGAGACAGGAGCACGACGAATCATGCTTGCATATGGTACTTATGGGGCAATTGGATGCAGTCCCTTTGGAGTTGACTCTCAAAAAGCAGAAGAGAGTTCTTTTAGCTCAATCTTTGGACTGCTGAAAGCTGCAGAAGAGGAAATTCATGGAGCTAGAGCACGTGGGCCGGGGAGCATGATGGGGTTCTTCTTCGATGAAATTTCGCGCAAGGATGGCCCAGAGCAATGGACGCGGATATTTCCAGGGTTTGAATTACTTATCCAGAGAGCTTTCGTCTTTGGTGTGCAGGGACCTGGTTGTGGCATTATAATTTCCCAAGAGGACGGCAGCTTCCTGCTTTTGGGTTGGGGCTTCAGAGTCACTTTCAAGAGCACAGACCCCAATTCAACATTCACGGGCATCTTGAAGGCGGAAGAAAAATACATCGATGAGTCTGGTAATCTGCGAACCCTGAGGAGAATGAATGGGGACGAAACTCGTAGTGGTGAGTGCTACATCATGCCAAATGATAATCCAGATTATGGCGGGTTCCCAATTGCAATCACTATTCCAGCAAAGACATACATGGCCCAAGTCAAACCTTACAGTATCTCTGAATAGCTATTCATATCCATGCAGTGGCATTCGTGCGAAAATTTTGAGTATGATCGTTGATTTTGTGCCAGTGACTGATCTGATCAAGATCATTTTGTACAGCAATTAGTCAGCCATCATCAAGAAGAGTATCTACAAATAAAATCCAAATCGCAATAGAATTATTTTGTCAGATCATTAGGTATATGAAAACACAAATTTAACTATATTCCAGATGTTGGTGAGACAGCACTTGTACCACCGCGAGATTCTGACATCTTAACAACGCAAGATTGGAAGCGACTGGATGAAGGTCGAGATGAGGCCAAAAATTCTCATGCGATAGGTTACTAGCAAATGATCAATCGACATGCTGCCCATGTGAGGAGGTAGTGGAAACGCGTTAATACTTAATTGAGGCATTAAGAATTAGCGATCATCGTTCCAATTGACAGAAAGGAGAAATGGGTGCTGTTCGACAGTTTCAGGTAGTCGATATCTACATTAATACATCAAGTCATCATATATTATTTCAGGTAGCATGCCTCAAAAGCCTAGAAACAACGACCAAAGGACCCGAGTATCTGTCCCAAGACTGATACAGGAAGATGACAAGCCCATATCAACCCCTACTTGAAACTCGTGCTCTCATTGGCATTTCCCGAGGCCCTGTAATCTTTCTTGCGGTAGGGCTGTCCGAGCCTCCCACAGCCGGACGGGGAGCTTGTTGCGGCGTGTCTGATCTGTCGCCCAGCAAACTCAGGCGATCTTGCGCAGGTGTTGCGGATATGCTGGATCGTGTGTGTTCGAGGCTATATCGTTCCTCAATCGGCGCAAGCAAACCACCGGGGGAGTAAGGTGACTGTTTGCGAGGCAGTGGTACAGGTTCGATCCATTGTCCGTCACCATCATCCATGTCATCCGAGTGTGCATCAGAGGAGAACGCGTCATCAGATCCATACTGCCCTTGATCATAATCTATATTCTGGTTGACCACAAGGGGATTCGTGGTTCGCTTTCGGTAATTTTCACTCCTTCCGCCACTCGATAGTGGCGACAAGGTAGACGGCCTGTAATCTTGACTGGCGCTGAAACGGTTGAATTTCGCTAGACTTGGTACACTGCCGAAGGCATCTGATGTGGGTGACATGGGCAGTGCGTCAGGTGACATGCCGCCATAGGCTCGCGCTTGTGTCTCCATGAGCGAGCGTTGTTTTTGATTCGGGCCTTGCCGCGGTTGGGGATGTTGTAGAGTAAGTGAGTGTCGCTTGGCTCGATATTTTGCCTCTTCCAGAGTAAGCTTAGACTCAGAGACCAATGGCGAAGGGCGGCGAAATGCTTCCTCTTGAGTAAGTGACTGTGCTGAGCGTTGATAGTCGTCATCCGCTGGACGAGCGTCGACTGGGTGTGGGTATTCGACATCGTCAAATTCTTCTGGCCTGTCCGATTCCCACTTTGACTGTTCTGAGAAGCGTTGACTTCGATAATTTGGCGTGTTTGGCACCGATGAGGTTGTAGTCTTTGACCAGCGTGAAATCCGAGGAATACCAAGGAGAGATGACCCAGTGGACTTGTGCCTGCTTGAGACATCCTTCGCGCCAGGAGGTGTTGCGGGGATTGTGCCACCTGGATTATGAGACTCTAATGCCGCTGTTTTGTTGACTGCTCGATCTCCGTAGCGAGCCTCGTCGGTCGGTGTAAGTATTCCATCATCTCTTTCAATATCCTCGCTGTCTTGCACATTGTCCTCGTCGCCTTCCAAGAGGGGCCTGAATCTAGACACGTCTGCACGTTGCGCGCCGATTTCCCCACCGGACCACGCAAGTTTAGGGGCTTGTGAAGCTCCAGGAACATAACCAGAGATTTCGGTCGTCGAGGGCTTCGATATCGTCTGCTGTCCTATGGTATCACCGAGTTGAGCTTCTGGCACAGATCTTAGCTGCTCGAAAGAATTGAGCTCCTGCTGTTGCAGGGTTGGAACTAGTGTGGTCCCCTGAGAGGTTCTGAGAGCTTCAACCTCATCGAGCAGCTGCATGAGCATTTCCTCCATGCGACTCAAGTCTGTGGTATTTTTTCCAGTGAGCCCTTTCAAGGCGCGCTGGAAAATATTCTTTTTCTTGCCAGAATTGTCATCTAATGCAATCGATGACCGAGCAACACGTGGAGACGTAGAAGGAGCAATGCGGCCAGGTCCGCTCAAGGCTTTGTTGAGACTACGATCTGCTGCGGCGTCGCTGCGGGGTATATTGACCCGGTTTTGAGCTTCCACAAAATTTTTCATATCCTCGAATGAATTGCGCATTTCGGCAGCACTACGGACAAGGGTAACAAGGATTTCTGTGTCTCGTGCATTGCGCTGGCCATCACGAACGGTGAGGTGGTCCATGAGGGCTACCACATCTTTTGACTGTATATTATCAATACCTCTTCCTGTTGCGGAATCATAAAGAGGCGCGCCGATGCCCTGCGAGTCGTTACTCAGATGACGACCGTGGGTTGAGATTGATTGAGGAGCATCATATACAGTGCGGTCGAAACTGTTACCCTCAAAGAGCCGAGGCGGCGCTTTTGAAAAAGAGAGTGGTGATCCCCCTGTCAAAGATCGTGGGTTTGCTGCAGTAATGTAACCTTCGTCCTTGACATTGATGGGAGTTTCGGTCGTATTGTTCAGAGTGACAAAGAAATCACGATCCGCCTTGGTATCCAGACCAGCATGAGATCCAGAATTTTGCAATGGTGAGGGTTGCAAGCTCCGCTCCTGTCGACCGTGGACTCTGTTGTTTTGTAGTGGTGACGCAGATTCAATACCGAGCCCTGCCGCTGTGCCATCCGCATCAACGAATGAGTTGTCTGTCTCGCCGACAAGGTTGAAGCCGCTGCGTGTGTGCTGGTGAGGAGGGGTAGGTTCATATGGCCACTGACCACGGTTTTCATGCTCGTCGCCAAGTGGGCCTTCAAGTATTGAAGCCTGCTGCTTCTCCAGTGAATCATTTGTTGCTAGATCGGAATCGTCTGCAAAGTTATGGTGTAGATGACTTTGGGGCTCAAGGTTGTGATCCATGGAAACCATGTTGGTGTCCGCGGAGCGTTGTTGAGCGAGACCACGTAAGGCGGCCCAACGTTCGGCGCTCGAGCTTTCATGCACACCAGTAGCTTTTTGCCTGATTTCTTGATCATGGAAATCATGCTCTGCATCTCGATCAGCTTTGACTGATTTACCAGACTCTGAACTGATGATTGAAGGCTCAAGAAGAGATGCAACATGCGATTCTACTTCTTGAGGCATTGATAGCTGAGCTGCATTTGTAGCAACATCACGAAGTGGCTGATCAGTAATTGGTCGACTGAACAACTGCGGGCTCGCATTTTCTCCTGTTGGTGTGATATTCAACTTTGACTCGCCTACGTCGTCAGCCAATTCAAGGTATGGGTCATCGTCAAGACCGCGAATTTTGCTAGATTGAGAGAAAGATGATAGGCCTTGGTTTGTCTTTAGCTTACGGTCGGACGTCCTGGTGGGGTCCAACGCTTGTTTGTCCCATTTATCGGTCTCAGCACTCGGATGGAACTGTTTTTCCGAAGTACGGAAGCTACTCTTGCCACTTGACTTCTGTTCGCGCGAGAGACCTCGATCGTGGCCGTAGAGTGCGGACGAGCCAGCTCCAAAGCCGGCGGCCATGAGGGCTGCTTTGCGTGATTTGGAAGAAAGACTGCGGTCGCTGCGCACTGTAGATAGCTCGCTGCTAGAGCGGACGGCCCGCGGAGACGCTTGATCTTCCCCTGTCCTAGCAGGCAATTTCATTGCGTTGCGAGAATCAGAAAATGCCGCGCCACTGGGGGAGCCCCTTGTCACTTCGCGAACATGAGCAATGCTGTCCTTTCGTGGAGGTGACGTGGTGTTGTCTGTCGCTGCAGTTTCAGCAGATAAGATCGATTCTCTTGTCAACTCCGAGTCCAAAACCTCGCTGTCCATTGGTAAACGTGGAACTGCGGCACGAGGCTCTGAGTCTGCGAGATTTTCGGTCTTGACCACCGAGGTGGTTCTGCCATGGCTCTTACTCCGTTTCTTTCGGCGTTCTCTTCGGTCACGATCCACGCTATCAAACGTGGAGCGCGAGTCGTGGGTTTTCAAGGCAGCAGCAGTCAGAGCGGCTCCTGCAATACCGGCGGCAGCCAAGTCCCTGTGCCTGCGACGGCGCTCCTTGTCTTCAACAATACTGTCGATTGACTCGGTACGGTCACGGGCCTTGGATGTTGAGGATTCCTTGCTAACGCGCCGGTGCTTCTTATGCCGCACGGAATCACCTGCCAGTGTGAGACCAGGATCCTCACCATCTCTGTTTAAGACGACCTTTGGTTTCATGTAAGGTAAGCTAGAAGATTGTGAAAGTTGCCGATCGACGACACTTCCTGTGTAGCTGTAGTCAGTGCCAGTTGAGTCGCGGATTGGACGTCCTTCACGGACAGACTGCTGGCGCTTGATAGTCTCAATCTCTGGCAGGATCAGCCTGCGCACAACATCCTCGACCGTTTGCAGTAGTTTCGGATTCAGAGACGATTTTGACATGCCAGATATGCTAGAATCACGATCGCGGGTATGGAGCAGGCTAGACTCCGTGACACTACCATATTCCTCATCCCTGTTGCTTCGACTCGACTTTCGGCTCCTCGGCTTCATGTCTTCGGTAGCTGCATCAATGCTGCTTGTCGTTGGTCGGCGCTTCCGGACTTTCTTGACTGGAATTTCGATTTCGGGACTTTGCTCGCGAGCAAGCTTTTCAAGGACTTTTTGCGTGATGCGCTCCTTGCTCAGGCTTCGGCTTCGCCGACGAGATGGCGCCTTGAGAGTGTCCATCTCAGTCTGGCCAAGGTGACCTGGTCGTGTCGGTTCGGGGCTAAGACTTCGCGTGGGCTCGGGCTCGGGCTCTGTGGATTTAATGGCAGTATCAATCATGCTGTCAGCCGGCATAGAAGATATGTCGGAGGTAGGGTGTATGTAATAAGAACGAAATTGCGCTTCGCTGGAGAGCTCGCTGCTATTTGAAGCGTTGTTGTTCGACGTGTCGACCTCGCGAAGGGACTGTGGTCTGGTAGGCGATCGCACGTCCCGCTGAGAGCCACTCAATGAGATGTGGTGGGTATAAGAGGGGTTCCGATTGGAAACTAGGTTCAAGTCGTTGGAGCGCTTCTTACTACTTGGTGTGACCTTCACGCGAACGCTAGGTCGAGCTGAGCTGCTGCCGGTGACTTCAAAATACTCGATAAGCAGCGAGGCTTGAGAAAGACCGGCACTTCCGGGGTGCGTCTTTTTGGTGGGTAAGGTGACGGGGCTGCCGTCTTCGGGTATGGAGTATGAGGTCTTATCGGTACGGTGGGAGATGTCGGTCCCGAGGTCGGTTGGGGCAATGTCGCTACGATAGTCTAGGCAGGAGTCTGTTGGAGCAGGAAGTGGTGGTTTATTTGAGTTCATTCCCATTGCGCTGTTTCAGCATGAAAATGCGAGGACGCCGACCAGCAGCGTCATGGGAGGCAGATATGAACCAGGCTTGTGGAGCTTATCGAACAGCCGGATGGGAAGTAAGCCAAATTGGCCTTGAGAAAAAATTGAAAGGGAGGATGTGATCCAGAGCGCAAGGACGATTGCGCAGAGATGTTGTATACGGAGCTGGGTTCTCGAAGTTTGAGGCGGAGGCACGCGCGGGGCCTAGTGGGTGCCAACGCAGCAGTCGCACGATGAGGGGACACCACGTAGGTTTCGGAATATAGCAAGTACGCCGAAAAGTGCTAGAAGTGCGAAGATGGTGACTTCGAACGGGGAGTTTTCAAGAGAAGCGTAGTATGCAGAGTTCACGTTACTGTGTGTTTTCGGGTAGGGACAGGGCAGGCAAGGCCAAATTGGCGAGGTTGGAAGTGGCTGGGAGGCTTGCGCACGCTTGCCTATTTGCACCGCCCACACGATGGCATGGGATCCAATTATCATGTCAGGGGTAACCGCCACTTCTCATGGGAGGATGATTCTCATTGATCTATGTTCGATTGGACCGCTTGCGTGGTTCGCGAATAGCCAGCACACCTCCAAATTTATGGTGACGACTTGCAAGGCAGCATGCTGTCGCTATGATGTCCGCCGAGGCGCGGCCGCTATGTGTCTGAGGGACAGTCCACGATTTGGATATTTCCCACAGCGGCGTTTCATAGCCAGCATTAGGCGTGCAAAGAATTGTTGTCTTTGCGGTCTCAAAGCCCTTGCAATGAATACCAAAGGACAAGGTTGTAGCGCATTCTTTGATCATGAGTGACGATCGTCCCGTGGCGGCGGCACGGACCATCGATCTGCCGCACGGTCTACAAAACCATGGGCGCTGGTCCTCGCCAGCTATGCACTCCCATACGAATACATACTGCCATTCTGGCACCGCCAGATCTAGCTATCTTGCCCGATTTGGGTAGTAACTTTAAGACGCCCCCCAAGGAGGGCTGCATGTATAGCGTCCCCCCAAGCCCTTACGCGTGTGTCATCATCACGTGTGATAATAATATGTTACTGAATAGTATATCGTAGTGTGAATTTAATGACCCAAGCCTGCTATGTTGTCCTGTTGGACATTTATTATACATTGTTTTTGCTATCATCCTCAAGAACTCCTTGCTACCTGTATGCCCAGCCTAAGCTATCTCATGAAAATGCCAGAAAATGCCAAGTTGCGGTTGTTTGGTCATGATCGCGTATCTTTAATTACGATGAATGCTGTGTGCAGGACATTTTATTCACGGGAAAGAGCCCGGGATAATCGACCTGCTGCCCTGCGGATGCTGCTTTGGCTGGTTGACGAACTTGATGATGCTGACGAGCTTGTACTGCTTTGGCGAGACTTGCTGTCGCGATAGGCGTTGCCTGCTCCGCCCCGACCAACATGAAAGACCTGTTCTCTTTGTGCATTCTTCTGTCTGGCCTCTGTAGAAGCTCGAAGTCTTTCCAGCTCTTCCTCAATGCTGTAAGAGTGACATGCTTCATTGGGCCGGGCATTTCCAGCGCCACCAATGCCTACAAAGGGCCTGGCTGTCGGACGAATGATGGTGCTACGAGCCGCAGGGCCAGAAGCCGTAGCACCTTCGGTAAGGCTGGTGCGAGAGTAGGCAGCGTAATTGCCCGCGCCACCACGTGAGAACCCCATGGTCACGTTGCCGGCAGCGTTGACCTTGCGGCTTGTGGCAGAGGGATGCGGCTCGACCAGAGTATATGTCATTGTGCCGAGCAGATAATTGCTGTGGCGTTCGTATTCTTGACGTGATGAGAAATGAGAAATTATCTTGTTGGATGATCGTCTCTTGCTTGAGTTTGATGCAAATAAAATATGTCTTGAGACGGGCGGTGAGCGGGAAATATATACAGGGGGCAAAGCAATTTCACATGGCACCATAGCATCGTGATCACAATGTTCGGGCAAGGTTGACTATGCAGTTAACTGCAAAGCGGCTTGGAAGAGAATTTTCTTCCTGGGTCACAAGGGCTTTGACCGTACCATTAGCTCGTCTTCGCCTCTTGGCGGTTCGCGATTCTGCAGCTGCACGGATTCTCCTTACTCCCACCTTTTGTCCCAGACTTCGGTGGCATGCTCCTCGGATCGAACGGATATCGTAAACACAGTTACACTTTGGCTCTATATTCTAAGATTGCGTATAGATTACCTTGGGACGAGTACGTGGAAACAAAATCCATTGGAGGGGGGCGACATGTACGGGCAGCACGTTTGTTCACTTCCCCCAGATTTTCGCCACTTAGCGTAGCGCTAGCAGAATTATGAGGGTAATGGAAAATAAGGATACAACCTTAGAAAACGCCATGCAGCCAGTTGCTGCCCTGCATTTGAGAAGTTGAACCGCCGGAGTCGGACTTTCGTCGGAGTGGCACGATACTGCTCCGATAGCCTCATGTGCTGTCGCCCGCACTGCCACATGCTCGTGACGTTTCCCATCCCTAATTGACTATAGGGCGAGAGTTGTCGCTTTTAAACACGCGCCGCTGAACGTCATGGTAAAGTTTCGCAATGACGTCCATTACAGATGTCACGGGAATAATGACTGATTGCGCAGCAAAAGACAAAAATTTGCGCCTATGTTCCGGTTGGGCGCGCTGGGTATCTTGCATTACAGATTTGGATGGAGCTTTTGGTACAGTCAACTCTATTTGTGGTATGCGTGACTCGATGCTTAACTCATGCGAATTTGCTATGGACGATATTGGGGTTTTCTTGCCATTCTTCAATGCTGACCCACATCTATGATACGTTAGCTTCTTCTGGAGCATGCCATCTTCACAGGTAAACAATACCTTTCGGAACGTGCTTAGCCCTGCCAGAATACTACCTCCGATCCATGTGCTATACTTTCGCTCTGGAGGAGCCAATATTTTGATCCTCATGTCTGGCATTGCGAGCCGCTGAATCTCTCGCAGCAGTCTGTCGCCAAAATTTTTTGTTAGTGTAGACCCTCCGGACAGTACTATGTTGCTGAAAAGCGACTTTCGTAGATCCATATCAGTTCGACTGATGGAGTCTACTACGATTTGATGCACTCCCGGATATTCCAGGCCAATCAACTCTGGATCAAACAGAATCTCGGGAGCTCGAAACTGCTCTGGCCCAATCTGTGTTCGGTTAGCAATGATCAGTGTGGAGACCACAACGATTACTTACCTTGAGGGTGTGTCCATCTGGAAGCTTGTACTCTTTGATCTTTCCCTCTTTATCTGCTGTGCGTCCCAGACCCGTTGTGCCGAGACTGAGTCCTAATGCTGCCCATTCTTTCTCCTCTCTTCTTGGATCAAGAGGTAGGTAGCAGCACTTCTCCTTTATGGCCCGCACAATTTCCTTCTCTGCACTTGTATGGAAGACATGTCCTGCCTTTCGCAATAGAGTTTGCAAGTTCTCGGTAACGTCTCTGCCTGCGACATCGATTCGTCTGACCGCATTAGGCATAGCGAAACCTTCGTAAACTGGGACAGCGTGGGAAACACCATCGCCCGAGTCCAGAACGATGCCAGTGGTGCGTCCAGAAGCATACAAGGAAAGAACCGCTTGAATTGAGCAATGTAATGCGGGCACGTTGAAAGTCTCAAAAAGTATTTGAGCTGCTGTGCTCCGATGTGCGCGGGGATTAAGGGGAGGTTCGGTAAGGAGGACAGGATGCTGGACATCTCGATGTTAGTGGAGATTATTACGGCCATCTAATGTAGCGAAGCTGATATACCTCTTCCGAATTTGTCTTCAATTCTTCATTGAATACCCAGTTCCATATGAGTTCCATGTCGGCCCAATCTGTCACTATTCCATGTTCGAGGGGCCAATTGATCTTCAGTAAGCCTCGCAGCTCCTGCGCTCTTTGTCCGATAAAGGTGTCTCCTTCAAGAGCGCCAGCGAGCACACGGGGATGCTTAGGACGGCCGACAAATGACGGAAAGAAGACTTTGGGAGCATCTTCGCCCGCGAATCCAGCACGCGTGGTACCACTGCCGTTGTCAAGCACTATGGGCGCGTTGTGCAGCGTCTCTGCCATTTAGGTGCGACGCGAAGCCTTAGTGAGCGGCCGTACGAAGAAAGAGAAGGGATAGGTAGAACAAATGTGTAAGATACGAGTTGCGTTGTATAGGAGAAGTAGAAGCCATGGGAGATCAAGTTGAACCCCAGACAAACGCGCGCGCATCACTGGTGCAAAGTTTCGGACCCTTTCACGATGGGCGGAGAGAGGACGCAAAATCCGGCCCCAAATTTCTCGCCAGCTTTGACAATCCACGTATTGTCTTATTCTTTGGACCTGTCGCTTCTGAGAGTTCATTATGTACCAAGTTGTGAGGCTCAACTAATTAACTCCAAGTTCTAAATAGGCTACAGTGTCATGGTCTGCTACTGCGTGGCCAACCAGGCTCAGGTTGAGATGCCGAGTGCCTCCCTCCATCCGAAGCATCAGTTGCTTCCTCTTTGCAGTGGTGCCTGTGAGCAAAAAAACCCATGAAAAGAATGATATCCTGATGACAAATTTCAACTTCCTCCCAAACGCCGTTATGATGCTAGGCCTGTTGCATTAGATGCTTCCATCCGATTCCGGTGGTAACAGCATTAGTCATAACCAGCGCCTCGTTGCCATGGGCTGGCGTTGTGTTGTGTACGGTGGGAAGAGATCTCCGATCTCATGGACTGCATGCGCTCGTGGCCGCCATCGTATGCAGTGTTTTGATGCGTGCCGTGCAAGCCAGCCTCCTTGCTGTAAGCTCCGCCCATAGCGCTGTAGCCTGCATTCTGTTGGTTGCCTTCATATGAGGTAGATGATATTGAGTCTTCGTCAATTTCACGTGGCTTGTAGGGGACTTTGCTCTCTCCGCGGGCTGTAGCTCCCAGGGCATCCAGCTCAGTCGTAAGATTGGTCTGGGATTTGATGAACGATCCCCTGTCATCTCGCATTGGCTGGTAGCGAACATCAGGATTCTTTGAGAAGACTGCATAGCCCATGGCTACAAGAACCATGATGAGCATGATAAGAGCAAAGGCAGCATTCATGATGAAGAAAATAACGCCCATGACGCCTACAACGAGTCCCTGTCAGATGTTAGTAGGATCTCGAGATGCGTTCTCATTTGATTGACTTACAGGAAGGCCGAAAACGTTGGTGAAGAATAGTAGGAAAATGGAGCTAACAAAGTTGACGGCAGCGATTGCGATATTGAGAGCGTTGGTCTTTTTGTCCATCCATGGACGAATGACGCTAACGGCAACCAGTAAACCCGCCTCCAAGATCAGAATGCCAACGGCCTGGGCGACACCAGTATCGTGCTGGCCAAAAGCGACAAACATGCCGACAGCGAGGAGGAAAACAAGCCATGGGATGATGAACCAGTATGCAGTAGCCTTGAACTGAACGTAGAGGAAGCCCCATTTATGTAGAGAGACGGGATCCGAATAGAGGATATATGCAGGGTTTTTGTGCATGGCGATGGAACGTCGGGCAAGCCGTACGACTTTGGAGCACGCCCAACCAAGCATGATGATAAAGGTGAAGACAGTGATGACTGCCAATGCAACCTCGCCAGCAGAATCTTTGACAACCAATTCCCAAAAGCACAGGATAATCATTTGAGGAAAACCAATGAGAACAAGTCGGAACAGAATGCCTTTTAGCACGGTAGTCCAGCCATTTCGGAAGTCTTGGAACTTGTCGCCCTTGATCTTGCCAGAGCGGGCCAATGCTTCGAGAATCCACTTGAATGCGACGACGCAAAGAACAACAAACATGACAAAGACCACAAAGAAGATGTAGCCAGTCATGAAAATGTTAGTAATTTCAATGCCAGCACGAAAGCCGACGCGTTGAATGCCTCTGATTGTCATGATCTGGAGGGTCTCGGCATTTTGATTATCGTTGTTACTCCGCCTAATCAGTTTCGCACCATGCTGCACGGCGGAGCTCATGAAAGCAGGAGCGCGCTCAGACATGTAGCGCGCTGCACGCGAGCTATACTCGGAAGCGAATGCTAGAGATCGTTTTTGAACATTGACAGATGTCGTGGCAAGACGGCCAAGGAGATTCGACGGGCTCCCGCCGGTGGAGCGTTGGTACCAAGTCGCGATGTCCTGGATAAAGCCCACCCGAATAATGCCCATGCTCCACTGGAAATTCTGTGTCCAGGATGAGACAATGGGTGGCAGCGGGACGGCAGTCATGCCGAAGAGGGCCTGATGTTGGAAAAAGCCAAATAAGGAGAGAGCATTTGCGGCGATGTGAACTGCAGTGTTTGAGTGGCCTAGACCTGAAACAACGGCAGAGACCAAAAGGGCTAGGCCAGCGATGATAGCAGTCGCCCAACCGACACCCTTTTGATAAACGGTCTTGCCATTGGACAATTCGGCCTGCACACATGCAAGTTCCTCACCTGTCCCAGTTCTCAAGATCTTGACCTTTACCTGGCCATCGAGATCGGGAATTGAATAGGCTATGCCAGGAATTGAGTCAATGACAGATGGTGAAATGTCGTTGATGTTAGTCTTGATTGGAATTTGCCCAGACGTCATGGGGCAAAGTCCCTGCAAGCCAACATCGCAGCCATTGAGTTTCTTGGAGATTGCGGGATAGCCATAAGCAAAGACATCGATCTCTGCGGTGACATTACCCGTGATGCCAGAGAAGCCGACGATATCAACATAGAGTGATCGATTCGCAGGAGTAAAGACAACGTTGAAAAGCGAGGCAGAGAATCCTGCGGAGGAATTTGAAGAGTCCGAGGCGCAAGACTGGAGTGACTTGGACTCAATGAGCTGCTCGGCAGATGTAAGTGGTGCAAGAAGGCACGATGCCGCAATGAGAGTTGCAGAGGGCCCTGAGCCTGTTGAGAAGCGCATCTTGGACGCGCGGTGGGCCGCGACGAGCGGGAGCGCGATTGGAGAGGCCTGGAGAGGCGTTCCGTAGCCGCACTACGCTGATGTATACGGACGTGGCGCTGTAGTTGTCAAGGTAATTGACCGGAGGCGATGAGGTCGAATTATGTAGGATTACAGTAGAGGAAAGGTGAAGGCTGGAGGAGGGACGCTATGGAACAGGGCGTGGAGGCCGGTATCCCGGAGGCGACAGCGACTAAAGAGTATTGGATGAGACAAGTGAAACAAACGAACGAAACCTCGCCGCTGTTAGGATGGAGAAGCGGGCGATGGAAGTGATGATGGAAGTCGAGAGATGTATGAGAAGTGTGGAGGTGCAAAGGAAGAGGGCGGGAAAGTAGCTCACGCTCCATGTCAGGGGCGGCGAATGAGCAGCCGGCCGATCTCCCTGTGTGGCCGCGTGTTGGCCGCAAATCTTCAGTTGGCGACCGCCAAAAATACAACACGCCACACGGTTGCTGGGCGTAACCTCAGCTTGGCAACCAGCTGCAGCATTCAGCAGTGCTTAAATAATGCTCAGGCCAGGTCCGTTTCTAACTGCTATTCACAGGATTGCGATTCTACACCGTGTTGTATGGAATTTCGTGGGTCACGAGAGGCCAGCTAGTTTTGCCACCGTGCGGAGGCTTCTGTATGGCAATAAATTGGGCACAACAAAACCCATAGTTACAGTGTCTCCTCGAAATAGAAACCATGTATATGATTTTCTATCCGCCGGAGTGCACAGGAGAAGTTTCGTTCGCAGTGTCACGCAACCTCGTGCAGACGCGGCTGTTCCTACGGCAGCACTATCTTGTCATGCCTGCCTCCACCTTTCATCGGTGACGACACCCTTAGTGGGGGAGTCTTTCTACCATGAGGGTGCCATTCCCACGATCCTGCATCGAAACAAACATACGACCAATGGGATAAATTTTGTAGCATCATTTTGGACAAGTAATTTCGCAAAGTCCGACAACCGATGCAATGATGCTAACCGACCAAGGAGGCTGTGCATAAAACGCGGCCATATTATTTGAGACCGAGGCCCGTGTTTCGACACCGATGGTGGCACTTTCTGCCTCTCGAGACAAACCATGTCGCTTCATTTTCCCTTCCGTTAGTCAAATTATCGCCCTTTCTTTGGATGCTTCATGTTTGCGCGAGAAATTTCAATAGTATCATATTTCTTGGTTCTGCCACTCAAGCTTATAGCTCATCTTATTGTGATATATATTCTAGGAGGTGCAAAATCGTGACTTTGCTCAACGGCAGTGTGCCACAATGCTTACACCAAGCTACTTTACTGGCATTGAGCGAATCAATGCGAGCGAATTCTGCCGCAGTAAATCTCACCGCCTGCACCCCAAAACGTAATGGGTTTGTAAATTATTCTTGCAAGAGACCTTTGATCTAAGGAACCAGGTACTGTGCACCAACTCACATAAAGGCAGGCACAGCAGACCTAGCATCGAATGAACATGGACGATCCGATACCCTCGGCCGAGTCTATTTCCCGCAAACGCAAGAGAAAGCATGGCCAACCTGCAGAGGATGATAAAGATGCCTCGACGTTCAAACCCGTGCCATCTCAAAGCCCGCCCCCTCTCTCGAGATCGACGAATATCCCTTCGAAGCTGAAACGCACAAGAGTACATCCTCCTGCAGACAGCGACGCAGAAGAGGCTGCACAGGATGACGATGAGCAGGCCATCAACCAGCAGCTTTATGGTGTTGCCGCTCATCACCGCGTTCGTGCCCACTCCGACGTTGACGACGCAGAGCAAGCTGGTGCGCCTAGCTATGCAAATCTTCCATCAACGGGTCCATTGAGCCTGCCAAGTATGATCGACGAAGCGCAGAAATTCTCTGACCTCAATATCTCGAGCAAGACTATACAAGCGTTAAAGGACATGAAATTTGAGACCATGACCGAGATACAGCAACGAGGTATTCCTGCACTTCTTGCTGGAAAAGATGTCCTTGGTGCAGCGAAAACAGGCTCTGGCAAGACACTTGCATTCCTCCTTCCAGCAGTCGAGATGCTGCACGCCTTACGTTTCAAGCCACGTAATGGCACTGGCGTTATTGTCGTGTCTCCAACCCGGGAGCTAGCGTTACAAATATTTGGTGTCGCTCGCGAGCTTATGGCCCATCATTCTCAAACTTATGGCATAGTTATGGGAGGCGCGAATCGTAGAGCGGAGGCGGAGAAGTTGGCCAAGGGTGTCAACTTGCTCATCGCTACACCTGGCCGCCTACTCGATCACCTACAAAACACACAAGGGTTTATTTTCAAAAACGTCAAGGCATTCGTCATCGATGAGGCAGACCGTATTTTGGAAGTGGGGTTTGAAGACGAAATGCGACAGATTGTGAAGATCTTACCAAAGGATGAGCGCCAAACAATGCTCTTCTCGGCTACGCAAACCACCAAAGTCGAAGATCTTGCACGCATTTCGCTTCGACCGGGACCGCTTTACATTAATGTTGATCATCGCAAAGAGCATAGCACGGTGGAAGGGCTTGAACAAGGCTATGTGATTTGCGATTCAGACACCCGCTTCCGCCTCTTGTTCACATTTCTCAAGCGACATCCTAAGAAGAAGATTATTGTCTTCTTCTCAAGCTGCAATTGCGTCAAGTATTATGCAGAGCTTCTCAACTACATCGACCTGCCTGTGCTCGACCTGCATGGTAAGCAGAAGCAGCAAAAGCGCACTAACACGTTCTTTGAATTCTGCAATGCGAAGCAGGGAACTCTGATATGCACAGACGTGGCTGCCCGAGGGCTTGACATACCAGCTGTTGATTGGATAGTTCAGTTTGATCCACCAGATGACCCTCGTGATTATATCCACCGTGTTGGACGCACAGCTCGTGGCGCGAGTGGCAAAGGCAAGAGCTTACTCTTCCTTCAACCATCTGAAGTGGGCTTTTTGAAGCACCTCAAGGAGGCGCGAGTGCCCCTAGTTGAGTTCGAGTTTCCCGAGAAGAAGATTCTCAATATACAATCCCAGCTTGAGATGCTGATTGGAAAGAATTACTATTTAAACAAGGTATGTTGCATCCGTGTAAATTCGTGATAGCTCTCTGATTGTGTTCTTGCAGTCGGCCAAAGATGGATTTCGGTCTTACCTGCAAGCATACGCGTCACACAGCCTTCGTTCCGTTTTTGACGTCAACGAACTGGACCTTGCCAAGGTGGCCAAGGCATTCGGGTTTCCAATCCCCCCGCGGGTAGATATACAGCTGGGAGCAAGCATGTCGCGGGATAAGAAGCAAAGTAGCAGAAGGGCATATGGCAGTCAACCAAAACAGGGTGCGCAGCGCTTCAAGCGAAGGTACGAGGGTGGAGAGTCTTAGACCTCAGCCATAAGAAGACGATGGAATGTAAGGAGGAGTTTGTGCTTACGAAGTGCTTGAAAGTAGTTAGTATCGAAGAGAAATGGTGGTCTGCTTGCCGGTACCAATTGGTCTCAGTGCCGAAGCCTGGGCCAAGGTGCCCAGGCACGGGTGTGAGCGAAAACACGCTTGGGGAAGAAATTCGACCCCACGCCTAAATAAAACATGAAGCGTCGATTTACAGAGCTAATTGTGGTAGACCGCAAGGGCCATCTAATAGTGTATCTTCATCGTCGCGGAAAGCCCAAAGTTCATGACGTGTACAACATGATGGCACGAAAAGACGAGGTCGGTTATCCTGCCCTCCTGTGAGGGTTTCGTAGCAGGGAACCAAATATGAGGGGTAATTGTACTCAAATTACTAGGGAGCAGAGGGGAGAGCCCGCTGCGACGGCGCTCCGTACTCGGTGCGGAGCCGGGGCAGGCACGCTATATACGCATTGGCAAATATACATGTAGCCCCCTCTTGGGGACGTCTTACACCTCCAAAATGCTAAGCCGTGTAAACTATCGAGTCAGTCCAGAAGGATAGACATCCTCTCCGGAAGGCTATCAGGTAAGTAAAAGTAACGTCACTAATACTATAGAGAGTACCTTTGTTTCTACGTAGCGGCTAGGAAGAATTACTGTATGAAATGGTATAATATGCCTGTGACACTAAGAGTGTGGCTTGGCATGCTTCTGGGGCCAAAAACTGGCCTCCGAAAAGACATGAAATTCCTTGTCGTGGACCATTGTCCTCTCGTGTACGAGCCACCACAGCCACTCGCACTAAGTCCTGCCAGCTGATTGCGAGCCCTTTATCGGAGATAGTGAACCTATCAGGGACGTGACATGGTCACTGGTGTTTAGGGTGGACACATGACAGGGTCTGAGGCAGGCGCAGAAGATTCCCTGATCCCTGCACAGAAGCACGGGTACAACCCCTAGCGTGCGATAAGTCCTGCTAGAGGCTGGACATTGCGCATCGTGCCAGCTTGAACTGTGGACAGGATGACACACGATTCGCACGGAGTAGGCCGAAAACGCGTTCGCGAAGTCGATAACGGCCCACGAGCCGCCAATCACGCAAGATCCGCAGACCTTGGCAGGCCCGCGATGTAACCTTCGTGTGGGGAACCCTAGAGGAGTCTGGCTGCTTCTGGGATTTGGTCGCCGTGCAGCCGCGCCTGGCCCAGGGCCTTTGAGAGCCCTTCTCGCAGTCCCCGTTCTGTCGATCCCCGAGCAGCTGCTGGCGACGCCTGTGCGTGCTGCCCAGGTTGTTGCCCACCGCAGCCAAACACCTTTTCCATCCCCGCGCGCATGTAGGCTCCTTCGTGGCCAACTCCCTCTCCCTCGCCGCTCCTTTTGCCACACACTCTTCAGTCCTCCCGACAACATAACCTTGGCGCCTATCTGCCTCTACCTCCCGAACGCGCCAGCTACGGCATGGCACGAGACCACGACTGCTCTCAACTATCCGGCGGACCTACATCTTCACTACAAGCATGACATCCGCCACCATCCAGGCCAAGATTGAGCCTCCCACAACTGCAGCTGCCACTGGACCTAAGCGGCGCAGGCGAGCCCCTGCTACTGGTGCCACTGAAGACTGCCATGCTTGCCGCAAAGCGCGAACCTCTTGTGATCGGCGGCGACCGTACTGCTCCCAGTGCCTTGACCAAGGCAAAGAGTGTTCAGGCTATCGCACAACACTGACCTGGGGCGTTGGCGTTGCGTCTCGCGGCAAACTGAGAGGCCTTTCGCTACCCATTGCGAATTCTGCTGATCCCAATCCATCCCAGGCCCGTCAAATCTCAACGACCATGGATTCCCCTCGATCTCGGAAGCGTCAACGAGATCCGTCATGCAAAATACCGCATGGCTCGAAACGACCGTCCTTACCACATCTCCACACCGCCCCTCAGGCCATCTCTGGTCACCAGCTCAGCTGGCAGATTCCCGACTGGGGAATGCACCGACCTGTTCAGGATCAGCCACATTCATTGCCACTAAATCTGTACAACTCATATGTGCCATTTGTGGCTCCGCATCCTCTTAGTAGTCCCATGGACGATTCTTCCATTTCATCCTCTACTAGTTCTCTTCATTCAGCTATTTCCGCGACTCCCTTCCGGGACAACTTTCTTAACGTCGCTAATGAATATTCCTCCACACCGAATGATGTCTCATTCATTGACCCATACTTGGCACAATACAGCGTATCCGCTCTGCAGCCAGGACTGCAGCCGATGAACACGCCTTTTGGTTCACTATCTGTCCAACATGGCTCTCCGCTTTTTGACGATTCCTTCTGGCCTAGCGCTGGCGATGCGGTATCTTCCGACCTGGGCGCACCGAAAAGTCTCTCTGACCTTAATGAATGTGGAAGTGTTGACAAAGGAAGGGCTGGCGAAATTGCTGTTACCAGCATGGTGCAAATGCACTCTTTCAGCTCCCCTCTCACGGACACAGATGTGCCTCTTGGTGAGGACGAGAGAATACAGGGGTTGAATGGGACATTCGCCCACCCATGGCACTCAATTGAGCGTGCCCTACCGGTATCCAGTATCTCACCTGAGATCCACTCGTTGCTCGATTTTTACGACAGGGCCATTTGTCCAGTGCTTGTGGCTTTTGACGGGCCTTCCAACCCCTATCGCATGTACGTAATGCCGCTTGCACTTCAAAATCGCGGTTTGCAGAATGCCATTGCTGCTTTGGCGACAAACAACATCCGCATGCGTCGTCTCAAGACAGTACCAAGTCTCAAAGGTGCGCCCGAGCTAGCATCAAGCCAGATGGCTGCGGTCATTGGCAAGCCGACGGCTGAAGAGCAGGTTTTCAAGGGCAATTCAATTGAGCTGCTGAATGCGGCCCTCGCCAGTGCTTCCGCTGCGCAGGACGACGCTGTGTTGGCAACACTTCTCATCTTATGTTTGTTCCATGTGTGTGACAGCGGCTTTTCAAAATTCAAGACACAACTAGCTGGTGTACAGAAGTTACTACGCATGCGCGGCACGCGCTGCCAGTCAGATTTTGTCGGCTGGGTGGAGATGTTCTTTGCTTGGTTTGACGTCATGACATCTGCGGTTAACGACCGGGAAACGCAGATTCAAGGCGATTCATTAGACCTGGTCAACCTATCTGATGATCTAGGCGCATTAGAGCAATTTTCGGGTTGCGAAGGGCGTCTATTCAAAGTTATTGCACGTTTGGGAAGGCTGAATCTCCTGAGTCAACGCAGAGAGGTGCGTCAGTCGCCGTTTCCACGCGCCAACGTCCATCTCCACGAAGAGAAAACATACGAGATTGCAGACAGCGAAGCGGCTCCTGACGACCGTCACGAATTCTGGCGGGAGTGGCGTGAGCTTCGGGGTCGACTGGTCTGCTGGGAGCTGGATGAGATGCAATCGCCGCAAATGTGCGAAGCAAATCTCCCAGGTGCGCATCACGATTTGCTGCACATTTCTGAATCATTTCGCTACTCAGCACTTCTTTATACCGAACGACTAGCTTGTCCTTCTATACCGTCGTCAAGTCGAAATTTGCAGAACCTTGTGGCACAAGCACTGTATCACATTAGTGAAATCGGCTTCAACAGTTGCGTCTTGAAGTTCATGCTATGGCCGTTGTTCATCACGGGAACTGAGTGCGTGGACGAGGAGCATCGCGATCTGATCCGCCGACTTTGCGTTGAAATCCAAAAGGAGAGCGGCTTCTACAACAATGTCAGCGGTCTGGAAGTACTTGAGCGCGTGTGGAGAGAGGGCAATGGCGCTGGCAGCGCAGCACAAGCGTTTCGATGGCGCGACGCCATGCCCCGCGTGGACGGCGAGTACATCGTTATCTAGCTGTGACGAGATTAATGACAATGATGAAGAGAACAAACACTTGATGAATACTTGTATCGTGCGGCCGTGTCAATCGAGCAATGTTACCTCACTTGGTGCCCTGGTCATAAGTGGCACCCTCTACTGAACCTTGTTGTGAATCACAAGTATGAAGGTCGTGAATAGAACAATGTTCGATATTCGTGGCTGCTAAAGATCGCGGCTTCACAGTTTATTGTACTGGAGCAGCTGTTACCTCAAAATTGTGCTAATCCATCCGGCTTCAAAGGCGTCTTCGGCTCGTATCACGAGCAACCTAATGGCACCATCAAACCCGAAGCTTGCAGCGTGTTTCCTATACTTTCGTCTGTCACCAAGACGCACGAATCTTCTGAGTGTTCTCCAAGTGGGTGCGGCAAAGCACGCCGACCCATTCCATGTAGCTTAGAACAGGTACATCAATAGCGCTTAGGAGCTTCGCTTCAATGCATCCCAAGATGAGGGATCAAATACCAATCCAATGCCATACCGTCATAGAACAAAAGCATTCCCAACCTCACGGTCTGATAGACTAACAATAAGCAGCCAGCTGCTGGTAGTAAATACTATTCGAAATCCTACATTGGTTCCAGGTAATAGACAACCCGAACTTCCCAGGCAACGCTCCGACAACGCTCCGACAACGCGTGGGCACTGATCTTCTGTTACTAGCTTTACCGGATCTGGAAGATTCAAATCACCGAGGATAAGACTCCCATTTACCTGTATGTACTAAATCGAAAGTAAATTCCTCCTATGTGATCTGGAGGGTAGTCAAATAACAGGCTATCTTCAGACATATCCAAAAGTGCGTGTGAATAACTCCATGTTCTCTTGTTGGAAGCTGATTATAACAGCATAGAACGCGTTCACCTAAACGTGTAGGGTATAGCTTACCGACTCAGGTTCATGGTCGTGACCAGAACCTTAGAGTGGAGTACTTTTGCTGAGCGAACATGTACCCTACCAAGTACTTAGCTTCAAATACATATTACCGCATTCAAGAACACGCGCATATCCCACAATATAGAGACGAGATGGCGCCGAAGCAAGCCACTTGAAGTCAAAATAGTCCAATATCGCCATATTAAAGACTGTGAAGATGCATGTGGAGCGCAAGAGCGGGAATGCCAAGCCCGGACTAGCACTCGACTCGTGACGCAACCGCCTTAGGCAGGGTCAGACAATGGACACAGCGAGTCTGGCGTACCACACAGGATTGGGCTGCGTTAAGCTGCAAATGCGAACGTTAAGGCACTCCAATAAGCTACCAAGTACATCGCTACATTGCCCAAGTCAACCCCTTGCACGTCCAAGGTGCCCCGCCATCAAGGCCGGTGCGCCAGACCTCAGGCGCGTACCGACACCACACAGAGGTCTCCAAATTCCCGAGCGCATTTCATCGAAGACGGACAAACACCAGATAGTACTGCAAATTGAATCCCGCGGCAGGCTCACTACACAAGCCGGGCGACACCACAGGTTCGACCGAAACGATCACGCTTCTACCGTGAGCGCCATGTCAGACCAGGAATACCAGAAATTTCTCGACAATGAGGCAATAAATGGGGGCTCACACCAAACGACTCATGGTATGAACGAGAAATATGCAAACACAGTGGACACTGCCACGGTACATCGTAAACTGCAGGATATCGTTACGTTGAACCGAGTGTATTCAACAGATGGAGATGAAGCCTTCCATATTGTATCACGCTCTTACAAAGCAAAAGCCCGTGTATTGTCCGTAAAAAGCTTCAAAGACGCAGTAGGGTCCACAACTAGCAATGTTGAACAGGTTGGAGTGGACACCTTCGATCCGAACAACGAATATAGAGATGTTGTGGAAGCCGTGGCTGACGCTGCTGGCACGGCACTTCAAGATGTCCAAGTCTTCAAAGTGGATGCAAGTGGGCAAAGGCGCGAGTATTGGATCGTGGCTATCAGTAAGGATAAGTCGAGCGTGGTTGGGTTTGTGGCCATTGCGGTGGGAGATGAGTAGTGCACAGGTCACACGAGCTTTTGACTTGTCGTGATGCATCATCTGATTTCAAAGATTCATTCAGTCAATTTTCGTGCCAGTGTATACAGATTTCTTGGAATCTAGCCACAAGAGCCAATACAGAGAGAACAATAGCTAAATGAGAATTGTGGCGGACACGTGAACAGCCATAGACCTTGATCAAAGAGAAGAGGCAGCAGGAAAGATGCTTGCTACATCTACATCCACATACCGAGTCCAGATGTCGCATGATTATATGCAGAGAGCAATAGATCAGTCTACGATGTGCAGGTTATTACGGTCCCAGGAATATTGACCATGTTCTGGAAATAAATATTCGCTGGCGCGGGGGCAAAAGGGCGCCAGAAAACAAAGTATCTGGCTAGCCCACCGCTCTCCTGTCGCGTGGCTGGGGGCTTAGGGCTGACACGGGAATGCCTGGCAGGTGCCTGCGGATAATCTCCAGTAAGCCGCCAGCCCACGGTTCGTTCGCCCGGTCTGCACGCCCACGACGTCCCACGGTGTGGCGTGCGGGAGATGCCTCTGGACTCACTTCACCAGCGTTGCACAGGCCCCCTCGGCGTGTCAATGCGCGCTTCACACAAGCCACAAGCCACAGCCGGTCATGTTTGAGCAGCGATATGTGCGCTGGCTAGGAGCCTACCCACCATGCTGTCTTCTGAGAATATCGCTTGCGATGCTACAGGCCGACCGGAAATGCTGCGGCAGGTAGGCACTGCAGTGTGCCGGGCGTGATGACGACCTCGGGGCGAGCCCCGGAATAATGACAGTAGTGCGCCATTGCAGGGCCAAGGCGGGCGCTAGGGTGCTGGTGCAGACTTGAGTTTGAGCGCATCGCGGCGTGACGGGAAAGCGGGTCGCAACTAGCTGGGCTGCATGTCGTGCCGCAACCCATCCGCCGCCGCCGTGTGCCTTCCCTTCCCTCTTCTCCTCTCCTCTCTGCCACAACCAACGCGCCGCGACTGTAGCCCCTCGTCATCAGTCCACCCCACTCTCCTTGCATAGGCGGCAGCACGCTTCATTTCACGCCGACTGCACTCACCTCCGATTCGACCGTGCAGCACTGTGGTCTCGCTGGTTGCTGGCTTCGCGCGCTCCTGAGATCTGCGCAAGACCCAAATCCAGCCGCCAAGCCTTGCTGCAAAGTGAGCTGGTAAGCACTGCTCCACAGCGCATTCAGCGTCCCCACCACTCCACGACGTACCCTCTGCGCAAGACGAATTGCTACCGAGTTACGTGCTCTTCAGCATTCTGTCGCGCATTAGGGCGGTTGCCAGTGCTTTTCAGGCTAACGCTTGTCTGTTAGAAACATCTGCTCGACACAGCCCTCGTCTGTACCGCAAATTCGCCTGATTGCGTCGCACTGGCACTTGTATGGCATCATATCACCAGGCCTCACCGCAGAGCGGTATGATGGCACATCATCGGCTGCCCCCAGGTTCCATGCAGCCCAACGGCGCGCCTCCCCAGCATCGGCCAACGGTAGCTCCCCCGCCACCTGGCTCTCAGCAACCCGCCAGCCCGATGGACAGGCTGTCCACTTTGAATGAGCTTACGTGGATCCAAGTTGGTATGTGCTGCTCCATTCGATTCTGATCTACCGTGGTCCTAACTTTTGACTTAGGCCGCGCCGCGGAACAGATTGGCAATAATGAGATTGCTATTTTCTCTTATGAACGGGCCCTCCGCTTCAACCAGTACTCGCTAGAGGCTCTGCACTGCATTGCTAGCGTCTTACGATCTGAAGACAAATACGATCAGGCAATTCAGTACATCAAAACTATTCTGCAGCTTGATCAACATAACGGAGAAAGCTGGAGCAATCTCGGTAGGTATCTATCGTCCTAATGGTCCAATCACCGCTAACTCACCCTTTTTCAGGCCACTGCTATTTGATGATGGACGAACTCCAGGATGCCTACCAGGCGTATCAGTCTGCGCTTTATAACTTGAGAGACCCAAAGGAGCCCAAGCTTTGGTACGGTATCGGGATTCTCTATGATCGCTACGGATCTCTCGACCACGCCGAGGAAGCCTTTTCGCAAGTGATGCGCATGGCTCCCGACTTCGACAAAGCTACAGAAATTTACTTTCGACTTGGCATCATCTACAAACAGCAGGCTAAATTTGACCAAAGTCTAGAATGTTTTCGCTGGATTGCCGACAAACCGCCACAACCGCTGAACAGAACTGACATCTGGTTCCAAATAGGCCACGTGTACGAGCAGCAAAAGGACTTTGCCGCTGCCAAAGATGCATACAGGCGTGTTCTTCAGCACGATCCGAAACATGCTAAGGTGCTCCAGCAGCTTGGTTGGTTGCACCACCAAGAAAGCAGTGACTATCACAGCCAAGAGCAAGCTATCGAGTATCTTGAACAATCAGTCAACTCTGATCAGACGGATGCACAAAGTTGGTATCTACTTGGACGTTGCTATATGTCCCAGCAAAAGTTTCCCAAAGCATACGAAGCATATCAGCAGGCAGTGTATCGAGATGGCCGAAACCCGACATTCTGGTGTTCGATTGGCGTGCTTTACTACCAGATTAACCAGTACCGCGATGCATTGGATGCCTACTCGCGCGCGATTCGCCTTAATCCCAACATTTCGGAGGTTTGGTACGATTTGGGCACTCTGGTAAGAATAGGCTGGCCTTCTTATGTTTGCTCCCGCTAACACGTGATAGTACGAATCTTGCAACAATCAGACCAACGACGCCCTGGACGCTTATCAGCGCGCCGCGGAGCTCGATCCTTCGAACAACCATATCAAGGCTCGCCTGCAATACTTGCGCAGCGGACAAGGAAGTGGTCAATCGAATCAAAATGGCCAACCGGTGGATGTTCATCCGCAAGCTTATCAGCCTGCTTCTGTTCACGGACCACCCCAGCCACATTGGGGTGCCCCTGGACCTCCCCAGGCGCAGCATCAGCAACCAGCTCCACCTCCGGCTGCCGGTGGACGTGACTGGCCCCAACGTGCAGAGCATGCCCATGGCCCCCCACCCGCACAGCCTCAGCCTACAAACCCTTACGACCCGAGAGACCCTCCAAGAGGCTTTCAACCTCCACCTCGCCAATTAAGCCCCAGGTCCGAACATGCGCGTCAGACCGATACGCCGCGCCATACGCCAATGCGTCGACCCCCTTCGCCATCACCTCGCATGCGCAATGCCTTGCCCGGCATGTACAATGTCTCGCCGGCCATGCAGCAGGGACCACCACCAGGTGCGAGCCAGGTTCAGCCCCCTCCAAACCGTATTAGCAATCCTAATTACGGTCAACCGCTACCTCCAGCCCCGGCGCAGAGCTCGGTGCCTCAGTCGCAACAAGGTTCATTACCTCCTTATCGAAACGCAAGCCCTCCCCTGGAAGTGAAGCCCATCATCGAAAGCCGCGCACGCTCACCTCGTGTCACGGGCTATCCCCAACCTTCTCAACAACATACCCCGTATCACCACCATGCAGATCCTGCTGGACCAAGTATGATTCAAGGGGGCCACCCCGCGCCTTTGGCAGCATTGGCAGCTGCAGAAGCTGCTGCGAAGGAGAGGAATGAGTGGAGTACTCCAAATTCAGCGTCGTCAAAACGATTGCGAGAGTGGGAAGAACGTGACGAGGCGCATAACAAGAAACCTGCTAGTGATGAGAATCGAGCACGTTTGGAGGATCCAAATATGCGGAGGGCAACCCCCCCAGGACCTGGCATTGCTGACAGGGAAAGGATTGATAGAGATCGGGAAGGCCATCTAGTGCCTACCAGTGGACCCTCTTTTACTGGGACTCAACCTGGTGGCTCGAACTCGGATGCTGCACGCCGGGCTGAGGATCAGAGACGAGCTGATGAGAACTACATGCCAAGCGCAGTTGCGCATCAACCGCAGCCATTGAATACGGTCATTCAGCAAGAGACTCAGCATTTCTCGTCTCTACCGGGGCCCCAAGCACAAATACCAGCATCTGCACCAGTCCAAGCGCCAACAGCTACCTCGATACAACCTGAGCCCTCACGAAATGGAGACGCATCCCAAAATAAACCCGCAACAGAAGTGCAAGCGAAGAGTGTCGATAGAGAGGGCGATACTCGCATGCGTAATGAAGAACCTGCGGCCAGGAATATTGAGGTGGACGAGAACTATGATGACGACAGTGCCGAAGAGGCCAAAACAAAGGATGCCAACTTGAACAAAATTGCTGGCGAATCTGCGCCAGACTCTGGAGGAGTAAGTCCACGGGCTGTCCCTCTTGCAAACGGTGCGCCGACGAAGGTGGAGGCCTAGGAAGATCAAGATTATAATGAATGACACGACCTCCAGCACATCCTATGTCAGCCTACGCATGATGTCTTTGAACTCCTTCGTCCCTTGGGCTTACAACGCATTGCTGGGTGGTGTATGGACGCTGGCATGATTTATACTGAGTAGCTTGTACAATTTTTTGCTTGAAGAACAATGTCAAAATTAAACATACTACAGTGACATGGATTGGAGCGAACTGAAGACTTACAAGCGCCATTGCATCGGCCAGACGCAGGCTGCGGGGGCGCTCTAAGGATATGTAGCACGCAGTTAGGCGGCATAAACGAGTGAGAGATTGCCACGATTCTTCTCCCTAACCCGCGGGCCGCGAGCAGCGGAAGCTAAGCGCCAAGAAGGCCGCACACCTTTGCGTTCTCCAAAATTCGAAGCAAGCGACTCCTCGTCTTCAGCTCTTTCGCCCAACCACCCAGAGGATAGCAACGATGTCTCACCGAAAGTTCGAAGCGCCCCGCCATGGCTCTCTGGCTTTCCTTCCCCGGAAGCGTGCCAGCAGACACCGTGGAAAGGTCAAGAGGTACGTAGCGCGCTGGCCGTACATCATCCACAAGCCCAGAAAAAGAGACTGACCGTAAATTCTGCGTAGCTTCCCCAAGGATGACCCCAAGAAGCCAGTTCATCTCACTGCTGCTATGGGCTACAAGGCTGGCATGACTACTATTGTTCGCGATCTCGACCGTCCCGGCGCGAAGATGAACAAGAAGGAAATTGTTGAAGCTTGCACCGTCGTCGAGACTCCTCCTGTATGAGTCGCCCCTTTCCTACCGCCTGTACTATACCTAACATTTTGCAGATGGTTGTCATCGGTCTCGTGGGTTACATTGAGACCCCCCGTGGTCTGCGGTCTTTGACCACTGTCTGGGCGTCCCACCTGTCAGAAGAGATCAAGCGTCGTTTCTACAAGAACTGGTACAAGAGCAAGAAGAAGGCTTTCACCAAGTACCCAGCCAAGCACTCTGCCGAATCTGGTGCCGCTATCACTCGCGAGCTTGAGCGCATGAAGAAGTACTGCAGCGTCATCCGCGTGCTCGCCCACACCCAGATTTCCAAAACACCTCTCAAGCAGAAGAAGGCTCACTTGATGGAGGTTCAGGTCAACGGCGGCTCTGTTGCTGACAAGGTTGATTTCGGCCACGGACTTTTTGAGAAGCCCGTCGAGATCAGCAGCGTCTTCGAGCAGGACGAGATGATTGATGCTATCGGCGTGACGAAGGGTAAAGGCTTCGAAGGTGTCACCGCCCGCTGGGGCACCAAGAAACTTCCTCGTAAGACACACAAGGGTCTGCGCAAGGTTGCTTGTATTGGTGCCTGGCATCCGTCCCACGTTCAGTGGACGGTCGCCCGTGCCGGTCAGGACGGATACCACCACCGTTGCCAACCAAACCTGAAGATTTACCGCGTTGGCAAGGGCGACGATGCTGGCAATGCTGCCACCGAATTCGACGTCAGCAAGAAGACCATTACACCGTATGTCTCTATGAATATCGCTTGTTCCCCTGTTCACCCAGCTAATATGCTTCTAGAATGGGTGGCTTTGTCCACTATGGTATCGTCAAGAATGATTTCCTGCTGCTCAAGGGTGCTGTGCCCGGCCCCAAAAAGCGAGTCATCACCCTCCGCAAGTCAATGTTTACGCAGACTTCTCGCCGTGCTCTGGAGAAGGTTGACCTCAAGTGGATTGACACTAGCTCCAAATTCGGCCATGGTGCATACCAGACTCCTGCCGAGAAGAGGCAAATTCTCGGTACGCTTAAGAAGGATTTGGCTCTGGCCGGATAAGTTTGACATTGCAGTTGGGGAATGCGAGGTGCAAAACGATGGGTATTTGCATGGCGTATGTCGCGCAAGTGCCGCTAGATCTTTTCGAAATGAAAAGCAAATGATTAACTTATGAACTCGATGACGTACCCCAGCCGCGTGACCGGTGCAGCAAAGATCCGCCACTCAGCTCTAAAGATGTGGGCGGTTTATCCGTCAAGTAGATTTATCAGGTCGTCCAACTTATCAATCCTCCAGTCCCCCACGACCGTTTTATTCTCTTCATTCCCAATCACGACCGTGACAGCGCGCGCCGAGCGTCCACTTTCTACATCGTCTTTACTGTCACCTACCATAATCATTCGCTCGCACAATTCCTCGCTTGGTATTCCCCACTGTCTCGCTATATATATCAGCGGGTCTGGAGCTGGTTTTGCAGGTTTGAAAGCTCTCGTAAGTATTGGGTCGAAGCCCCTTAATCCGTCACACAGTCTATTGGATTGTTCCTCTTCATTTGACTCGTTGCTCACGTTGGCCGGTTCTTCGTTGTGCACTGGTTCCAGGAATGTCCGCAACAGGTGGTTGACGGGTTCGTCAAAATTCCTGGTTACGATTGCTTTCAGCACCCTTCTTGTTTCAAGATACTTCATCAACTCTGCCAGACCAGGTTGTGGTGCTTGCTTTGCCATGGCATTACGCTCAATTTTCTTAATGGCTTCCCAGGCATCCTTTGATGTGGCCTCAGACCTGCGCGACAAGTGTTCGAGGTGTTCTAAAATATCTGTGGTCTTCAGGATGCCAAGCGCATCTCGCATCTCTTTGAACATGTAATTTTGCGGGAGACCTTCGCACAGATGACATGAGATTATGATACAGAGAGATGTTCCAGTAGGAGCTTTGGCGATATTGTGCTTGGGTTGAAGCGAACGTACATAAGGTGCCATCCACGTCAAACACAATGCCAGCCAACGGAGGCTTTCCGTACGGATTACCCTTTGCTGGGTCCAGCGGCGCGAATGGCCATGGTTTGGCTGCTGTGCTTAGTCCAGACATGACCAGCCCCACTGCAGTCGGCGAAAGAATGGGTTTCAATGCTAGTGTAGCGTTAATGGACATGAGACCAGTCCGAAGAACATGCCAGGGTGAAGAGCTTGCCGGCATGGTTCCGCATCGCAACAGAAATTCAGGAGACAGGACGCCAAGACTTGGAGATCTGCCAGCTTGCTCGGGAGAGGACCCACGTTCTCAGGAGGCTCGCACATCACGCTTCAACACGTTGCACCTCCTGCAAACGCCTCCTCCAAAGACAATCAATTACGATGAGGCTCTTCAAGGGCGCATCGCAAGGCGTCTTGTTTCTTTCCGCTCTTGCTGGAGCCCTCAAGTTTGACATACAAGCGCACCCAGGCGCGGAATCATTGAGCAAGGAGCGTTGCATTCGAAACTTTGTCGCACGCGACACGCTGGTCGTCGTCACAGCTACAAGCAGTGGAAGCAAAGGCGATGGAATGGTCTTGAACATGCATGTAAGCGTACTTTCTTGTGCATCACGCCTCGTCGCGACTGTCGCGTCGCGACTGGTTATACGTGATTGAAACATTGAACTGATTTGCAATGCCCCAGATAAAAGATGCTGTGGGCAACGACTACGGCAAGCCACGCGATATGGCTGGCGAGACACGTGTAGCATTCACATCCCACGCCGACTCTGCCTTTGATGTCTGCTTCGAGAATATCCTTAACTCAAGTACGACTTATTACTTTTTTTGGGGGGGTGAAAACCATCATTATTGACAACATTGGCAGAAACACCGGTCATGAATCCTTCTCGACACATCGAGCTCGACATCGATATCGGCGCCGACGCCAAAGATTGGAGTGCCATTCAAGCTGGGGAGAAGCTCAAACCTACTGAGGTTGAACTACGGCGCATTGAAGAGGTCATGGGTGGAGTTGTTAAGGAGTTGGAATATCTACGCCATCGTGAGGTCAAGCTCCGCGATACCAATGAAAGCACCAACGAGCGTGTGAAGTGGTTCGCGATTGGCACAATGGGCATGCTAGTCGCGCTTGGAGCATGGCAAATTATCTACTTGAGAGCCTTCTTCAGAGCGAAACATCTCATATAATTGGGTTGAGTAGGACTCAGGTGGAAGCTAGACTAACGAGGCATATTTTGGTAACTGGGACTGGAGGGCGCTGATCGTGACCTGATGATTTCTCACGCGAAGAGAGGCTAAAAACAAAGAATGAATATGAATGAAGTGAAGTACCTTTTTCACTTTCTGCTCCGTCAGTTTGGCAGGTTTTATGGCACTGCGATTTACGCTTGGCTCGACTGGAGATGAAACTGGCAGTCGTTAGCGCTGGAGCCATGTACGAGTTTTCGGAGAGAGAATGACTCTTTGGAGGTCATATTCAACCGGCAATCAACGCGAATACACACAGGCCCATCCAGAACACCATGTATTGCTCCTTAATGCATGCTTGTACTTGTGGGATATTTCTCGTTCTTAGATAGGATTAGACATCTACTTTGGCTCCGAAATAGCAGGCCAAGGTGAGGCAATTTCGGTCCGAGGTGGACGCCTCCCTTTCTTCAGGGTGCACGCAACTGCCAAAGGAGCTAGCAGCTTCCGGAATGCGGATATTAGAAGTTGGAGGAAATTTACGTTGTCAGGAAAGACCACTAATGAGGCGGTAACGTAGCAGGTGTTTGATCTTGTCATCCTTTTTCTAACGTTTGACAATTCTCCTCTTCTCACTTTACTCCGCCCTCCAAATCTGTGTCGTTCACTTCCATGAATTAGAGAAGTCTCTCTCGTATTAATATATATTACCGTCCTCTCCTAAGCATTGGTACAACAACCTAGTTCCCTATGCGATAATGCTCGGCCGTTTTCCTGTGGTCCTCGCCGACCCAATCAAAACAGAGATTATTCCAACCACGAATGCCAATGAAGCTCAAGAGACTTCCTCTACACCGGGAATTTGCCGGCCCAAGGTATTTCCTGACTTTACTTTCAACCATGCCGGATACCTTAATAAGTCATTTGCTCTTCCGACGAAACTTCTCATGACTGCCTCGCCCTTCTTTAGGTCAGGAGCGCCAGTAGCGGACAGTACATCGGGAAAAGCTCATCCGTTTGCTTTCGACCAACCATTCCTGTTGAAGTCACCTCCGTTTCCTGACATTGACAAGTTCACGTTCCCTCTGCTTCAAGAATGGTTACATGGGAAGGATCTTCCTGGACCTAACAACTGGCGCTCGATGACCAACTACCTGTCTCTTTATGTTCTTGCAATGCAATTTCAGATTGAGCCGCTCAAGAATAAGACCATGGACCTGATTCGCGCATATTACAGGAGGGAGGATATGTCTGCACCCGGCTGGCGTCTTGATTACATCTATGCTAACACGGATGGTCCCAATCTGATGCGTGCTTTCTTGGTTTACACGGCTGTAGCTCGAGCTATCCGGCAGACCTCAAGTGGTCAAGCTACTGGTATCAGTAACAGTATCCAGAAGTGCCTTAAGGCTGGTGGAGATCTGGCGGCTGATTATGCTGCCGCTCTTGTCACTCTTGCTGTCCAACCAGGAATGGACGTGAGGATTGGGAACTCGTGTAACTGGCATGAGCATCAAGCAAGCAGGGAATGCCTCAATACTATTCCGAGAAGATGACCTGCACGCAACTTGGATCTTTTCGATGCGCCGCAACCTGCAGACTGTTTTGTGGTTTTATTAAGGTCGCAAAAGTCCACTGAGTCAATTCACGACATGGTCTGGTAACATCCACGGTATCTTTGTCGATCTAGTTTATTGGAGTCAGGATGAACTGATTTCTTCATGGCACAAGCGCCTCAATAGCGGCAAAGAAACGAAAAATAATTAGCCTGCCAGTCGTGATTTGAACAATGGACCGCTGAGAATGAAATTGCTTATGAAGACCGTGCTGCTCCTCTGAAATCTTTCAGTGGGGGCATCATGCCAAGTCCTCCACCACCGTTACCTTGCGTGCCTCCGAACAGGGCCTTTCCCTCCGTCTTTACATCTCCACCTTCGTGCACTCCGCCAGCGCTACGATTCATAACATGCTTCCTCAACAGTGCTAGAATTTCTGAATTTTTCCACCGCAATGGCACTGGACGATAAGCCGGTTTGAAAGTTCCGATGGTATTGGCCCACTCCGTCTTGGTTGGATTGGACGCCCTCGCGGTAGCCTCTTCAGCCACCTTACCAGACTCAACTGCACGTGCGAGCTCAGTCTGATCGATTTCTCCTTCCTTTTGTTTGCTCGGCCGGCCCCTTTTCCTTGCTTGCGTAGCGCCCGCAACTGCAGGAGCTGCCGGCATGTGGCTAACGCCCTCGGCAATCTCATGCGAGATCGGCGGTGGTGTTTGAGTGGCCCAGTAGTATATATCCCAGTCATTCTCGTCAAGAAATGTGTCATAGCTCTGCATCTGGCTATATGTCATATGGCCGAGGTGTGCGTCAGCAAAGGTGGAGAGAAGGAGATCACTTTCGAGTGTTCCCCTTTTGCGACTTTGATCTGTGATGAATATGTCAGTCATGATGAGACCAGGATAAGTCTGTGGCAATGGAAGGAGAAGGAAAGCAGACATGTTAACCTCGCACGAATGGTGTCTTCGCTTTCGCCCTGTCGCTTCAATGGTTCAATCTTGACCTTGCTCCCCTCGATCTCTCCTACATCAAGCTCCGCATTGGGACCATTTCTGGGAGCGGAAGCTTGAGTGCCACCAACCATGCGCTGTGTGTTTTCGGGGACGGAGTCCTTAGGTGTAAAATTAGGATCGACGGAAGTGAGCATATCGGCCGGTGGCTTGTCAGCGCCCACAGAAGGGAAAGCATTGGCGATGGTAGAATTGGTGTTTGTCATGTGAGGGTTGAGAGGCTTCCTGAGCATAAACTCACGATGCTTTTGAGCGGTGTCGTTGGAACGGGAGTTGAGAGGGACGGATTCTTGGAAGCTTCGTTGCGAAGTAGTCAAACCACGTATGGAGGTCATGTTGCGCGGTATACGCCGGAACAAGCGCGAAGGGAGACCCATGTTGATTAAAATACTGGGAAGGAATATGAAAGATTTGATGCACGGTTGATTGTGCGGCAATGAATGAAGTGTTGCTGTGAGATTGTATGATGTAAGGCGCGCCAAGGCCAAACTTCGTGATCTTTGCACCTCGAAGTTTGGAAGAGGTTCACTGTCACCCACAAAAGAACCCCCCCGGAACGCAAGTGAGCCTACTGGAGCTATTGTTTGAGTCCATTCCCTTTTTTCTTTCTTTAAAGCTGTGAGAAATTCTACCTCGTAGGCGATGAAGAGTGGTCCAATATTACGTGATTATCGGTGTCGCCTGAGCTGTCGATTGATCGCCAGCTTTGAATACCAAAGAACCGGGCCTCGGTTTGACTAGCCGTTCACTTCAGATCAGACTCACAGTCCAGGTTTCATCGAAAATGGTAGATATCGCAGTTCAAATTCCGCAATCAAAATGACAAAGACACATTCCACAGTTACAATGACACCGCAACTGGCAAGGCCGCCACATTCTGTGATGGAATGCTCGGGATTCTTCTTTGTACTTTCGAACTTGGGTCACTGTCACAATGAGAGTTGCAGTGTGGCAAATCTCCGTTCCTAATATCGCTAAAAGATTCCGATCTTTACGCAGTGGCTGGGAGCATTATGTAGGATGTATTTATAACCCGACCGCTGTAAATAAGATGCTCAAGGTGTGTGTATGAATTCTCTGGGCTATTCTTTCATGTCATAGCTTGTATCGAGCAGGTTTCGGATTTACCAATAACGATCAGCAGGCGCCTAGCTTTTCATAACGCATAATGACTGCCCTAACATCTCTCCGGGAAAACAAAGAGCTCTCTTGGCACGACACTTATAGCAGTATTTTTGACACCTTCATTGACCCCGTACCCTTCGACTACACAAAGATTGAGAATGATGAATGCGGAACAAGCATCTCAAGCTCCTCTCCGGTGATCAGAAAGCCAGTGGAGACTTTGCTTCCTGTCGAGGGATATTGGTCGAGCGTTGAAAGCCGTTGGCTCAGAAACCCCGAAACCAAGAAAGAGAAGATGTTGTCATTTGCGACCGACAGAGACGCCAGCATTGTGAAGTCGCCACTCCAACACGCTTGCCTAGGAAGGGTGCCGTCAATGTCTCAAGAATCCCCGGAATTGTTGTGCTTGCATACCGGAAAAACAGTTCCAGAAAACCTACCGGATGAAGAGCTGTCCAGAATGTCCACACCATTCAGCGATAATGACTACGCGATATTTTCTAATGGCAACGACAGATATGAATCGACCAACTTGACTGCAAGCAACTGGCCGGATCAGTATACAAAAGATGCTCCAAAGCAGCAAAACGAATGGAAGGACTCAAAATTTAGCCACAGGCACGATTTGTGCCAAGTGGCATCTTCAGCAACAACGCAATTGCATCAACTTGGATCGTGGAGCAATCTATCTCCAGGAAGCAGCGAGACAATTCATTCATCTCAGTCTATGTTGCTACCTGAAACTGCTTCGTACCAGCACTACTGCACGTCACTACTGATGTCGCCTTGTCAAACCCCAAGAGGATTATCATGTGGTATGGCTGAACAACATATGCCTTGGTGCTTGGACACAAATCATCTCGAAATAAGGTGTAGGGAAGCAGACTCTGAAAAGGGCTTTAAGCTTGACACCTCTTACAATCTGGAGGATAGCAGATTTAAATCCAGCTATTCCCCATCTTGCCAGAAAGAGGAAGGAATTGTGCGGTACGGTTCATCCATGGAACCATGGGAGGACTTCAGTATTACTGCAAGGCCTAGTCTGCTACCAAGACCACCTTACAAAGGACGCGGTCCTAAGACCTGTGGGATTTTGATGCAATATCCTTCAAACAACTGGATGGATAGTGGTGTCAATCGACAAAAAAATTCCAACCAAACAGAAGCATATCAAGAGCCGGCGATTGTGGATGATACCTCTGCTTCTTCCCGTGAAGACACTCAGGCTTTCAGCGATTGGAGTAGCTCAGTGCCAGGACCACTGAGAAAACGGCACTTGCGCTCTCTTTCGATGCCCCTATCGTCACAAGATGCTCATCAGAACTATTGCAAGCATACATCGCGTCATCATCGACGTAACAAGACAACCAATCCAGGCGCTTCGGCTCGGCTAAGCCATCCGCATCATGCAATCACACCTTCGATTGGCTTCATCAACTACACACCTGACGACAGCTACAGGATTCTCACGGGGGTGGCGCCCAGCGGTAGCAGCAAAACGAAAGCACGACGAGACAAAGAGAATGCAGAGCGAAAGCGACAACTCAGCCGTGCGGTAGGGTAAGCGATAGGGGACGGGAACGGGGATGTGCGCACTAACTACAATAGATTACTTTACCTACAGGTCTAATAATGCACTACAGTTTGTAATAATACAGGCATAGGACAAAGATGCGGCGGATCATTGTAGATAAGGATTTCAGCCATGACTCGAGTGCCATATCATGCTCCTGGGCTGTCACTAGTCGGCACTCCGACTTTCAGGGACAGTTGGAGCGATGTGTCTGAGCGGGCTCACGTTAATTTGACACCAGAGCGATTTAGTGTCGCTAGCCGGCATCGCTACCTTTTGAAGATTGTGATTCTGTTTCATAGGCGTTTTGCGAGCGGATGGCTGACGTCGGCGGCCACGGAGCCGCCGGCGCCAGGATTCGGCGCGTGATCTACAAGCCGCCGCAGGAGCCGTGATTTCCAGGCTTGAGTGCCCATCAACTTCATTGCGTGGACAACACTACAGCATTGAATCGCGCCTTTGAACGACGTTGTTATCATGACTCGAAGGATCGTTTACGGCGTAGGCCTATGGGCCTTCCTGGCGGGTGTGTGCTGCCATCTCCACATCAGTCCAGACGTTCCGCTAATCCCTCCTACCCCACAGCGACGGGCATGACGTTGGCTTCGATAATCCTTCCCGAGTGGATATCGTGGGACACAGAAACAGTAGGCTTCCATATAACGTCACACCGCATGAAGATCGCTAATTCTCCTCACCAGGACACTGCAAAGCAAGTCCACTATACTTACGGCCTTCACTCGCGTTGCAACTCCATCGACCAGTCGTGCAAGACATTTCCCCGCTATGCCGACTGTCAAGGCCCCGAGCGCTCCTTTTGCAGCCTATGGCGAACGACCGGCTTCCTCATGTCCTTTTCCGTTGCTATCGAATTGGCAACCTTGGTGGCATTTGCCGTTATACTCCTGGGTGGAAAGCAGAAGCGTGAGCGTGGATGGAGAATCCTTGTCATACTGCTCTGTCTGACAGCTCTCTGCCAAATTATTGGGATGGGTATTGTCAGCTACCTATTTGCGTACGACGAGCGCTTCTTCCCAGGCTGGAAACTCGACAGGAGCTGGACTCTTTGTACCGTCAGCTGGTGCCTGCAGCTACTTGCCGCTGGCGGTATCGTTGCCGCTGCAATCGTGCTCCCCGAAGAAGGCGGATATGAATTAATCCCGGAGCGAGACTCAAGGCGAGACTGATGCGGAACGGAGGCGCGATGCTGATACTGTAGACCCTGCCTTGACTGCTTATGCTTTGCTTCTAGTGAATTCAGACCATTAGATGAGGTAGAGGCTACTTGAAGGCTGCAAAGCCATGATTTATTCGTCACTTCATATCTACTAACGAATGTTTCGTGTGACTGAGATTTCTAAATACTAATCACTGCTGGACCTATGCAAATTGTTGGAAACTTCCGATGATCTCTCAAACCCACGCAACTCCCCAAATCGACCCCAATGATTTGCCCTGAAGACTGAAGTCCTGATGCTGCTCATCATATCAACCAGTTTCTCCACTCTCGTTCTTCTCCTTGTCCACGTCGATGGGCTTTCAGACGTTGACATCCAGGATCCACTGGCTGCCGTAGTGGAAGTCCTCGTACTCGTGAAGGCCGAGTCTCGGAACATCCGCTCCAATCCACTTCCAGACGCCGACATCGCTGACTGGTGGCGTAGGCTGTAGCTCAGCCGGGCGACGCTTGCGAATACGTATGTGCTCCGGCTTGTTGATATGAACCTCAATGATACGGTTGGGCCCGGGAAACTTGTACATCCAAGGCAGGTTGGAATCTCCAGTCATCTGAGGCAGCTGGACTGGATGAATCGCGGTCCACAGCATGTCTGCAGCACTCATGGGAGCGAGCCTGGGTCGTTTTGCTTCGCGCTCATCCCTTTCGTCATCGTTCATTTCCTCATATACACGCTTTTGGAAAGAAGGAGGTGGAGGTGAAGATGGAGATGACTCCGGTGTGGCGGCTAGAGTTCTTCCTCTCTGCTTTCTGATGGTCCTCTTCGGGATGGTGGGGACAGGAGGTGACCTGGTGCGAGGCTTAGGCTTCAAGCCCGGAAGCTTTCGGGGTGTGATATTTGGCATAGGAGGCTGTCCCTGTTTGTAGACGTCCCAACCATCGGCTGTCGATTTATCGATCATGGCCGCGGCGATCAGACTGTAATCTTTATCATCCAATGGATTGGGCTCGGTCGACTGCATGGCCCTGTTGGCGGGATTGGAAGAGACGGTGGGAACCTGATTCGCGCTCGACTTAGTGACTCGCTTTGGAGCTGGTTTCGCGATCCGCTTTGGCTCAACTGCAGTTCTGGGCTGAGTTGAGGGTCTCACAAGGGTGAGGTCGGTGACACGACCAGACCGGAAGATCCTGTGGTCAAGGTGTGCTGCTGGGTCGATGTTGGCATCAGCAGCCAACGCTGCGGTCTTAGCTGCAGCAGAAGCAGAGAAAGAAATGTCCTGAGATTGACCTGGAACATCGCGAGCAAGTGGAGTCAAGTTGAGCTTGAAGGTGACATGAGGGCCTTTTGCTGGGATGGCACCAGGTGAGGCAATCTTGGCCTGAGAGTGCTTCTTGGCCCCAGTCTGCTTCGGAGCATCTCGAGAGGGTTTAAGAATTCCAGGAACTTTGAAAGTTGGAGACTTGCTTTTCGCTGTGCTTTTCTCGGCTACTCGGGGGCGAGACTTCTTGCCAGGTTGGACAGAGCGACTGTAGCGAACCTGTAGAGAGCCTTTGGTGCGGTTCTTCTCAGGGAATTGCTCTTGAAACGCTTGGTGAACCTCATCCCAGTTCTTGTTCTGATCTTCTTTGAGGGTTTTTAGGAGATTGTCCTCCTCCAGGGAGTACAAATTCTCGCCAGGCTTGATCGATTGGGGAGGAGCTGCAGCGGAAGTAGTAGCAGTAGCAGCAGAAGAAGAGGCCATGGAAGAGGGCGCGGTGACAGCGGGAGCAGGGGCAGTCTCAGGAGCGATGCCAGCATCGGATTTATGAGACTGCGACTTGGAGCGGGTGGTATAGGACGACATAATTGCCAGATTTGAGATGGTTTGAGATGGTCTGAGAGCTTATTGGAAGTGAATGTGTTGCAGGATGCCAGCAAGCCGCAAATAATTCTTGAGTGGTATTAGGGAGACAGGCGTAGGATGCGCAAAGCTTCCATGGATCTTATGTGGTATAACAGCAATACAGGAGGCTGGTGATCAATGGCTCATCACTCAGCATTGTGCGATTGTCAAACGTGGATTTCACTGCTAGACCCGCTTGTTTCAGGTTTGCCATTGTCCCAGCCCCATCTCGAGAAAGGCGGGTCATCTATTGCGAATAGAATTCGATACCATTGGCGCCATTGCATTGAACACGAACAATAATTTACACTCTCTCACTAACCCAAATTGCACCTCTACAACCTGTGCGAATAACGTTGGTGAGTAGTTCGTAAGGCTTAGCCTGTTTTGCATCGTGCTCTACCGCATGATCCAGATGCTCGAGCTCCTCATCTCTGATTTTCTTGATGTTGGTGACAAGCTCCCGAACCTCCGGTCCTACGTTCTCACCCCGAGCATCAGTTTCCTTGATCCACTGTAGCAGAATGCGCACCTGGTTGTTGTAGTGCGTCCCAATTTCAGTTTCCACAGCTTCTGTACATGCCATGGCCGCTTCGCGACCCATCATAGCTGTACTCCAGCCAAGCGCTGTTGCAGCAACTTTCCAGACAGGATACATGAGGGTTGGTCGAATGCGATGCTTAGCCAGCAATGCGTTGAAGATCTTGAAGTGGCCTGCCTCTTGATAATACATGTGTTGCATCAGCTGTCGTAGATGCGGATGTGCTTTGACGAGGGGAGGGATTTGCGCTGTGTAAATGAGAGTTGCGGCCAGCTCACCCGCATGATTGACACGTAGCTGAGCCTTGTCAGATGGACTCGAAGCAATTGCGAAGAAGGAAGACATTACGCACAGCACTTTCAAGAAACTGCTTCTGCTCTGCGCTCAGTCGAAGCTGCGAGGATTTGTCCGCAGGCGGCGCAGAGGCACCTGCGACACGCGCGCAATGACCAGCTGAGAAGTGGCGAGCATTCGGTAGAAGGGCCTCTGTAGATGCCACACACCAGAGCCGAGGGCGACTTCTCAACGCGTGTGCTCGTAGGCAGGTCATGAGGCAAGCCGCGAAAGTAACCAGGCATACATTTCTTTACTGTCGCACGGAAAGTACAAAAGTTCACTGGATAGGACGTCATGAGCTTGGAAGGGATCGCCCGCCAGATATGCTGCTAGCGTAGGGCTGATGGGGCGCGTTCAACCTCTCCATGTTTCACCCTGTCTGATCGGATTGACAATAGACATATTGCCAGCCTCCTCTCTTTGCTTCCAATTGTTTCTGCCGCCCCAGATCCCTCTACTACCTGAGAGCCTGACGTAATCACTATTATTCTAGGCACCAGGGACGCCGGACGTTCTACTGCTCGTCCAAAACTTTCAAGCGCATTCCATCCGGCGAGACCGCGTCCTCTTTCGCTTCCACCTTCGCACACTCTCATCATGGCGTCTAGCTCGAGAAGTCGATCCCGCTCTATGTCGGCCTCGAGGTCTCCACCTTCACGCACGGCTCCTCGTATTGGTGGTCAGAAGCGAGGGGGACGTGGCCGTAATCGAGATGTCTCAGAAGACGAAGGAGAGGCGTAAGTACAAAGGGCATCACACTCCAGTATCTTGCGCTTAACATCTTTAGATCCGATATTCGATCTCCTGATTCTCTTGGCTCCGGTGCCATGTCCGAGTCGGAAAGTGAACGCGCTCCCTCTGCAGACGCTGACGACGAGTCTGTGTTGTTTCCCCTCGAAGGCAAGTTCATGTCCGAGTCGGATAGGGTTGAGATTATGGGCCTTCCCGAGATCCGCCGTGAGGAAATCCTGGCCGAGCGTGCTCAGCAGATGGAGGAACAGCGCATCAGCATGAAGCTTAGGCAGCGTGCTCAAGCCCAAGAGAAAGAAGACGCTAAGGCTGCTGAACGTCAGAAGCGTAAAGCAGCGGCGGTAGATCTAGACGAAAGTCCACGCAAGGCAGCCAGACCCAGGACGAAGGCCAGCGAGGCCCTCGACCAGCTCAAGAAGAGCCGTGCCGACAAGGCTGAACGTGCCCGCACCGGCGAAACCATGTCAAAATCGAAGACAGACCAGCTCTTTGATAATGATGAGGAGGAAAGCGAGGTTGAATTTGATGAAGGTCAGCCACGAACGCCTGCTGCGACGGTGGACGAGTCTGCGAGCGTGAAAGATTTTGCAAGAATTGTCGTCGGTCGTTCCAACTTTACAGATGTTTGCTACACACCTGGATATGAAAATGCAGTTTCAGGATGCTTTATACGCGTCTGTATCGGACCCGACGCCCAACAAAGCGGCAAGCTGACCTACCGACTCTACCAAATCAAGAATTTCGCCAGCGGCAGGCCATACGCCCTTGAAGGACGCAATGGGAGACTTCTATATACGGATCAATGGGCTGTCACGTCGAACGGCAAGGCTGAGAGAAAGTGGGAGATGAAATCGAGCTCCAATTCGCCCTTCACGCAAGAAGAATTCGAGCACTACAAGAAAAGTACCCTGGACACAGGCAAGAAGTTGCCGAGCAAAGCCTTCCTTGAAAGTAAGCTTACTCAACTCAAGAATCTATCCAACCACGTCTGGACAGACGCCGAAATCACGCACAAGCTAAACCGCTCAGCTGAGCTACAAAACCCCAGTGTTGACCGCCAGAAGCTCCAAGAGGAGCGAAAAAAAGCGGAAGATGAGGGAGATGAGGCCACAATTGCCAAGATTGATAAACAGCTGGCTGCCGCCAACAAGGCAAAAACAGTTACGCACAATGTATCTCAAAGCAAGCAAATTCCCGCGCCAACGCAGCAAGACCGACTAGCAAAGATCAACCTCGCAAACCGCAAGGCCAACATTGAGAACATTCGGCGGGCACAAATCGAGGAGAAGAAGGCCGCACAAGCTGTCCTTCGGGGGGAAGGCAAGGCGAACCGGCTAGAGCGTGTGCGGACTTTTGCAAAGACGTTCCACGATGCTAGCGGGGTGAAGGACTCGCTTAGGGTGGATGACTTGTTTGGAGACGCGAGTGATGTGAGCAAGTCTGGAACCCCAGCGATCTCTCGTGCTGGAACCCCTACCGCGAGCCAAAGTAATGGGACTGGGAAAAAGAAGAGGCAGACTGATGATGAGGTCATGGCAGCGTTGGATATGGATATTGACATCCAGATTTGAGTGCAAATGACATAATTAAAGTAATCAGTTGGGGCATAAATTAGGATCCTTGACGATAATTGGAACTGCAACTTGCATCCCTTGTCGAACTGCTAAGTGCTTGTTCCTTTGCTTCAGTGTGTAGTCGTCAAAATTGCTTCAGATATCCAGCAGAGGGCTATAAGCATTGAGGATAGCCCATCAGCAAAATCCACACTTAGAATGTCTCGCAAAGTTATCAGAGATGTCACAATCCGCTAGCGTTTCATCGATATCCGAGAAGCTCACTTTCGCTACGTGTACTCTGCTGAGAACCTGTGCGGTGGTGAAAAGATGATCCAGGTTCTGTAAGTGAAGATTCTGATAACCTTGTTGTGTCTCGTGGGGGATAGGTTGATGTGAGGCTTGGAGAGCAATCTCTCGAGACCGTAGTGGACCCCCCTTCCTGGCTCCTGCGTAGTCGCTCGGATGGCCCGTTGCTTGCCGGTTGCAATGGGTTTGTGCCAGGAGATGGTGGTCGTAAGTAAGACAAAGATGTGCCGCTGCGAATCGATGTCCTTTCACTATGTATGTGGAATTCGAAAGGTTGGTGAGTGTCAAGATGTTGCTCACGGCTCCACTCCTGTCTGTTAAGGTCGGGTGTTTGCAATTCGATATCATCGGTATCATGAGCTCTGAGCGATTGTTCAGTATATCCTCCAAAGTTGTGAACAGCGCTACCTTGATGAACACTAGCTAGCGAGCAGTCATAGTCGTCCCATTGCCAGGTTAGGACATTTGAGTTAGGTGCAGGAAGATGATCGGAGAATAGTCCAGCCCGACGCAAGAACCCAGATAGTGCCCTCCACATTGACATTGGAGCTAGGGGAGTGTATTGCTCCCAACTTCGGTATCGCCGAGTCCGCTTCAGACCAGACATGGCATTCTCCACGCTCTGCGTGCTTAAATGCTAGACTATTATCAGAGATTACGCAGTTGAAGGGGAGGACGTGTGGAGGAAGTTGCTTACGCTCTGAATACACCACTCGCGAACGATGTAGATCATTGCAAAGCCCATAGCTGAAGTTGATATTGCCGTGGAAATTGGCCAGGAAATTCGAAGAAGGGGGATGTCACTCACGTCGTACTGCGTGAAATCAAGATAACCGCCCAAGGGGCTCCAGGTAGAGCACTGGCATGCACAAGTTCCATATGCTCCCACAGCCTGGCCGATCACGGCGTAGAACAACCAAATCATGTTGAGACACTCCAAGAAGCGAAAGAAACACCGCTCCCACCACTGACGACCTGTCCATGTCTTAAGATTGCCAAAGAAAGTCTTCACATTGGTGCTGAGATACTCACGAAGGGAGTAAGGACCATCGCGAGATTGGAAGACCAAAGCGATGCAGAACAGAATCATTCTTTCCACACAGCAAACCACGCTAGCCGTGCCTTCTGCGACAGCAGAGCTTGGTCTCCTCAAAACGCTGTTCCGGAACTGTGTTGGTATAAAGAGTGCCCACATCAGAAACTCACTGAGTGCGAGCACAAGAGCAACGATGGCAAAGATCATGAAAGCACCGCTTCGGCAGCCGAGACCGACTGTAGGGGTAAAGAAAGATAGACAAAATGCTCCGGTAACAGAACCCCATACAACAGCCCAAGCAGCGAACACTTGCCATATTTGCCTCCGATCAAACCAGATCAACGTCTCGGCAGGAGTACCCAGGACCAAGCTGCTGCGCGCCTCTCTCTCATTCCTGAGCCATGGTCGTTTATGTTTTGCAAGATAACTCCTTTCGATGCTGGTTATGATAGGATGGGCTACTCCATAATGCCATCTGAGTCGACCCTGGCCAGCAAATTTACCGAAGAAATGGCCTTTCATGTGACCACATCGTTCACTGATACTTCTCACCCAGGCCTGCATCCTTTCAAATTCGGCAGTGTCCTGAGTATCCTCACGAATAGATTGGATATAAGCTTCCCAATCCTGCTCATTGCCGGGTTTGGTGAGGGCCTCCAAAGAGTCGCAAACACGGTCGACCAGGGAGTTTAGCCTTTTCCGGACGGATTCAGGCGAACTAAAATTACGGTCAACGATGGAAGCAAGAATAATGACCGGAAGCCAGCTCATGAGCAAGCCGATGGCGAGATCATGAGCAATGCCATTCTGACCAAGGAGTCCAAACGCTGATAGTGTCAGCCCAAGTATATCGAGGTTGAGAGACAGATGGATCGTGACGTACCGTACTGTATAGAAATTGCAAGAGAGAACAGGAACCAGGCGATACTAACAAAGACAGGAACAGCGCCGCGCTTGCGCTGATCACGCAGTTTACGAGCAATGTCCTTGCGGAGGTGAGTGAGGGTGACGCGGGTCTCATGCTTGTGAGCCTTTAGTTTGAGTTCTTTGCTGAACAGAGCGAATCGTAAAAGGCTCTCACCAACGTCTTTGAGACTGGTGATGGCCTCTGGGTTCACACTGTATTGGTTCATAGCGGAGAGGAGGTACAAGGAATCGCGCATGTCCTGGTAGGCGACCTCGTCCCCAGGCTGCATGCATGATGATGACATATCAACCTACCAAGAAGCATCAGCAGTGAGCAAAAGAGAGGCTCGGATACTAACTCACCGCTTCAGCACATTTAGACGAGACCATGATGTTCCAGAAGACATACGAGAGCGATGCAATGGGCGAGCCTATCCAGCGCGCCAGGGCCCAGACCTGGGAGGAAACCAGCATTAGTGCAAGGCGTGAAGCGACGCAAGATGAATGCTTACGGTAGCGAAGAAATCATTGCTCTCAAAAGGAGCCTGTAAGATTATGCCGATAATGGGCAAGATCCAAGTCGTGATGTTGGAAGCAATTGTGTTCCATTCATAATAGTCGACGCCAGTCCCGCACAAGGCGATGCAGCCTTGAAATGAGATCTGCTTGGTCGGGTTACTGTCCACGAAATGGACAGGACCTTTCCAGCCATACCGGTCTATCAAAGTTTGATTGTTGCTAAATACTGCCGCGCACTGGGTGAAATTGGCCCTCATGGTGGCGACCAAGTTGTCAAGAGAGATAAGTCCGCCCCTCTTCAGGCTATCCACACGCTATAATTTCACTGCTAACAGGCTGTCATGCCTTTTTGGCTGGGCAAGGGCGCAAGGTGGATGAAGCGGCAAGCTCTTCCGAGCAGGTCGCTATCGTTGATGCATGGGACAGTGACGTTTAGCCAGTGGATCGCAGGGCACGAGAGCGGTGTGAAGGGTGCCTCACACCGGGGGCGGTGCAAGTATAATGGCAGGAATGTAGAGAGAGCGATAGAGACAGAAGAAGTCAGGCATCACGGTTAAAGAAGGCAAACCCATAAGCTGTGGTGGGCCATGTGCGGCGACGTAATGCTACAGCATTGGCTGCAGATAGCAAATAGAGATTTCACGCCAGTGCCAGCTGCACCCGCATGGGAGAGACACAGCGTGGCACACGGTGTGTCTCGCCATCATACTCGTGGTGCAAAGACAGTGTTGCGCGTAGCCTGGGAAAGGGGCAAGCAACAAGAGGGATGGGCTTGCTGTGAGAGCACTTGTACACAAGGCGATAGCTGTCCGGTCACGTCCAGCAGGCAAGAGGTGGACGCGTTGCGGCTGCTTCCGTTTGGTGTTGCGCGAGACCTGTCGCTCATTGCTCACCACTCACCATCCCCCCAGGCCATAGTGAGCCTGACGGTTGCAAGCAGCAGCAACAGCGCTCACAACGGCTATGGATCAGGATATCCTTTCGCCACCCGACCAGCCTTCGGTCCTGCGCTGGACGCTGGGCTTTCTACTGGTCGGCATGGCCTGGGGCTTCACCACACCTTTCATGCGAAGTATGCCGTAGATGGCTGGAGAAGCCACTCTCACCCACAAGATTGTGCTGACAGAGCATTCCAGAGGCTGCCGTTAATTACACACCGCCCTCGCGCCCCTCACTCACCGACCCGTCCACAAATGCTATCCGCCGCATCATCCTCAAGGCCTTCTTCGCTGTCATCGACCTCCTCCGCCGCCCAGCGTACGCCATTCCCTTCCTAGTCAACGTCACCGGCAGTGTCTGGTTTTTCCTTTTGATTGGCCAGGCTGAGTTGAGCCTGACCGTACCCATTGTCAATAGCCTAGCTTTCCTCTTTACCGTCTTGGGCGAGTGGTTCGCCGAGGGTAAGGTCATTTCCAAAGATACATGGATTGGCATGGCTCTTGTCCTGACCGGCATTGGTCTCTGTGTACATGCAAAAACTTGAATACACCCAAACATGATTTGAAAACTCCCCAAAGAGTTGAGCAATCCATGCTATGAAATCTCATTCAATAGCCCAGCACCTTCGTCTTCATGCCGCATGGCGCTTGACCTCTTCATGTCCTGCAGCCACTGCGGTGCTTGTAGACCCCAATGCCACAGAAGGCCCACAACGAAACCGACGGCATCATTCTTGAACGCCAGCAACCCAGCCGTAGTGACCATCATCACCATCCATCGATCCGCTCGCTCCCTTTCATCCAACTCCCTGGCCTTCTTGCCGCCCACAGCGCCAGCCTCATCCTGGGCCGCATCTTCCCATAAGTCCTTGGCCCCCACATTCAAGCTCTCTCCAACTTTGGCTAGCTCCACACCCGCCGTGATGACTATGATGCCCAGTAGGCTTTTCGGGAAGTGCTGTAGTAGGTTCACTAACCACTCCTCCGAGACAGCCAACCCGAGCATCAGTTTCATAAGGCCAAGGATGATCACGCTGGATCCACTACGGGCACCAAATCTGAACTGTCCAGCAAGTCCTCCAGACCCATGACACGCTGGCATGGCTCCAAAGGTACACCCTATACCATTCATTACCATAATGGAAACCCCCAGAGCCGCTGGCATCGGCGTCGGCCGAGACGGAAGTAGGTCCGCTGCTAGGTGCGTAACTGCGATAATACTATTCAGGGCTGTCAGTGGTAGTTGCCCGAGGCCTGCGTCGAGTGCCCCCGTGACGACATCGCGTCCCGATGGGTGGATCAGCGCTGGGCGCCAGCCTCGAAAGAATGCCGGTATTGTCTCCCCAGAAGAGTGCCATGTCACTGCCGCTGTGACTAACCCAACTAAGAAGACCAATAGAGCATATGGAACAGGTGCAACGTGATTGCGCTTGCTCGCTTTGGCTGTGCTTGTCACGAGCAGCAGTAAGAAAGCGGCGCCAGCCCAGAAGTAGTTGTCTCCTGCTGATGGAGTTGTCCAATCCAGTGGCTGCAGCAGCGTCGATCCAGCGGACAGCACTAAGCTTATGCCTGCGCCGACCTGTATGCCTTTGACAACGGGAATGGGCACCACGCGGCCGACCCAATTCAGTAAACCCGTGATGCTTGCAATGCCAATGACGATGCTAACAAAAAGGCCTGCGCTCGCCGTCTCTTCAACTTTAAACTTGCGAGCAATGGCGACTGCCGCGATGGCTTTCATTGGTTGTACAGGGAGAGGGATCCCAAAGCAGACACCCGTAATGACGTTGGCCAGGCCGGTAAAGACCAGGGTCGATGACAGTGCAATTGATTTTGTCAGAGACAGGGCGATGAGAAGAGGTAGTAGAGTCCCGAGGTCGCCCAGAGCACCTGAAATCTCAGACAACGGTGAAGCCTTGAGTGTGCGGACATTGTAACATTGAGAGGGGATCAGACCGCCCAGGTGCTCCATTAGCGGTGACATGGCGCACAAGCTGATCTACGATAATGTTGCAGGAAGTGTACCAATCCGCATGACCAAAAACCGCGGAGAGATGAGACTGGGGAATGGCGCTCAAAAATAGGTGTGAGTAGGAGTGATGCTGAGTGGGCATTGTAGGGCCAGTAGCTGAGACGGTCCGCCGTCACACCAACTACCACCTGATGCGCGTCTGTTAATCTGGCCATTTTCTCAGCTTGCGCATGTCACGATGGAAGACATTGTTCGCAAAACTATCAAAAGTCGCTTTGCTCGAGTACGCAATATCTACGAGTATAACCTTCCTACTTCCGAGGTGTCCTTCTGCTTGCTGTTCATCCCGCCCGCAGACTCACCAATAGCTCCATAGGTAGGATGCGATGATTGTGCAACCAGCACGTCCGCCTGATGCACCGCAATATCAATCTTCGGACCTGTAAAATTCCGACGACCATCAATGAACCCTGTGCAAATGTTAGATCTGTCCAACAACGTCCACCCTCCGCTCTCGAGCCATCTCGCTACAGAGAGGAATGTAAAACTTACACTGTATGACTGAGATGACCAGAACAACGCCAAAAGCAGCGATGCAGTAGTTCATCGACGAGCCTGTCACTGGTATGGCCGGTGGAAATACAAACAAGACTGTTGTGACGATAACGTACACTATGCCAATCAGATTAACCGCCCACCCAAGCCACCCAGGTAGTTTGAAGGCTCGCGATTCAGGTAGTCTGCTGCGACCTTGTGCGCAGTTGATAGCCACCGGCATACCGTACGTAATGCCCAGTGCCACAACGGATGCCGCTGTAATGGCATTGAAAGCCGCAGTCGAGCCCAGAAAGATGCAGCCAAAAACGATCACCCACGCCGTGGTGAATAGAATGGCATTGAGTGGAACATTGTCAAGCCTATGATTAACTTTGCTCAGGATTCGAGAGCCTGGCAGGCCACCATCACGAGCGAATGCGAAGGTCATGCGCGAAGAAGTGGTAAGGATGCCTATTTAGAGCAGGTGGTCAGTTGTGACACTTGACAGTACTGGCTTGGACCTACCCGTGGTTGCAAAAACAAGGCAGATGAGGGGGAACATCAAGAGGCAGATGGCGCCAGCACGATTGTTCGTTGCCGTGTAAAGAATCTGCAGTAGAGGCCCATTCGCAGACGAGACGAGGGCATCGTATGCCTCAGCACCTCCAGACACGAAAAGTAGGATCATAAGAAATATCCAACCAGTTCCCATACCCATGGCGACGCAAGCCATCATTATTTTCGGACCTTCCACTGTTGGGTTTGGGATTTCTTCAATCATGTGCGCGACGGCATCAAATCCAGTGACGGCGAGACCACCCTGGAGAAGACCTAACAACCACGCTATTCCATCTGGCCACCCAGTCGTGTTGTAGAATGCGCGAAAGACAAAATCTGCGTCAGCATAATTGGGGGAGGAGCAGGCCAAAACGGTAACACATATAATGACAAAGCCAGTGATGGACCAGGAAAAGGCTGCCTTATTAACGTAAGGTAGGATTCGGTTGCCGAAGGCGTTCAAGAAGCAGGCAAGCAATGTGTACGCGATGTACAGCAGGAATTGCTGCCACCTTTGTGGCTCGTAGTCCGCGTTCTCCAAAGAAATGACACCAAGAATCAGCTGGCTTCCAAGTAGACCGCCAGTCGCTGTCAGAGCCAGCCACCCAAATACGTTGATCCAGCCGCAAACCCAAGTCAGGCCACGGCGCCATCCTGGTGGTGAAACAACAGAGACCCAGTGATACTGTCCGCCTGCCGTTGGGTACGCGGACAAGAATTCGGCCAGACTAGCTGCAAGGCATAGGTTGCACACTCCCGCAGTGATGAGGCCCCACAGAATAGCTGAAGGACCACCAGATGGTAATGCAAGCGAAATTGATGCTGCCAAAGCTGTCCAAGAATTCAAGATAGCAAAGGCCAATCCAAGCATTGACAAGGGTGAGAATGTACGTTGGAATGACTGCTGGTGTCCCAAAGCCGCAAGCTGTTCATCATCAGCGACGATGGACCCATGGCGAGCCATGGTAGTGATGACTCTTTGCCTCGAATGTGCTTCGACCAATTCCAGAGTAGTGCAGCGGTATTCACGGGGTAGAATGAGGATGGCTTAGATCACGTGGTTGTCGCAGCGAACAAGTGTCGTTGGATGTAGCTGTGTGAGAATTTACGGGCTGAAGCTTGTGGCCGCAATCTATGAGCCTCCACAGCCGCTAGGAACGACCACGCGACAGTGGCACACGCGTCGTGATAGCGACACGAGGAAGGCGAGCGGGCTGACGAGCTAGCGCCTCCATTACCTAAATTTCTCTAACCAGTATCTCTAGCAGTGCGGGGGACGTCCCGGAAGCCCCGATGAGACCCTACGGACTGTGCTACTTTGGGGGTTTTTTGCCGCTGCAATGACTTCATCCTGGCCCCCAATCTTTCACACGGCTCACCCCCAATCCGGCATCTATGGGCGGCACCCGGATAGAACACTCTCGGTGGTGTCCATCGTAGAAGATCAGTTTTAAGAGGAATGCGATCAGCTATACGGGATATCGATGATGATAAAAATTTACTGTAAAAATGGAACAAGAAATTGGTCACACGCTTTTAACGCGCCCTCCGTTGAACGAGGCGAAGTGCCTTCCACACGCAACGAACGATTAGTAGGCAACTCTTAAGTGTTTTACTGTCTAGGAAAATCACAAATGCTCATGCCGCTTCTCACTGGTCCCATCAGTGGTTCACACTGGAGCAGATTGGCCCTGGGAGGCTGCACAACAACATACAATATGCCTATCACCGGACAACTGTTCCTCTACGCTCTATGCAATTTCAAGACTGGTCTCGTGCTCAACATGCCGAAATAAGGAAGAATGGATTGACCTTGTTCCTTTTCGTATGATATTCGATTCAGCTGCTCTCAAACATAACACCAGCTCAGTTTGCAATTCTGCATTGGAACAGACTGAGACACGTATTGGAAGTTTCGAAAGTCTTCGTCCGTCCTAGTTGCGTCCGCATTATGCGACGCTGACCTCGTACATCCAACCTGGAGTGTGAACTCTTCAGCGATGACATATTCCTCTGATCCTTTAATGAGTTTGTGAACTCCCATCAGACCACTGTTATTACATGTTGAGGCCAATGTGCTATTGTAAGTCTGGATAGGTACAAATTCTTCACCTGAGAGGCTATAGTCTTGTCGGTAATTCAAGTAGCCAGTAAAGATCATAAATGGCGATATAAGTCCGGTGAATAGCCTTGACGCATCGTTGTTCACGTGGTGCATGTCAAGCAGTACCAACAACGGAGAGGATATAAATGGGATTACTCTGAATCAGCGGCAAACGATTGGTCTGAGTATCACTTGTTTGGGGGTCGTGTTGCGAGTGGTTTCAATCTGGCTGGACTTCAGCGGAAAGTTGGGGATGAGCATCTCCTGGAACCCCTGACTTCATCATGTTTCGGCTTTCAATCTCCAATTCAGGCAATAGTCTCAACCTTTGTGATGCGAGGCCTTGAGTTGTACTTCTCGGAGTCATCTAGGACGTCCATGGACTGAGCGGGTAATATGTCTGCTGATATCAAAGCGGCGATGAAGTTACGTGTCCATGTTTGACATCTCTGACCCTAGAAGTAACCTCCGTTAGTATGAAATGGTCTCCAAACACGATATGCTGAGCAGGTCATAGTATTCGATTAGAGTGTCAAGGGCGCTCGTTAAAGGGGATTTCTCGTTAAGAAGGTACCACCATACCTTCTGAGGATCAGGGGCATTCTTATCAGAACTACCGGGTTGTGGAAGCGAGACTGCGACCCTCTCGATGTCGTCGATAGGGTTTTGGTCCTCGGTGGCTGGACCCAGGCCGGGGTCTCTCACATGGCATGCCTTTGAATATCCTAGGAATACCATGGCCTTCAATTTCTGTGCCTGAGTCTTCGAATCATAATTTCGAGTAAAGCAGAGCTTATAGCCGTGGATCGGATTTCCTTGAGACTCAATGGTGGTTCCAGGACCCGTGCTACTAGGGCCGAAAGTTGGAATGAAGATCTTCCAGTGCGCACGTCCACCATTGAAGCGACTATATGTTGGAGCCAAAGAAACGAGCAAATATATTGGCCGGTCGTCACTGGGATCTTGTGCGTCTGTCATTTAGAGTCTGGACATCATTTCTACTGCTGAGGAGGGCATGATATCCAAGGTAAGAGTGCTACTCACCAGCTGGCGGATGATGCTCTGGAGAAATTTGACGAGCTGCCTCTCCCATTAATGGAGATGAAGATCTTTGAGGAAATCTTGAAACTGGGGGCGTCGGTGGTGGTTGTGGGACTGACATCGTGAGTGCTTTAAATACTATAAGCCTCCAGTACCACAGCGTCATGCAAGGACAAGTTGCATTACAGAATGAACAGAATGGAGCGCAGAAGTTTGGATTTGTTCCCGCAAGACTCAAAGCAGTAGCATAACAAATACATTACTACTTGGAGCGTTGGAAGACTTCGGCCGACAACGACACGAAGAAGAGCGGTGCCCAGCAAACGTCGTGGCTGACTACACCCCTCTTGGCCTGCAGACCTCGTCTTCTCCCCAAATCTTCTGTGCTCAGGACCAACTCACGACCATAACTTGATGCAATCTGACACGCACAACTTTCACGATTTTTCTCGGCGTAAGGAGAAGCAGCGCCCAGTCCTCCCCGGCATTGACGTGTGTTATCATGCTTGCCGCCCTTCTTGCTGAGCCTCACCAATGTCACAGCTGTTTCTTCTCATGCCAAGCCTTTCAGAACTTAAGGGAGTCAATCCGTGCAATTTGAGGAAAAGTGAACCTAGAAGGCAAGGGTAAAAGGAGGAGGGCCTCCTTACGTGGGTCACAAGGGCATTAACAACAGCGATGTCTTCATTACCCTACCATGAACCTGACGCTCTTACCATCCTTGTCCAATCGTCCTTTCTACTTCTCCTGAACATTTTCAACTACATATTAGACAATTTGCTTTACTGTGGACTCCTCGGTCAAATTTTCCTGGGAGTAGCATATGGCACACCATCGCTACATCCTTTGCTTTCCCTTGACACCCAAAACATGGCAGTACAACTAGGATATCTCGGACTCATCCTACTTATCTACGAGGGAGGTCTGGCGACGAATTTCTCCGCTCTCAAAGCGAACTTTCTTTTCTCTTCTGGTGTGGCGCTTACTGGCATTGCGATGCCCATCGCTCTAAGCTATAGCCTCGTCGGTCTTACGGGAGCCAGCGCGCTGCAGGCATTCGCAGCAGGCGCAGCGCTCTGCAGCACTTCGCTTGGTACAACTTTCACCGTGATGGGCACAACAGGCCTTATAAGTACACGCATGGGCGTTGTTCTTACTAGTGCAGCCATGATGGATGATGTCGTAGGTCTGGTCATGGTCAAGGTCGTGTCAAATTTGGGCGACGTAACACAATCATTCAGTGTCCTTACTATCATTCGTCCAATATTCGTCAGTGTTGGCTTAGCGGTTGCGATTCCCTTGACTGCAGAATTCATCGTGAAGCCAGTCACCGTACAGCTCAACAGTTTGCGTCAGAAATCCTCCAATAGGAAGATGCAGCAATTTGTAACCATGCCAGCTCTGAGCTTTATAGTGCATACTATGATTCTGGTTGGATTGGTTGCGGCTTCTACTTATGCTGGATCCTCAAATCTTTTCGCAGCCTATCTCGTCGGCGCTGCAATCAGTTGGTGGGACAGTGAAGTCCCTCATCCTAAGATCATACAGTCACAGGAAGCATCCATAGTGCGTGATGATCCCTCTCCTGAAGGTCTGAGTGGCGTCCAGACTTTCGAGCGCTTCTATGCTCCAGTCCTTAACCGGATTCTGAAACCTTTTTTCTTCGCCTCCATAGGCTTCAGCATCCCAATTACACGCATGTTTAGAGGGAGAATAATCTGGAAAGGAATCGTCTACACAATACTTATGACTTTCGCGAAGGCGATCTGTGGTTTATGGTTAATTCGCTTCCCGTGTAGAGGAGGTGCGACTTCCATTGCTACACTCATCGCAACCCAGCCCAACAAAAGGAGTAGTCCGTCTAGACTTGACAGTACTACATATATGACTAGGATATCGTGCCTATGGAGGAAACGATCAGCAGCAAGCTCTAGTACGTCGAGATCTAAGAACAAGCCCGCGGTCCGAACCGATCATACAAGACTATCAGAACAACCTGCATCCGCGGAGCTCTCAGAGGTGACACCTGTCAGATTATCAGAGCCGAGAATACCTAAGGCTGTACCATTGTTACAATCAAGTTCTTCTACCTTAAAACCACTTTCATTATACCCTGCGGGTATAATAGCGTCCGCCATGGTAGCTAGGGGCGAGATAGGCTTCCTCATCTCATCTCTTGCTCAGTCCAACGGGATCTTTGCGTCACCAAATGGCTCTGACGATATATTTCTCATCGTGACATGGGCCATCATGATGTGTACCATCATTGGACCCGTGGTTGTGGGGGCACTAGTTCAGCGCGTACGCAGACTGGAGGCAGGAAAGGCATCAAGACAAGGAATACAAGGAGTCAACGTTCTGGGAGTCTGGGGAGTTCGATGAGCTTCTTATATTGACGGATTTGGCTACTCCATAGGCATGCAAGTGTGGAAGGGCAGTTCTGAACTGTCCTTTACTATGAACGCGCGTTTGCCAAATATGACGTTCTCAAAAAAAAAAATTGGCTGAAAGGAAAGCCCAGGAAAACCCCGAAACTCCAGGACGTGGTCCTATCAATTGCATCACTATCGTCCAAGCAATACCAGTTGGAGATGTGATGCGTATAGCATCCAGAAAGATGAAGAGAACCAGCCGGGAACAGGCATCCCGCTCGAGACGGTCAGTAAGTCATCAGGACTGTCAATAGAAGAAAGACTCGGGAAGAGCTAGCAGTCCTCCGATGATGGCAACACCACCGAACAGTGTTCCAAGCACAAATGTACTCGCCGTGGATAGATGACTGTATGAGTCTTGACGACGAGCGTCGAGACGTCTGCGGCGAAGCTGCTGGTCATGAAGAGCAGTAACCTCGGAGTCAAAGCGAACCTTTTTCCGACTAGGCTCAACAGCCTCGTTAACAGACATCGTGGAAATGGACGTGGCCACACTGTTGTCCTTGAAATTGCATTTCTCTAGGTCTGCATCGGTGACAGCCTTGTGTGTTGCAAACTTGCGTTTCAGATCACCTTCAGGCCGCAGGCACTTGTCGATAGGCATAGCTGAAGTGGTATGGGCATTGAGTCGTCTGAATTCCAGGTCACACTCGTGATGGCACAAGTCGGTGGCCAAGGATCCTGTCTCGGCCGATAGATTTGACTCGGACGGTAGGCTTGGTACGCTCAGAAGGTTGGGGATAGAGAGTCGCTCACGACTAGCTGCCGTGTCATAGGTATTACGGAGTATGGTTGAAGCATTATGCTGGATGACATCCCCAGCTGAATCTGAATCAGCGCGATCCAGCATGTCACTGGCATCTCCGTGCTCTTGAGGGATCTGGACCTCACAGGCCTCATCACCAAACAGGGAGTCGACATCCCCGATCGAATTTTTTGATGGAGAGTGCTCTTTATGTTGAGATAAAACAGTTGTTGGTTGAGCACTTTCCGCTGTGTCCACGGCGGGCGAATATGATCCAGATTCTGACATTGATGCGTCCGCCAACATTTCCAGCTCTGCAGAAGAGGGAATGAAAAGGGGAGCAGAAGTGTAATCTTGCAGCGAGTCTTCACTGGGCAGTTCAACATCTTGCTGCTGACCATATTCCTCAGGGTCAGAATGATCGTCGCCATCCCGGTCCTCGGCAGCTGAACCCCATAGTCCAACGGCCTCAGACACTGAGAAACTTTCGCTGTCATCGACCACATCAAACGGAATCTGGGACAACAATTGACCCCGGGGCCAATCTGAGTCGCTTTGGTCATTGCTGTCATACGAGCTTTCGGAGGGCACCGAGTAAGTAGAAGCCAATTTCATGGAGGCATGCGCTGGATGATTGTGGAGGGAGCTCTGGGAAGAGGAAAGCATGTCTTCAACAATGCCATCGTTGTCAAATGAATGTGCCGAGAGAGGTGACGAAGAGTTGACGGGACCACTGTTGGGACCTGGAGCAGAAAGTGGTCCATCAGTGGGGGATATCTCGTAATAGACCTCGAAGCTGACAGCCGAGTGCCCACGACCATGAACTGGGTTGATATCGCTGCCAATCTTAATACAGTCGTGCGGCTCGAGCTTCATCTCCGTATGTGCTTGCAGCTTCTGGCCATGGACATAGGTGCCATGCATAGAATCCAGGTCCTTGATGTAGACATTCTATTCAGAAGTCAGCCAAAGATAAGTGATAGTGGGTGGATGAGGGACAAACTTTGTCCGCGTCGAAGTAGATGTGAGCATGCTCGCGCGAGACAACAGCAGAATTGTAGAGGGCGTTGTTCCCGCTCGGAAGGCCACGTTCAGGGTGACGTTTGGACGCACGACCGATCAGGACAGGCACGCCTGGAGCTGGTAGATTGAAGTGTCGGACTGCATTGCTTGAGTCAGGGTCACTATAACCCTTGAAACGTACGTAGCCTGCGGACTTGTCAGCCATGACCAAGCAAAAGAGACCATAGATAAAACTGGGCGACTTGCAGGTCAAGTGCGGACCGAGGTTCCCATCCGAAGAGAAATCCTGATCAGACTGCATGTTGAAAAGGTAAATCTTGTGAAGCTAAGAGGATAAAAGAAGTTTCCACCAAAGGAAGCGGGGACTGGTAGAGATATGAAGGAGCGGAGGCAGCGGGCCTGGCGGGGCAGCGGGAGCTACGGAGATAGCCTGTTCGAAAGGCTCGGACCCTAGAGATCAGAAGACGCAGGGTGCTGTGCGATGAAGTCAATCTAAGAGGTCGAGAGAGATGCGATGGTCAAGCGAGCTGGCGTCAGCGAAGAAGCAGCAAGAGCGTTGGCCAAGGTAGATATGCTGCATTTGAGTGATTAGGCAGAACAGGCTAGAGCGGAGTCACCTGCGCGGGGCAGCCCGTAAAGCAGCGCCGCTGATTGGTTAGCCTCGCTAGATCACCAGTCAGGCTTCTCGATCTTCTCCGTGGTGCACATGGGGCTAGATTGCCTGAACCCGACAAGGCAGAAGATCGAAGAGAGGTATTGGAGTGTACATGGTTGCGCATCGCTCGCTTCAACGCCAGCAGTACGCCTACATTTTGTACAGAGAAGTCACCCAGAATGCAGCATGCGGCTGACGAAATCACCTCATCCCCGCCATCCCCATGCCTGGTCCTCCCTGCAATCGGCTGGCAAGCGAAGGGTACTTTTCCTGCACTTCGAGCTGCGTCCGCGTCGCCTCGGCGTATGACAGGGCATTTACCACCTCGCCCTCGGTGCGCGACAACTCGGCCGCACGCTCAAAGTAGTTGAGAGCGTCTGTCACTTTACCTTGCTGCAGCAGCAGCTGCGCCATGGTCGCAACGGCAATGTCACACTCAGGGTCAACTGTAGCACGTCAAGTCAGTCAACAACTCGGCCATGCGTGGCACTGCAGAACTTACTGATGAGCGCCTTTTGACACAACTCCTCTGCCTCCCCAAAGTCCTGTTTCCATTGAAACACGGCCAGCGCCTTGTTGATGAGCGGCAACACATTCATACCCATCGGCTTGGTTGCCTTCTCAATCTCGACTGCTTGGTCAAACTGCTCAATAGCCTCTTGGTATTTTTGTTGATCCAGCAGCAACTCGCCGTAGTAGTTGAATACATCCGGGACCTGAGGGAAGTTCTTTCGGCAGCGCCTGAATGTCGCCATCGACGATGCGATTGAGCCCATCTTGTATTGTGTCACGCCCAACTGAATATGCGAGAAGATAAAGTCCTTGTCAATGTCGATTGACTTTTGGTAGTCCTTCGCTGCGTCGGCAAACTCGCCCAGGATGAAGTGCAGCTGCGCTCGGTGATAGTAGATGTCAGGATCGTCCTTGTTCTGCTCCATGGCCTGCTCAAAATCTTTGGCCGCTGCTTCGCGATCGCCTTGCTCGAGATGCATGCTGGCTCGCTTGATGAAACTCTGGGTCAGCGACGGCTGTAGCTCAACACTCTTGCTAAGATCCGCAAGCGCTTCATTGTTCTCGCCCTTTAGATAACGGAAGGTGCCGCGTAGGTTGTATGCGTAAGCCTCGTGCTCGCCCAAGTCCCCGAGCTGCAGTGCTTTGTCGAATGCCGCCGCCGCCTCGTCGTAGCCGTCGGCCGAGCGTTTGCCCATGGCCGAAATACCCTTGGACAGTTGCCCTTTGCCCACGTCCTCAGAGAAGTGCTCGAGACCTGCGGGTGGATCGCGAGCACGAAAGCTCTGCAGATAGTTTGTGACAAACATCGAGCTCGGTAGCTTCTTGTCCTTGTTCTCCAAGATGGCCTTGGCCTTGACCTCCGCCACCTTCTTCAACAACCGTTCGACGCTTTCGGAGCTCTGGGTATTACGGAAAGCATCAATGATGCAGCTGGCGGTGTAGTCAAGTAAAGCTTCGCTGTACTTTTCCGTGTTTTCGTATGCGTTGGCTCTCCGATTGAGCGCCTTCACATACTCCTTGTCCAGCGCGAGGGCGGCCGTGGTGTCTTCGATGACCTTATCCCAATCTGACATGGCGTTATAGCAGGCCGCACGGTTCGAGTAGAAGATGGGGTCGGGCTTGCACAGTATGGCCTTGCCGTACAATTCGATGGCTTCGTTGTAGTTCTTGGAGCCGTAAGCTTTGTTGCCAGCGGCTTTGAGCTTTGCGGCATAGTCTTTGCGCTCCTGCGACAGGAATCATTAGCTAGTGTGTCTCAGGGGCATACAATCGCTTCTGACGCACCTGTTCGGATAACGAAGCAACATTGTCCTCGTCGACTCGTGGCAGCTCCTCCTCAGTTTCGACGGATGCTTGTGGTTGTGATTTTGTGCCTAGAAAAGTGCATCAGCATATTCCGTCTGAAGTGCAAGTAATGGAGGATCTCGCCCTACCGCTCGGTGCTGCTGCCCCGGCATGCTTTGCGTTGTCGGCAGCCTTCTTTGCAGCTTCCTTGGCCTTCCGACGCTCTTTCTTGCTCTTCTTGTCCGCAGCACTAGCATCCGACTTGGCGGAGCCGTTGGAAGTGTAGTAGATGACACCTCCAGCAGTAACCACGAGTGTCACACCGGCAATTGTGTAGACAACCCCCTTGTTCTCTGAGGCCCAGATGGACAGCCTGTCCCATAGCGTCTGAGTCGAGGCCGATACGTTGGAAGCAGCGTGTTGGGCAGATGAGGCGACGGCCTCGGCGCTGCCCTGGGCCGATTGTGATGCCATCAGGGGCACAGGATGACTAGATTACAATGACTGAGATGGCAAAGCGCACAACAACAAAGGTCCGCGCCAATGGATGAAGGAAGAAAGAGAAGGACGGAGGCGATGCGGAGGATTGGCAATGATGGCGTGAAGCTCTGCTGTGTGCTGTATCGAGCTCCGAATCGCACCTGCGCTGGAATTTCCGTCTGGCAAAAGATCTTGGCGCATCTCCCTTGCGGAGCTCCTCATATTCTCGCAACCATAGACCCTCCCACTTTCCGGTTGCCCATCTTCCTTCAATTGATCTCCCCATCGTCCTTTCATCGACCACGCGCCATTGAATCATTGTCCTGCCCTTCCGCGCACACTGGCCTCGACTGCCGGCCACGCTTGACGCGCTTTCCCAATTAGGTCATACTATTTGACTGGCATCCAACGCTTTGACTTACGCGTCAAATGTCGGCTGCTCTCTGCGCGATCTCCCACAACGACTGAGACTGCTGTCTGAACCCTCCTTGGACGCGTTTTCGCCTCCAACTCGTGGTTTTTGACATCGTACCACGCACCCACGATACGTCCTCGCTACGAACACCAAGCACGCACATAGCACCATGGCGACCCGAGGATCTTCGGGTGACCCAGACGTATCCATGGCCGAAAATCAAGATACCCCTGGCTACACGGTAAGAATGTCAACGACCAGGGATGCGTGTATGCTGTTTTGCTCACATGCACGCCAGGACTCTGATTTGGCCGACACGGCAGCCAGCAGCGTCGCTGGTGACAACGTCCCGGCTGATGGCCGCAAGCGGCGCTCAGAAGCCAACCAGCTCCGCAAGAGCATGTTTGGTAGAAAGCACGACAAGCTTGACGAGTCCAAGGTATGTCTTGCCTAGCTACCCTAGCCGAATCTTCTACTTACTTTACGCAGGAGGATGACACGATTCGGCGCTACAGATACCTCCTCGGCCTAACTGACCTCTTCCGCCATTTTATTGACACAAATCCCGATCCTCGCGTGAAGGAAATTATGGCCGAGATCGACCGCCAGGACACAGATAAACGAATTGCCAAAGCTGTGACCTCTACCCGCAAAGGTGGTGCGGCCAATGGCAAGCGACGCCGCACAGAGAAGGAAGAAGATGCCGAACTGCTGCGAGAGGGCAAACATGAAGAAGAGGGCAGTGACACCGTGTTTCGAGACTCCCCAGCGTTTGTGCACGGCCAGATGAGAGACTATCAGGTGGCTGGCTTGAACTGGCTTGTCTCTCTACACGAGAATGGTATCTCTGGAATCCTCGCCGACGAGATGGGTCTGGGTAAAACGCTCCAGACTATCTCTTTTCTCGGATACCTTCGCTTCAACCGTGAAATCCACGGCCCGCATCTGGTTGTCGTCCCGAAATCCACCCTCGACAATTGGAAGCGTGAGTTTGCCAGATGGATCCCTGACATCGACACTTTGGTCTTACAGGGCGCGAAAGAAGAGCGTGCCCAGCTCATTCAAGACCGTCTTGTGAATGAGAACTTTGATGTATGCATTACGAGTTATGAGATGATCCTGCGCGAAAAATCTCACCTTCGTAAGTTTGCCTGGGAGTATATCATCATTGATGAAGCCCATCGCATCAAGAACGAAGAGTCATCACTGGCTCAAATTATCCGGGAATTCCACTCTCGTGGCCGCCTTCTCATTACCGGCACTCCTCTTCAAAATAATCTGCACGAGCTGTGGGCTCTTCTCAACTTCCTTCTTCCCGACGTTTTTGGCGACGCGGAAGCATTTGATCAATGGTTTTCTGGACAAGGCGCTGACCAAGACACCGTGGTACAACAACTGCACAAGGTTCTCCGACCCTTCTTGCTACGCCGCGTTAAAGCAGACGTGGAGAAGAGTCTACTGCCCAAGAAGGAAGTTAACCTGTATGTGGGTATGTCAGCAATGCAGGTCAAGTGGTACCAAAACATACTCAGCAAAGATATCGATGCTGTCAACAATGCGGGAGGTAAACGCGAGTCCAAGACTCGACTTCTAAATATTGTCATGCAGTTGCGAAAGTGCTGCAACCACCCGTATCTGTTTGACGGAGCCGAGCCTGGTCCTCCTTACACTACTGACGAGCATTTGGTGGACAACGCCGCCAAAATGGTCATGCTGGACAAGCTTCTCAAGCGCATGAAAAATCAAGGCAGTCGCGTTCTCATTTTCTCCCAGATGAGCAGAGTGCTTGACATTCTTGAAGATTATTCGGTGATGCGCGGCTACCAGTACTGTCGAATTGATGGTGGTACTGCTCACGAGGATCGAATTGCGGCAATTGACGAATACAACAAGGAAGGATCTGAGAAATTCCTGTTTCTTCTCACAACCCGCGCCGGTGGTCTCGGCATAAACCTGACGTCGGCAGACATTGTGGTGCTCTTCGATAGTGACTGGAACCCACAAGCCGACCTGCAAGCCATGGACCGTGCGCATCGGATTGGCCAGAAGAAGCAAGTGCACGTCTTCCGTTTTGTGACCGAGAATGCGGTCGAAGAGAAGGTCCTGGAGCGCGCCGCCCAGAAATTACGCCTGGACCAGCTCGTCATCCAACAAGGACGTTCTCAACAGCAAGCTAAGCAAGCCGCATCGAAGGATGAGCTCCTCAACATGATTCAACACGGCGCTGAAAAGGTATTTTCCCAAGCCGGCGCAGGGGGGGTTGGGCCAGCTGCCGATGGCTCGATGACCGATGATGACATTGATGCTCTGTTAAAGCGGGGAGAAGAGCGTACCAAAGAGCTCAATGCCAAATATGAGCAATTAGGCATTGATGATCTGCAAAACTTTACATCAGAAAGCAATTACGAATGGAACGGACAGAACTATGAGCAGAAAAAGAAGCAGATTGGGTTTACCTGGATTGAGCCTCAGAAGCGTGAGCGCAAGGAGCAAAGCTATTCCATGGACAAGTATTACCGCGCAGCTCTCATGACTGGAGGCAGGACCGCGGACACGAAGCCGAAGATTCCTCGCGCACCGAAGCAGGTGACGATCCATGATTATCAGTTCTTCCCCCAAGGTCTACAAGAGCTACAAGATAAGGAGACAGCCTGGTTCCGCAAGCAGAACAACATCAAAGCGCCACTTGACGAGGGTACAGAGGAAGACCTGGACGAGCGCAAGGCCCGCCAGGCCGAGGAACAAGCAGCCATTGATACGGCTGTAGAGTTTACCAAGGAAGAAGCTGAGCGAAAAGAGGAGATGATTGAGCAAGGATTCCCTCAATGGAACAAGCGCGACTTTCAGCAATTCATCAACGGCACCGCCAAGTACGGTAAGACCAACTGGGCTGCCATCGAGACTGAAGTCGACGGGAAGGAGGCCGACGAAATCAAGGAGTACGCAGCTACCTTTTGGGAGATGTACCGAACACTTGAAGATTGGGAAAAACACATGGACACCATCAAGGCCGGTATGGAGAAGCACAAAAAGACGGAATTGCACAAAAAGTACCTCAAACAGAAGCTCAGGCAATACCGCGCACCGTTGCAGCAACTCAAACTCAACTATTCCGTCAGTACAACAAACAAGAAAGTGTACACGGAAGACGAAGACCGGTTTCTGCTGGTGTGGATGGACAAGCTCGGCATCGACAGGGAGGGGCTGTACGAGATCATCCGCGAGGAAATTCGTGAGAGTCCACTGTTCCGCTTCGACTGGTTCTTCCTCAGTCGCACGCCGATTGAGCTCTCACGTAGAGGCACTACTCTACTGACAACGGTGCAACGTGAATTTGAGCCTGGTACCGGCGGTGACGGTCGTGTCATGAATGGGAAGAAGCGACCTGTAGATGAGAATGAAGACTCCATCGACGAAGATGAGGAGCCAGTCCAGAAGAAGGGCAAAGGTGTCAAAGTGAGCAAAAGTATCCCTAAGATGCACGGCTGCGTAAGTGCTAACCCCTCAAACAGAACAAGACGCTTGCCGGAATAAAGAATGAAAATCGGTCTCGGGCTAGCAGCGTGACCTCTAACGGCTCCATCAAAGGCCGCGGAAGCGCAAAGAAGGGGCGAGCGAAGTAAATACAATGACGACACGTGGATCAGAGAAGCATCTGTTTTGCTGTGGTTCATGGCGTTTGATTTTGTTTCGGCTGCACGCGAGGTCTCCAGCAAGGCGTACAAGCGCAAAGACTGGTGGAAGCACCAGTAGGATAGACTCTGAAGGCTGATACAAATTAGCTCTCACAGCACAGCTGCATAGACGGAAATTCCAGAATGTTGTGCGACCAACCAATATACCGGCACAACCTGTTTGGCTTCTCAATACTAAACACTTTCTACCATGCAAGCACGACATACTGTATTCCATTTTGCGTCTGCCAGCAATGTAATAATGCAAGCATGACCACTACATAGACCAGAACTTTTTTTTTGAATTGCCACGCCACTCTTCGTTCCTGTCTTGTGCAGTCCGAGTGGTCAAGTGGGTAAAATCGCAATCGCATGGTTGGAGCGATGTCAATGCTGCAGCAAACCTTGACGCCACAGAAGCATGAACGCACCATCATACCCATTGCAATCGTCAATCAAGAATGATGAGAATATGAGGGCTGCCCGGTGGAGTAAGCATTGGCGTCCTTCATTACCGATGGGGACCTAATCGCAATTTGACCCGACTTCCGAAAGTAGAGATCAAAATCCGCTTCATGACGCCGGCTTTCATGTCACGAAGCAGATGCAGTGGATATGTTCGTCGATACCATGGCTTCAAAGGAAATGGTCTACCCAATGTAAGTTGGAAAGTGGTATAAATACAGGGTTATGGCAGCAGACCTTCCCAGAACATCTTCGATTGCAGCACCTTCTTCGCCTCCAAGCAAAATAGACAATTTTCCCCAACCACTTTATCTTCTCCGACCATCCCGCACCTGTCGGTGACCTTGCTTAAGGCGCGTAGTATCATCATGCTGAAGGCACTCTGCAACGGCGGCGATCTGACCTCCGCTGCAATTGAGAAGTGGTTGTATCCATCGTTCAGTGCGCAACATGACGATCGTGCGCGTTCTGCAGAAGGCCGTGCCGGCTTTCTCGCCGGCTGGACTCATGTACTAGCGTCTCTACCTAGTTTCAGCATTGAAATTCAGGACGCGGTGGTAGAGGTCGACGAGACGCCGTTTCCGAACGGTGGTGCTGGCGAAGAATTGGACGTTGGGGGCAAGTGCTGGGTCTACAGTGTGCTCAGATACGACAAGTTCCCTGCAGACAAGGTATCAACAAGCTCACTTCTCCCCTGGGTTGGCTTGAAAGGGAATTAGGGACCATCGTAGCTGATAGGGGCACTGGTCGATACGATAGGGTTCAACAGGGCTGACCAGGCCATCAAGAGCAAAGATGTGTAGAGGCTGCGTGAGTAGTTGTGGGCAACAGGAAACCCTTCGGCCAGAACGGGTTGGAAGCCCATCTCAACCAGATAGTGCATTGGTATTCGTGCGCAAATATCCTTCTGAAGACTGCGCTCTTAGCGCCTTCGATTCGCTTGCACGAGCAGCTTTTGCACATCATCCCTAGCATCGCCAACCTTGCCCGCGACACCGTAGATGCCGCCCTCGAACTCTTTCAACACTGCCGCTAGCTCGCGGATCTGATCTTCAGCACTTCTTGTCCCGCCATTCTTTCCTTGCGTAAACTGCATCCGTCGACCGGCTTGGATTGTGCTGTTCTCAACGTTCTGTAGGTGTCCCTCGATCTCACCAATGTATTTCTCGTATGCTCCCAGAGTTTCAGCCATCTTGCTGGCTTCGGCCGAGAAGTAATCAACAATGTCTTGTGGTTTAGCTTCATCCGCATTTGCGGTGTCTTTGAGCTCCCTCCTGGGCGTATTGCTGTACCAAGTGTTAGGATTGCGCAGCTGCGAAGGAAGTTTTAGCGTCTCGATAGCTCTGAAGCTGATGCGTGCTGCATCTGCATCCTTCAGGACCAAATCTTTAGCCTGTTTGATGGCGGTCGAGTCGTTCAAGATTCCCAGCTCTGATGTATCCACAAGCCCATTCACAAGTGAGACATCGGCAGGAATGCTCTTGAGATTTTCTTCGTGGCTAGGCATCATGGCATCGCATTGGTCTTTGTAGTGTATTTGTTGTTGAATGAATGCATCAATCTTTTCGATTTGACTTTGTAGATCTTCATGTAGGTCATTGAAACGTGTCGTGCTACGAATGTTGGATGCATCGATGCGTACGCCAGGTACAGTCTGTTGTTGTCGGTTCGTCTGACCCATGGATAGGCTTGGGAGGCTAGAAGCTTGCTGGTGCGGTTGCTGCTGTTGTTGGTTGTTGGTATTATTGCCGGCACCACTTGAATTGTTAGTGACAGGCCTGGAATTCAGGGTGGGGAACGAACAGTAGGGATAGAGAGGGCTTGTTGGTGGAAGCTGGTTGCCCAAATAAGGTACTGCCGCCTAGCTGGGGTGTTGTTGCTGGCTTTGCGCCAAATAGCGATGACTGCTGTTGGGGTTGCGGAGGTTGAGCAGAGCCAAAGAGACCGCTGCCAGCTTGTTGATTCTGCTGGGGCTGTGTTGAACCAAAGAGGCCTCCGCTCTGCTGTGGTTGAGGAGAGCCGCCAAACAATCCGCCCCCTGTTGATGTGTTCGTGTTTAAGCCAAATAGACCTCCGCTCTGTTGCTGCTGCGGTTGCTGATTTGCGGCGTTGTTGCCAAAGAGGCCCCCACCACTTTGTTGCTGCTGATTATTGGTGTTTGATGCAAACAGTCCGCCGCTCTGCTGGCTTTGCGTTACAGCTTGTCCGAAAGGACTAGGAGTGGCCTGAGGCTGGGCACCGAAAGGCGAAGGCTTCGCTTGCGCTTGAGAATTGGAACCACTGTGAGTTCTCATGTCAGTGAAGTTCAGAGCAACGTTGCAGTGGCCGCATACAAAAGGCTCCCGCTACCGCTCTGTCCAAACAAAGACGACATGGTGCTGCTGGTTGCTGATCTGGGAGGACTTGTCGACTAGAGTGCGAGCGTGATATGCGCGTCCTTGAATACTAGCCAAACCACAGCTGCGATACGTAGACAGTGGAGCGTAAGAGAATGTGGTGGAATGGTAGGTTTCACGGAGGCGCAGTTGTTGCGATTGACGCGGTCAATAGTTCATCGTAGTAGGTGTGTCGCGTCCCGCTCGGAGCTCAAATCCACGTCTGCCAAGGCGCCGCAACAGCTCACCTGTTTACGTTCTCCCCTCGAACTTTTTGCGTTGCGCAGAGCTAGGACCTGAATCTGGAATACCTAAGATGGAGGAAGACGATGATGATATTTATGGTACCGCCGCCACTACAACATCTCAGGCTCAAGGCGACTACGCACAGCACAGACAAGACAAGCCACCAACCATAAAGCAAGAAGCAACCGGTTCCGACGATGGCGAAGAGGAGGGCGAGGAGTCGGAAGACGACAGCGACTCAGTGAGTAGACAGGCCTGGTCTGAGCCTGAGCTATGCTGACTCTGTACGCAGGATATAGACATTATCACAGAGCGAGAGCCTGGCGCCGTCACAAAACCTGACGTGTCGTACGTAGACCCAAGCATTTCCTTGCAGCAGATCCAGTTGACACCGTGTGACAGCCAACCGCCGAGACCCGACTCCCGAATACAGATCAAAGCACCACCAAGCGAGTCACAACAAGAGCAAGGAGATGGAACAGCGGTCACCAGAGGCAAGCAATCACGGCCTGCTGCAGACTCGAAACCCGGCCATGAATACCCAGGAGTACGCGTCTCAAATATGGACATGGACACGAACCCAGTGTACGAGCCCGTTGGCAAGCCCATTACAGAGCTTGAGTTTGATGCAGACTTGGCAGAGCTTGACAAGCCGTGGCGACGGCCTGGCGCGGACCAGACCGACTATTTCAACTACGGATTCGACGAGTTCACGTGGGCAACCTACTGCATGAAGCAGAAGAACATGCGCTCCGCCATAGACGAGCAAAAGGCCGAGTCGAAGCAGTTTGAGATGATGTTTGGCGGAGCGCCAGGCATGGGCATGGCACCTCCAGGCGCGCCGGCTGGCCCAGCGCAAGGAAACAACATGGCCCAGACAGGAGGCATGCCAGAGATGCCACCCGAGATGATGAATGCCATGATGCAGCAGATGATGGCTTCGGGCATGGACCCGAGCCAGATGAGCCCCATGGATTTTGCCAACATGATGCAACAAATGAACGGAGGTATGCCGCAACCCCAAGCATATGGAGGTGGCGGCGGTGGAAGTGGCGGCCAGGGCATGCTGGACCAAGGCCACATGCAACACAACCAGGGCTATGGAGGGCGAGGGCGCGGCCGTCGTGGTGGGCGATGGTAGACTGCGCAAAACACACACACACACTCACGCACACACACACGCACCGGAATGCGGGGTTGTGTAGCTAGATGAGTCTTCAGACAATCAATACAGACTCGAAATAGCATGATTTGTGCCCGCAGGATCAGCCAGCCACCAAAGGTGTGATTGGCCCCCATTCCGATATGGTGATGGAGCGTTTCGCACCGCGACTTGGACTTCCTACCAGAACTGCGATTTGCCTATTTAACGAGTATCAGAATCATATACTTTGACTTCTGGGATTCGTCTTCAGGCTTCGTCTCGTTTGTGCCAAGCATCACGACAAGCCCTGGCTTTGTCGACAGCATGCTCTTTACCACAAACTTAGTCCCTTTGGCCCCACTCCGAATGCAGGGCGTTGCCCCGCGCCGTTTGCGCATCGTGACAAAAATACCCTCTTGACGCGCTTCCTTGGCCTCCAAGACTCCGCCTCGATACAGTCGGCCTGATTTCAGCCACTGCGAGTACAGGCTGACAGCCCCGGGCCCCCTAACTTACATGCGAACTAGCCTGTAGTTTCCTTGTAAGCTCTTTAAGAATGTGCCCACATTTGGGCGACTATATGATGTAGCTCTCCCGCTTTCCCTTCCTACCCTTGTCTCCGTGCCTCTCTTCGTGGCTGTCTTCTTATTGCGGGAAAGGTTCTCATTAAGTCCTACAAGCATCTCTGCCTCTACCACCTCCCCACAGTAGAAATACACCAGGCAACACCCACCCGCCATGCAGATTATCCAGCTTCCCCTTCGCGGAGCACAGTTCCTTTTCTGTCTTCCCGTCCTAGGCATAACAGCTGCACTGGTTAAAGGGCATGGGCCATACGGCTTAGCGGCTATCACAGACTATGTGCTCTTCTGTGCCATTGTAAGTAGCTGGTGGCTGTAGGATTTACACGCGCATTTACTTACAATTCTATTGCTAGTTTGGCATCATCACCTCCATCCTTGGTGTCGTGGCAGCTTTCATCACTTCTCTCCAAGGCCTAGTGATTCTAGCCTTCGACGCCCTTGCCGTCCTCTTCTTCCTGGCCAGCAGCATCGTAAGTTGCTCACTCGCAATCATCACGCTACATTGTGACCAGTAAGCTGATCAGGTGATTCCTAGGCGTTGGCGGTGCAGACCGGTGTTGCTTCCTGCGATCCAGGCCTCGAAGATACTGCAGAAGGGAAAGAAAAAGGACTGCCATACCGCCTTTGGAAGTCGGGGATGATCTCCAATGGTTATTATACTCATGATGGGGGCCGTTATGGAAATGGGCAGTGGATTCCACCATACAGCGACTTTGTCAGCCGCTGTCGGATGTCACAGGCAAACGATGCTTTCCTCTTTTTCGCACTTGCGGTGTTCATGGGAAGCCTCGTCTTCGACATTTTTACGGGCAGGAAGGTGAAGCGCGGCAGTGCTGCATAAGATTATACTATCCATCCTTGCAAACATGACACACGGAGGGCGAGCAGCATCGACTGGCAAGACAGAGGCCTGGTTAGTTGGTGTAGGTACCCCGCAAGAGTACTACGTCTTGAACTCGTGATAACATGTGGATAATCTTGAGTTTATCTTTTGCGTTAAAAGTATGGTGATGATCGCAATAATGAACTGCATAGTGCTGCCATGATATGCATATCCACTCCTGAAAGTTAATAAGACGGGCAGAGGGAGCTTCGTCCATGACGTCGGTGACAACGACCCGAAGTACAGTGTACATCATGCTTTCTAAGCAAACACCCCCAGTACGCAGCACAAACATATAAGCACCGTGATCTTGAATGTGAGAGCTTCGGTAAAGCTTATTGAGGTGACATTCCAAGACAATCAGAAAAAGGGCATTGCAAACCACATTTCCAAGAACTGTCATATTCGTGACCATCCTCCCACCAGGACCAGTCCTCTCAAACATGGCGACAAAGAAACTCCTCGATCCCAAGACATTCCCACGCCCGCCACTCCTCGAGCGCACCTCCAAGCATCTCGTCATCAAGTGGCCCGCCGCGCTCGGCGGCGCCACCATCGCCGACACGACCTCCGCCTACTGGGTCCTCGAAACCTTCCACCCGCCGACCTACTACATCCCGCCCGGCGACGTCGCGCCCGGTGCACTCTCCACGTCCTCGGCACGCCGCACCTTCTGCGAGTGGAAGGGTGATGCAACGTATTTTCGTGTCGCGCGGCCCGACGGCAGCGGCAGCGTCGACGGCCGCGCCTGGACGTATGAGCGACCGAGTGTCGAGCGATTCGCCCCGATTGCTGGATTCGTGTCGTTCTACGCCGGGAACGAGTGGGAGTGCTTTGTGGATGATGAGAAAGTGGAAGCACAGCCAGGTAGCTTCTATGGTGGGTGGATGACGAGTGACATCAAACGCGAGAGTGTCAAGGGTGCACCAGGGACGACGGGATGGTGAACGGCAGAAACATAGTTTGGCGCAATGATGGTGTAGTTTCGAAGAGCTTTGTAACATCATTTATGCCATCAATTAGGGTGCTATCATTCATGATTTGGTGATTATGTGTTTGTACTTCTGGCGTTCTTGGGACATTGCGTATGAGGATTCTGAGCACTGAAAATGAACAAGTTCTATTGGACCGCCGATCTGAACTTGAAATCATCGACAATGTAATTTACTTCACTTCAAGGCAATGTGGAGCGACCAACCTGCATGCAGGTGAATGCAAACGTACTAGGCCCAGACATTACGGGTTAAATGTAGGAGAACAGTAGCATCGTTAGTTCCGTAGCGTTATGAGCTATCATCTGACGTGACACTGTCGTAGTTAGCAAGGTCAGTATTGTCAATAGGATCTGTAAAACTATATGAACAGGTAACAATAAATAGTCGCGCTTCTTCAATGACGTAAGGTGTCAATATCGAGCGAGGGCCAGGTGTTTCTATTGACGAGTTCTGTTTGGGATGACAAATACAAACAACTCGGGTATGCATGTCTGGGCCGCGCGGAACTCGCCAAAATAAGGAGATTTGTTGGCCTGCGGAGGAGCTCCATTTCATGGTATGAAGTACCATTTTCCAGTATACCATTAAAAAAGCGAAGTATTTCGGGCTGTCAGTTGGTGTTGCGATCATCAGAAATAAAGTAGCAGTATTTAACAGCAGGAAAACCCCCCCAAGAATCACTCTAGAAAACTCTGCAGCATTCGTGTGCCGTAATTTGCATAATATCTGTATGCATATTTTTCGATCCTGGGGTGGGGTTTCTTTCTCCTCCTCTCCAGGTTCAAACTTATCGTGAGAGTTTTCAACTAGTCGGTTTCTACTTCACTATTGCTACGATACGCACGTTGTGCCAGGACACGTTGTGTACCTGGCAAAGGATCAAGCTGTAAGCTGTCCCCTCTCGCTTGTGAAGATTTCGGCAAAAGGTACTACAATTTTTCATATGTGGAAACTGTTTACAGTCGTTGATAGCCACATGCCGCCATAATTGTTTGCAGGATAGAACTTCTAGTCTGGCTCTAGATGACAGCACAAGGGTATCAAACGTCGACAGACCCTAATGGCTGAGAAACGAGTGGCTTGAAAGTATTGCGTATGTAATGATACGGGAGGCGAGTCATGGGTCATCGCACGGCCGACGCGTATAAAGCGAGCCGTCACACCCGGATGAACAACCAGAATACAAAAGCAAAACATTGCGCTGCTGAAATTCGGGACGCCAATCGCAATCAATTTGAGCTGCGTCTCGCCAGAACGGCAACTACTGTAACAAAATTGAGGAAACCAGCTGCAATGCGTGGGATACACCGTGATCGCGCCCGAGACATCAACACGGCTTGCGGTGACTACAAAGTACAGGTTGTGGTTGTGATGTACTACACAGCCAATTGGTCCCTCGGGTACTGTAAGTCATTTCGGCTGACGCGTGAGTGCATCCGAAATGCGCGATAATGAATTAGGGGGAGATGGGAAGGCGCCGGAAAAGCGGGCCATGGGATTGCCCTGCAGCCATGTTGGAGCGATTGAGACAATTGCAAATCAGCCGCATCTTAGCCCACGGTCTAGACGTAAAGTCATGTAAGTTGCCTGCCGAGCCCGTCGGTTGAATTTGGATGAATTGACCGCTTTCAGAATGTGGACAGGGCGCGCATAAGCGCAGAGACTAGGGGTAAAGTGTGCCATACGCGGCGAATAAGTGTGCGCAGGTTAAGTCGGGCCAGATGCGGCATACCCATTTACGATAGCAGAACAGACCTAGGAAAGCGGTCATGTCCGAATGTAACGCTGCGACGGAGAGGAGGGCAGAGCTGCGTCAAAGGTCACAGCGTACCTCGGACAAAGCGCCCAACGTGGCTTGCGTGTCGACGACATCTGTGCGAGGTGGGATTAACCCACATTGATGACTAGTGGCGGGTAGACGCATCATGAATCAGTAACGTGACCGTTGGCTTCATGCACAGACCATGCAGGCCTGAGGTCGTTGAGGCCGAATCTGCGGCCACTGGCACCGCCTGGCAGTCAGGCTCAGGCGCACACACACACGCGCACAGCCAGAACGGCCGGCATGCGCGGATGCATCGCTAAACGAGCGTGCGCGGACGGCGGTGGTACAGGCAGACAGCAGCACAGCCAGACCACATTGGAGGCCAAGCGGAGTGCTAGGGAGCAGGAAGCACAGCCAAACCACGTTTGAGGCCAAGTGGAGCTGGCGCAGGCCTGTGACCAGTCATTAAGCGCCAGGAGAAGCCGGTTGCGAGCGCCCAGAGCGAGGCGTGGGCAGCTAACCCCACGTCGGCTCAAGCGCGCGCCGTTCGACGGGCTAATGCACGCTCCGGCCTCTACGTGTGCCCCTAACGCGCATAACAGGCCGCCAACCGTCCGGCCCGCTTGGGACTCTAAGGGCGGCGCGCCCGCCCTGAGGTGCTGCTGATTTCCGACAACTTGGGGCGTTTGCCCCGAGCGGCTGGCGGGTTTTGTGTAGCATGCAGCACGCAAGATTGTGCCCAAAAAGCGGCCCTGCACTGCCTGTCATTGGCCCTTGCACCTCGATATTTCCTCCAATCTCTGCCTGCCGCCCGACCTCCCCCGAGCGGGCCCCTGCCCTTGCGCCTGGATTGATATGGATCAGATCCAAGGATTGTCGGTGGCTGACCAATTGTATGGTGCGCGCGCTTCTTCCGCGGCGTCGTCCTTTGTTTTGCGCTTGGTCGCGCCGCCGTCTGGCGCGACCAAGGCCCGCCGCGACGCCCGAATGGGGTAAATGGAGGTGAGCCAGACCCGGCCCCTCAGGCACTGGGAAAGGGGGGGGAGGGACCGTGCGTGCATGTAGCCAGGGCACTGTCGTGGCGTCTAGACATGCACACAGTCGTTGCGCTAGTCGGTTACCATTTGTGCCACTCGCGAGCCATTGCCTGACTTCTCACGCCCACAGTCCCCCCTCTGCAGCGTCGTACGCGTGCCGTCTCTTCCAGCGTGTGATCGCTGCATTCCGCTCTGCGGAGACCAGGCCCTGTCGTGATACACACGGCGACGCACCGTCGATCCGATCTGCAAGGAGCTGGTCGCATTCGCCAATGATCTGCAGTGGGCATGTCACGCACATGCGGCGACTGAAAAGAAGGCAACTTCGTCAGCAGAATCTTCTCTTGCATGGTGCGCGGCAACTCGGCTGCCTCGTGGCGATCTCCCCGGGGGGCAGTTGCGCCCTGCACGTCGATTTGTCGATCACCTGAGCGCTATGCAATGCGCGATGGTCAAAGTTCAACGTCGTCAGCTCGCACGGAAACGAGTGCGCCGGTCCGCCCGTCGGTCGGTCCATCCGTGAGGGCGCCGCATCTTTACGATTCATGTGCAGCGGTCAGTCCGCGAGCGCAGGTCCCTCTGATCCCTTCGCGCATCTGTGGGACACCACAGCCGCTGATTGGCGTATCAGCATCACCCTGGACCCAGAGGTACCCTCCACGTAAGTGTGTGCTTGCTGATTCCATGTCCTCTCAAATTCAGACGCAGGCTTGCCATCAGGGTCACAGCTGACCGTCACATTCTGAGTCTCACCGTTCTTTCCGCATACACGTGGGCCCTCAACGACTCGACGCTTGTCAAGCAATGTTTATTACCAGCTGGCCTGTGCATCCGGGTCTTGTCCAAAGCCAGCCTAAATGGCTAAATGAACGCCACAAGTTGCCTTTGATCCCGAATGGCTCATACGGAGACGGTCGAGCTGTTCTCGCACAGTGACAAGATGCTATTGCGGAAGTGAATTTTAAGGTTGCTTTTTAAGCCAAGCGATAGCCCAACATTCTCTCAGCCCGTTGTCCCGTCCATAATAATCCGCTGGTATATGCAGTAGCGCTGAGCACAGCCCGGTTTGGCATCAACCGAATCCTGTGGCCACCTCCATAATGGTAACATTTTTCGCCTTAGAGAATACTACCGGAACAGGCATGCGCACGGACAGTTCTTGAAGTGTTCCACCATATTGCTCACAGGTTCTGGCGTTGTAATTATTATCCATTGCGCCATCAGAAGTCCGTATGTATCGCTATCGAAATAAAACCCCATACGCTGAGTGCTCTCGCGCCATTTTTCGAATTTCCCCTCCACATTTGAAGCCTGACTTTTTAATCGACTATCATGTCCTGGCTCATGAGGATCGAGGAGGAATCTAAAAAGATCGCATATGTGATGATACTTTGCTGAACGCTATACAGTCGCCGAAGAACCGCAATCCGTACCGTTCTATGTTGTAACATGACCAGTCTGCCGCGATTTGGGGCTTTCCAGTTCAGGATGTCATTACCGTGAACTTGGGGTGCTTCCAAGTGCAATCCCTTGCCAGGGTCATCTTGGCCTGCCAAAGATGATGCTAGCTGCTGACAGAACGTGCTAGGCGGAGAGCCTCGCTGGGATCGGTCCATTCGTCCTGGGAGACTTCCGTCTTGGGTTGAGAGGCTTTGCTGGACTTACGACGAGTCTTGTTCACACGTGATGCACAAGCCGTCTGGCGGTGCCTTTGTAGAGAGTCTTTGCGCGGAAAGCCCGCGTTGCATGTTGTGCAGCGATATTGCCTCGATTGAAGATGCTTCTGTTCAAGCGTTAGCATAATTTCGCCCAGGTTTGGGCATCGGGCTTGGCCTACACTATCGACGTGACGCTTCAAATCTGTGTTGCGATAGAACTCTTTGTCGCAACCCTGAAACCTACAAGGAAAGGGTCGAGGTCGTTCGTGGTCATGGGTAAGCACATGCTGCTCTTGATTGTACTTTCTGCCAAACGTTTTGAAACAGAGCGTGCATCGAACCAGGGGACCAGACGGACTCCGGCGGCGTCGTTGGCAACGACCACGCTTGTTATCGCCCTCCTCCTCGTTCGTGCTTGACTCGTAATCCTCATCATCCTCGTCACTTTTGATCTTGTCTTCATCCTCATCTTCTCCCTCGAACTCGTTGAAATGCTCCATGCAAACTTCTTCACTGTCTGGGTCTTGCTTGATTCGTAGGGTCTCCTGGCTGGTTTTCTCATCAACGCGATCCGCATCAGTCCTCGGTGTAAAGGCAAAACGTGATCCTTCTGTCTCTTCTGGTCTGGAGAAAGCCCAAGCAATATCGTGAGCGAAAGGCACGCTGTCCTCTCGCGAAGTAGGCTCGGGGGTGCTTAGCATCGCCATCTCATCCATTTCATCGTACGAAGTCGTCACCGATGGAACATAATGTGACGGTGACATGGAACCCTGGGTAGAAGAGTGACCCATGGGCCCGTAAGCATGCAGAGCATGGGGGCTGATGGTTGTGGCAGCCATGTTAGAGTTACAAACTGAAGAGCTATTTGCTGACCAAGAGTCTGGGTCCGTTTCCTCAGTCTTGAAACGTATGGCCAGTCCAGAGTGAGTCAGTGAACGAGGCATGCCATGAGAGCCCAGTACTGCATGAGGATAGGCTCCTGGATACCATTGCAAGTGCATTTCATCCGGCGGTATCGTGTTCCCCGTCAAATGATGAGTTCCCATGAAGGGTGAGTGGGTTGAGTGGCAGGGCTCCGACATGGTATCACTGTGCGCAGGGGAGGCGTAGGTCGGCATGTTTGCGCGTGACCCAGCTGGTTGTGGAGTGCTTGGGCGTTGACGATGATACCCTTGGTGAAGCTGCCAGTTATAGTTGCTGTGACTCATGGTAAGGGCGCTGCAGCAAACAGGCGAAGCTGTAAAGGGAAGGGGGGAAAGGGGGGGGGAGGGTGCTATGTACACTAGAGAGACAAACTTCTCTGCCTGGAGAAGCGCTTAAAGACCGATTGTACTAAGGCGAGACGTGTGATAATCCGGGTCGCGGGAGCATTAGATATAACGAAGCGCGGTAGAAATTGCTGCGGAAGGAGAAACAGGGTATGAGGCGCTGCAGCGAAAATGCGTCAGAAGAAGCTATGGCAGAAAGAATGAGAGGAACGGAGGGCATAAGACGGTCAAGGCAGAATCCGGCCGGCGAAGCTTGGGCAAGTGGAGGGCCGTTGAAGCCTAGTTTCCGCGTGCGGAAGAGCCGATGGGCAACATGCAGCTGGCCAACCACATTGGGGACAGGCTGTAAGAGGAACGGTGGCTCCACACCACTTAGCGCGCTTGAGCAGGAGGAGTCACAGCGCCTGGACCAGGCGTCAAATCATGGGTGCCGAAAATCCGCGCCTCTCACATTGGAAACAGCAGACTGCTGATCATGGAAAGGGAAGGGCGGGCTAGCCGCACCCGCGAACTAGCGCTGGGGCTGAGCTGGCAGCGTTTTTCACGAACACCCTGGCGTACAGTAGCCTGAAGGATGGGCCGAAACCCTGTTGATCGTGCTAGACGCCGTCTGCATGCTACATGCAGGACTAGCACAAGCGATGCGCCGACGATGAAAGCTCCGCGAGGATGCCGTACCATGGAGATGGTAGCGACGCCGCTCGCGCCCGGTCCTCTGCAAACCGAGATGGGGACGGACGACAGGCTGATCAGGCGAACCGCCAGAGGAATGGGGCTCATTACCGGTCCTTCGAACCAGGCAGAGCATCCCGGAAGGAACGTAGCTGGGCCTGCAGGTCGTCGATCTGGGCGCGGAGTCTGGCGACGTGCGCAGGCGTCGAGTCGGAGCCGTCTGACGCCGCGGCGACTATTGGTGGAGCCCGGAGAGGGCGGCCAGCGTGACTGTCCACGGCATGGGCCTCCAATGGCAAGGGCGATTTTACCGCCGTCAGTAACGGGCGTGCAGAAGCTTTCACGCCAGACGAGGGTGTTGGCTCGTGCCCCCCACCCGAGGATGCAAGCGCAGGCCAGGGCAGCGATCGGCCCAATGTCGCGCTAGGGTGCAGCCATGACGTTCCGTTCTCGAACACCCAGATTGCGGCGACCCAAGGGGCGTGCGAGATCTTGAGCACGGGGATGCGCAGGCTGCGGATTGTCGGCGCCGGCAGGCACAGACGCAGCACCCTGAAGGCTAGATTGATAACATTCTGCGAGGGAAGAGTTCCCAGCGTTAGCACACGGCGGCGGGCGTAAGAGACCGGGGGAGGAGAAGGGGGGGAAAGCGGGCGGCAAGGCCGGGCTGTTCCCGCCAAGACGCCATTTCCACGCTGCACCTGCCAGCACTAGTCAAGGCGAGTGTGCCCCAATGCAATGCCAACAGGGGGGGGGGGGAGGGGCGCAACTAGGCAATGCTGTCTGGCATATGCATCGAACAGCCCGGCGACGGCCGCGCTCAATTGTGCCCCCCCGCTAGCTTCCCGGTCGGGCGCTGGAGCGGCGCTGGCAAGGTCGCACTGCCGCCCTCGCATCGCCACGGCCTGCTTTGCGGCCGCTCTCGTGCGACCGTGGAAGCACCGGCAAATTGCAGCGGGCACTGTCGCACAGGGTTTCACTTTTTGAAACTCACCAGTGGAGGCAGGTAGTAGGTCAACCTGTTTGACTTGGACGCCTCGAGGACGAAGACGGAGTACCTGCGTCTGCTCAGCCTTTGCACTGCCCGCTCGCCAGATACATGTGCGACCTACAGGAAGAGGTATTCTTCGCGAGCATGAAGCATCACCTGTGACCCGCCCGATCAGGAGTCAGCGTTTTGCTCCAGAATTTGTCGCAGGCCGGTGCGGCCGCGTTTGCGACTTAGCCTGCGCTGCCTGGGCGCTTCGCTGTTCCGCCTCGTGTGTTGCAAACTCACCTCAGTCAGGCTGTTGCTCAGAAGCGATGTCAGGCCGGTCAATAGGAGTATGTTGGTCATCCAGACGAATATCAGCTTCAACGCGGTATCGTCAGCACGGTTGACTAGTCTGCCTTCCATGACCCGTGAGTTACTTACCATCAGGGGACCCCCTAGTATCGGTGATATCTGCACGAATTCATTAATCGTTGCCACCCTGGCGCATATAAGCAGCCGAAAAGAGGTTAAATGGGGTACGGACCTTGTCTGCAGCATCCTGATCCACCTGTTAGCGCATCCAGCCCGCTATCACATGGACGAGCATCCAGTCACGCATAACTTACAAATCCAAGATAGCTCGATCTGCGCTCGAAGTAATTAGCGAGCCGATGGCCGAAATAACATCGACGGCACGGATATCTTACCCGAAGAAGACTTTGACCTGCAGCACAGGTGGTTAGTAGGTGCCATTCTGATGTAGCTGTAGCGGAACTGACCAACATCCACGACATCTCAGTCGGCGAAAATTGATCACGAGCCAGCAGAGTGAATGTTGTTAAGAAGCCTGACGCGCATATTAGCTTGCCTTCGCTTCACTGCCTCGCGAAGGTCGGTCGAGCTTACCGAGATACAGTATCGCCACCAGGCCTAGGAATTGCGTGGAGTATCTTGTCTGCGCCACATTAGCGAAAAGCGATGATTAAGACAAAGCAACGCCCACCATTTCTTTCAGACATGGCACCTTTTGAACTTTGTTAGCATGGTTCGTCTTCTAAGTAGCCAAGGATCGACTCACAAGGGTACCAAAGAATGGGTGGAGGCTCAGAAGGGAGCAAATTCTTTGCAATGTCAGCTTACCTTTTTCCACCTCTCGCAAGTATGCCATTTTGCTTTGAAGTATTGCAGATACTTACCGTGGTACTAGAAATAACGCTTCCAGCGACAATATATCGAACGAGATATCTGTGATCCTGCGGTCGCTACGCGCAAGTCCTGCAATGCCTTTGGAGAGAATTAGTCATCCAAGCAGCTATCCACGAAAACTGTCACTCACGAAAGCAGAAGAATATGATGCCGATTGTGACGATCCCTAGGTCGAATATTGTCCAGAAGTCAACTGCGTAAAATGTGAACCCGGCATCAACGTATTGGCCAAGCTCGTCGTACGCAAAGGCAACGATCCAGATCAAGAGCAGAATCTCCGTAGGTGTCAGTTTACTTGGATTTCGCTGCACAATCACAGCGTAGTATAGTGCCAGGAAAGTAGCGAAAAAGAGCACTTCCCAGATCTTGATGTACCTGGGCACGCGGAGCCGGCAGAATGGATCGGCTCGTCTGAACATGGAGTATGAGCACGTCGCCAATATACACTCTGCAAACAGAGGAGCTCTCACCTTCGGTTATAGATCTGTGCTTTCTTTTTGGTATCCACCTTGAGGCTTTCAAAGAAGATAATGTCACCATACCAGATACCGTTAACAACTCGCTGGGCGGCCTTCTGACTAAAGAACTTCTTCGCACCACAAACTGCCCCAATCTCTAGAGCGTTGAGGCCATTGAAACGGCTTGTAAGATCTGCAAAATTGTCTCGCTCGAGCATCTGCGATCTGTCCATGAACCCTACATCGGGGGATTCGGGGCTCGGGTCTGGGTCAGGGCCAAGGAGCTGAACTGGCTCTATAGATTGTACGACAGACACAGGCTCATATCCACGCGTAGAAGAACCTTCAAGGCCTTCTGCATTCGTGGTGTCATCGTCATCCACATAGTCGGGCTGCACGTTGCTCAGGTCAGACAGGAGGAAGTCGATCGATTCGCGTTTCGACAGGTTGCTGACAAATCGCCACGCCACAATTTCACATGCATGAGCTCGAGCAAGGTTGACATGGCGATCATCGTCGGCATCAAGGTTCGCGTAATGGCCAGAGAGTGCTCTTCATATCTCATTAGTATAGGTTACCTGCCAAAGAATGGTGCACGGACAGTAGGGCCGACACGATCTGAAGATGATGAACTCGATTTACCAACGAGTTAACAACAGGCCGTAGCAGAAACTCGTACTGGTTGGTACGCAGATCTTCAAATGAATATGGCGCAGCAATGATCTCAGTCAGATAGCTGCGCCGTGTTTCGTTAGATTAGGTTACGCAAGTCCTCATGATTTTCAGAAACCATACCGTTCTAGCAAAGACACAACTGACTCAAAGGGCTCATCGTCATAGATCTCAGGCGGCTCAGGGCGCGTTTCGAGCCACCATGAAGGCCCTGGTCCCATGGAGGTCTGTCGGGAGCGCGACCCCATCGCCAGGAGGCCTTGTGGAAGTACCGCGCCGAAATCGATCGAAATGCCAACTCTTCTCCAGTATACAAAGGTCCTGAGCGCGAAGCAGGCTTTGTTTACAAGCAGGGGATTGATGGAGACCAGCTTTGCGGCCCGCAGGCGGCGTAGCAGGAGGTGAGGTCGGTTAGTCGCGCGTCTGACGCGTCAAACGGCCGCTTCGGACACATGCACCACGCTATAACTTCGGACAGCATAAGCTTCGCTTAGCGTCATTGCACATCTGTGGCAAAAACGGAGCCAGCGCGCTTGTGGCACACATCACGTATAATTTGCCGCGACAAATGCGCGGAAGACCGATCCTACCGCCAGTCCTCTGACCAACGTAAGCACAGCCCCCAACTTGCCAAGAACGTATCATCTATTCCTTTACTGGCATTCACATTTGATCAAAGCTATGCTCTGTTAATTCAATATTATCATATGCTTCATTTGGGCGTCACTTCAAGTGATGTGGTCTGCTTTATTAGCCGCGATGGAGGGGCTACTGTAAAGATGTACACAAATATCCTGCTTGCATAAAGCTATGCGCAACGGTACAGTATGCTTTTCTGAGCTGAATGAACCTGAAGCTTGCTTTCTCATACACATCAATACTAGAAGATTTTGCTTAGGACTCTATGTACATCTTCCCCGCCTTTGCCTCGATCTGATTTTGTCCTGACTTCATTTTGTCTGAAAGTATTCTTGGACTGCCGCTGCCGCTGTTCATCGTCTGCCTTCGAGGCATACTCATGACTTTTCTTTGATGAGGATGACTCTCCGTCCTCCGCGATTATAACTTGCTTCTTCTTCTTTGCTTGCATGCCCTCAAGCATTTTTGCTCGTTCCACGTTCGCGACAAATCTCTTGTTCTCTTTGCTTGTCTGCGAGATTTCTGCGCGCAGTCTTGCCGCCCGTTCAGCATTCTCGTTTGCGATCTGTTCGGTCAAATGATGCCACTTGAACCCTCTCAGATATTTGATATTCCAGACGTCATCATGATACCAGCCGCCTTTCTTGCCGCCTATGATTTGCGCGTTCAATGTCTCCGCGACGATCTTGGCGTCTTTTTTACGCTGGAACTCGACCCAGCCATCGGTAAAGGACCGCTTCTTGTTGCCACCTGACTTAACGCGTTTGGTGTGAGAGGTGGGGTCTTCGGGTGTGAGAAATATCCGGCCTATGTCACCGTAGGGCTCTAGCAGATGTTTGACTGTCTGAGGTTTCATGAATGGCGGAACACGAGAGAGGTATATGACGCCCGTCTTGAGTCCTTTCGATTTCGTTGGGGCAGAGAGCTGGCGTAGCTCAGGCTCTGGAGTTCTAATGCGTCGAGGCTCAAATTTTGGTTGGCTCTTTCCATTTTCGCCTTCTTCTACAACCTCCTCATTAGCATCGTTGCGCTTAGTTGTGGTTTTTCTCTGTGCCGCCAGATCTTCTTCATCCTGGCTCGCCAGATCCCCGTCCTCTTCGTCTTCTGGAGTGGATATACGTCTTCTCTTCGCTGATCTCGCCGTCTTGCGCTCTTCTGCCGCTTCTGAGTCATATCCGGACCGATCGTCCTCTTCGCTGTCTGCAGCGTCAAGCCATTCGTTGCGCTTGGAGGCTAGCATTATGGGACGGCTTCGTCGCTGAAGGACACGAATTGTTGCAAATGGTTGCTGAATGGATAAGCTTGTCCTTTGACGAAGCTGCCCAGGTGAGGTCTTCGTCTCAACCATGCGTTCTATGTTGCGCCAAAACATTTTCTAGAAGAGCCGCGCAAGCGCCGCGCGCCAAGCCTCACAGCCGTCCTAAATACAATCAATGATCCTGAGCTTTTGCCAACTGCCTATCAATACATTTCACAATGGCCACTTCGGCGCCGAAATTCTTTCCGAAAGTGGTTAAGGACAAGCTCGTTCGAAGCGCTAAGTCAAAAAATACGCCCCTGTGGCTTCTAGCGGAGAACACGAAGCGCAAGGCGCAATGGAAACGCTGGACTGAAGAAGGAACCTATTTTCCCGTTGGGCAGAAGAAGATCCACCTGTACGTTCATTCGTTGAAGGACTGAGGGTGCCTCAAAGGCTAATTTGCATGCAGACCCTCCTTCACAATCACCTTCAATCGCACACCAAATCTTCCCGCCAAATGGGCTAATTTCACCGTCCCCCTCTCCTTCAACAAACTCGACATCCGCGATTACTTATGGCACCTATACGGCGTCCGCATCCTATCTGTTCGCTCCTACGTGGTTCCATCCGCCATCACCTCAAAACCAAGCCCTCTCCCTGGCAAACGCCGCACATACCGCCCCCTTAACAAGAAGCGTATGACGGTCGAGCTGGCACGACCGTTTGTGTGGCCCGACGTACCCAACAAGAAAGAGCTGGACGAGCACTTCGACAAGCAGCGATATGATACGATGATGCGCACCAGAATGAAGGAGGCGATGGAGGAAGACGTGGGCAGCAGAAAAGCGAGGGAGGAGCTCCGGCTGAAGGCGGAGAGGCTGGTACAGGGCAAGGAGAGCTGGAGCTCGGTTGACGCGAGCTCATTGTCCAAATCAGGTGGCAACACGATGGAATTACCCCTTAGGTGAAAGCACTGTATCATATTTGAGTGGGATGGAGAACAAGCAGGACGCGGCACGGCCGTTCATGAGAGAACAACAAACAAATAGAGAAGGTATAAAGCAACAGCTCAGTTTTGGGTACTCTCAGTGCATACTGTACATATACATCAACATCAAGCTTTCTCGTATCATTTCCATCTCTTGTTTGCGTCGCTGTTGAAATCCTGACCTTGCCTTTCACGGTCAATGCGAGCATCAAATTCTCTTTGTGCTTCTTCTTTGGCCAATTGTCGCTCTTCATCAGACTTGGAGAAACTGAAGCTGTCCCCAACAGCCGTGCTTTGTCTCTGCTGGTTCTGCAGGCCGTCGGCCTGGCTTCCTCTTTTGCCGATCCATGCACTACCAGACCCAGGTCCCTGTGGTCCTTGGTATTGTACGCCATTCCTCGCATTCTGCCGCAGTGTCTCCCATGGATCGCTGGAGCTTGGAGAAGAAGGCGTGCTTCTTTGAGGGCTCGCATCGTCAAAGTCAAATTCGGCACTCTGCGACTGCCTTTGCCTTGTGGGAACCGAATATTGCTGAGAAGATTGCGGTCGCTGTCGCTGATCGGATGGCTCGTGTGGTGTTTGCTGATCAATCGAACTAGCCTCGGTAGCATCCACCACTTGTTCATATCCCTGCGATTGTGTCTGCTCCTGTCTTCCTCGCCCTTGTAATTGGACTCCTTGTTGCGGTCGGTTCATCTGTCCCCTCACCTCTCTACTCGCTTGCTCAGCCCTGTACCGCCGCTCTTCTGGCGTCATGCTCTGCAGTGTCGACATGATGTCTTTCATTCTGTTGTCCGTGCGCTGGCCTGCTATTGCCACAGTGGTCGCGTACGAGTTAAATAGCGCCATACCCACTGCGCCTCCGATCAAGGCAAAAGACATCCTCCTCATAGCATGCCACGCAGCATGCGCCTGGGCGCCCTTCAATGGGCCAAATCTCGAGGGATCAAATTTGCCCTCTTGGTGAGGTTTGTCCGGGTTGTACTCTGGTTGCCAGAAGGGAAAGCGGAATGTCTTTCTGCTATTCTGTGCCCGCCATATGCCGCCAGCAATCCCAACAGGAGCACCATATGATGATATTGCGTTCATCTTCGCGCAGTGGTATGATATGGCGTCAAACTCTGGTTGTGTAAGTGGCCTTCCGGCGATAGCCTTGACGCGCGCACTGTCCAGTACGATAACGTTAAGAAGCCTCTGCGGCGTGAAGCCGAAGAGCGGTCCAAGTAATGGTAGACCTTTGGGTAATTGGCTCATATCAAGACGGTATTCACCCAGCCCAGGGCCGTTGGGCGATGGAGTCGAGGATGGCGATGCATATGGGTCTGCGTCAGAGTATGGAATATCGTCGGTGACAGCGCTGCCGGTTGGTGAGGCTTCGTCAAGAACCATACTGTGTGCTAGCTCTGCGCTGGGCAGTGATAGATTCCGAAGTGTCGTGTAGAGAGCATCGTGAGCTCCAACGAGTAGCTTGCAGCTTGCAGCGGATCCAATGACGACAGTGACAGGCGCCAAGACACTGAAGAGGTCCATGCGCCTTCGAATACTGTTCCAAAGCAATCTACTAACATGGGAAATATTATTTCTAGATATGCTCAGGGAGATGCGGAGTCCTGTGCAGTAAGACACGTGGAGCACATAGGTCATATCTTCATTCTACGCAAATATAGGGATACGTAACGCTTCCAGCCAAGGTCACTTCAGCACAATGATCAACAGTATCAGTATCAAAACCAGGACTGCAATGGTGGTGATACTCCAATTATCCTTGGCTTTCCGGGCGATCCTACCAACGCGGTCGCGCGCTCTATCCAGAGAGCCCTGGTGTCTGGTCACGCCCTCGTCTACATCGTCAATCAAGACATTCTGTTCATCCAGCTCGTTCCCAATGTGAATGCTCAAGTCTCCTATTCTTCTTACACTCCCACTTAGAACATCAAGCTGCTGGTCTTGTTCTGCAATGACCTGCGAATGATAGGCGTGGATCTGCTGATTGTCCAAATTTGAATGGTCGGGAGGGTCGGCCGGATCGTCTGAGTACGAATCGTTCAAGCGTGACGGGTCATCTTGGTAAGGTCTATTGAATAGATTGGCCCTTGCCGCATCATCTGCTTCGCTGTCTGTGTTGTCGTTGAAGCGCACTGACTTTGACGGCCGAGTAGTGGCCGCAGCAAAATCTGATGCTAGGGCCCTGTCGTTAGGGGATTTTGTAATATTTGAATGGGCAGATATGACTCCATCAAATTGATTCTGCAGGTCTGTGTATTGCTGCCGAAGGTTGTCGAGGTCTTCGGGTCCTTGGCCGTCCTCAAGAGCCTGAAGGCTGCTTCGGAAGCTTTCTAGTGATCGCGCTATTTCAGCATTCTGGGTGTCTGTCTCGAGCTTCAAAGAGAGCGCGCGTTCTCGTTCCAAGAGAGAAAGCTTGATGTGATCGGCGAGAAGCGCCAACTGCGAAGCATTTGCCGCCATAGTTGGTCAAGATGCTCCGATATGGTAGGTTGAGGTTGAGGTACGCTAGCTGTGGCAGCTTTACGGTTCAAGGACATAAAGGGTCAAAAGGTGCTCTAATGAGATCTCACACCAGGCTCCTTGGTGCGTGTGACGGTACAGGATAGTGGGAAGCCTTGCGACGACCAGACTGTATACCGGCGCCTGTTGTGACAGTGAGACCGTTCAGGCCACGGAGTAAAGCTCGGAGATAATCCGGGTGATGAAGTTGGTCGTCCCCCACATCGTGTCCAGCGTGTTTATGAAGACTCAGTATTCTGCGTGGCATCTTCGCAACTTCCAGAATGCTTCGTGAGCATACGCGGGTATCTAACAGCATTCACCATGGATCGTGTAGTGTCTAACCAGGGCTCCCTGCATCCCAACCCCGGTGCCGAGCATGTGGATGCAGAAGCGGTACCGTCAATCTCACCAGAAGGCGCAAGCGCGACAGCAACAAGGCGTGCCAATGTACCGTTGGATCTTCGGATTCTGGACTATGTTACTCCTTTTGACAGGAACCTAGTCTGTCCGATATGTCATTGTCCCTTCATTCAGCCCGTTCGGCTGGATTGCGACCACACCTTCTGCCGCGACTGTCTCAGCCGTGCCTTTACAACGCAGACGGCTGACACGAAAAAGTGCCCCTCATGCCGTGCCTCATCAAGCTTTGGTCAGACGCAAACAGTCCCTCGCTTCATCATTCACATGATCGATGAGCTTGTCGTCAAGTGTCCAAAACATGATGTTGGCTGTGCCTCTCAAGTCCGCAGAGGTGACCTTCAGGTCCATGTCGATCTCTACTGCAGCTACAGCGAAGTTCCATGTCCTGCCGTCGACTGCAGTTTGACAATCCCGCGTAAGGATTTGGGCGAGCGATGTCTTCATTCTAAAGTTATCTGCGACAGCTGCGACGTCGAGATGCTGGAGAAAGACGTCAACGAGCACAATCGAAAGCTGTGCACCAAGCAGACTTCAACATGCCCGGACTGCCAGGAAAGCTTCACCAAAAGTGCGCTCAGTGATCACGAACGTCGTTGCCCTCAAACTACGATTCGGTGCCTCGGCTCCAACATTGGCTGCCGGCACAGCACAAAGCGAGTGGATATGGCCCAGCATCAGAACAGCTGCGCATTGGCTTCCTTGTTACCAGCTATGAAGGCCATGAGCGATCGTATGGACCAGCAAGGGGCTGCTCTCGATTTGCTTCAGCGAAAGAACGACATTCTCGAAGGCAGTGTTAGCAACATGCAAAGCTTGCTTGCAAATGCCGCACTACCCCTGGCCGATGCCTCCGCAGCTGCAACTTCGCCTCACTCTACCGAGGCAGCTCCATTTGATTCAGCTACTCACCATCTCCTGTCTCTTCACGAATCTCTGCGGGAAGAGCTGGATCGTGTCGCATCCTCCATCTCTGAAGTTGATGCTAGGGCAAGCATGATGATCATCAACGAGAATCTTCGCCTCAAGGAAGATCTCGCTCATACCAATGCTGTCATTGGATCCATGCGCATGCAACTGCAGTGGTTAACAAGCGCTCGTCTCCAAACACAGCCCAAACCCGCTCCCGGCGCAGTCACCTCGGGTGCCGGTCCGAGTGTTAGATCAGGGCCTTCTTCTCCTCCTCCTGGTGCGAGCCAACCACCCATCCGAAGGCTCAGTGACTCCGAGCGGACAAAGCTTTGACCTCTCTTGGACTCTTTCATGTCACATCGTGATCCACCTTTGGTATATCAGATTCTGGTGAAAACTGCGAGGGGATGAATGTGTGCGCATACTGAATCTTCCAATCAACATACTTTTCAACCCCGGGTAAACACCAGTCGAGGGTTGGAAATGCAATGACAATCCCATCCTCACCTCTGGGCGCCAAAACTGGCAACGTCCAGCAGGTTTTCTTCGTGGCCACGTTGGACAGGAAGCTGTTGAAATCACGGAGGCTCTGCTTTGAGTTCTTCCTCAACTCCTTTCTGAAGAAGCCTAACCCAGCTTCGCACAGCAGTCTGACTTCAAACTCAGTTGTCCCAACTTCTTTGGAACTGGAGACTCTATCGCTCAGGTCGGCTCGCACTTCTGCCATGCCATAACCATGAGGACCCCATGATTCTGGATTTACTTTCAGCTTGATCCAAAATCTTCCATCAAAGAGTTGCCATTGCTCCGAGTTCTCTTGTGACCACTTGCAGAGTTGCAAACTTTTACCAGCTGGTGGCCGCTGCCTACTCAGTTCCAGCGTCCAGCCTACTGTTCGACGCGTGCAAGTCCATTGTATCTCGCCAGACGCAAATGTGATGTGAGTATGTTCGAAGTTACTTGGCTGCATTGTTTTGGCGATCCTCTGCGCAATTTCTTTCTTTCTCTTAGCCCCGAGGATGCATTGCGGTTGGACCATACGAGCCAAGTACCCGATCAGCGCAAAGCTTGTCGTTGGCATCTGATTTATCATGGCTATCACATCATCACTTGTAGTAACTTGATCGGCTACGTCTCTGCGTTCATTGCTTGCACCTCGCCGTTGAGGTAGATCTACCCTGAGAACTCCAGTCCTTGTATCAAGCAGGCCAGACATACGTTTGATACAAGCAATCGCATATCTTTCAGCTTCGTGCTCCTGTTGGGTCCGCCGGTCCACTAGTTGGAGGAGTGCAGGCTTCTGAAGAACTTTTGGCACGACATGATGTTGGAAAAGGTAACGGATGGCATTTCTGCTGGTCAGGGTTGGGTCTTGGTTTGTCGGATCTTCCACCCAAGAAATTTTGGATTGCAGACATGTCGTCCTCAGGCGATCTTTGCCAAACCTCTGCAAAGGTTTATGGATTTGGATACCTCTGTCAGCCATCCGAGGATAGGAGATTACGGAAGTACACATTGGTGCGTTCCGAACAGGCTGGCACAGTGGTGAATTCGAAAGCAGGTTATCAACGTTGGGTATTCCCTGGCACTCCGCTATATGTGCCGCATGGTGCAAAGTAGGTGGCGCACGGCCATTGACTATTCGGAAGAGAGCTGTTTCAGCGAGATCATCTGCGTGGTGACCGAGTATGAGTCTTCTGATGCCATTACTGGCACACGCACGGCCCAACGCTTGGAAGCGTAGTTCACGGGCTTTACTCTCGAAGTTGGTCAGCTTAAGCGGCTGCTTCAAGTGGTCAGGCCAGGTTAAGCTCAGTCGTTGTGACTTTAGTCCTTGTAGCATGTTAGCACAACAAATCTACGCAAAGTGCGCTCCGCGTCGTACCCAGCTGCTCGAGCATTTCAATAACTTGAAAGCTTTCCTCCGTACTTTCTGTTCGGGCACAGTGATCGACAACAAATGCCGTAAAATCACAACGGGTCGGGTCATGGTCCTGCATCCGTTTGCAGAGATACGCCAATGCCATGGAATCCACGCCGCCACTCACTGCTACTCCTGTTATGGTCGTCAGTCGATGTTGTCTTCACAGAAAGACCTGTTGCATCAGCACTCACCCCACTTCACATGCCTGGGAATGGGGGCAGTCGCGTCTCGGAAAGGTTGCCACAAAGCCGCGGAGAACTCGCTCACTGAAATGGGCCGAACAGTGAGAGACTTCGCTAGTTTATTGACCGACATGGCAATTGAACGGATTTCAGTCGACAACAGTTGATTGTTATCGACGCCCTTTTCAGACTCAAGGAGACCTTGGGGGACGGGGTGTCATCTTCTTTGAAGATCTTCTATGACTTTGAATTCATCGCATTGTTTCTTTTCGAGTGGGGGTGACACCTTGTCCTGCCGTGTTTTGTACATGTATGATTTTGTGATTGAGCTTTTACTACTCTCGTTGGAAGCATGGTCATATAACGGTGCGGGTTTGGAAAGTCCAGATAGCCACTCAATGCACGGGAAGCTACCCTTGTAATTATGCCGAATTGTGGAACGTCATTTGACGGCTCATCATGGAAAAGTTTCAAGCTCTCGCCTGACCTTAGCACTCCACGCGATCTGTAAACAGTATTGGTCCGTCACTGAAAGGGGTTCAATTGAGCTCATTGGAGCTTCATCTCCCTCCTATCGGCAGCCAATCACCCTGTGCATGGCTGAAAATAACCCCGCCCATGTCAATGGCTCTGCTTTCATGCGCTCACTCATTGTACGTATAATCAGCTCTAGGGTGCCTCATTTATTGTTCCGCACCATTCTTTACTTTGAACCATTACAGCTTCGATTGCCTCTTCACATCTCACCTCCCAAACAATGCACAGATCACGCAAGCTGACCTCCTCAAACCACAGGCTGGCGGCATAGCAGGTACAACGGTCGACCTCTCCCTGTACCCCATCGACACCCTCAAGACACGACTACAGTCTGCCTCTGGATTCACCGCTTCAGGCGGCTTCCGCGGCGTTTACGCAGGAGTTGGCTCCGCGGTCGTTGGCTCCGCACCCGGCGCCGCCCTCTTCTTCGTAACCTACGAGCATACCAAGACTCTCCTGCGCGATGGGCCCGCGGTCCCGCCAGCTGCAGTCCACATGCTGGCAGCAAGCCTGGGAGAGATCGCAGCGTGCGCGGTACGCGTCCCGACCGAGGTAGTGAAGCAGCGGGCACAGGCGGCACAGCACCACAGCTCACGGGAGGCGCTGCGCGGAATATTGGATGTACGGCGGACGGTGCGCGGGTGGGGCGGCGTGTGGGCAGAGCTGTACCGCGGATGGGGCATCACAGTGCTGCGCGAGGTGCCCTTCACGGTGGTGCAGTTTCCGCTGTGGGAGGGTTTAAAGGCGTGGGCGGTGAGGCGGCGGACTGGAGGCGCGAAGGGCGAGGCGACAGCGGGGGAGAGCGCTATGTTTGGCGCGGCAAGCGGCATGGTTGCTGCAGGATTGACGACTCCTCTGGACGTGTTGAAGACACGGATGATGCTCGCAAAGGAGAAGGTTGGGTTGGCGGTGCTGGCAAGGAAAATCTGGAGAGAGGAGGGATCGAGAGCATTCCTGGCGGGCATTGGGCCTCGGTGTGGATGGATCAGCGCTGGTGGAGCTGTCTTCTTGGGAGCATATCAGTGGGCAAGCAATGCACTTGAAGGTGTTGTTTGAATATATGCACAAGGCGAAGAGCACAACCTGAACAACCAAGGCCATGGGATTGTTGCCGACGGGTGAGCTTGACGACTCATGGGCTTCATTGGGCGGAAGCTGTTGCCGGCGCATTAGAGGTCGCTCCCACATCCACAGGCGTTGACTCTCTAAGCCGTCGAGGCAAGGCACGCTTCCCGTTGCCCCTGTACTGGAGCACTACGTCACCGCCACCGCGCCAGATATGTGTGCGGATAGTCGCCAGGGTCATCTTTGGCGGTACGGGTTGACCCTGGCACTGGAGCTCGAGATATTCATCGGGTCGCAGATCTATTGATTCGGCTGCTGTAGCTTCTGGCTCTAGTCGTTCCCCTATGTAGCCGAGGATTTTTCGTGCTCTCAGCATACGATTAGCGTTGAGGCGCTCAGCCCTAGAGATGATATGTTAGTAGGTAGAGGTAGAACAAAATAAGGTTTCATACCCAGAATCGGCGGTGACGAATGGTAAGGAAGGATCAGCCGGCTCAAGCGTGAATGTAACCTTGAAAATTTCTTTCTGTGGTATGCGGTTCTAAAGCATTTAGCAAGAATATCACGATACTTGAGCTTACTTGACAAACCTGCAAAAGTGTTTCCGCAAGCCATGATGGTGCGACATGCTCTACTAGATCGACTTGATCTTTCAAAGAGCTGAGTTCACCCTCAAAGAGGTCAGCGACACCTCCTGAATCAGGCCGATCTTCTTGAATTAGCACAGTAGTAGTTGGAGGTGGTCTTAAAATAGGTGTGTCTGTAGGTAGTGAGGGGGCCAGAAGAGACATTATGGAACCATCCTCATTTGCCGCTTGGGTGGTGTATTCCGCCCGGATGCGACTTAAAGTGCCTCGGAACGAATCATCAAACACCTTTTCATCGGCTTGTGATGACTTGGAATCCGAGTCATCACTCTTTTCTTCGGTGATTGCTGCCGGTTTCAGAGTCTCTGGAGCCGGTGTAGACTTTCCCATCTTCTTGGGGGTGAAAGATGCGCGCAGGCGCTTGCTGAACGAAGTGCTGTTGTCTTTGACATCAGAAGGTGAAGTTGGGGCCTCGGGCTCCTTGCCTTCTGAGGACTCAGAGCCCTCTTCTGCCTCTTCGACGGCAGGTATCCTAGAAGAAAAGTAGTCCCTTGGCTTTTCGGAGGATGTAGGCCTCGATAAATCATGAGAACCAGTGTCAGATGGGGACGGTATTGGTTTGGCAGAAAGAACCGGACTGGCCGTCAGAGCCATTCCCGGCGTGGCTGCGCCGATCGATAGTCCTGGCGTAAGCAATGCCCGTCCTTTCATGCCAACAGCGCGAGGGGTGGTGGCCGATGTAGGTGCCGATGACTGCCAACCATTCATGTTGGCTGCTGGGATCGATATGAAAGCTGGCTTGCCGTTGGTTTGAACAGGAAGAGTGGGGATTGCGGATATCAAGTCCTTCCGATACTTCTCATCTCGTCTCAGCTCTTCGTCAATGATATCTGCAAAAAGGTAGCGAAGGACCCATTTGCCCAGATTAATGCGCTGGTCTTCCTTGAACTCGACATTCGCGGCCTCTTCCAGCTCGTCAGCATATAGTTCGGCGTCGAAACAATGATTCTCCTCCAAGACACAAGTCAGAGTACCCGTTCGCGTGTCAACAGTGCACCAGTTTGCCACAGTCTCTGTGGTGTTAACTTGAGGAACGACATCATCAATGTCACATTTGCCAAAGGAACGGATGGGAGCACATCGAAGCAGATCCCACATCATGACTTCTCCCACGCTGTCTAGAGTCAGGACTCGCCGCCGGTCGTTAAGCATGACGTGTTTGATGAGGCCGTTGCGGCCCTCGATGGTTTCCTCTGGGCGATCTCGGAGAGGGTTGAAAGTACCCAAGTCAGAATCGCCATTTGGGGCAGAAGGTTTGCGAGGGCTGGTAGTGGTGAACACAGACGTGCGATCACGGTCAATGAAGGAACTGGGTGGAAACGACGCAGTGTTGGAGATGCGTAAAACGCAGTTCAGCGGGACACGTTCTCCAGAGACGGAGGATTGGGAGACGTATGTGGCAGTAGCCTGCGAGGAGATCGAGAAGCGAGTTTTGGAAGGAGCACCGAATTTGTAGGATCTCATGGTGTCCGGGATCTGGACGCCGGGGGCCAAATCGTGGTCGGCCCACCGATTTACACTCGAACTTGCGGTCGCGGTCCATATGTGACCGCCGGCGGCGAGAACTTTGTTGATGCCTTCTTGTTCCTGGAACATGGCCACTGAGAGACCATTGTCGAGATCAAAGGCGCCGCGAGTATCGGTCTTGGCAACGAAGCCGGAACGGTCGCCAGAGTAAAAAGTGGCCAGGTGCGGGTGAGTGGAGAACAGGGTCCAAATGCTATCGGTGTGCATGGACATGGTGTATATGCATCTACCCATGGCCATAGACCAAACCTTGATGGTCTGGTCGGAGGATGCAGACAGAATAGTGTCGCCATCCTCGCTGATAAGAACGTCTCGAATATTATCCGTGTGGCCTACGAGGTGAGTGATACGCTTCGCAGAACGAGGATCCCACACCTTGACGACATTCTCGGGGCCGCCGCTAACAAGCATGCTATCCGTGGCCGCGAGTGCATAGACAGAGCCCTTCTCCTTGGCATCATCGTCGGGAACCTGAATCTGGAGCCGCTGGCCAGCACCGTTCAAGTCCCACACGCTAATCTTGCGATCGAGACCAGCGGCAGCAATCCAGGGAGATGCACCGCTGGGCGATGCCAGGCACTTGACGTAGTCGCTGTGCAGTCCAACAGTCTGCGGGGGTCTGATGTCGCTGGCGTGCGGACGCCAGACCTTGACAGAGACATCTGAAGACGCAGAGACTAGGGCATCGCCGTTCTGCACCAGAGCCAGGTCATTGATCCAGTGCGTGTGGGCCTGAACATGCTGACGATGGATCGTCTGTGAAATGGTCGACGGCGATGATTTGAAATTAGTAGCCGTTTCTGTGCCTGCTTGGAGGTCCCACGCGCATATCACACCATCCCTGCCGCCAGTGTAGCTGGTAGGCACAATTAGCAAGATGATGGCAGGAACGTGAGCAACTGAGGGAGCTCCTACAGAATTGACCTATCCTGATCGACGGCCAAGCCGTTGACACCAAGGCGGTGGCCGGACGTGGCGCCGGCGAGCGGCAGGACTGAGGAAGGTCAGTCTTGAATGCGGAGTGCTGAAAGAGAAACAAATAGCATACCATAGCTAATCCTCTGCCTAGTCTTGCGGGCCATGCAAACTGCCCGTCACCTGTGAATCGTGGGGACGGAGTGTGGGGGGAGGGCACAGCGCTTCCAGGCAACGCTGGAAGCCGTCACATACACACCACCCTGACAAATAGGAAGTTACTCTGCGGAGGCCTGCAGACTAGCAAGTGCTCTCCAGAGCACGTCCGACAGCGGGCATCTTCGACACAAATCTATGGACTGGGTGCTTGAAGTGTGGAAGGCCACTGCCAGCCGTCTGCCAAGGGGGTGTCCGGTTGGCGCGAGCGGCCTCGGTCTGGGACAGCGACACCCGCCGAAACGCGTCTCCGGGCGACATTAATGTCATTGCACGTTCAGGGAGTTGTCGCCTGCACACATTCTCCAACGCCAAACCACTCCTCACGCCACCCTCGCTACCACCGCAGCATCGCCTGCCTCGTCTGTCGCCGTCCGCGAGGCCCAGTGCGCAATGACTGCCGGCGACAACCACATCTCCGTCGCCTCTCCCACCTCCCGCCATGGCTGAGTTGGAGACCGAAGGGGCCCCCAGGCTCAACGGCTTCAGCGCCCCACAGTCGAATGCCGCGGAACTGGATCCTGCACAGCTTGTCGAGTATCTGTCAAGGCTGTTGTCGGTCACTCTCGGCGCGTCCGAGCAGGACCTGAATGCCCCAGGTAGCCTGCTCTCCCCCGCAGCCCGCAGCGAGACCATTTCCAGATGCTTCCGCTTCCTGAACGAGTCGCAGGAGGCCCTCTACGCCCAGAAGCAGCTGCAGGCCGACAAAGCCAACGGCACCGCCGATGCCGAGCCCCCCTCTCGCCATTACACATACACCCTCACACCTGACTTAGCCTTCGACTCAGCTGCCACCGTGGCTGCCGTCGCCATACTCAAGAGGCCTGTGCCTCTGGACTTCTCCATTCCCCTCGACGAGCAGCTGCAGATCCTCAACCTCCCGAATCTCAACTCCCTCGATCATGCCACCACCTCACGATTTGAGCTCATCCATTCGGTCGTGCGTTCCGCCCTCGGCCCTTATTTCGATGCCTTCTCAAAAGCACGCGCCGGTCTGCCCTCGGCTCGTGCCAACATTGATGGCGAACAGCGCTCTGGCATCCCTGGGGCGAAGAAGAAGCTGGCAGAGCTTGAGCTGAGCCTCTTGCAGCTCCAGCAGAATGCTGAGATTCCGCAACTTTCTCTCCCTCTCCATCCCGTCATCCAGTACGCTCTCGAACAGGCCAATGCACGCGGCATCTCTCCCACAATCGATCTCATCCCTGCCCAGCAGCTACAAGATAGCACCTTCCACAACAGCCTCCAGTCGGTCGTGAACGGTTGGACAAGATCAATACAAACCATCACCAAAACGAGCCGTGATGTCACTAGCGGCACCGCTTCCCAAGAGATTGCCTTCTGGCTTGACATGGAAAAGGCTTTGGAAGACATCGAGGAGCAGCTCAAGCGGGACGGCGTTGTCCTCACCATCAACGTACTGAAGAATGCAAAGCGTTTCGGCGCGACCACAAGCTTCGAGGCCGATACTGGACTGAAAGAGAGCACCGACATGGTCCAGCAGTACAACCAACTGATGCGCGACTTCCCCCTAAACGAGCTGCTGTCCGCTCCCTCGCTAGAGAAGATTCAAGAAGCGACAGACACCATCTTCCTTCACCTAAACAAGAGACTCAAATTGTGCAAATATCCCATTCCTCGTGCGCTGCCTCTAGTTGAGGCCATATCGTTGGATCTGGACCATAGGATACACGCACTACTGCAAGGCCGAACCCTAATGCAAATGTCCTACTCAGAATTCCAGGACATCATAGCCAAGACTGATGCCATCTGGCTGAGCTGGGACACAAATGTGAAGGAGTTTATCAATGTTGCACGAGAGCAGACGCGGAAGCGCAATGACCGTTTCATACCTATGAAGATCGGCGCTCACCACGCCCAAACGCAGGACCGCCTCAAATACGTCGCAAACTTCAGGCATAACCACGAACAGCTCCAACTGACAATCCGCAATGTCCTCAGTCCCGAAAACTCAAACTCACTGGAGGATGGTGATGCCGCAAAGACTGGATTCTTCGAAGAGATGGGTGACGTTGACGCCATTGAAGAGGTTTCTGAGGCTTACGCCGCCCTCAAGAACGTGGATGTTCTTGACATCACTCCAGAAGGCACAGACAATTGGGATCGTGCTGAGACCATATACAATGAGCGCACCTCAAGAGTGGAGAATTCCATCATTGCTCGCTTGAGAGATCGCTTGGCCACGGCGTCGACCGCCAATGAGATGTTTCGGGTCTTCTCGAAATTTAACGCTCTATTCGTCCGACCGAAGATCCGAGGTGCCATCTCAGAATATCAGACTCAGCTCATCGACAATGTGAAGAACGACATTGTCGCTCTCCAGGAGCGCTTCAAGCAATTGTATGGCCACTCACAAGCGCACGCCATGGCACAACTCCACGACCTTCCCCCAGTATCTGGATCTATCATCTGGGCGCGTCAAATTGAACGACAGCTTGATGCATACATGAAAAAGGTCGAAGACGTTTTGGGCTCTCAATGGCATCAGCATGCCGAGGGCCAGAAGCTCAGGACAGAGAGCTTCAATTTTCGAAAGAAGCTGGACACGAGAGTCGTCTTCCAGGAATGGCTTCAGGAGACCACTCGCCGCAATGTGGCCATCAAAGGACGTCTCTTCGACATGACCCGCAATCGAGCGGCAGGTAACGCCCTCGAACTGAGCGTCAATTTTGATCGTCATGTCATCACTCTGTTCAAGGAAGTGCGGAATCTTTTGTGGCTTGGATTTGCTATTCCTCACGCCATCAACACCGTTTCCAAGGAGGCACGACGCGTCTACCCATATGCTGTGAGCTTGATGGAAAGCGTGAGAACTTTCGTCCAGGCAGATCAACTCATCAACAGCATCCCTGAAATCGCACTCCTGCTGAGCGGGTACAGGATGGACGTGCAAAGTCAGATCGCCAAGGGCGTTCCATTGAAATGGGCGTCTCTGGCTGGGTCCTACGACCTGCACGTACGGCCTCTGCCAGGCAAAGCTGGAGCAGACCCCTCTGCATTGGCTGCTCGCAGCGACAGCAAGCACGTTCAATTTGTCCGCGACTTTGCAGCCTCGGTGGAAATTCTTCAAAGCAAGACTGCTACACTCACCATTATCAACGAGACCATTCAGCAGTCAGTCGCTCGGCTTCGAACATGCCCGTACAAGGCTGAAGCATTTCAGAAAGAAATAACGGAAATTCAAAGTGCGGTGGATCGGCTCAGTCTGGAGAACTACACCAACCTCCACGCATGGGTTGGGGAAACGAATGCTGCACTTGAAGCAATTCTGTTGCAACGGCTTGAGCAAGCGCTTGCTGTCTGGACTACTTCATTCGACGAAGCAGAGGGCCTTGAGGGACAAAATGACATCTCTGAGCGACCTTTATCAAGAGACGAAGATGGCAGGATATTAGAAGTCACACCACGTTTCGAGACTTTAGTTCACGAGATCACCATGCGCAACTCCGTCATCTACCTAGACCCTCCCTTGGACTTTGCACGAAGCTCTTGGCTTGCACAACTTCAAGACTGGGTTGGCGTGGTGTGCGATCTAAGGAAAATACAGGCATCTCGATACGAAATCAATACCACCTCGCGCTTGCGAGAGGATCAATTCCCTCAATTTACCGATCTCCTCGCGCGATGCTCATCCAAGCTTCTGTCACTCTACAAGCTCGTGGATGCCAAGGTGGACGAGATTGCCGAATATGTTGGAAAGTGGCTTCAGTTCCAGTCGCTGTGGGATCTCCAAACCGACCAAGTCTTTGAAACGCTCGGGGATGACCTTTCCCAATGGCTCCAATTACTGAACGAGATTCGCAAAACAAGATCAACGTTTGACACCTCGGCAGCAAACCGCGACTTCGGTCTCTTGTCTGTGGAATACGAGCAAGTCCAGTCCAGGATCAATCAAAAGTATGATTTTTGGCAAAACGATATCCTGAATAAGTTTGCAACAAAACTCGGGGCTCGCATCAATGAAGTCTTCTCTGAACTGGAGCAGTCTCGCAAAGACCTAGAAGGCTCTTCTCTAGAAGCTTCATCAACGGCGCACGCAGTGGCTTTCATCACAGTGGTGCAGAATGCTAGACGAAAGGTCAATATCTGGGGGCCTGAAGTTGAAACTTTTCGGCAGGGACAGACGACTCTTTCCAGGCAACGCTTTTCATTCCCTTCAGACTGGCTTTATGTCGAACGTGTCGAGCATGAGTGGGCAGCGCTGAATGAGATTTTAGAGCGCAAGTCCAAGGTTGTGACAGATCAAACTGACGCTTTACGGGCGAAGATTCTAGCAGAAGATAAAGTCATTGGACAACGCATCACCGATATCACGACGCAATGGAACGACCAGCGTCCTGTCTCTGGCTCGATACCGGCCGAGGAGGCGTCACGAACTCTGACAGATTTTGAAACACGCCTGACAAAGCTCAACACAGAGTTTGATATGGTCTCCAAGGCCAAAGAAGCGCTCGATCTTCCACCGGCCCCTGAGACGGGCATCCGGGCATTACTGGAAGAGGTCCAAGATTTTAAATCGGTTTGGGCAGGCCTGTCAACTGTGTATGCTGGTCTTAACGATCTGCGCGAAATGCCGTGGACCAGTGTACAACCGAGAAAGCTACGCCAATCTCTTGAAGGCTTGGTCAATATGAGTAAAGAGATGCCTAGTCGCATGCGTCAATATGCGGCTTTCGAGTATCTTCAGTCTTCCATCAAGCAACTGCAAAAAGTCAATCCTCTTCTTACAGAGCTGCGGTCTGATGCTGTCAGAGAGCGCCATTGGGTGCGCTTGTTCAAATCGCTCAAACCCCAGAAGCGTTACTCTGCCGTATCGATGACCCTAGGAGATGTTTGGGACCTTCAACTTGGGCCGAGTGAAGCCGTCATTCGAGATGTTATCACTCAAGCCCAGGGCGAAATGGCTCTAGAGGAGTTTTTGAAGCAAGTGAAGGAAGATTGGAACAATTACATCCTGGACTTGGTCAACTACCAGAGCAAGACGAAGCTTATCCGTGGCTGGGATGACTTGTTTGCCAAATGTGGTGAAAATCTAAATTCACTTCAGGCCATGCACCATTCTCCGTATTACAAGGAGTTTGAAGACGAGGCATCGCAGTGGGAGGACAGACTCAACCGTGTTTATGTTCTTTTTGATGTCTGGATTGATGTGCAGCGTCAATGGATCTACCTAGAAGGCGTCTTCACTGGAAATGCCGAGATCAAGAACCTGCTACCAACAGAGAGCAACAGGTTTCAGAACATCAACTCTGAATTCTTTGCCGTGATGAAGAAGGTTCAGCGAGCACCATATGTGCTCGAAGTGCTTGCCATTGCTGGCGTTCAGAAACAGCTTGAACGGCTTCTGGATCTTCTACAGAAGATACAAAAAGCGCTTGGCGAATATCTCGAGCGAGAACGTACCTCTTTCCCTCGCTTCTACTTTGTCGGTGACGAAGACCTACTTGAGATCATCGGTAATGGCAATGATACTGCCCGTATTGCTCGTCATCTAGGGAAGATGTTTGCTGGTATATCTGGACTCGTCACCGAAGATGGCACCGTCATTACTGGCTTCAGATCAGCTCAAGGAGAAGAAGTCACTCTGCGGCAAGAAGTTTCTCTTGCAAAGACCCCGAGAGTGAACGACTGGCTTGCTGCGCTTGAGAGAAACATGCAATCTACACTGGCCGAGCTACTTGGTGAGGCGGTGGAAACCTTTTCGTCCCTCTGCAGTGGCGCTTCAATCAATGAAGACGCATTCAAAACTTATTTGGAGACCTTCCCCGCTCAAATCATCGTGCTCGCAGGACAAGTTTGGTGGACAAACGCCGTTGAAGCCGAGCTTAGCCAACCGTCGTGCTCTCTCACCTCCTTGCATGAAATGCACGAGGGTTTCCTTCGGCATCTTGCCGCTCTCGTTATCCAAGACCTTGAGGCAATTCAGCGCAAGAAATGTGAGCATATGATCACAGAATTTGTTTACCAGAGAGATGTTATCGAGAAGCTATCCGCAAATAATGTGGCTGATCCATCACATTATCTATGGCTCCTGCACATGCGCTATGTATACAAGCCTGATGGTGAACTTTTAAAAAGGCTCACTATTAGGATGGCCGATGCTGCTCTTCCATATGGATTCGAATATCTTGGAGTGCCGGAGCGGCTAGTTCGAACACCTCTCACGGATCGTTGCTTCCTGACCATGACTCAAGCGCTGAGCCAAAAGTTGGGCGGCTCTCCATATGGTCCTGCAGGGACTGGCAAGACGGAAACTGTAAAAGCGCTGGGTTTACAACTGGGCCGATTCACCCTTGTGTTTTGCTGTGACGACACATTTGACTTCCAAGCTATGGGACGTATTTTCCTCGGTATCTGCCAAGTTGGAGCTTGGGGTTGCTTTGACGAGTTCAATCGTCTGGAGGAACGAATTCTATCTGCGGTCTCCCAGCAGGTCCAGAATATTCAATTAGGTCTTCGGAAGGCGGTTGAAGGCGGTGCACCTCAGATTGATCTTATTGGACGCCAAGTTCAGCTCCATTCAAACACTGGCATCTTCATCACCATGAATCCTGGTTATGCTGGCAGATCAAACTTGCCCGACAATCTCAAGAAGCTCTTCCGAAGTGTCGCCATGTCCAAGCCCGACAAAGAAAATATTGCCGAGGTCACACTGTATTCGCAAGGCTTCACCAAAGCTCGCGAACTCTCTAAGCAAGTTGTACCATTCTTTGATTCATGTCTCGCTCAAATGTCGAAACAGTCTCACTATGATTTTGGACTGAGAGCGCTAAAAAGTGTACTCGTGAGCTCTGGCGGCCTGAAACGAGCACAACTACTTGCCCAAGGCAATTCCATGGAAGTAGATGACGCTCTAGAGCCTCAGATTATTGTCCAGAGTCTTCGTGAGACTATCGGGCCCAAACTCGTCCGTGAAGACGCTATCGTCATGGAAGATATTGAGGCTGCGGCATTCCCTGGTGTCAAATATATCCCTGCTGCCCTTGACACTTTGAAAGATGCCATCGTCAAAGTTGCCGACGCTCATAATATTGTTGTCAACGACAATTGGATGACAAAAGCCATACAATTGTACCAGATTCAGAGACTACATCATGGACTCATGATGGTAGGAAACTCTGGAGCAGGCAAATCAGCAACCTGGAAGGTCCTTTTGCAAGCTTTGCAAGACACAGAGGGTATTGAAGGGGTGTCATATGTTGTTGATCCCAAAGTGATGTCCAAAGAGGCTCTTTATGGAAGTCTGGATAGCACTACCCGGGAATGGACCGATGGTCTGTTCACTAGCATCCTGCGGAAGATCATCGACAATCTGCGTGGCGAGAGTGCCAAACGGCACTGGATCGTTTTCGACGGTGACGTGGACCCGGAATGGGTCGAAAACCTGAATAGTGTTCTCGACGATAACAAGCTTCTCACGCTTCCCAACGGAGAACGCTTGGTTCTACCACCAAACGTGCGGATTCTTTTCGAAGTTGAGTCTCTCAAATACGCAACTCTTGCAACCGTCAGTCGTTGCGGGATGGTCTGGTTCAATGACGACAATGTTACATCTCACATGATGATTGCAAACTATATCAAGAGACTCAGAACAGTTCCTTTTGAAGACATTGAAGAGGACACTGGGCCAACTATCCAGTCTGTGCCCAAGATCATTGATACTCAAGCTCAAGTCGCCGATGTCCTCGAGTCTCAACTATCCCAAGAAGACTTCGTTCAAGCAGTCTTTGATGCAGCAGCCGGACTATCACACATTATGAGCTTTACAGAAGTGCGGGCGTTGGGAACATTTTTCTCTCTGCTCAATCAGACTTGCCGCCTTGTCCTCGAGTACAACGCTCAACATAGTGACTTTCCTCTTCAACCAGAACAGGTTGAAACCTTTGTCCTCAGGCGCATGAGCCTTGCGCTGGTCTGGTCCATGGCTGGCGACTCCCCCCTTACTGATCGACAACAGTTTGGGGCAAGAATTTCCAGTCTGACTGCAATCGACCTTCCTAATGCTGGTGGTGAACAATCACTGATTGACTTTACCGTTGATCCTCCGGAGGGAGAGTGGATCGCATGGCAGGACCGTGTGCCTAGCATCGAGGTTAATACTCACTCTGTCACACAGACTGATGTCGTTATTCCAACGCTCGACACTGTACGACACGAAGACGTACTATATCAGTGGCTGGCTGATCACAAACCACTTCTTCTGTGCGGTCCGCCTGGTTCTGGAAAGACCATGACGCTTTTTAGCGCGCTTCGAAAGCTCCCCGACTATGAAGTCGTAGGTCTCAATTTCTCAAGTGCAACTACTCCAGACTTGCTCTTGAAGTCTTTTGAACAACACTGCGAATACAGAAAAACGCCCAACGGCGTGATCTTGAGTCCGACGCAAATTGGCAGATGGCTCGTTATATTTTGTGATGAGATAAATTTACCGGCTGCTGACAAGTATGGAACTCAACGCGTTATCGCATTCCTGAGACAACTCATCGAATGTAACGGTTTCTGGAGAACCTCTGATAAGACTTGGGTGTCATTAGAGCGCATTCAATTCGTTGGAGCTTGTAATCCACCTACAGATGCTGGTCGTGTCGCCCTAGGCCACCGATTTCTCAGACATGCTCCAGTCGTTATGGTTGACTACCCAGGCCAGCAATCATTGATCCAGATCTATGGTACATTCAATGATGCTGTGCTCAAGATTATCTCATCCCTGAGAGGCTTTGCAAGTCCATTGACGCAAGCAATGGTTCAGCTCTACCTTGAATCTCAGCAACGGTTTACCCCCAAGATTCAACCGCACTATGTCTATTCGCCTCGTGAGCTTACTCGATGGGTGAGAGGTATTTATGAAGCGCTGAAACCTCTTGAACATCTTGATCTTGAAGGGCTAGTACGCATCTGGGCCCACGAAGCTCTCAGACTCTTCCAGGATAGGCTGATTGGCGATGATGAACGAAGATGGACCAATGATTCCATTCGCAGAATTGCACTTGAGCATTTCCCGACCATTGATGTGGAGAAAGCATTGGGAGGGCCCATCTTGTTCTCCAACTGGCTTTCAAAGAATTATGTACCAGTGCAGCAGGATGCTCTGCGGGACTATGTGAAGGAGAGACTTCGAACGTTCTGCGAGGAAGAAGTTGATGTCCCCTTGGTTCTGTACGATGATGCTTTGGACCACGTCTTACGTATAGACCGTGTCTTCCGTCAGCCACAGGGACATGTCATCCTCATCGGTGTCAGCGGCAGTGGCAAGACTACTTTGTCAAGGTTCGTGGCCTGGATGAACGGCATGAAAGTGTTCCAGATTAAGGTGCACAGCAAGTATTCGTCTGAAGACTTTGACGAAGATTTGAGAACTGTGCTACGTCGTTGCGGCTGCAAGGGCGAGAAGATTTGCTTCGTCATGGACGAGTCTAATGTTCTGGATTCAGCATTCCTCGAGCGTATGAATACGTTACTGGCCAACGCCGAGGTTCCAGGTCTCTTCGAAGGCGACGAATATGCCGCCTTGATGACTGCGTGTAAAGAAGGCGCTGCGCGCTCAGGTCTCATGCTGGACTCGCAAGACGAATTATACAAGTGGTTCACACAGCAAATTGTCAAGAACCTGCACGTCGTTTTCACCATGAATCCGCCCGAAGATGGTCTTGGTGGCAAAGCTGCCACCAGTCCAGCTTTGTTCAATCGCTGCGTCCTAAATTGGTTTGGAGACTGGTCCGACCAGGCGTTCTTCCAAGTCGGCTCCGCCCTCACCCATCAACTTGATCTTGACCGCTCGAACTACTCAGCACCAGATACTATACCCCTGGCGTACAAAGATCTAAATCTACCGCCCTCTCACCGCGAAGCAGTCGTCAATGCTATGGTCTACATCCACCACTCGCTGCATCAATTCAATACTCGACTTCAAAGACAGCAGAACAAGGTCACGTTTCTCACACCCCGGCACTTCCTTGACTTTGTTGCACAGTACCAAAGATTGTTCAGTGATAAGCGAGAAGATCTCGAAGAGCAGCAACGCCATCTTAACGTGGGCTTAGAGAAATTGAAGGACACTGTTGAGAAAGTCAGAGAATTGAGGAAGAGCTTGGCAAGCAAAAAGAGTCAACTGGAGGTCAAGGACAAAGAGGCGAACGAGAAGCTCCAAAGTATGATCAATGACCAGCAATCGGCGGAGTCGCAGAAGGCAACGTCGCTAGAGGTCCAAGTGCAACTAGAGAAGCAGGAGAAGGAGGTAGCTGAACGCAAAGAGGTCGTACGTCAAGACTTGGCCAATGCTGAGCCTGCTGTTGCAGAGGCTGCGAAAAGCGTGAGCAATATCAAGCGCCAACAACTTACTGAGGTGAGATCAATGGGAAGCCCACCAGCAGGCGTGAAGCTGGCTCTTGAAGCAGTGTGTACACTCCTGGGTCACAAAGCCGCAGACTGGAAGTCAATTCAAGCCATCGTTCGCCGAGATGACTTTATTGCAAGTATCGTCAACTATGACAACGAGAAGCAAATGACTGCAAGCCACCGAACCAAGATGAGAAACGAGTTCCTGTCGAAAGAGGACTTTAGTTTCGAACGAGTGAATCGCGCCAGCAAGGCCTGTGGACCACTCGTGCAGTGGGTTACAGCGCAAGTGCAGTACTCAGAGATACTCGACAGGGTTGGCCCACTCCGCGAGGAAGTCAGCCAGCTTGATGAAAAAGCTTTGGATACTAGGGCTCGGGCTAAAGTCCTCGATGAGAAGATCAAGCAGCTGGAAGACAGCATAGCAGTCTACAAGAATGAGTATGCGGCACTTATTAGCGAAGTCCAGGCAATCAAGAACGAAATGAGCAGGGTCGAACAGAAGGTGCAGCGCAGTCTGCATCTTATTGACAGCCTATCATCTGAACGTAAGCGATGGGAAGAAGGCAGCAAATCGTTCGAAACTCAAATCGACACAATTGTAGGTGATACTCTGGCTGCAGCTGCCTTCCTTGCCTACGGTGGGTTGTACGACCAGCAATATCGCAAGCTCATGCTGGAAGACTGGCTTCATCATCTCCAGTTGTCAGGGATCCCCCTCAAGGCCAACAACCCCATGTCTGAGTACCTTTCTACAGCCGATGAGCGGTTGCAATGGCAGGAAAACTCGTTACCGGTGGATGACCTGTGCACGGAGAACGCTATCATTCTGAAAAACTACAATCGTTATCCTTTGATTATCGATCCATCTGGACGTATAGTTGAGTTCTTGCAGAAAGAAAACCACGAGCGCAAGTTGACGGTCACGAGTTTCCTCGACGATAATTTCACCAAGCAAGTCGAGAGTGCCCTTCGCTTCGGCAATCCAATCTTGATTCAAGATGCTGAGTACATGGATCCTGTCCTAAACCATGTCCTTAACCGTGAATACCAGAAGACTGGTGGTCGCGTTCTCATTCAGCTCGGCAAGCAGGAGATTGACTTTTCTCCAAGTTTCAAGCTCTATCTTCTAACTAGAGATCCATCCGCCACCTTTGCCCCCGACATCTGCAGCAGGACGACCTTTGTCAATTTTACGGTTACCCAGAGCAGTCTACAGACCCAGTCGTTAAACGACGTACTCAAGTCAGAACGGCCAGACGTCGACGAGAGGCGATCGAACTTGATCAAGATGCAAGGCGACTTCCGAATCCATCTCAGAAGGTTGGAGAAGCGTCTTCTGCAAGCGCTCAACGAGTCTCGGGGCAACATTTTGGACGACGACGCTGTGGTAGACACGCTTGAAACTGTCAAGAAAGAAGTTGCTGAGATCACCACGAAGGTTGCCGAAACTGACGGGGTGATGGCGGAGGTCGATGAGATCACCAATGAGTACAAGGTGATAGCTTCATCTTGCTCCGCAATCTTTGCTGTCCTCGAGCAATTGCGTCACATCAATCACTTCTACCAATTCTCGTTGCAATATTTTGTGGACATCTTTGAGAGCGTTCTCAGCTCCGGCAAAGATTCTGTTGGTCGGGGCGACTACAAGTCTCGCGTTGCGAGCATTACCAAGTCACTCTTCGCTACAACATACCGCCGCACATCTATTGGCCTGCTGCAGAAGGACCGACCCACCTTTGCCATCCTGCTCGCACAGGCTGCGCCCTATAAACTGGACAGCGCCCTCTTCGATGCCTTATTGGATGTCGATGTCCCGTTCATTGATGTGTCGTCGAGTGATGTGCCGCGCAAGACGATCATTGCAAACGCGAAGCAACAGCCTTTGCTCCACAACGCCTTGGAGAGTGCCGACGACGTCGCTTGGGACAAATTCCTGGGCGAGGAAGCTGCCGAGAAAAACGTCCCCATGGAGGAATCCGAAAAGGACCTGAACTCGTACCTGCGATCAATACTCCTCACGAAGATGAGCCGTGCGGATCGCCTTGTACCGGCAGCTGAGCGATTCGTGTTACAAGTATTTGGACCTGGCCTCTTTGAAGATGCGGGAGACCTGAATGAGCTCATTGAGCAAATCTCAGCCAAGACGCCGATTGCGCTTGCCTGCAGCCCTGGCTTTGATGCCAGCTTCAAAGTGGACAACGTGGTCAATCGGCGCAAGGTGCGCTGCAACAACATCGCGATGGGCTCCGCAGAGAGCTTGTCAAGTGCAGACAAGGCCATCAGCGAGGCGGCGGCCACGGGATCGTGGGTGTTCATCAAGAATGTGCACCTGGCGCTTACTTGGCTACAGGGCGTGGAGAAGCGCTTGGATTCACTGAAGCCGCACCGCGACTTCCGTCTGTTCCTGTCGATGGAGTGCAACCCGAAGATTCCGGTCAACCTCCTGCGCATCTCTCGCGTGCTCATGGCGGAGCAGCCGGCCGGTATCCGGGCCAACATCAAGGATTCGCTACTGCCATCGGCCTCGAGGGCGACGGCGGCGCCCATTGAACGTGGACGCTGCTACCTGCTCCTGTCGCTCTTGCACGGCATCATCGCGGAACGACTGCGATATGCACCCACGCTGGGATGGAGTGCCAGCTGGGAGTTCAACGACTCGGACTACGACTGCGCAGCACACATTGTCGACACGTGGATCGACTGGGTCGGGCATGGACGATCGAATGTGGCGCCTCAGGCCATCCCGTGGGAGATGATCCGAGCACTGATCGTGGCGTGCTATGGAGGCAAGATTGATTCGGAGAAAGACTACCGCTGGCTGACGCAGCTGGTCGACAGCCTGATGGTGCCGGAGACATTTGATGAAGGCTTCGACGTGAGAAAAGCGGTGGCCATGGAGGACACGGCACCCGTCGAAGGGGCATCCGGATTCATGCTCCCGGCATCGGCCAGCTGGCAGCAAGCTGAGCAGTGGGTGTCTGCGTTGCCTGAGCGCGAGCCGCCGAGCTACCTGGGCCTGCCAGAGAATGCAGAGAAGCTGCTGCTGGTGGAGCACGGCCGAGACATGGTGCGCAGCATGGGCAAGGTGATGGAGATTCTGGACGAGAGCGAGCAGATCATGGCCGAGGCCGAGGACATGGCGCCGGCGGCATGAGAGACTGCGATATTGGGTCTCATTTGTTCTTTTGTGTGTGTGTGTGCGTGTGATATATACAATGCTGTCTGCATGGCGGCGGTCTGGCTCTTGCATGGCGCTGGAGTTTTCTGCCTTGCTTTCCCCTAGTTATCGAGCAGGACCGACGACGATATACCCCTTGTCTCAGCCGGGCGCGCCTTTCAGACTGCGGCCTTGTCTGCCTCTGCGGACCACCTACTACTATAGATTGAAGTTTATACCCGTACCTATAAGCAGCCGCGTGCCGTGGGATTGGTCGCCCGTCCGAGATTAGATCAGACGCCAAGCGGCTGGACCCTGACGGCCGGAAGCCGCAATGGGCGGACGATACGGCAGACTTTCAGTCCGCAGCGGCCGCCGGCTGCCCTTGTCACGAACGTCCTCTGACTTGACGCGCCTGCCAGTGCTTCGTGCGTCTTCTGAACTCCCTGCTGCTCGTCGCCCGTCGTTCATCTGCAGACCCGCTCGATCCCGGTCTGACTGACCGCCGACGCAGCCCCGTCCCCTTCCTTTCCCCCCCCAGACTGGCTCATCCCCTGCCCTCCACACCCACCATGGCGCAGTCGGTGGGAACCTATTCCAATCCGCTGAAGAAGTTCAAGTGCGCTCTGCCCCTGTTATGTGCGAGAGATTGTGCCCGTGCTGACTTGCCTAGACTCGTCTTCCTCGGCGAGCAGAGTGGTATGCATCACCCCTCCATCTGCGATACCTGTCCCCCATCCGTTAGCCCAAGATTTGCTCACACCCGTCGCCACGCCGAACAGTTGGAAAGACGTCTCTCATTACGCGATTCATGTACGACTCGTTCGACAACATGTACCAAGCCACCATTGGCATCGACTTCCTCTCCAAGGTGCGCGCTCAGTGCCCTCTGATGCCCCAGTCGACACTGCTAACACACGCACGCTTCGCAGACCATGTACCTGGAAGATCGCACAGTGCGCTTGCAGCTGTGGGACACGGCTGGCCAAGAGCGCTTCCGCAGCCTGATTCCGTCATACATCCGCGACTCTTCGGTCGCTGTCGTCGTTTACGACATCTCCAGTACGTCGCCACATTCTCCTTCTGCTCCATCGCATCCTTTCCGCTGACGCACCGCTGCAGACGCAAAGTCCTTCGCCCAGACGCGCAAATGGGTCGACGACGTACGGGGCGAGCGCGGCACAGACGTCATCATTGTCCTGGTGGGCAACAAGACCGACTTGAACGACAAGCGGGAAGTCACCACCCAACAGGGCGAGGAGGAGGCCAAGAAGAACGGCCTCATGTTCATCGAGACGAGCGCAAAGGCCGGACACAACGTCAAGGCTTTATTCAGGAGGATTGCACAGGCCTTGCCGGGCATGGAAGGCGAGGGCCAAGCGCAGGCACAGAGCCAGAGTAAGTCAACGCAGGTCGGGGCGTCCGCTCATGCCGCTAACGTGGCCTCCAACAGTGATTGATGTGAATATCAACCCCAGCCAGCCGTCGCAAGAACCCGGTTGCTCATGCTGAAGTGGGAGGTGGAATATGGACAGGGGACTAAAAGCGTAAAAACACATCTTGGAATGAACATTGCAACGTTGGCTTCCGCCGGGCCCAGGCTTGTGCCCGGACCGTAACGTCGACCCTTCAGCCCGGGCAGAGAGGGCCAGGGATTCGAGTACGAGAGCACACGATAGAGGCGGTATGCGTTTCCATGGGCCTATCAAGTTCGTAAGTCTAATTAGCGAAGTAAAGCATTCAGCATTGTCAAATCAGCCACCCGACCCCCCCGGTTGCGCCAAAGCTAGTCTGGTCTATTGCCATGTATCGTCGTAATGTCGTAGTCGCATCATCTGGTCGCATTTCATATTCACCCTCGCCCAGCCTCTTGCCTCTTGCCTCCATGCACACCCTCACCTCTTCCCCCCCGAGTTCCTCCTCTTGCGCCCCGCGCCCCGCTCCCCACGCACCTCCTCCACGACCGCCGCCAGCACGCGCCGCACCCACCGCTCGCGCCGCTCCGCCACCCCGCCATACAGCCCCCCCGGCCGCCCCAGCACGCGCACCATGCCCGCGCCCGCCGCGCTGAACGCATGCCCCGCGCCCACCTCGACCTCGCCGCCCTCGCCGCGCCGCAGCACCGCCGCGCTCGCCGCCCGCAGCAGCCCCCGCCCCACCCCGCGCCCCCGCTGCCCCGGCGCCACCGCCCACGCCCGCACGCTGCCGCGCACGTGGATCGCCCGCGACGTCTGCCGCCGGTGCGCCGCGCGCGACGACCCCTTCTGCGGCGACGCCCCGGCCGCCTGCGTCGCGCGGTGGGAGAGCACCAGGACGCCGATGACGGCTGCTGCTGCTGCTGCTGCTGCTGCTGCTGCGTCGGCGGGCGCGGGGTCGGCGCGGCGCGCGACGAAGACGTCGTCGGCGGGCGCGTAGAAGGGCGTGTCGGCGGGGCAGGCGGCGCGGGCGGCGCGGCGTAGGGGCCAGACGACGGCGAGGGCGGCGACGAGCAGCAGCGCGGCGGCCTGGGCGGCGTAGATGGCTGCGAGGAGGCGCGGGGGCGCGGGGGCGGGCAGGAGGACGCGGGTGGTGAGGGCGAGGAGGGCGAGCAGGGCCAGGTTGAGGGGGTGGGTTGCGAGGGAGCGCAGGGCGAGCAGTGGCTGGTCGCGGGCGAGGGAGTGGACGAGGAGGGTGCGGGCAGCGGCGAGGGCGGCGGCGTCGGCGGGCGAGGGCGAGGTGGTGTTGAGGGCGGTGATGGAGATGTTGGGGGGAAGGAAGTCGTTGGTGGAGGTAGGGGTTGTGGGTGACGGGGCTCGTGAGGTTGAGGTTGAGGTGGGGGTGTCGGCGGCGTCGAAGGTGATTGCGGGGAGGAGGCGGGGAGGTTGCTGCTTTGATGTGTCTGGAGGAGGCGCGGCGGCTACAAGATATGCTCCCGGGCCCGGCGAATGGGGGAGTGTTTCAAAGGAGGTGCGGGGGTGGAGTCTCGGCGTGGACAGAGGGGATGGAATGTGTGGAGCATCGTGCAGACGCAGATTGGTGCGGAGCGAGGAGAAGAAGGCTGCATCTGGTCAGTGTTCCCGCCAATGGTGCATAGGACGAGGCGTGAAGATAGAGAACATACTGGCGGAAGTCTTGAGGCCCGGGACATGGTCGCTCACGTCGTCGACCAGCGAGACGAAATCGGTGTGCAGAGAGGCGGGCTGCTTCAGACCGCCGAGGGGCGGTAGGTTGGGGAACGACATTGGGTATCAATCATGCTTCACGAGCGAGGGCACGCGAGACAGATAAGAGGAAGTGATGTTCCAACAGGGAAGTGCGAGTAGCCAGACTTTACGGAGCAGCAGCGCAATATGAAACAGATTCACAGGATCAGCGACGTGGCAGGGCAATGGATGGGGGGCCAGCGATCACTGATATGACATGACGACGAGTTCAAGGACGCAGACGCGGGGTTGTGTGGTGGGCTGGGACGTGTGGGAGACTGAGCCGTGAAGAGCAAGTATCGACGATAAGCCAAGCCGCGCGTGGGCTATCTCGAAGCCATTGCGCAATGACGGCGACGCATATGGGAAGAAGAGACGAATCACCAGCAAGAAGGAGCCCGGCATGGGGCGCCTTACGCGCGTCTAGACTCGTAGTGCGCACGCCGTCGTCGCACTCCACGACGATCACCAGCCCCCAGTCAAGTCCAGGCGAGTCGTAGGAAGGAATGGGCATTGGCCCCGCAGACGCAATCCTCTGCCTCGTAACGGCGAGACGCCTCAAGGTCGGCGTATCGCTGTCAGAAACTCCCAACGTTGACCATTCATTCTGCAGGATCGCCGGTGGCTGACCTCATACGCGTGATAAGGCTAAGCGTCTGTCAGAATACTTCCTCAAGAGACTCATATGCATGCACGCCTCTCCTCGGATTAAACAATTTCCGCCAGGTACCTTCGTACTTCGTACTTTGTATTTCCGTGACAGCAGATCACTGGTTCAAAATTCCAATACCCACCAATAACGTAGTGAGGTGCCAGTTAGAAAAGAGAAAAAGAAGAGAAAAGGCACTCTCTAGAGTCTACCTAGGCAACTTCCCTTTTCGACATGTCCAGCGCGACGTTCTCAGTCTTCAACCCACTCTGCCCGGGACATGCCAGCATGCTTGAGGAGGACGTTCATCCTTACTCTCCACACAGCTTCGCCGTCTTGTTAGTCAGCGACGCAAGGCTGATGGAAATCGCTAGTGATTATCGTGATACCAGGACGTGTGCGTGCCAATCACGAGCAGCGTCTTGTCATCCCAAAAAGGGGCAGGGGTGGGTACCACGAACGCGCTCAGCCACACATCACCATTTAGCTCAACTCACGGCACACTGAGTAGGACCACGGTCATGGCTTGGAATGATACTCGCCAAAGCGATGAGCTGAGAATGCGTTCCAGTCGTCTATATAACAATCTACATCTGCCCTCGGGTATCCCTCTCGCGCCCCAGTCCATCCTAATATTACGTGTCGCTATATTAAGAAAGCTCGAATCAACGTAGGAACTCTCCGTTGTTACTTCTTCGTCCCTGCGGCCTCCTTGTCCGCCGCTTTCGGCGCTGTGTTTGAGGGCTCGAGAATGTGCGTGTGGCCTTCGGCGGCGATGACTTTGCCGCCCTCAAGTTGCCTGCAGTACGGTCGTGACGCAATCCACGGGTCGGCTTTGATCTCCTCCAACGTCGCTCGCGTCGCGGGGTTGGTGTCCAGCATGCGTCCAATGATGAAGCGGCTCTCGCGCGGCAGCAGGCGAAGCAACCTCCACGGGCCCTTAATCTGACTCGATGGTTGTGCTGGGGCGTCTTTCGCCGAGGACGTTGTGCTTGTTGCCTTGCTGACTTCGCCGGAAGTGGTCTTCTCGGCATGCGAGTGCGAGTGTGCGTGGGAATGTGAGTGTCGGTGCCCATCGCCACCACCATTCTCAACCGACTCAACGTCAACCTTCGCTCCGCCCTCAGCAGGCCGTCGCAGACTGTCTATTGATGGTGTGCCTGGCGATGGTGTCGAGACGAACAGTTTGTACGAGGTGTCTGTCTGGCGCGGCATCTTCCATGGGAAGCGTCGAAGGGTCATACAGCAATAGATGATGGCAAGTGACCAGATATCGACTGCTTGTGCATCGTATTTGCCCTCGTCGTACACCTCGGGCGCCAGATAGGGGTCGGAGCCGACAATGCCTGGCCATACAAGTTAGTCTCACTCCATCACGTCGAAAGACCTGCCGACTTACCACTTGCTCTCACATTTTCCGTTTCAAAGGGATAGCGGAAGACTACGGCGCTGCCAAAATCAATGATCTTCATGATGCCGTGTTGGTTGACCACGACATTGTCCAGCTTCAGATCGCGGTGCGCAAGGCCCATGCTGTGCAGGAACGAGACGCCGGAAATGATTTGCATCTGACAGCAAGTCACCTCTTCTCTCGACATCTTGCCTGTCATGACTATTGCGAACAGATCGTACGGCGCGTACTCCATCACCTCGTACCAATTGCCCTTCTCTTGGATGATGTCCATGGTTTCGATGATGTTGCCGTCGTGCAGGGTGGAGCCTATACAGAACTCGGCCGTGACCTTTTTGTTGTACTCTCTCTCGCTCTCGTGGGCGTGTCGTGGCCGGAACTGCTTGACGGCGAAGGTGACGCCGTCGCTGCTTCGCTTCATCAAACGGACCGAGCCGCCAGCACCGGAGCCCAGGACTTTGCCGAATTTGCCATACTTGCTCTCAATACCGTGGTCGTCGGCAAAGGGCATCGCGGCCTCTTTGCTGGACGCGTGGGTGGGTGGAGTGCTCGTGCCGGACCTGCGGCTGGCAGCCTTGCGGCTCGCACTGTCGCCGCTCTTGGATTGCTTGTCCTTGTGATGCTTGCCGCCAAATTTGAAGAAGCGCTTCAGGTCGTGCATGGAGCCGTGCTTGTCGTGATGGCCGTGTTCGCTGTTGTACCAGCCCGAGAACAGGGAGGATTTGGTCGAATGCACCTCCGACTGGCTCTTCGCATCGGTCAAGCTGCCGCTGGTCTTGGAGGTGGTCATGTAGTTTGATGTCCGCCTCGCCTCCTTTGAAAAGATGGACCGCGGATCAATGCCAATTGAGTTCTGAGCTGCTCTCTTGGCGCGGCCGTAGGGGTCATCGTCCTTGACTTTGGGTGCCATGGGCGCGATGGATGGCGAACCTGGGCCTGACTGAGGGCCTGCCGATGAGCCGGTACGCCCAGAAGGACTCTGGTCTCGTGACGGTGGCTGCGATCGGCCGGAGGGGCCAATTGAAAAGCGAGCAGACTTGCCGGTCGAAGCAGCGGCGGCGGCGGTCTCGGCGGGCCGTTTGGCAGGCGGGGAGGGTTGCCTCGAGCCGGGTGCACTGCCGCTCGCTCTACCACGGTTTGGGGGCGACATTTGGGGGGTGATGACATCTTGAGGTTTGGCGAGGTTGGGGGACGAGCCATGGCCCTTGTTGAGTTTGCCCTCGAGGGAGCGGCTGCCGGCGGGAGTTAGAGGAGGGGTCTGGCCGTGGACGGGCGTCATGGCGGGAGACTGTGTAGGTGATACGCGGGTGGAGTGAGCACGCGAGGCAGAGCGTGAGCTTGCCCCTGGAGACGGAGCCTTTTGGGGGGGTTAATGGAACTCTGTGCGGAGCAGCGTGATGGGAACTCACCCGTGACGTTGGCAAAGAGACCGGCTCAAAAGCAAACTTCTCCATGCGTTCATGCTGTAGTCTTGATTTTTGCATGTTCAACGACAGGTCGCGCAGTTCCTGCTGCACCTCTGGAGGCACATCCTCGCGCTGCCGCGGGCTCTCTGCCGCAGAATCTGCTGGGTGGAAGGGGGCGGGCTGGATGTCTTCGGTGGCGGAACTGAAGCGGACGGCGGCCTTGGGGGCTTCTTCGGAGGCCATGCCGGGCGGAGTCAGGTAGAGAATTGCAGGGACGGGCAGGACTCGGCAATGGCAGCTGCGGCGGGTGGAGTGCGAGGGTGTGCGGTGGGTGTTGGACAAAGCAGGACGCGGTGGCAGAAGAGGGGCAGCAGGGCTGGCGTGTGGAGCTTTCAGTAGTGGCCGCAAGCGGGGGAGGTGGGTGACGAGTCGATCAGGCGGAACCCCTCAAGCGAGATCGGACGAGGATGCGGTCCGTGGCCAGCACTCAGAGCACAGAGCAAAGATGCAGAGGAGACCAGAGCAGGAGGAAGATGGCAGCAGGGTGAGTGCGGCCGTAGAAAGTCTCGACGCAGCGCAGAGTCAGCGCATACGACCGTAAATGGTCCGAGGCGCTCCGACAATTGGGCGGCGCGGGGCAGGGCGCGCGCGCTGTTTTGGCAGCTGCCTGTGAGGATGATCACGCCGGCGGCTCCGCGCAAAAGCCCTGTGGAGAAATGTCAGGCCGGGTAGGGTGCAGATGTTGCGTGCGGGGTCCTCGCTGGTGTCGCTGTCGCCACTGTCGCCGCGTGCCGGAGAATGGTCGGTGTCGATCTGGTGCAAGCAGCAGAAGCAGGACGAGCACCTCGACGGGGAAGCCTGATGCTGATGTGGACGAGGACGACGCAGACCAGGCGTTCAGCCCTGCGCAGCGTGCATGCATGCCGCCCAACTCTGCTGGGGCGGGTGCTGCTCTAGATTTTCGTACAAGCCTGCCCCAGCTGAAGTTGCTGGGGCTGCTAGTCCGCGCGCATGACGGCTGTTCGGCCCTGGTGCCTTGCACGTGCTGAGCCTCCTGTGGGCCACGAGCAGCACATGTGAAACTCGTTGTCCGCACGGACGCTTAACGCTCATTCCTTCTGCATTCCTTTGCATCCAGGCATGTGAAACCCAGAGTCCGAAGAGGGGGTGCGTCGCGCCAACACCGCAGCGTACGTCTGTGCATCTCGGCGCACCAAGCAAGGTGCATCAATGGGATATCATTCAGAGTAAACATTAATTCGGCCTCTCGAGTAACCAACCGCATACCTCTCCCACACACCCACATTCAGTGCAATAAGAAACTCGCTCACTGCAGCGCAACCCAATGTGTGTCCCCACAAGCTGCCTATGCTTCAGGATGTGGCTTGTTCCTAGTACCCGCTGTGAGGCTGCGGGCTGCCGTAGGGCGCCGGTGGCTGCACACTTCCGTACGCAGCTGGAGGCTGTACCTGCTGGTACGAGTTCTGAGGCTGCTGCTGCTGCTGCTGCTGCTGATACGAGTTTGGAGGCTGCTCGAACGCCTGCGTGGCCTCGGGAGCCGGCTTGATCTCGCCGTTGCCGTTACTTGCGTATTGCCCGTTGCTTGCATAGTTCGCATTGCTGCCAGCCAAGGGTATCCCAGTCACCAGGCGGTACTGCACCACAACCAGAACCGCCAGGATAGCCGTGTTCAACAGCGTGATGGTGCAATCCAAGCCCGTGACGGTCGCCAGATAGTCTGCGATCGGCGTGTAGACATCGTACCAGATGGCGTAGCCGGTCTGGGCAGCGCCAATCACGGAGCGAAGGAAGAATAGGAAGCCTAGCACCGCAAACACCACCTTGACCGACATTGAGGAGCGGAGGAGTTTGGTGATAGCCACCGCAAAAAAGACGATTGAAAACACAATCCACAGGATCGAGTACGCGAAGTCAATCTTCAGTGTCGAATAACCCAATTCAGTGTTATAGTCGAGTGAGGATATCACCATGCCGTAGTATGCAGTGTACACTACCCAGCTCACTGTGGTAAGCAATGCCAGGAGGCCAGCAAAGCCGTAAGAGGCCTTCTTGGTGCCAGCAAAAGATTTGTCGGCGCGACCGTCCAGTGAAACCCGAACACCAAGGAGGTAGAAGCCGATGAAGGCCGGGAGCACCTCGGCGATGCGGTAGAATAGAGAGCTGAAAATGTAGATAATATACCAGGCATAAGTGACGACAACAGTGCTCTGAGTGGTGGCAACAATGGCGATGTTGACGATGAGATTCCTGAACGCAAACATGTCAGCAGCTGCACGAAATGAGCTTTTCGGAGAGGACATCATACAGCAACCAGAATGCAACGGCGGTCGGCAGCATCCATGACAGGCCCACCTTGCTTGTTTTCTTCGGTGCACGCCCACTCCATGCACCACACAGAGTAAGCAATGCTAGCGCGACGACTAAGCACAGGGAGTAGATGACAATTGTGGCCAGAGAGTTGGATGACTGAATGGCTGGTCAGTTTCGTTTTGCGTCGCATCTTTTGAGGTTGCTAACCTGGAAATGGGATCCGTCGATGAACAATGGCATGTGGCAGCCCTCGCAGCTGTTGGATCCACTGTCGGAGCTGGAGCTAGAGCTCGAAGAGCCATATCCGCTGGAGCTGGAGCTGGAGCTGGAGCTGGAATCACCAGAACTGCTGGAGCTGCCGTGACCTCCTTTGGGTGCCATGAGGATGCTATTCTCCACGTGGAATGATGAAGCACTTGGTTGATTGCTTTGAATCTTGCACCGGCAGTAACGACTCTTCAGAAGACGGGGGCCAGAATACTGCCGTCTGAGGAGGGTCGCGACACTTAAATAGTCGAGTAACAAGGCAACGCGTGTGGGCGATGCCAGCGCCAAAGGCGCATTTCTAGCATCACAATAGGCTAGAACTCAGCCCCAGAACGCATGGGGCAAGGCCTACCACACGGCGCGGCAGCGGGAGCATTGTATTGCAGGGGGTGAAGTGCCGCTGATCATCGCTTGCATTCGCTTCTTTCTCCCCTTTTTGGCCTAGACTTTCGCGAAATTAGCTTCTCTAAGCCACATGGCACAGCAATAGTCAAATGAGGAAGCGCGCACAAGTAAGCACGGATGCTGCAACTCTCCGCTGCGTGGTTAGTGGCCCAATAATAGTAGTGATGGGCAAGTGTCGCTAGGCGAGACAGCGTGGTTGACTTATTATGCACATTCCATGGTTCTGGCATGCGGTGAGGCACGGAGGATTTCTACACACTTATCGTGAACTGTGCATGTGGTACGCTGCCACAGTGTCCGTGCAGGGTTTACCAGCACGCTCTGCATCGTGCCCTCACTTCGCTCATTGCTCATCAATGAAATGGACAAAAGCAGGGTGAGACGCCCTTGCAGAAGGGTGAGGTTGAAGGAGAATAAGGCACAGGCCTTGTTCACAGATTCGGCGAGTCTCAGACCCAAATGGGGGTAAAATCGATGATCACTTTATCATTGGCCAGCAAAGGGACGTGGAGCCAAGCAGTGTGTCAGCAAATGCGGAGGTGCTGGTGAGGCTTATGAGTGTTCGCACGCAGACGCCTGCGTTTCTCTTTTGAAACAAGGGTTCGGACGCGCTTGAGGCGCAGCACGCCAAGCTTCTCCAGCCACAGATGCGGGCAAGCTCTGCCGCGAGGGCTGAGGCGCCCGCCGAACGTAATAATTAATCCTGTTTGCTATATCCCTCGCCCTCTTAATCTCTACACGCACCGCAATCATGAATTGGCTCAAGAAAACAATGGCCGACGTGGCCGGAACCCAGGAGCCCATCTACGGGCCCTCGGCCATCCAGCCCGTCACTGCCCAGTCGCCCAACCACAGCGTCCTCACCCGCGACGACCTGCGCTGGAAGGGAATGAACTCGACCAATGTCGAGAACCAGGTCTTCTACGTCACCACCGCCTCAGGCCACGTCGTCATGGCCCAGCTCATCTACTCCAATGTCGCCGGCCTGCACACGACGTGCCAGTTCAATTCCAAGATCTTCTACCCCAAGGACGCTGCCGGCAAGCCGACCAAAGAACACCTCTGGTGCTCCACCCCACTCTCCAACTTCCAGTTCGACGACACCAAGCACAGCGTCAAGGCCGACAACTGCTCCATCACCCTCTCCGCCGACGGCAACTCGTACAGCATCAAGTCGACCGTCTCAAAGGACACCGTCGTCGACCTCACCTTCACCCGCGCCGCGCCCGGCTTCGTCGCCGGCGCCGACGGCACCTCACACTTCGGCACCGACCCGCAGAAGCCATGGGGCTCGATGCGCCACGCCATCTGGCCGCGCTGCCACGCCACCGGCACCTTCACGACGCGCACCGACGGCCCGCTCGACGTGCGCGGCACCGGCGTCTTCGTCCACGCCCTGCAGGGCATGAAGCCGCACCACGCCGCCGCACGCTGGAACTTCTGCAACTGGCACGGCCCCACCCACTCGGCTATATTGATGAGCTACACCACCCCGCCCAGCTACGGCAGCACCGTCGTCAGCGTCGGCTGTCTGTGCACCGACGACGCCTTGCTGTGGGCTGGCGCGCAGGGCGCCTCCGTCGAGCACACCGCTATCAAGGGCGATCCGGACGTCTCGTGGCCCGAGCCCGGCGCAGTCAGCTACAAGTGGGCTGGTCAGTCCGCCGCCGGCAAGGAGGTGTCTGCTGAGCTGGCTGGCGACTTGGGCCAGCGCACCGACCGCGTCGACGTCATGGCCGAGGTGCCCAAGTTTGTCAAGCAGATTGTTGCTGGCGCGGCGGGCACCCGGCCTTACATCTACCAGGTTTGTCATTTGCTCTGTGTGAATCTTTGTCTTGGTGCAGCAGCTAACAGATGTGCTTTGCTAGTGGATAACCAAGCTCACCCTCAAGGGCACCGACGGCGAGACCGCTATCAATGAGGAGGGTGACCTTTTCATGGAAGCCACGTTCATCTCCTAGACAGACCCTCTGTTCTGGTCTCTGTGACGAGTAATGCATTTACGCATGGGCCTGCCATGATGGTAATAGATTCGCAGATGCCCCATCCTGATATACATGTTCCATAATGACGACAATTTAATATCTCACCTTGTAATACAGAGTCCTTCTCACGTGACATAGTCGTACACACAACCAACAGATCTATTCCTCAACCTTGACGCCATCCTCCTTTTTCTTTACCACCCTCTTCTGAGGGCGCAGCCACATCTCCATGGTCGGCGGCCAGTACACCCTCCCAAGTGGCCCGCCCATGCCAATCTCGTCCTCGGGCACCCTCTGCTCCTCCTCCGGCTCCTCCTCCTTGACCGCCACCTCATCATCCTCCTCCTCCTCCTCAGCAGCATCCTTGCGCTTCTTCTTCTTCGGCGTCGCCTTCTGCTTCTTCTTCTGCCGACTCGGCATATCCAGCAGCTTATTGTCATCCTTCCGCACATGCGGAATGATATCCGCAAACGAGTCCCACCCCGGCAGCTTAAAGACACGCATCAGCTCCAGCACCGCCTGCTCCTTGTCCTTGGCCTCGATCATGAGATCCATATCCGGCGGACATGGCGGCAGGGTCGCCACGCGCGGGCTGTGCTTGCGGCGCTGGTGGCCCGTGATGGCCGCGGGCGTGGGCTCCGAGTAGTGCATCTTGGGGGTGATGCGCTTGCGGGTCCACGTCTCGACGATCTGCGGGAAGAGGGCGACGATGTCGGCCGTGCCCTCGCGGATCTGCGCGGCGTCGAAGATGATGTTGTGGTGGTGGAAGTCGAGCACGAAGGGGATGTCGAGCTCTTGGCAGACGGGCAGCAGCTCGTGCACGCTCCACGAGACGTCGTCGTTCTCGAGCACGAGGCGGCGCTTGACCGACGCCGGCAGCGCGGCGTAGTTCTTGCGGAAGCGGTCGAGCGTCGCCGCCTTGTCGCCGAAGGCGCCGCCCATGTGTAGGACCATGATGGCGTCGCGGTCTTGCTGTGGCGGGAGCTTGAGCAGCGTGAGCATCTCGTCGTGGTAGGCTAGGTCGCGCACCGATGCCTTGATTACTTCGGGGCGCGGGCTGCCGAGCTGCGTGAACTGACCCGGGTGGGTGGTCAGGCGGTGGCCGAGTTTGCCGGCCACGGCACCCACTTCTGCGAGAGCTTCGGCAGCAAAGGGTGCCAGCTCGTAGCCGTACTCAGCATGCGAGGCAAAAGGGAAGGCCTCGGAGCTGAGGCGGAGAAACTTGATGCCAAAGCGGTCATTCCACCGGATGAGCTTGGCCATGTCACGGACATTTGCGAGCGCAAGCTGCTGCACAAAAGCCATGCCGCGAGCCGGATCTGAGGGTTGTGTGAGGTCAGGTCGATTCTTGGTCGGGTGGTGAGGCTGAGAGGGGTCTTTGAGCGGATGGCGGTGCTCGATGATGGAGGCAATGCGAGTTGTGCGCGAGCAGAAGATGGGAGGGTTCGAGTATCGCAAGTACGTGTTCAGACATGCATACCCTAAACGACCTTTCCATGGGAGTGGCAGGTAGGATGAATTGACTGGCGGCGGCCGCGAGAGGGCCTCGTGAAGCTCTTCAGCATCAGGTGCATCCTCGTTCTCCTCATCGGCGTCGGGATCTTCTCGTTGTGGGTCGTCACTCCTTTTTGCTTTCGGCTTCGAAGTGGCCGCAACGGCGGCAGCCTCCTCTTTCTTTATAGGAGTGGCCTTTTTCTTCGGCGTCGCTGTGGTCTCGGGCTTCTTTTTCGGGGCTCTCTTCTTCTTCTGCGGCGCTTCCTCCAGCTCGGGCACGTCTGAGAGAGGCGTGGACTCGTGACGCTCGTCTTCTTTCTGAGGGGCAAACTCGCTCAGATCGCTGGACTCGCTCGAGTCAGGAGACGCACGCAGGGCTTCGGGGCCATCGACAACCTCATCATTGAGGTCTGGGTTCGTTGTTCCATTGGACTTTGAGGGAGCCTGACGACCCGATCTTCTCCGCTTCAACCCACTTTGTACGGGCAACTCTCTTACTGACAATGCATCCTGCACGGCATTGGCGTTTGCAAGAGCGTTATTGACAGCAGAGGCCGCCGCCGAATGCTTGCGTTTAGGCATGATGTGAGGGCGGTTCGTGGCAACGCAGCCAAGAGCTGTAGGAGGACGAACACAAGAAATCCGACGGACAGTAGTAGACGCAAGCCTAAAGAGCATCAAAAAGTATGAAGAAGCTGTGTGTGCACGCCAGGGGAGCGCGTCGCGCAACAGGGGCAATGTGGAGAGAAAGCCATCATGACGACATGCCAGATCGCGATCTGAGTCCGATGCGCGGCGTCAGGGCGCTGCCGCATGACGTGTGGCGTCGACTTGCTCCTCCACCATTCACCTGCTTCAACCAAGCCATTGGACACTACAGCTCTCCAATTAATCCAAAGACTCGAGGCAAAATGTCCGAAAACCTCATGAAGACCAGCCCTGGCGGCGAGAGCACCCAGTACATCCTCCTCCCTCCCCCAAACGCCGTCCGCAACCCAACCTTCCCCACAAGAGCCGCAACACGCTAACCACGCCCCCTCCACGCGACCAGATACGAAAGCATCCAGACCGTCACAAAACCCACGCCCAAAGACGGCGGCCAGCTAGGAGGTACATCAACCAAGATCCCTTCATCAACTTTCTACCCACTCCTCACCTCTTCCGCCCCGCTCCTCCAGCACCCGTCCGCGTGCTGACTCGCCGACCTCCAGAGCCAGAGACAAAGGACGCCCGCACAGCAACAGTTTCGACCGCCGCCGCCGACGAGCGCTGTCAAAAGACTACTGAGAATGTGCGGTACGGACAGAACATCTCAGAAAGTGGTGTGGGCGGGATGACGACTACTAGTGGTGGCAGTGGGAGCCAAGGCGCTGGATTTGGAGGCACGCAGGACGATGGCGGCGGCGGCGGCGGCGGCGGTGAGAGCGGGGACACGGCGGCGAGTCAGCGGGGCAAGGCTGGCTACGGTGGTGGGCAGGACATGAATAACAACGTTGGGGGATGAAGGGAGCGGCCTGAGGAACATGAGAAGCAACAATGATATGGCAATATATTCAGGGCAATAGATCCCTTACAGAGAGAGACCTTCACGTGGACGTTGACACGAGGGCTGCGTTAGATCCAGCACTCTGACTCTTCCCATCGTGCTCATCTCACATCCTGCTCAGGTCCCAGGTCTTCTTCCTCGCCAGTTTCTTCGGCGTCGGTGCAGACATGTCCACGGCGGAACTGCCCTCCTCTCCATTCACCGCAGCTGGCGACGCTGCAGTCTCGTCATTCGCCTGAGCCCACCTGAACGGCCTAGCCACAGTGTCGGCTCCGAAATTAATCTTGATAGAGACGGGGCGGTCGAAGGCTATGGCAGGGAAGAGCCTGCCTGCGACACCATGCACACCCACGCCCAACATCTCGCCATCTTTCGTCCAGAAGAGCTCCCCATTTTCCTGCGACAGGCCGCAGCCGACCACCGTGCCCGGACCCCAGGTACCCCAATCCAAATCTTGGAGTGGTTTGTCCCACATAATGAGTCTTCCGTCATCGCTGTGGTAGGCCCAGCTCTTGACGCTCAGGTACGGCCAGCCTGGATTCCAGCCGACGCGGTGGCGCGTCTGCGTTGTGAGCCCGACGGACACGCAGAGAGTCTCATCCTCTCGTGACGTCCGACTGTCCTCAACAACCTCGACTTCGTAGTAGTAGTTCTTCAAACCAGCTGGGATCGGGTGGTCTGCCACTAGAGCGCATTCGGGACGATCCGACGTGTCGTGGATGTAGGTGAAGTTCAGCATGGCATCGTCGTCGACCGAGACCATGGCTTGCGTTTTAGGAATGAGCGTCATGCGCGTCGGAGGTTGTCCAGCACTGGAGCTCTGGTCCAGGAGCTCGCTTATTTCCTTATGCCCGTTCTGCTTTGCCGCGAGTAGTGGTGTCCAGCCGTGCGCATCCTTGACGTTCTGCTTAGCATCCAGCCCAAGCAGACGCTGCACAATCTTCAGGCTGCCCTGCGAAGCTGCTGCCACCAGTAGGTTGTTGTCGGCAGCTGCGCCAGCTTCGTCCGCGTCGATCAGCAGCAAGATGCTCCCTTCGTGATCGCTTTCAAACCCCAGCATCCACGTTTCATGTGCGATGCACAAAGCAGTCTTCCCGCCCTTGTCCTTCTTCAATGGGTCGGCGTTGTGCTTCAACAGAATCTCAATCACGTCTGTCCGCCCCTTCCAAGCTGCTATGTGAAGCGGGGTGCGACCACGATGCTCGTCGACACAGTCCAATCTTGCACTCATGCCTTCGACTTCGAACATCTTCTCTACGACTTTGGTGAAGCCGCGGGCTGCAGCTTTCCAGAGCGGCGTCTTTCCGTAGTCCGATGCTCTGTCGACCTCCTCCGCCGGAAGTGACATCAGGTGTGGAAGTAAACCCATGGCAACTTTGTCGTCGAGTAGCAAGCTGCAGGCAAGGTAGAGAGGTGTCATGCCGGCCTTGTTGGCAAGGTGAACCGGCGCGCCGTTCACGACCAGTAGATCAATCATCTCAACATCTTCTTGTATGATTGCCGAGTAGACGGCTAGATCGCCATCGTCATCGACATCATCGAGTGGTGCATTGTGTTCGATCAGTAATTGCACAGCCTTGATGTTCCCGAGCCTCACTGCGCCGACAAGAGGCATCACAGAATCTTTGTTCTCCATGTTGACCAAGGCGCCATTGTCCAGAAAAGCTTCCATCAAGTCCTGATGAATATTTGACCTGCGAAGAACTTGATGCAGTGGAGTGTCGCCGTTTGAATCTTTTTCGTTGATGTCAACACCCTGCTCAATCAGCCACGGTACTAGCTCTGGCCTTGAGCAGTCTATCGCAACATAGTGAAGTGCTGTCTCGCCATCAGGGTTCTTGGGCGTGAAGTCTGTGCCTCGATCTGCAAGTCTTTTCACCAATTCGAGGCTGGGGTCACGAGCCAAAAGTCTGAAGAAAGTTGCTGAAGGCCATGTGGCGCCGATTGGGAGAAAGTTGGGGTGATGGCCCTTGTCCAGGAGAAGTTCCAGAAGTTCCACGTCCGTGTTCATGGTTTCACTGTAGCGAAGGAAGGAAAGCGGTGTTCCACCCACCATGGTGAGATGCATTGCAATCTCGTCCCCTCGGTCTTCGATCACTCGCTCAGCCACCCACCTAAGCCCGAAGCTGGCAGCCACGTGGAGAGGTGTAATTCCGGAACCCCTGAAGAGAAACTCTTCGTTGACGGGTTGGGACAGCCACATTGAATAGAGCCAGGCATCGAATAGTGCTTCGTCGTCAAGGAATTTCTTCAACTCTATCCATAGCTCGGCCCACAACCCTGTACTAGTGTCGGATTTGTTGCGCGCCGCGGCGGTTTCGGCTGCTTTAACATGCCAAACCCAGTAGAGAATCTCGTACCGGGGTGGCTTGTATTGGCTCACAGGTGCTGTTCCGCCCACGTACTTTTGACGCTCATCGTACTCTCTCATCTCAAGATCGTCTTCCGAATCGTAAGCGTCATACTGCATGTCGGGATCCCCTGCTTCAGATGGATTGGCGTTGGTGGAGGTTTCGTGTTCCTCACCTGCCTCTTCGTTTGACTCAGTAGGCATGTCGATGTTAGTGTCGATGTTTGTTTCCGTATCGTCGGGTGCAGCTTGCGTCTCGCTACCAGACTCCGAAGCTTCTGTACTTTCCCCTGTATTGTCCTCATCTTTCTCGCTGGTGTCTGAAGAACTCGCATCAGGGACCAGGTGCTCCGTGTCTTCCGGTGACTCAGATGCATCTTGGTCGTCCTTCTCTTCCGCTGGACTTTCATTTTCTGGCTCTGGGGTGTCGCGCTCAACTATCATATGTAAGTCTTGAAAGGCTCTTGAATTGACATGTCTCAGAAGAGTAATAGCAATTTCAAGGTTGCCTTTCTCCTCATCAACCTGGAAAGTGTAGTCTCGATCGTGAGGTTTCTCACAATGATGACAACGTTGAACTTCGCCTGTCAAATTGGTTGTGGAAAGGTCTTCTATTCCGTTTGTGGGCAGTGGCTCGAAGCTGCCGAGGAAACACTCTCGCACGCTCTGATGCTTTTCTTGCAGAAATTCGTCTTTGGTGATTCGAACAAAGGCGTCGGCGGCTGCTCGGATTTGGCCCCTGTAAAGCTCTGCAACCTTTTTGTTCTCATCGACTTCTTCTTCGTCTTCCTCTCCTTTCTGCTCGTTTCCTGCCGCGGTACCCACAGACTTTGTTTCTTCCTTATCATCATTCTCGTCAACCTCAGAAGGTGCACCGTTGCTCAGGGTTCCATTGACAGCAGCCTCGGAATCCTCACGCGCGGCCATGTCATCAGTCAACTCTTCGTCTGGTGCTTGCTCACTTTCGTTATTGTCTGTACCAGCATGACTTGCGTCATCGCGTACAGAAATGTCTTCAGCATCGTCAAGCTCAATAGCGTCGTCTGGAAGAGCCGTATAGCGCTGTGAGTACGCTTCGAGCACGATTGTTGCCTCTAGCGACCCTTGTCGCAGTAGAGTCCAAGTGATGACCATTTCAGCCAGATCAATGTACATTGGATCCGTCTTTTTGAGCGACTCTTGATATAGGGCATGGACCCCACTGCTAAGACTGTTCAGGGCATTCTCGATGGGCCTTTTGAATGGTTTTTTGAACTGATCAATGGCAAGATTGACGTAGGTGAACTGATTTTTAGCTTTTTCAACAATCTTTTTCTGGACCAGTTTGCGCTCCACTTGTGATAAGTTCCACGCAGACTTAAGCCCACTCTCGGCTCGCAATTCAATGTCTCGTCGATTATGCTTTTCGAGGTCAATCTTTGGGTAGTCTCCCAGACGGTCGGCTATGTCAGATTCCTCCCTGGACGAAACCAAGATTTTTATCTTCACCTTTTGATTCTCCAACCACCGAATAAGAGTGGGGAGGAGTCCTTCATCATTTTTGTCGGTACACTCGTCCAATGCATCAATCACCACAACGACTTGTCTCTTCAGAATGTCGGCTAACGTCGTGAAGGCCGATTCCAAGTCAAAAGAGTTTATGTTTTTCGCCTTGTCGTTTGGTTTCGCGCTCTCAGACTTGGCACTGAAGACCTCATTGCTTGCAGCAAGCCATTCGGGCTTCTCTTTCGTGGCCTCGTACAGGCAGTAAACCAGATCCCGTTTGATGCGCAGAGTGTTGGAGCTTTCATTACTGTCCTTGGTGCAGAAGAAGAATGGCACGATTGGAGATTCCTCGTCTCCACTTGAAGCTGGATGGGCAAGACTGTCAATCAACACGGACATCAACACAGACTTGCCAAGGCCGGGACCACCGTAGAGCCACAGAAGCTGGTTGTCCTCCGTTTTCAACCACTCTTGATATTCTTCAAGCCCAAATATCCACTTGCAAGTATCTTCGGGGTCCCGAAGCTGTAACTTTGTGCGATAGAGGACGGCAGAGTCTTCTTGTGGATCCAGGATCTTCTTGTTATCCTCAAAACGGGCTTTGTCTGCATCATAAGGTGTCCGATGCCTGATGTTGTTGACCTTGTCGAGAATGGCATTCGCTAGCTCGACAGACTGTTTGGATCGCTCAGCCAAAAAGGCCTGGAAGCGACGTGCTTCCTCTCCGGTCTCGGCCTGGGCTCTTTTTATATCTGCAAGGTCGCCACTTTGCGCCGCCTGGTTAAGCTGGATGGTGGATATGCCTTCGTCGGTCTTCTCTTGAAAGGCCGTCATGGCCTCATCTCTCATTAGCTTGTCGCACGCCTTGATAGTGTCGAAAGCGCCTTTGGAAGCTGCAATGGCGGTGGTAAACGGATTTGCTTGACTGATCATTCTATGCAACGCCGAGTGCTTGAGCTGTATCTGAGCGGCGTAGCTGAATGCCAGAATGGCCTCATACGTGTTGGGGATGGTGACCAGCAAGCGTTGAATAATGTCGGACGGCGCGCGAAGGGAGCGGCCATAGATCTTGGCCATGGTTTTGCAAGTGACCAGAATGCCAGAGATGGCCTCGGCGGCCTGTGCCCACATGGCACATTGGCCCGCATCGCCTTGGACAGCGAGGAGCACTATTTTGACGGCAGACCAGGCAAGAGAGACCGTCTCGGCGCCTCCTTTGGTGGCGACATCCCCGATTTGAATGAAGAGGTCAATGTTCGCCAAGGTGTTTTTGACCCAGTCTTTTGTCAGTATAGTGTGCCCCTTGATCTTGAGCTCTTTGCTGCGGGCTTAAAGTTAGTAGCGCGAGACGTTTGTTGCCTGATGGCCTCACTCACGCAGTATATTTCTCGTCTGCTTTCTCTTGCGTCGTCGTGCACACGCTTCGGCAGTCATCGACTGTGGTGGTCGAGTTGATGAAACTCTCGTAAATCTCTCGCTCTTTGGAGCCCTCTTTCGGCTTGCTAGTGTTGGCTTCGAAATTCCTGCGTGCCTGGGCCCACAGTCTATCGTCTCTGCCATCTGCTAGTGCCTTGCCAATCGTGGCGGCGTCCGTGCGCTGTGCGTCGGTCGGGGCCACCATGATTGCCTGCCTCGCCACATATGGGAGGGAGACCGGCCGCAGAGTCTAATATATACATCGCATTTTGATCACGGTCTCGGGCAGGCCTGGGCAGGCGACTTCATGGCTATGGGTCAGCGCTACTGGACTAGCCACGTGCTTGAGCTGCTCCAGCGGCCGTGATTCGACTGTACGGGACGCCGTCGCTTGTGGCTGAAGCGTTCGGCAATGATGAGCTGGCGGCCCGCCGTGTCCTGCCGCTCCAATTCTACATTTGGCCTGGCCGTGGTGGGGGCCAAGTGGTCGACTGAAACACCAGGTTGCAGTCTGGAAGGGTCCAAGGCGCCGTTGGACACTAGAGCAGTGCTGTTGCTGGGGCGGGAGGCAAGAATGGATCCGGAGAAAGGGAAATGAAGCATCGTAGCACACGAAATGCAGCCCCTGCCACGCCACACTTTAGCCACAATATTGTCACCCCGCATATAGAAACGCGTCACATGCATCTGGCAGATTGAAAATGGTAATAACTGTGTTATTGCATCGTAGCATTGGTATCAAAAAATACTACACCATTGGCCGACGCCATTAAGACGGCTTCCCACTCCGTTTACTGCTGCCGTGACTTGGTCTCGCCTGTTGGCAGAGTGGCTCAAAGGCCCAACTTGCCCACCAAGCTGTTCTTCCTGCTGCTGGCAGCCTGCACAACGAGTTCGTCGTCCTGCTGGTTGGCCGCCAAGTTCTTGTCAAAGTGGTACAGCGGCTCAAGCACGAGGCCCTTCTGCCGCAGCACATAAGTCCTGAACCACCACGGCAGCGCCTTGGTGAGCTGATAGCTGGCGTGCGTGCGCGTCGGTACCGCAAACACGTAGTCGAGCTCCTCAAGCGTGCGCTGCTTCGTCTCCGGCACGAGCAAGAAAATCATGCAGAACGCCGTCACGTTGAGGGCGGCGTAGAAGCCGAATGCACCTGTGATGGTAAAGGCTCCCACCATGCGTGGGAACGTGAGCGACAGCACGGCCGCCCAGAAGAGGCAGGTCGCCACGGCCCAGGCCATGCCGACTTCGCGATGCGACAGTGGGAACACTTCGGCCGAGTAGGTAAATGGGACCGGTCCCTCGCCAGGTGAGTAGAACGCGGCGAACAGGAAGATGAAGAAAGCGACGAGACCAAGGTGGGCAGGGCTGCTCTCGGGGATCAAAAAGCACAGACCGGCGGCAAGCAGCGTCCAGGCCATGTTGGGGAAGGTGAACAGGAGAAGAGCACGGCGGCCAAACGTGTCAATGGTCCACACGGCGGGGAAGGCGAAGAGAAAGTTGACCAGACCGAAGCCAAAGGAAGCCCACAGAGCAGAGCCCTCGGATGCATTGGCCTGCACGAAGACGGTGGAGGAGTAAAATGCGATGATGTTGATACCACACATCTGCTGCGCGATCATGACGGTCCAGGAAGCCAGAGTTGCGCGGCGCACGCGAGGAATAGTGAAGAGCTCGAGGAAGCGCATCGCGTAGTTGGTCTCTCCAACAATTGCTGCCTCCTCGATCAGCTGGGCGTGGACGTAGTAGAGGTCGCGTGCCGCCTGCAGAGGCGTGTTGCGCAGGCGAAGGAGCGACTTATACGCGTTGCTGTAGCGGCCCTTCTTCATCAGCCAGCGAGGAGACTCGGGGCAGAAGAAGACGCCGATAAGGAGAGGGATAGCCGGAATAAAGGCAGAACCAATCTGCAGGCGCCAGGCGATAGAGCCAACCTTGTACATGGCAAGATTGGCGCAGAAGCCGAGGAAGATACCAAAAGCGGTCCATAGCTGCCACGACATGACGAGACCACCTCGGATCAAAGCAGGTACATTCTCGGCGGCATAGATGGGGACTGTCGAAGCCTTTGCACCCATGCCCACACCCAGAAGCATACGGCAGATGAAAAGCTCCCACCACTAGAATCATACTGTCAGCTTCGGATTGAATCAATACGGAGAGGGGTGACCGACGGTTTGTGTGCAAGCAGAGCCGATGACAGGAAGGAAGCAGAAGACAGCGGAGAAGAAGATGGTTCCACGGCGACCAAGGACATTGTTGAGAGGGTCAGACAGCCAGCAACCAATGAAGGCAGATGCAATGTAGGGAGCAGCGTTGACGAGGCCGACTAGCCACAGGTTGCGAGCGTAGCCGGGGTTAGGCACTTCGACGTTGTTGATCGTGAGCGTCTTCGCATCGTTGATGCCAAATTCTATGGGGAAAGACAGGTTGGCTCCATTGGAGCCGGTCTGATCCCAACCTTGCACGGCAGCGCCAATGGAGCACAGGATGACGGTGAAGTACATGGATCTGGGCTGGCGCCACTTGTGGACAACCTCATCGCGCAGAGCATTGCGCTCATCATCCGTCAAACCCTCGACGGATTCGAACTTGGCAGGATTCTGAGCGACGAGGGCACCACGCATGAGCAAGTCCCGAATGTCGCCAAGCTGGTTCTGGTCGGCGAATTGGTTGACGTTGGCCAACAGCGTGTCGTGAGGAATGCCAGCCAGCGGGTTCCGAATCCTGTGTTTACCTCGTGAGCCAGTGTGGCATTGGAAAAATAACCGAGCGATGCTCACCTTCCGCTGACATTGGAGTGCAGGTTGACCTCGCCACTGGAGCCTCTCTCCACGGCATCCTCGTGGTAGATGTCCTTCTTCTCGTTCTCCGAGTCGGACATGGTGAGGGGAGGGTGCTGGTGTGCCTCAAAAGCTGGATAGCAGACGGGAATGAGCTTTTTATATGAGCACGCAGCGGTGGACCAAACCTGCGACGAAGCAACGACGCAGAGCCTCTTGGCAGAGTGGGGAGGAGGAATGTGTACACAATGACAAGGCGCAGCTCCATATATGTCTCATAATTCCGGCCGAGGGCCCATGTGTGAGGGGCCAACGGCGGGGGAAATGTGATTGGTCGCCGCAAGGGCACAGGACTCCAGGGTTGCACTTTGGCGCAGAGAGGGCGCCCGGCATTGACCTAGATTGGCTGTGCAGTGCAGCGGCACATGAGTGCGAGCCCCGAAATGTGCTAGATCTGCCAGTTGGCGGATGACTAGTTTAGTGAATCTGGGGCGACACGCGCGATTTCCCCATGAGGTCCACAAGTACAGAAGCCCACCCCATACTAGACCGCAAGGTGGAGAGGCTGCGGCTGCTTTGGAAGGGGATCGATTGCCAACACTGCTCTAATAGTCGCGCATGTCTCGTCGCCTTCTGCGCCGCCCCGCCACGCGCAGTCTTCAGACGTATAAGCCCAAGCATCTTGCGTCGGACATGGCTGACACGAAGATCATCAGCGTTGCCTGCAGGGAAATGAGCCTGACCCTGTGTCCAGGCTCCCCCGCCAAACACGGCTGAGTCGCGGGATCCTGCGCTGCAATTGAAACCCCACGGGGTAAGCCCACCTGCGACAACCCGGCCTTCCAGAGGTATGATGAAGCCTTTCGGATGGAGATCGCCCGCAAAGCAGCCCGCAAGCGTGCTCGCTTGGCCACGCTTGTTTGCCTTGGCTGTCCGCGGCGCCACCAGCAGCTCTTCCGCCTCCACACTCTCTTGGCAATGTGGAGAAGCTGATGCCGAGATTTGTACACCGGAATGCACAGTTGTTCGAGACTCAAGTCAGCCTTGTTCGGCCTCATTAGTTCCGTCCATCAGTAACCCCCTGGCGCGTGACCCGACCCATAATTTCGCGGCTGGTTCTGCATACCCGCGCCCTGCAGCTTGTGGAACAGCATCCCTGTGATGGACGGCACCCATGGTACGAGTGACATGTGACAACGACACAGCAGATTATGGTCCGGCTGAGACAATGTCTCGTGTGCCATATTATTCGAGCGTGCTACGCCGACTGATGACACTGACATTGTGGATCGTGGGCCGCGTACATCTGTCATGACGAAACCCCTCCCCACTCTCACGAGATCTCCTTTGGCGCCTCCTGGATGTCGGTAACGCCATGCCGGGTGCCACCAAACGCCCCCACGATTTCTCCGTCGGCCACTCCGTCCCCTCAGATATGTGGCATGCAGCTCCTTAGCCTGCGCCATACCACGAAAGCGCTTCAATGGAAACTAAGGTAAGTTTTATGCTAAACAAACCTTAGCTCTAGCCAGACCGCGGGCAGTAAATATGCTTCCTTTGCGGATGCATCGAGCACGTGAGTTCATTTCAAGGTATCAGACTAGCAAGGCGACCAAACCATCTCCCGCATGCTCATAAACAGCACAAGTTCCTTACTGTGCATATAGGATAATAACAGAGTAGGATTGCATCGGTTCTGATGCGGCTGCATGTAGGCTATGCATATCATCCCCCAGCTAGGATTCGTCAGGAGACCTTCACCACTTCCATCGAGCACTTGTGCACTTCTCAATCTAAGGCTCTTCGGCGCTTCGACCCTGCGATCTATGTGGCGTGCCCAGGTTTTGAGTTCCTTCGGCCAGCAGCCTGGCCTTGGTCTTCTCGAACTCCTCGTGCTCTTCATGAGCCCTTTGTTCCTGGCTGGGACCCACTGCGCGGGCCGGAGCAGGCTTCGGAGCCGCTGGCGCCGACGAGTGCTGGACATGCGCCATATGTCCCGCATGGCTTTGTCGCAGATGACCCAACCCAATGCTGTGCGGACGACTGGCCGCCTGAGCTGACTTCATCTCATGGAGGAGGCCGGTGTGAGACTTGCTCAGATGCTCGGACTCTGGTAGTCCCTCTTCAAACACTGCATTGTCCAGTTCAAGATATCCGATTGCCCTGTAGTACGTATCCCATGGCGTCAGTGTGCCCAATGCTCGTCTGGCGTGCGAGTCGAGAATGCTCAGGCCGTAGCTATAACTCGCATTGACCCAACCAAAGCTGCATAAGGTCAGTATTCTACTAAAATGTGCATGTGTCACGGTGCTTACCCTTCGCGAGGTACTCCTTTGAAGTCGGCCCCTTGGTTTCCATACTCCGCTGAAACCTTGTGTGGATGTTCTGGGTTCGTCACGTCATACTTCTCCACGACAACTCCATTGAAGTCCACAAAGGCCTTTGTCACCATGTACAGCCATTTGTATGCCAGCCGCTCGGCCTCTTCCATGTAACCATACCGCTGAAAGCCCACCCATGCCAGGATCTGTTGAGGCGCCCAACCGAACGGATAATCCCACTGTCGGTTAGGTCGACTCACACCCACACTACCTCGCGATTTCTCTGTGCCCGATGCGAGTCCGCCGAGCTCTTCGAAGAGTGGTAGTGCCTTGATGACCATTGCCCCTGCCTGTCGAGGCGTGGGAACTCCGGCCCACATGGCCCAAAATGTCGTTGCACTTTCGTAGTTGGTCCGTTCTCTCTTTGCCGTGTTGTAATCGAAATACATGCCTGCGCTGTCACTCCACATATACCGGTCCATACTTAAGCGGCGGATTTTGGCGCGTCGGTCCCACGCCGCAGACGTCTCAATCTGGTCGGTATTCATCCCATCGGCAAGGAACTCTTTGGGAACGACCAAGTGATCTCCAAAGCAATGACGGATGGTTCGAGCGATATCAGTCTCGATCTTGTACAGGCAAGAATTGAGGTCAACTGTCGCCAGATCCGCAGCAATTCGCTCTAGCCTGTAAGATGTATCATGGCCAGACTCTCGGATGGCGCGATCGTGGAGGAAATAGTCATCTAATTCAGGCTCCAGAATCTCTGCTCGGTTGTACATCTGGACAAACTCGTCAAAAGTGACGCCATATTTATTGGCATAAGGCTGTAGGATATGGACAAAGTGAGAAGCTTCTGTTTCGGGTGGTACTCCCACACCTATAGGACGATACCGAGACAAGCCGGTATGCTTGTCGTAGCGAGGGTACCCTATCCAGACACAGTAGTACTCTTTAATAGCAGCCAAGATGCCCTTGCGAAGAAACTCGATAGCTCCTTTTTCATGCTTTATGACATCGTACACACGGAGGGTCATATCAGTTAGAAAAGGTGGTTGCGAGCGACCGAGGTAGTATGAGCGATTCGCATTTAGAATCTTGCCGTAATGCTCAATGCAAAAGCAAAAGTTCTCCACCATCGACTTGCACAGGTCAACTTTGTTGTTGAGTAATAGACCGAGAGAGATCATGTACGAGTCCTATCCGTACAGCTCGTTGAATCGTCCTCCCGGGACAACAAAGGGTTTACCTCTAAGGTCTTTTTCTCCTTTATTGTTGATGAACTCATCCATTGCAATCGCCAGCAAGCCCGGGGCAGTGTTGAGATCACGTATGTAATCTGGCGTGATCTTCTCGTACGGAGGTAGCAGTCGCACATCCAAGCGAATATCGGGGTATTCTCTTGCTATCCTTGTGTAGTATGCAAATTGTTCGGGTGCGCCTGGAGGGACATAGACTCGGGGACGGGGATCGTCTGTCCAGTCCTTGGGATCTTTGGCTACGCTGTCGATGTTTCGGCCATCGATGACCCTGGTAAGGTTTTTCCAGAAGAAATCTCGAATCATGCGGTCAAGGCGGTCTACGGGGTTCTCGCTAAGGCGGGCTTCGTCTAACTCGATGACTTTGCGGCCGGAATCTTGGGCCAGGGTCAGTTCTTGCAGAAGGTTAGACAGCATGTAGGTGCCCCGGATGTCAGTGTGGCGATAGCCTCCGGAGGAAGCAGTGCCGACAGACAAGACCTATGCGTTTTAGATGCATGTCCGGTACAGGCGTGAAGTACGCTTACCTTTGGGCCTTCATCTTCGATAGTGATCTGAACATTGCCATCTGTGTCTTCTGCAGCGAGCAGTCTCTCCAGAGTAGCCTCCACAGGAATCAAAAACTTCCTGGGGTGGATACCGACGGCATCTGCGCTGCCTCTACGGTGTCTGAATTCGTGTAGATCATGATCTGTTGTGCCATCAAGAACGGCAGAGAATGCTCGGTGTCTTGCGTCATTGTGAAGAGCAGTTGATTTGTCCCCATAGTAGATCTCAGCTTTGGAGAAGGGATTGACGCTTTTGGAGGATCTCCGTCGAGTTGAGGCATTCTGTGACGGGATCATGCTATGGTTGCGTGCTTCAAATGGACGGTAGGGATGCTGTGTTGTCATGAAATTGGAAGAGGAAAGACGTCGAGACAGTTGAATAAATGGCGGAATGCGTAGACTGATAGGATAGGGATGAGCGCGTTTCTTAGGATCTCTATAACACAGGCGCCCGAGAATGTTTTATCTACGAAAGTCAAATATACAAGATCACCAAGCAACTGCCGATCATCGCTGTTTCCTGCCTAAGCTCCTTCAGCACCTGCTTCGCAATTACTGCTTACCACAAACTCCACATAGCAATTGCTTTCAGTATTCCAAGAAATCGCAGCTCCCGCAGATTTCTTTCGGTAGACTCTAGCATTTTTGAACTCAAATAAATCCAAAACAGTCCCATCAATGTCTTTGCATGAATACAAGTATGTGCATGCCACTTGCATAAAACAGAATGAACATAGACGACAAGCGCCAAGTACCTCTCATCTTGGCGCAATGCTCGACTCTTCTCTTCTAACCCACGGTACTTGATAGTAATATGCTTTGAAAGCTTCAGAATGGCGTTTTGCCACAATTCAGATCTGCTCGATTACGCGAGAGCTTCCGGCCTGAGCTCAAACTTCCTGCTTTGTACCTCTGACGATATCTACAAGCCTTCACCGATTTCCGAGCACACTCTAGACTTTGATTCACAGATCGATTGCAACCCTCGTTTCACCACGAAAGAGAGGTTTCTCCTTACACTGGGTGATGTCCGCTTCCTAAAATCTCTTGGGAACCCCCACTTCTCAAATAATGAGCTCTTCGACACCCCTGCAGTTTCACACAGATATTTTTGGAAGCTGGAACAACCCTTACTTAGGACTGATCATGATATCGACCTGAGACAATTTATCAAAGACTTACAAAATCAAAATGAAGACGTCAATTTCTCTTCTTTGATGGATGATCTCGACCAGGATTCGTGTTTCCCATTCCATCAACGCAGCATTGAAGGTATAGGGAATACTTTATTGCAGTCAGAGAAGCTTCTAGTGTCTCGAGAAGACCTGGGTTTCCTCCATGCCATCATTAATTCCAGCTGTACTATTGAAGACTTGGAACATGCCTACGCTGAATCAACACAATATAAAAGAAATACGCAGGTGGAAATAATGACACCTCCGCTGTTACCAGTAACTTCTCCGCCTTCTACGAAGTCAGTTTCTTCAATCAACGATCTGCCTTGTCGATCGGCGTGCATAAGTCCTGTCGAGCAGCAACTGCATCAAGCCGAGCTTGAAATATTCGACCTTGACAGACCTACTTCAGGATGGATTTCTAAAGGGGCACTCGAGCTTGACATGGAGGATATTGATGACTTTTCAAACACCGCACCCCAGATCGGCAAGAGACCTGAGAATATTAAGATGGAAGCACCGCTGACGCCTGAAATGGAGCTGTCGGGTAATTCAACCTCATCTGTGTGTGACCCAGATATACTACTTGAGCCCAGCCTTCGCAGATGGAATCGGGGAGATCGCCAGTCGTCAGACTCAGAAGATATTGAATTGGATGAAATATTTCGTACCATTATTGAGCCGGAGGCTTTCAAAACAATTAAAGCAATAGAGGAAGAGCAGCTTCATCATGATGAGAACGATCTACGTCTGCCCATTCCGGTGTTAGACTCTATTGAAGGTTCAGCGTCGAGGAATCTATCAACGACCAAGTGTCTGGAAACAACAGAAATCAAAGAAATAAGGCAGTGGATAGTTCGGATGGAAATGGATCACTGGTCAGGAGCGGACAAGATTGAGCAACAGCTTATTTGGCGCCCATTTCCTTCGCAATTAGCCAAGTTCGCCTTGCATGAATCCGGCGACAAAAGTCCATATCTTGTGGAGGTTGAAAAATCGGGCTACCCCGACAAAGTAATTGAATTTGAGTCTCTCACTTGGAAAGCAGACGGATTTCGCCTTCTTGACCATGCCGAACTTGGGGACAAAGAACTAGCAAGCGCGACGTCCAAGATGTCTGATGACCTGACAGTTCTGCTGAGAAAACGAAAATTCGCATGCATGCAAGCCGAGGGGGATGAAGTGGCTAGCCTTCCGCAGGTTGCCGAAGGTCATAATCATAATCTGCTCTTCTCTGCTTCACGCGCTCTTAGCCACTTTCTCGTGCTTCAGGGGTACCAAGAATCTCCGAGAAAGCGATCCAAGGCATCACCTTCATCCACGTCACCTTCAGAACAAAACACTCACCCCCCTAATCCACCGCCATCAACCGCAGCACTACGCTCTCCAGTAGTTCCAGAGATGAGCAGCAATACAACATTCTCTTCTTCACCAAGCTCGACTCCACCGAGCGTGTCTCTTCCCCATTCGCATCAAGTAGTTGTCTCCTCGGCCATCCTACGAGACCATTCTCTCCGGCCCACTGTCAACGCTCTCACATCCATGCTCCCGTCTCTCGAGCTCATTGAACGCGACTACGATAATTTTGTCACGTGGCTCTGCGCCAAAACTACGGATATTCCTCAAACGGCGAACGAGGACAATGGACACGCAGACCTGACCATCTCCCCAGATTATGGCATCCTCCTCACGAACCTGCAAAAAATCAAACAACAACCTCTGCCCAGCAGCTCTACTAACATTCGATCCTTACCACCGTTGCGCACCCGCATCACCCGCGCAAGTCACTTCCACACACACCTCACTGTCCTCGTCACCGCCGCGCCAGGTATGCACGCCACGCCACCCGACGGGCGCGACAGACTGGCTTTCGCCGAGCTCGCTGCCTTCTGTGCGGTGCTCAGCGACACAGGCACCGACACCAGCAGTGACGACGAGCCACGCATTGTCACGGCGGTCTTGCTACCGTACGATCCAGTGACGGTGGCTGCACACATTGCGGCACTGATTGCGCAGTGCGTCGCAGCTAGGGTGGGGTTGAAGACAGGGCCAGCACGGCTGTTGCATGAAGAGACGCTGTGGGAGCGCTTCCTACGGCGGACAGGATTGAACGCATACGCTGCGCAGATGGTGATCGCGGGGGCGCGATTGAATGGGTTGCGAGGGCTGTCAGCTTTTGTGGCTATGGGGCGTGAGCAGCGAGCCCAGGCTTTCTCGAGCGCGATGGGAGGTCGGAGGGTGCTAGATGAGGTGAGTACAGTATTTGATGCAGAGTGGGTAGCTGTGGTGTGAGATTAGTGTATGTGATCAGACCCAGGCGCTGAACGTGGACGAGCCAGACATGGACAAACGGGACCGGTGCACTTCGTGGATCACTGCAGCCGGCACGGCGATCTCAGAGATGGGTGTACCTTCAGACGCAAGTCTGGATCATTCAATCGTTGTCCTCGCGCTCTAAAAATAACATGCCATTTTACCAGCCCCGAAAGAAGCACAGCGCACCTGCTCATGCCTTCTTCGGGAACTTCTTCTCCCCAATCTTCTCGCCGCGCAGGATGACGTTCAGCACGCGCTCCATATTGCCCAGCACCTTCTGGTCGGGCGTGGCGCTGCCGCGCTCAAAGTCCGCGACGACGGTCGGCGTCGTGTTGCACTTAGTCGCAAGATCCTTCTGCGTCATGGTGGTTCCTTTGTCGTTCTTCGCGTTCGCGCGCGCGGCCTTGATCGCATCGCCGACCTTTGTGCCAATGGTCTTGGGCTTGACAATGTCGTCGGAGCGGTCAACCTTAGTCAGGTGCTGGCCTTCGACGGCAGAACGCTGCTGGGGTCAGCCGGGAGGTTCGGTGCGTGTCATGGTAGTTTGAGGGGTGTTACGTACAGTGTTGGCAGAGGCGAACTTCTTCTCCGTGGCGAGCACTGAGCCGGACCGCTGGGCGGCGTTGAGCGCTGCGTTGCCGCGCACGACGGTTTCCCGCGGGCCTGCTGCGCCGCCGCGGGTCTTGGAGCCAATCTTGGTGACGGAGTCCCAATCGTCAGACATTGTGCTGGATGTGGTGGTTGTGAGGGCTGTTCGGAATTGTTCTGAGGCTGAGGTGTGGGGTGGGGTTGCGTTCCACAAAGTGTGCGCCTGGGTGTATTTTGCTTCGGAATTGGCGTGGAAAGATTTTATAGGGTCGCTGGAGCTATGAGGCTTATTGTGATCTGGGCTGTGAAAGGAGCAGGGTCTAAATGGTAGCAAGACAAGAAAGTGAAGGTCACAGAAACGTGTGGATTGAGAACGGGAAGAGTCACGGTGGCGGCACAACACGGCACGTGAGGTCATCGTCATCTTCAGCCATCATTGTCATGAACCCCCTTTCCACCTGCCAAATCTTCATCCTCTCCGTATATGCTCACTTGTACGCAAACTTGCGGGTGGTGACCCTTGTCCTAAGGTCTAGATATGATGTCAACCCCAATCTGAGGGTTTGAACGCAAAGCGTGCTACCCCACAACAGCCCTCACGTGATGTTGCGATTATCATGAAGTCCCTCATACGATATCAATGGGATGCTAAAGATGTGTCTGATTGACTAAAGAGGCTATTGGTGAAATTATCTTTAGGCGCAGCAGACTGGATATCAAATGTCGATCCAGCCGTCGACGGAATAGCCTTGATCTGCTGGGATGAGACAATGTAATCGTGGTACTCGAAGGAGTTGACTAGTCGTGAAATTCATTGTTCATCACAATGACCGTCTTTTCTTTCCGGGGAGAAACGGCGCAAGAGCATGAGCGAAGTTCTAAACTGGAGGAAGATCAACATGTCAGCTTTTGCAACAGAGACAAGAACACGTCGAAGCACGGGTCTGGGGAAGCTAATCATGACATGCACTCCCTGGGAGCCGGTGATTTCGATGCCAACAGTGTTTGCCCAGGCAACGACTGTGCAGAATCGCCATTTGAGTCGTTTCTTAACTTGACTGGGGCTTAGAGGACCCTGCCCAGTTGAAGCAATCTATCAAAGCATGACATGGAGAGGTACGTGGATACCAGTGTGGCAGTAGCAGCGAAAGCCGAATCCAGCGAAAATTATGTTCTGCACAGACTTCGAGGAGGACGGCAAAAACGCCGGTCTTTCCATCCATCTACATGATTTTGATGTTGGAGCGGCATGTATCACGCACGGCACAAATCGTGATGAGGGTAGAGTAGCAGGACGTAACACCTTTGATTCCCCCCTAAGCACACCGGACGCGTATGCCTCGTGGAGATGCTTTGGCGATCTTCAGCAGCAGACTCCGTGAAGGACCATGCAACACTTGACTTTCCCCGAGAATTCTGGGTCCGTATTGCCTGTAGGGGTTGCCATGCGAAGTAGCATGTACAAAGTCAGCGTGAAGGATCAGGATTGAGCTAACCACGACACGTCAGGGCTTATTGGTTTAAGACATGGCACAAATAAAATCCATTTCTTTCGTCGCTGGCGGGGTAGACAATTAATCTAAGGAGAAGGTAGTACCGGCATGGGCCAAGAGCATATGCGGCGCTACGGTGTCCGGCTGTAGCGATTTCGCTGCCTCCGCCGCCAACTCAACCCCTAGCGGGCGACTCAGCTCACTGTCTCGTTCCTCGATCCATTTGTCTTGCGCCGTATTGCCGTCGCATATGAAGTGTTTGCGGATGTACACGCTTGCGTCAGTCATCAATTGTTCGAACGGAGATATTCGCAAGCTAACAGAGTCCAAAAAGCGCCTCATATCATCCTCACAGCTTGATCTTAGTCTACACGTGGGAAAGGTTAGCCCAAAGGGATGAAAATATGTAATGTGCCACATACTCTTCGTCGGAGAGATTTGGTGGTAGAAGCGGCAAGATGCCATAGTCAAAGCGTTGAATGAGCTGTGACCATGGTTTGCCAGCCTTTCGCCACGTTTGAATCTTGGTGACGGCTCGTGCTTTCTCAATTGTATTGCTAGTCCCAATCTCCGGGAAAAGCAGCTCCACAAACCTTTGCTGCACGATGGATGCTGGCTTGCCCTTTGCCGGGAGGATGCAGGCGCCCGAACATGAGGAAGTGGCCCGTAGGAAGCGGTAGGGGCTCTCTTGAGCCAGAGTGTAGACCCCAAAGAAGTTGGCAAGAGCAATCCTCTTTACAATTCGGTGCTCCATTTCTGCGGCTGTAGTTCTCTCAATGACCCGAGCTAGCTGTGGCAGAGTATCCCTCAGTACTTGGGTACTGGACTGGACTAATGGATCAGTTTGCATTGACTGAAGTAACGAGATTTGAGTTGTTCGACCTCGAGCTATCATTTGTCGGACTTCTTTCTGGATATCAATGTTGCCCACATCGTAAGCTTTACATAACAATGACGCGCCTCGTGCCGAACGCAAAGTAGCCTTATGATCTGGTTGGGGCAAGGAATCGTTCGTATCAAGTAAGCACGCAGACGCACCCTGGTGGTGATTGTCCGTAGGTGGGGTCATTCTGCACCGTTTGTGGGGTCGCTGTACTGACGATGCTTGTGAGACGAGCTCAGGTCGCTCTGTCAGATCAACTAATAAATAGTCCTGCGCTCCTAATGGGTGAACACGAGGGGACAACGCCCGTTCGCACTCTGCTGGCCTCTTTGACATTTCACGGTCACTCGCTCGGCTCTGAACGATGTCCTGAAGTGACGCAAGCTGATCGGTAAGGCTCGGTGGTCGATTTGCACCAGCTTGGTAGCTGCTGATGATTGCTTTCTATCTAGGAGGGGGCGCATGTCCACGGGGCAGTCCGCAATGGAATTATGTATGGCAACAAGGCTACACAAGGCAACAGCAGGTGGCATTGGGCCTGGATAGCGGGACAGTCCAGCCATCCCTAGGCCCGGCCGCTTATGCTAGGCTGTCTGGGCGTTTTCTTGGCCCCGAAAGCTTGTCTTAGGCTCGGCATCGAGTGGGCAAGAGCTCCTTTGTGGAGCGATCCACTTGTCAGCCCGGCCTCTGGTAGGTGCGCTTTGATCCTTCGCACAGCCCGATCCTTCATACCCACCGGCCGGATAAGATTCGTCTTGCGAAATGAAAACTAGGAGACTTTGTAAGGGTTTACTGCCTCAAAGTTGATTGATGTCCAAAGTTTAATGCCGGAGCCTAGCCGTTCTCATGTGGCGAGCAGCTGTCCATCAACAAAAAGGTGAAATCTGCTATCAATGCGCACCCTCAGAATGAGGCTGAAAGTGAAGCCCCAAGAAAACGTCTCCAGCAAGGCCCACGCCGCTGGAGAAGAAAATATGATAGGACATGCAGCTCAACCGAACGAGGTGCAGCCTTGTAGATCTGTTTGTCCAAACTCAATACGCGGAGGTAGCACTGTAGTGCGAAGCTTGACACGACATGTGCAGCAATGGTAGTGGTAAGATCAAGCTGCTGACAGCTGCATTTCGACCGGCCATTCACGCTGAGCTGGGATCTCCAAGGCCATCTCTTGCTAAGCCAGCATGCTGGCGAGCATCCAGCGCCAATGGGTGAATCTCCGCCGCGCACGTGACCCTCCTTAAACAATCCCCCCCCCCCCCC